>OX438751.1:0-664212 GCA_949316235.1 Oegoconia quadripuncta | reverse complement strand
AGAAAGAAGAAAGAAGAAAGAAGAAAGAAGACAGAAGAAAGAAGAAAGAAGAAAGAAGAAGAAAGAAGAAAGAAGAAAGAATAAAGAATAAAGGCGAAAGACGAAAGACGATAGATTAAACATGAAAAATGAAAAATTAAAAATTAAAATGAAAATCATTTATTCATGTAGGCAATGTGGACATGGGAATCTGTAGAAGTGGGAATCTGTAGAAATGGGAATCTGTAGAAATAGGAAAGAAATAGGATACTGTAAGTAGACAAGGGTTTCTGTTATATTGAAAATCTGTTGGGAATCTGTAGACGTGGGACAAATCGGGCAATGCAATATGCACTTATGAACGTCACTTGTTTTTTAAACTACCACTAGCTCGGAACGCGACCACTACCTGAGAAGAGCTAGCGAGAAATTCAGCCAAATGTAGCCATTCATCAGAAAGGCTGGTTAAATAGCGTGGCTGCGACATCCACGTAAATATTGCATCTTTGAGCGTAATTGTAGCGAAACATTTTGATGTTAGCTGAGAGCTCCTCACCTAACATCTTAGTAACTTTGTAGACTCTTATTTCATTTAAGAAACTTGTAACTCATTGATTTATGACTAACTCAGTTAAATATGGTACAGTAAGGGCGTATTACGACATGTTCGGTGTAGTGGCTAGAAACTCTGATGTTTATGTTTCTATGATGAATTCAGTAATTCATTCAAAGGGTTATGTATACGCTTTTTTAGTAAGGTTCCTGTTGATATACAAAATCTTCCTTTCAATAAATTTAAAGATACTATAAAACAGAAACTTATTAAGAAAGCATATTATAAAATATCAGATTATTTAGATGATAAACATTCATGGACATGAACAGCCCGTTCGCGTAACCAGGCTATTTCACAATTAATAATGAAATATTATAATATAAAATAATAATTAATAATTTTGTAACATAAAAACTTTTTTTAAAAAAAAAGAGCAACCTCTCGAATTTCTTGCTTGTCCTTCTCAGGGGAAAATTGGCTTTTGAATAAGCAGTAGCTTAAAAAATGTAAAATCTGACTATTTTAAGTGTACCCATTTTTGATTTTGATTTTGAATACAGATTGAAGTATAGGCAGCGTTAATTTTTAAAAGTAACCGCTTTATAAAATTTTCAGCGAATCTAAGAAATGATTATGGGAAGCACATGAAAAGAGCTCTGTTCAAATTTTTTTTATTATGTAATTTAGCCCAGAAATAAAAAAAATATTTCATGTGAAACCTTGAAATAATACTCCATTTTCCAAATAAAAAACAAATTTGGAAATAGCTTTGAAAATCGCAGGAATTTGTACATATGATTAACGGAGAAAAAATCTCCAATTTCATGGGTATAGACCCAATATTTGATTGTGTGCGTATGTCATTGTCCGGATATATCACAATAATGCGTGGTCCGATTAGCCCTTTTTACCCCAAATTTTCGAATTATTTATCCATATAACCGACCAGCCTATTAAAACAGCCTCCGTGGCTCAATGTAAACAACATTGGATTTACAATTCGGAGGTCGCGGGTTCGATCCCCAGCGGGGTATATGTTTAAGTAGTCTGTTTGGTTGGTGGTAGGGCATTTTAAAAGGTCCGCCTGGCTAGCTACCACCATCTCATCTAAATCTGCCGCCAAGCAGCAATGTTAATAGCATTGATGTGTTCCAGTTGTCAGAGATAAGATAGCCAGTCCCCCAAATGTGTTGGGGTTTCCGGGTCAGTACGCTTCCACCTTCGACCTCATCTTCACTTAACATCAGGTGTGATTGAGGCCAAGTACGAACCCGTGGAGCATAAAAAAAAGTCACCAAAAGTTTTAATTCTGTCAAATCTCCAGCTTGCATACGTTTGCTCTTAGTAGCATGTGACAGACAGCAAAAACCGGGCAGAGACAAATTTATGTTAGTGTTAAGGATTTAAAAACTAATTAACCCGACAGCTTATTTTGTATTTTACGGACGCCATGTTTTACAATAAAGTTTATGGCCATGATACTCCAGGTATCAATGCGAATCTAACGACACCTTGCACTTAGCAATCGGTCAAGTCGTTTAGGCTACAGGATGCGTCAAAGGAACGGACATAATAAATAAATAAATATCCCTAGACATACACTCAGCGCCATCTAGTTCCACAGTAAGCAACTATAGGCTTGTGTTGTGGATACCAGATGGTTGACGTACTACATAAATATATATTTTTTTTTGTAAATAAATATTTATAAATGAAAACACTCGGGTACACATGTCCGTATTCATCACACAAACATTATGCCCCTAGCGGGATTCGAACCCGCAACCTTTTGGTATAGTGGTCAGAGTTGCTAACCACTACACCAAACAGGTCGCCTACATATACATACTTATTCTCGAAAAACATTACCTTTTTTTTTTGGGCAGTCGGGTAAAAATTTCAATTACTTGATAATTCTCGCCGCTTTCGTAATTTGGGTTGTGATTTGGTTTTATTTATTTGGTTGCTTTCCTTACTGTTATTAGAATATGTTACCGTACTGAATATACGTATACCGTGACTGTAAAGGGAGCTTGTTTATCAAAGTTGAAGCTTAACTTTATATCCAAGATCGCTTTAAACTGAGATTGGGTTACTTTTCTATCAAGCACGTAGAAAATTTTATCTAGGTTTCTGAGAAGTACTCGGAATTCAGGGCCAAGTCAAAATATAATTCATTGCACAATAAAAGCTGTAGTAATACAATACAGTACAAATTACTTTATTGCACAACAGAAAAGAAAATATAGTTTCAGAAAAGTGGTAAGAATAGAATGTACAATTTGGCGACCTTATCACTAAAACCGATCTCTTCCAGGCAACCTTTGGGTACAGTACAGTACATTTGAAATATTAGGTAGGTTGTGCGGTATTAAATAGGGATGCAGATACAAACTACGTGAATTATTTACATACACATACATACATAGATCAATAGACAAATATACCTACTTCCAGGCATTAAATAGTCGGTCACAATTAGAAAGACTGAGACAGTTGATGTGAGAAAAAGATATTAGCAAGCTGCAAAATTCTTAATAAATACAAAACGTTCAGTTAAAGATAAGTAGTTAATGTATGTAGTTCGCCTAAACTAACAGTTGGACGGAGACAAAGGGACAGAGGGTCGAAGGTCAAAGGGTGTGGACAATGCCGGAGGCTCTCACGTTTCAATCTTTATGCTTTCAATCTTCGGATTATTTGAACCATTATTTTCTGCTCATGAATGTTCCCAAAATGGCGTCGGGTTAATATTGACGAATAGTATTTCGGGGTGAATTGAATTATGACGCAACAAGGGCGGTTAAATATTGAACTTAGTTTTCGTTATTTTTATTGTAGGTACTATTTCTGTGTTACTAGTTCATCATCATCAGCCCGTAAACATCCCACTGCAGGGATATAGGCCTTCACTCGTATATGAGGGAGTAAGGGACACAGTCCACCACGCTAGCCCAATGCGGGTTGGAGACTTCACATGCCTTTTTTTTATGCTAAACGGGTTGGTACGTGACCTCAATCACACCTGATGTTAAGTGAAGATGAGGTCGAAGGTGGAAGCGTACTGACCCGGAAACCCCAACACATTTGGGGGACTGGCTATCTTATCTCTGACAACCGGAACACAACAATGATATTAACATTACTGCTTGGCGGCAGATTTAGATAAGATGGTGGTAGCTAGCCAGGCGGATATTTAAAATGCCCTACCATCAACCAAACCTGGGGTCGAACCCGCGACCTACGAATCGTAAACCCAATGTTGTTTACATTGAGCCACGGAGGCCTTTGAAGTTTTATTTCTCAGGCATGCAGGTTTCCTCACGATGTTTTTCTTCACTCTGGGTAGTTTTATGCAGTTCAACACTGAGCAGAAAGTCATTAATATGTGTATGCCAGGTGCTTCATATCAACAGGTGTTTAATTGTGTGAAGAGTTTTACAGATTATGACAAAAACTGTAGTATTGTAATATTAGTTGGTAATGGATTGGGTGTTTCAAAAAAACAACTTAAAACAAATTTTGAATTCCTTGCGTCTTTAAATGTAAAAAAAATTATTACTTGTGCTTTTGGTTATTCACATTGCTTATCAAGTGATGAAAATAACTATATCCATAATTTGAATAGGTTACAAACTAATATGGTATCCTATAATGACAAATTTAAATTTTTTGACACTAATAAGTTTATTAGGAATCTTGTTTTAACGAAAGATAAACTATATCTTTCAAAATATTATATAAAACAATTGGCTATGTTGTTAGCCTATAATTTACCTATTTATACGATACCAGTCAATGGTAGATCCTTTTTTGTAATGGAGGGCCCTTCTAGGGGTATCAAATCACCTATTATTTATAATAATAGGGATGTGACTCCTGTTGAGACGAGGGACTTAGAGCAGTCTCGATATTTAAACTAGGTAAAAAGACAAAAGAAAAGCCAAATCGACTTACAATATTTCATCAAAATATTCAGTGCTTTTCTGGCAAAGAACTAGAAATAGAGATGTTTTTAGAGAAACACAACACCATCGATATTGTATGTATTACTGAACATTGGCTAAAACAAACCGAAATGATTATTTCAAATGACAATTATTATTGTATTAGTTCATTCCATCGACAGTTTAAGACACATGGAGGTTCTTTAATTTTAATTAAAAATAATTTAAAAGCGAAGGAACGCAAAGATGTTGTTGCACTTTCGATTGAATGTACTATTGAACTTTCATCTGTGGAGTTGGAGAACTACATTGTTATTTGCGTCTACAGACCTCCTTATGTTTACAATTTTAATTTGTTTGAGTCGGTCATGGAAGATGTGCTAAAACTAGTAACTAGAGAGTCAGTTATAGTCTGTGGTGATTTTAATGTAGATTTGCTGGAGCAGAAGTCGTTAACTACTCGAATAATAAGTTTATTTAAGTCTTTTAATTTAAACAACGTATTCCTAGAGCCTACTAGAATCACTGAATCTACAGCCACTTGCATAGATAACTTTTTCTGTAACTGTAATTTCATTGATCAGTCTATACTAAACTGTTTAAGGTCTGATCACTGTGGGCAACTTGTTGCTTTTCCGTTAATTAAGTTATCCAATCCCACAGTGGAATTCATTACTAGACCTATACCTGCAGAAAAAGTAGAAATGTATAAAGAAGTTTTGCTAAATAAATTACCTTTACCTTCGTCTGAAACAATTGACTGTGATAAATTTTATACAGATTTATTCAATGTTTTGAATAAAGAGTTTGAACAGATCTTTCAAATTAAAAAAGTTAAAAATACCAATAAATTTAAATTCAGTAACTGGGCCACGAAAGGTATTCGAATAAGTAGAGATAAGTTGTTTCAGCTCTATGAAGATAGGACAATTAGGCAGGATGACCTAGAGTTCTGCGAATTTGTTAAAAGTTATTCAAAAATATTTAAAAAAGTTTGTATTACTGCTAAGTCCAGATACATTAGTAATATTGTAAATATTGCTGATAATAAGATTAAAGCAGTCTGGAAGGTTATAAATAGGGAAACGTCATGTGTTAAAGAACGTGACAATGGATATTCAATTAAAATTGATAATAGAATTATCAATCGCGATATAGAAGTAGCTCAGCATTTTGAAAATTTTTTTGTAAATATTCCAGTCAAAACTACTGAAATACTAGATTCATCACCAATTCGTGCTAAATCATTGATGGTAGCTAATGTAAAAAAATGCCACACTATTCTTAAATTTAGGTATGTTGACCCTCTCGAAGTTATAAAGGCTTTCAAAACGCTAAAGTTAAAAAAAGCTGAAGATGTCTGGGGCATGTCGGTACAGCTGTTGAGTCATATTGTCACTACGATCGCTCCTTACTTAGCCTTCATTTTCAATGCGAGTATTGATCAGGGTGTCTTTCCTGAACTGATGAAACATAGTAAGGTTGTACCTCTTTTTAAATCAGGATGTAAAAACGATCTCAATAATTACAGGCCCATCTCCATTCTACCTGTACTTAGTAAAATTTTTGAGAAACTTATTCTGGGTCAAATATTGTGTCATTTCAATACAAATGGACTACTACATGATAAACAGTTTGGCTTCACTAACGGTCGCTCGACAACGGATGCCGGTGTAGCTCTAATTAAAAATATTTATAATGCCTGGGAAGATCGCAGCGATGCAATCGGTGTGTTTTGCGATCTTTCAAAAGCATTCGATTGTGTGGATCACAAAACGCTTTTATTTAAATTAGAACATTATGGGGTGCACGGCAAAGCCCTCGACTTATTAACTTCTTATTTAGAAAATAGAATTCAAAAAGTTCAAGTAAATCTGGAAAAATCTTCAGGATCCTTTGTGAAAATGGGAGTGCCTCAAGGATCAATTCTAGGTCCTTTTATGTTTTTAGTTTATATTAATGACTTGCCTTATTTAGTTCGGAACCTGGTTGATATTGTGTTGTTTGCTGATGACACTTCATTTATATTCAAAATAAAGAGAGGGTCGAATGATATTGACGATGTAAACGATACTCTTTCACAGGTTTCGAACTGGTTTACTGTGAATAATTTAGTTCTAAATGCTAAGAAAACCAAATGTATTAAGTTTTCCTTACCTAATGTAAGGCAGGGGGAAAACAACCTAAAGTTGAATAGTGAACCATTGGAATTTGTTGAGAACACTGTTTTTCTTGGCATCACTTTGGACTCCACACTACAGTGGGGGTCGCATATTGAGACACTTGCGAGCAGGCTCAGTTCAGCTGCTTATGCTGTTCGTAAGATTAGACAACTTACTGACATTAAAACAGCGAGGCTCGTTTATTTTAGCTACTTTCATAGCATTATGTCTTATGGTATACTACTGTGGGGTAGAGGTGCAGATATTCAAACAATATTTGTTCTACAAAAAAGAGCAATCAGAGCAATATATAAATTACGCTGCCGTGATTCTCTAAGAGATCTGTTTAAAGAAATAAGTATTTTAACTGTTGCATCCCAATATATATATGACAGTATAATGTATGTACGCAAAAATATATGCCTATTTCGCAAACATTCTGATAATCATAATTTGAATACTAGAAACAAAAATAAAATTGAAATTCCACAATTTAGACTTAGCAAGGTTAGCACATCCTTTGTGGGACACAGCATACGCTTTTACAATAAAATACCAGAACATGTATTGAGTTTAACAGAGCAGAAATTTAAACGCCACATTAAAGAAACTCTGTGTAAGAAGGGTTATTACAGGATAGATGATTATTTAGGCGATAGGGAGGTCTGGTGTTAGCTGGTCGTTATGTTAATTGCTATTGTTTTGTAATATGTAATATTAAAATGTAATATTATTGTAAAGATGGAAACAAATTGAAAAGATGTGTTGTTGCGGAGTTTCTTGTCGCTTCTTCTCCCTAACCATAACACCTTGTGAAGCGATGTAGTTAAAAAAAGAAAAATAGCATGTTGACTTTCAATAAGTGATATTTTTGTATCCTACATTGAATAAAATATTTTTGATTTCACCGTTTAAGAGCAGTTGGACAAAATTAAATTAAATTTAAAACTCATTGGTACATGGCCTGCCTGGGAATAGAACCCGGACCAAATTGGGAGACCGTATCTTAACCGCTGAGCCACCGACGCTCCCCGTGTTAATAGTTGTGGCATTGAAACGTGGTTATAGGGACATGAATCGAATCCAAAGCCCTTCAGATTCAGCTCCTTGAATTTTATTAGTCTTTAATATAGTCGAAGACCCTTCAGAACAGGCGCTTATATTGGGTCTTTACCTATGAAATTGGAGTTTTTTTTTCTTCGTTAATCATATGTACCAATTCCTGCGATTTTCAAAGCTATATCCAAATTTGTTTTTTATTTGGAAAATGGAATATTATTTCAAGGTTTCACATGAAATATTTTTTAATTTCGGGGCTAAATCACATAATAAAAAAAAATTGAACAGAGCTCTTTTCATGTGTGCTTCCCATAATCATTTCTTAGATTCGCTGAAAATTTTATAAAAAGGTTACTTTTAAAAATTAACGCTGCCTATACTTAACTTAATGTTATCCGATAATACACACAAAGTTTAGCTAAGTTTGGATTTGCCGTTTCCAAAAAAATTAAAAAACAAAAATATTTTTATGGAGAAAACAGTCTTAATGAAATTCTGCATACAAAACGCCAATTTCATAGGTAAGGACCGAATATATTTACAAAGTATGTTTAAATAATACCTAAAAATAAATAATAATACCTTTAATGTATGCCGAATTGTCATGATAAATTACAATTATCACATTTCTGGTACAGAGCCGTAATGTACCTCTCTAGGAATCGACCCGCGAGCACCATTTTGTAAACCTTATGTTGTTTACATTAAGCCACGTAGGGAGTTATTAAAGTGCCATTCGCCTTCGTGGAACACCCACTTGAGTTTCCAATAACTTACATATATCGAGAGTGAGTGAATGGTAAAGTTTCGGCACGTGTACACAAAATTCAAATATAAACTGAAATTGCTTCACTCAAAACGAAATTGAATGTGTAAGTGCTTATCAGCCATTGTGTCACAAGTGTGGATGGGAAGAGGAAGTATTATGAAGTTAAACCTGTTATGTTGTTTATGAAATATATATATCAGTTTACATATTTGTCTGTTTGTTTGCAACAAAAGCAGTTCACTATCACTCAGATTGATGAAACACTCAGATCAAGTCAAGCTGAAATTAAAAAGCTCTTAAAGTTAGACATTAGGAAGCTTTGGGAATATTGATTGGAAAACAGAAAACACAAGTAAACTATATGATATGAGAAAATCAATTTTTGAAAAATCACCGACGTCTTTCTTGTGCAGAAAAGATCAAGTGGTTAACACTAGACTCCGTATCGGGCATTGAAATTTAACTTTGATTAATAAAGCTGAAAGAAATAAATGTGATAAATATGGGCTGGACTTAACGGTGTTTCACCTCTTAATTGAGTGTACATCTTACAATGCTGGAAAAAAGTAAATGTAATGTTCCAAATAATATAATAGACTGTTTAACCCAGGACATTACATCCTGTACATGTACTCTCGAATTCTTGAAAATGATACAGATATATAAATGTTTGTAAGTTGCCGTGGTCGTTGATGATCCTTGATGTTAAAAAGCGACCTTAAATAAATAATAATAATAAAAAAAAGCAGTTCACATAGAATTCTGACTGATCGCTATCTATGTCGAGACTGCGGGCCCAGGACTCTATTAGAACTGCCTCAAGCTCTACCCTACTGTATTTTACGCCGATCTTGTATCAAACTAAATGTAATTTAGGAAACTATTAAAAATGTCAATCCTTGAGTTTCAAATGTTAAATATTCCAAGGAGACATCGCGAGGCGGTGGCGGTTGCTGTAAGACGATAAACTGCTGCTTTGCTTACATACATACCTGCTTCTATTCGTATTTTTATATTGTTCCGTTATGCTAATATATTTATTGTATTTTTATCACACAATGTTTAGTTATGCCAATATACTCGTAATTACCTACATACAACACGCATACAGAAACATATTTCATATCTATATATATATATCTTATATTATGTACATTAATCCAGTACTGTTGATTTTTTTGATTTGTGTCGCACTTGTACCATATGATACTCCTCGGGTAATAGCTGAAAATCAGTGTTTTGTTCTTTGAACAATCTCATACACTGAGCTGTGACCCATTTGTCCTGCTGTAGCACACACATGCTTTAGTTATAAGTTACTAATAGATATAGTCTGTAGTTATACCTATATTATAAGTTTTATAAAAATTTCTGCAAAACTTAATGTATGTGTGTGACTGGAGTAACAAATAAACGCTTTATCTATCTATCTATCTATCTATCTAAACTGCTCGTGCCTAGGACTCGAGTTCTGACAGCTTAGTGACACACACACACACACACACACACACACACACACACACACACACACACACACATATATATTAGACCATTGTTCTACCCGCTAACGGCCCAACGTCGACATATCTCATGATTATGGCAAAAGTTTTATTGGTGTTGGTTGCGTATCTCAGCCGAAGCAGCAGGAAATTACCATGAATGTTCTATGTCCCTGGTACTTTATCGGGCGATATAATAGTAGATTGTTAACCAAGGGCTGTATGACATCAATTGCATACGAGGTTTTTGGCGCCCGAGTATGCAATTGATGCTTACACCCGAGATAAACACTCTGCTTTACATATCGATTGTGAGGTAAGTAAAAACAAGAAAGCAGGTTTCTATGAACATTTATTAAAGAGAAACATGTGTATTTAATTAAAATTATGGCACGCAAGCGCGTCAAATCGTGCTGGCCAGTTTGATTTTTAAATCGATTTCAACTAACATACGATGTGACTGCGAAACAAATAGTTCGATATTTAAAATAAAATCTTCGCAAATTCTAATATAAATTGTCTCGATTCCGATTCGAGTAAATAATCGATACCGAGAAAAAAAAAATTACTTTAAAAAAATATTCTTCTTGCAGTATGAGTATGACAGTTCTTTTTTCAAATTCCAAAACCTATGCTGTAATGTTAACATTACATGGTAGGTTTTGAAACCTATGCTGTAATGATATCCATACACCCCGGCATTCAGGGAAGTAAGTGACTACTTACAGGGCAAGAGATATGTAAAATTGTAATGGGATCGCAATCCCATTCCCAATGGATAATTTTATATAATGCTATCCACATGCTGACTGACTGAAATGACTTCTCAATACATTTATGAGAATTTGTTATATGCAAAAAAAAATATAACCTTATTCGCTAAAAATAGTGATAGGCACAATGTTAATACAAGGAATAAGAACCAGTTATCCGTTTATGTTAGCCGACTTCATAAAGTTAGTAAATCGTTCAAAGGGCAATGTATACGCTTTTATAATAAGGTTCCAGTAGACATTCAAAATTTGCCTTTAAATAAATTTAAAGCAATCATAAAACAGACATTATTAACAAAAGGCTATTATAAAATCACTGACTATTTGAATGATAAGCAAGCATGGACATAGCTGTCTTATTATTCATATAATTATGAAATCACAAATTGTAACCCATAATCTTTAAAAGAGCAACCCTAGTGTTTCTTGCTCGTCCTTCTCTGTGGAGTCAGCTTTGTGAATGAGCCGTAAATTTAAATGTAATATTAATAGTGACGTTTTCAAGTGATAATTTTATCCTGTGAAATAAAATATTTTGATTTGATTTGATTTGATACTATCAATATTTCAAAATTCAATGCTTAGCTCAGATTTTTTACCTTTCCTCCAAATGAATTGTCAAGACAGCTGATTCAAATAGTCTTAAACAGTTGCGCAGATTGCTATAAAATTATTATTATTTTGAAGTTGTTCCCCATTTAATAGCTAATTTTATCATTCTGCCCACCCAGTAAAAAAACACTGGAATGGGATGGAATGGGATGGGATGGGATGGGATGGAATGGAATGGAATGGAATGGAATGAAAATCATTTATTCATGTTGTGCAATACAATATGCACTTATGAATCTCACTTGTTTTTTAATCTACCACTAGCTCGGAACGCGACCGCTACTGAGAAGAGCTAGCGAGAAACTCAGAGGGTTTGTCTCTTTTCAATCAGTCATTTACAATCTAGAAAGGTTACAACAATTTTTATATATCATGTAGAGGAGCCGTTTAATCCCGTAAAGTAAGCAAGACTATTAAATGCTTCCTCTGGAAGGGCCTGGATGGATATGCACTTATGACGTTAATTGTACATATACTGTAGATGTAATTACTAGTGTGTTACTAGCAGTTGGGTATGCAATACATCGCACGGTTGTCTCATTAAATTCACAAGTTAATGCGAAAATTCCGCAAGTTCTCGCCAGGCGAAGTGTCGGTAGAGGAGTTAGGGGATTAAACTCGTAGGTACCTTTACTTGTAAGACATTAGGAGAAGAATTCTTCCAAGAGTATCGGCATACGTGTGGCTTAGCTGTGTCCGCTTTGAATTGGCGGATAGCCAAACTTAATGATTCAATAACGAGGCTTTTGTAATAAGGGTCCTATAGATATTCAAAATTTCCTTTTCGATGATAAGAAGGTATGCACATGAACCGCTCGACGATATCCAGTCTATTATTTTCTTTGTGGAATCAAAAATTGTAAATAGACATAGACATAGAAACTTTTTATTCAGTGCCACAATACATTGTACAGAACCATAAATATAATTATTATTATACAGGAAGAAATCTTAGAATAATGCACAATATAATTGTAGCAGTGAAAGGGCTTGCTGGCTCAGCTAACGCTGCAAACGCTGAACGCGCTTACAACACTGATAATTCTGCCAGTGCCTCAAGTGGAAAGTGACGTTCAGCTTAAAACAGAACTTTGGAAGTAAATAAATAATTAGTGGGATGGTAGCAGTATTGGTTATTTGTCATATAATATGTACTAATATGTATTTCGTTTGAAAAGCGTACTGGGTTGAGTTGGTTATTAATATTATGTTGGTGATGCATGTATTTATAATATTAGTGTAAGTAGTATTTTAGGGTAGTTTATCAGACGGGACGTAGGACACGGTCAATTAAGTACGGAAATCAGTCTTAAATATATTTATTTAAAAAGAGCAAGCCCTGAGTTTCCTGCTCGTTCTTCTCTGGGGAGTCTGCCTTGAGAAGGAGCGATAATTGTATGTCACAATGTTTTCAAATGTAATTTTTATAACTTACGATATAAAACGTGTTTCAATTTGAGGCACTTCCTATATGACTCTAAGCTAGTAATGGACGCTGTTGGAAGCCTCATTAAATTTGGGCAAGGAAACAGAGTTCGTCTGGTGTGGGTTCCTGGACATGTAGGAATTGAGGAAAACGAGTGCGCTGACAGATTGTCTAGGAAGGGCTCGGAACAAACTTTGATTGGACTGGAGCCATTTATGGGACTCTCTATGAGCACCATAGACATGGTTTTGAATGCTCACGTTAGAGTGCAACACGCTATGGAGTGGAGCAAACTCGACAGCCTTACACATTCTAAAATGTATATTGGCGAGAATCAATCAATCAATCAATCAAATACGCTTTATTGTTTAAATAAGGAAGGTACATTAAAATATCTTATAGAAACAACAAATTAGGTGGCCTTATTGCTAACAGCGATCTCTTCCAGGCACACCTATCATCACGGAATTCAATACGAGTAAGTGGGTACATCTGAAAGTTCTGCATATTGAAATCAATGTTGAGTTTGTTGAGTTCAAAATTGAGAATTATTATTATTATTAAATTCTTTATTGCACACAAAAATGAAACACAAAGAACATTTCACATAGATGATGAAGTGTACAAAGGCGGTCTTATCGCTGATAGCGATTTCTTCCAGACAACCTCATAGTTAAAGAAGCTTTTTTAATAAGTAGTTGGATAGTGCAAAGTAAAAGCTGAATAACTTAAATATCAGTAGGTACATAGACGATACATAGAAAGTACATAGGTATAGTGGAATACATACAAAGATACACACTTACTAAACTAAACAAACCATATAAATAAGTACAATAATAAAATACACATAAATATATATAACAGTATATACAATTCATTAGAGAGATAAATAATATTCCTTTAGACGCAGTTTAAACACTGCAAGCGATTCTGCGTGGCGAATATTTAGTGGTAGTGCATGTTGCAGATCTAATTAAGAAAATTTGCAGGTTGAACGGAATTGAGAGAAGCCGTTTCATAGTTGATGCGCTATAGCTGAATACTATGGAACGAGGGACCTCTTATTTAAAATGGATCTGGCTCAAAATTCAACCTGTACAGCATGCAACAAAGAAAAGGAATCAATCAAGCAACTTCTGTGTGACTGCGTTGTCATGGCCGCAAGGCGTATGCGTCATTTGAGTAAGGGGTAGCGTGAACCCAGTGACTACATGCTCTTTCCTCTAACCTGTATCATAAGATTTATGAAGTCTAGTTTTTTTTTCTCACACATAAGTGTATGTGGGTACGCGCCTGACTGTTGTTTTATTTTGAAAACCTAAGTGAGAGAGGGGTTTCGCTGAAAACCAGCGCTGTCAATTGCCATACGACATATTGGCAGCAAATGCTGACGCCCAATCCCTTTGCCACAAATACATTTAATTATGCAAAATGTTATACCTACGAAATTTTCTGTATTTGTTGGCAATAAATACTTTTCCTTCTTCCTTCCTTCCTTCAGTAGGAGAGCGTAAACAGGGGAACTGCACAAAAGATCACAATTGGGTCGAAATCCAAATATGCCAAACCCCACGGCAAATATAAGACTAAGAATCGTTCAATGTGTTAATATTGAAGTAACTATCTAAGTACCTATGTATTTTTATTCTGTAATGATAATAAGTAATATAGATACATAGAAGATATCGCATCGGTGGCTTAGTGGTTAAGATGCGGACTCCCAGAGGTCCGGGTTCGATTTCCAAACAGGATAATGTACCAATGACTTTTTAAATTTATGAGGTGAAGGAAAACATCGTGATGAAACCTGCATGCCTGAGAAATAAAAATTCAAAGGCATGTGAAGTCCTCAACACGCGTGGCCAGCGTGATTGACTACGGCCCCTCATTTACAAGTGAAGGCTGCCCTGCCTTCTAGGGATATAGATCCCTGCAATGGGATGTTTACGGGCTGATGATGATGAATAAGTAATATGTGTATTATAGATACACTTAACATAACATATTTATACGCTTTTTTTACTCACAACGGATTTGTACTTGACCTCAATCACACCTGATGTTAAGTGAAGATGAAGTCGAAGGTGGAAGCGTACTGACCCGGAATCCCCAACACATTTGGGGGGCTGGCTATCTTATCTCTGACAACCGGAACACAACAATGCTATTAACATTGCTGCTTGGCGGCAGATTTAGACAAGATGGTGGTAGCTAGCCAGGCGGACATTTAAAATGCCCTACCACCAACCAAACCAAGTACCTAGACATGTACTCCGCTGGGTATCGAACCCGCGGCCTCCGAATCGTAAACCCAATGTTATTTACCAGCCACGGAGGTGGTCAAAAAGCCTGATCACGGTTACCACCAATCTCCGATTAGTAGATGCGACCATAGCACTTGCAGGCACATATGAAGTGTGAAGTGAAGTGCCAACCTATAGAAGACATCTGGCAACTATCTCAACAAAACTTCATCCACTTGTAAATAACGGTAGCTTAGTGGCCGTGAAGATGTCACACTTTGGCTTTGTCGCTCCCCGGGAGACGACGTTCGTGATGACGTATGGACCATTTACCTTACGGGGAAAACAACTTTCCCTGTGGATTACTCACGAAAAGAACTAAGAGTTTATGTACTAAAATAATAACTTTAAATTGAAAATTTTGAAAGCCCCGACAAAAGAAATGTTTATATCATCATCGTCAGCCGAAAGACGTCCACTGCTCCGCTTTACGTTTAAACCGCATCCGTGGCTCAATGTAAACAACATTGGATTTACGATTCGGAGGTCGCGGGTACGATCCCCAGCGGGGTACATGTTTAAGTACTCGGTTTGGTGGAAGGGCATTTTAAATGTCCGTCTGGCTAGCTACCACCATCTTATCTAAATCTGCCGCCAAGCCGCAATGTTAATAGCATTGTGTTCCGGTTGTCAGAGATAAGATAGCCAGTCCCCCAAATGTGTTGTGGTTTCCGGGTCAGTACGCTTCCATCTTCGACCTCATCTTCACTTAACATCAGGTGTGATTGAGGTCAAGTACCAATCCGTTAATCCGTTATTTCGAAAAGCACTTGACCTCAATCACACCTGATGTTAGGCTAAGATGGTAGTAGCTAGCCAGGCGGACATTTAAAATGCCCTACCTTTGTGGTAATAGGTTTGTGGTAATAAGCTGTGATGAAACGACTGCGATTAATCGTAATCGTCGATTATCATTGCGATTACCTAGCGGTTACTTTTGACTTCTATTTTCAAAAGAATTTATTCCTATTGTTAATGTAACATTTCTTTGAGCACAACGGTAGCACTTGACGTCAATCACACGTTAAGTGAAGATGAGGCTGTTTGGCGGCAGACTTAGATAAGATGGTTTTAACTAGCCTTAAAATGCCCTACCATGAACCAAACCGAAACCTAAATATATACCCCGCTGGGGATCGAAACCCGCGACCTCTTATAAATCCTACGTTGTTTACATTGAGCTACAGAAGCGGTTAAACCTGGATCGACGACCTGATGAAGGTAACCAGAAGTCTCTGGATGCAGGACATTTCCAATCGTTCCAATTTTCAGTAATGGACATTCTGTAGCTGATATGGTGATGATGTGATGACCACCAGTATTAGACCGCATCAAACCCATACCGAATCCTTAAAAGATTTATTAAGATTGATATGACGTCAGGCAGTATGTTTGTATCCATCAATTACCGTACAAATTGATAATTTGGCCCTTCAATGCTGAGGGTTGGGTCGAGAGGGTGGAGTGGGTCTGTTTGTGATTCGCCGTCGGGAATGCGAACATTCAACGTTAAATAACCACTGACGTCAAAACAAATTCGACGTCATTACACGAAAGGGCAACAAGCTCGTTCGCATTCCAGGCTATTTCACAATTGATAATGAAATATGAAAGCCTTTTTGTAGCATATGAACCTCTTTATAATAGAGCAATCCCTCGAGTTTCTTGCTTGTTCTTCTCAGGGGAAAACTATTTTTTTTAAAGACACACCAATCATCTAGTCCCAAACTAAGCAAAGCTTGTACTATGGATACTAGATAGTGGATAAACATACATAAACATTCATATTTTTATCTAGTATCCATAGCACAAGCTTTGCTTAGTTTGGGACTAGATGATTGGTGTAAGTGTCCGAAATATTTATTTTATTTATTTACCCGTCGCGGTATTCGAACCTGCAACCGTGGGTTTCGCTGACAGGATCACTATCCACTACACCAACCGGTAGTCGTCTTGTAATATAAAAACCTGTTTTTAAAAGAGCAACCTTCGAGTTCCTTGCTTGTTCCTCTCATGGGAAAATTGCATTTTGAACAAGCAGTAGCTTAAAGAGATCCTCCTTTTTGATGTCGGATTTTTTTTTTCTCTGATATATTATAAGCTATAATCAAAGCATTATTGCTATAAATCCTTCCTTTGTCAATTGTGTTCCTATAACAGTGATGTTTTGTTAATGATCTATAATTTAAGTATCGCTCTTTGTTTGCAATAAAAACTTTAAATTGGTTTTTCCTTCCGAGGGTTTGCTCGAAGAAATCTCTTACAGAGATAAGCTCGCCTTTTGTGTATTGTAATTTCTGTCCTATGTTTGTTCAATTTATGTGTGTACACTTATATGCAATAAAGTGTTAAATAAATAAAAGTAAATGAATTCTTACAAATGAAGATCTAATGTAGGTTTCCAGGAGTGAAGCCTCCACCTTGGTCTGAACCTAGCTTTATGCTCAGAATGTCCACCTATCATGTGACGTCTTAAATTCCTTCACAGCATGCCAATTCGAATTCTCAGCCCAGTAGTCATGTAGGTACTAAATTCCTAATTATCCACTCCAGTACACCATAACTCCCCCGTATTCCGACACTGACACCGTTGGCAATTAAATTAATAGACGTTGATTATGTAAAGACAGACACTGCAGTACGATCGTCCGTGGCTATAGCTGGCAAGTTGCGAATAACTCTCGAAGGATAGGTAACAATTAAGCAGTAATACAATTTTGTGGGAAGACTTTGGAGACGTGTTTGGAAATGGTTTTTTTTTTATAATAATAATAATAAATAAATAATAAACACACAGCGCCATCTAGTTCCACTTTAAGCAACTATAGGCTTGTGTTGTGGATACCAGATGGTTGATATACTACATAAATACATTTTTTTTGTAAATAAATACTTATTATAAATGAAAACATCCATAACTCGGATACATATTTCCGTATTCGTCACACAAACATATGACCCTAACGGGATTCGAACCCGCAACCTTTTGGTATAGTGGTCAGAGTTGTTAACTACTACACCAAACAGGTCGTTTTATGAACCTCTGGTTAGCTCTCGACCTCTAAAGTGGAAGCGTAGTGACCCAGAAATTCCATTTTATTTGGGGGATTGGCTACCTTACCTCTGACAACCGAAACATAACAATGCTTCAACAGCATGTTAGGTGAAGAAGATGAGGTCGAGGGTGGCGTAGTGAACCAAAAACCCCATCTTATTTGGGGGACTGGCTATCTTATCTGCTTTTTTATACATAACGGGTTGGTACTTGACCTCAGTCACACCTGATGTTAAGGGAGGATGAGGAAACCCCAACATATTTGGGGGACTGGCTATCTTATCTCTGACAACCGGAACACAAAAATGCTATTAAGATTGCTGCTTGGCGGCAGATTTAGATAAGATGGTGGTAGTTAGCCAGGCGTACATTTAAAATGCCCTACCACCAACCAAACCGAGTACTTAAACATGTGCCCCGCTGGGGATCGAACCCGCGACCTCCGAATCGTAAACCCAATGTTGTTTACATTGAGCCACGGATGCGGTTATCTCTGACAACAGGAACACAACAATGCTATTAACATTGCTGCTTGGCCGCAGATTTAGATAAGATAGTGGTAGGTAATCAGGCGGACATTTAAAATGCCCTAACCACTGACGAAATCGACTACCTATATATAGTCTATATTAAGCCACGGAGGCAGTTAAATATGACTTACCAATCTAATAAGAAAGTAACGTGATACCAGTTCATTCAAGAGCTAACGAATTCCAATAACTTAATATATCAAACCGCCAAAAATTGGCAATACAGCCGACTTCTGTAAGGTTGTACTCCCTCCGGAGTGCATCATCAGATGTTCACTAAATTTATATCGAACCACCCCGATTTACCTGTGTACCTACAAAATAAAGCATTTTTTGATTTTGATTTTGACTCTTTTTAGAGCTAATTTATCAACAATTATAAATCTATACCTCGACCGCTATAGCCCCAAGAATTGCCAAACTTAAGTGGTAGAGGGCGGGGCACATTGCTCGTAGGACCGACGGGCGTTGGGGCGGAAAGGTTCTCGAGTGGTGACCACGCACCGGGAGACACAGCGTGGGCAGGTCCCCCACGAGGTGGACCGACGATTTGGTAAAGATCGCGGGAAACTGCTGGATGCACGCAGCGCTGGACAGATCGTTATGGCGATATTTGGGCGGGGCCTTTGTCCAGCAGTTGACGTTTTGTGGCTGATATGATGATAATAATATATCTACATGTACTGTTATAGATCAAAAAAGCATTATACTTATTTAAATTTTTTGATAATATATTTAATCATTTCAATTTTTTTTTTATGATTGACTGATTCGCGTTTGACCATAAACTCACCTGATGGAAAGTGACGAAATTACCCAAATGAAGTGAAAATTCAATGAAGGTAATTGAAGTAGAAAATTTTTCAAGTAGATACTTAGGTATAAAACACTAAAAGGTAGCTAACATGAAAAACCCCGGTTTGCAAACTAAAAAAGAAATAAAATACATAATAGATACTGCTACTTGCATTACTGCGGTTCCCTTTTTGCATACCGTATCCCAGGGGCACAGTTAGATGTTGGATCGAACGTACGGATCCCCGATTATTCGACTTACGTAACACACTTAACCAAATTGTAGATCATTAAGGTAACATACTTACACGTTTATTCTGCAGCGGGGCGCTGGTTAACAACGGTTTTGATTGTAATATGAAGCAATGTACAGTATTTGTTTTCGATTAGCAAAAGGAACGTCTGACTCTCATAAATAAATATTTCGGACCCTTACACCAATCATCTAGTCCCAAACTAAGCAAAGTTTGAACTATGGATACTAGATAACGGATGAACATAGGTAACATCCATGACTCTGGAATAAATGTTCGTATTTCAACACACAAACATTTTTTTTTTCGAACCCGCAACCATTGGTTTCGCTGACAGGGTCGCTATCCACTACCTCAATCGGTCGTCTACAAGATCAATTCGGCTTTTCCCGTGGGTGTCGCAAAAGGCGACTAACAATACTATGTTATAGTATCGGCAGTAGCGTCCTCTTCATAAGCATGGTGCGGAGCTCAAAAAAAATCTGCGATCGCCAAATTGTCAGCTCTGCGTCGCGATTAGGGTAAATCCTCCCACGGAAGAAACGACAGAAATCGCTTCATATGTCCAGTGGTGACATCCTTGGATGGATTTTTTATTCAAATACATCGCCGTAGCGGAAGGGTAATGAATTTTACAAGTAGTCTGCAACGTTCGATCTTCACAATGAAATTTGAATTTTTTTGTTATAATAAAAAAAATCGTTTTACATACATACATACAACAGCGTCATCTAGTTCCACACTACGTCTAGGTCGACAAATGAACACGTTAAGTTTGTCGACCGAAAAGGTCAACGGATTCCACGGAACTTAGCAATACTATTTTCGGCAATTTATTGTTTAACAAATAATTACATGGCAATGTTTCATTTTACGAAGTATTATATAGTCAAATATGGTTTGGCATAACATGCTCTTCGCAAAATAATGCATATCATATGATTTACTTAAGAGTCTAAATTCACTGCATTAAATGTTTGTTTCACCTTGGACAAATAATTTACAGGTAAGAACTTTTATAATAATTATATTGCTATTATACAAATCAATTCTGTTCTGTTGTGGTCACAGTTCTAACCTAACCTAACCCACTTTTCTAGCAGTTCTAATCTAGGTTACATACCTATATGAAATATTTTTGGAATATATTTTTTTACAAAATAAAGCATTTGCTTAATGTATATTTGACTTAATAAAACTTGAGCAAGTAAAAAGTTGCCAAATCAATATTTGGCCAAGTGATTAAAATGCCAAATATAAATTTGCTAAATATTCTTTTGGGAAATGAAACTACTATGATAAGTTTTTTGGAAGTAAAATTTGACGAAAAATATTTGACCAAACGGAAGGATACCGTTCTTGATATTGGTCTGCGTATTGTAAGCAATAATTGGTAATTGTAGAGTGGTGTGTGTGTGTCGCGACTAATGCATTTTAATGTTAATTTGTAGAACACGTAGTCCGCGGTAAATAAAAATGCCCAGTGTTCATTGTAGAGTATTATTCATAAAACACGAAAGTGAGTAAACCCATCAAAATAAGTAAGTAGCTACAAAATATTTTCCGTTGTGTTTTTATAAATTTTTACCGCCCTGTAAACCTGAGGGATAAATCGTTGCCCCACTCCGCCACGTTTAAGAGGTGTTTTGTACTTTTTATCGCTTATGACTTTATGGTCCATCACTCGAGCCCTTTTTAATATTACGAACGCTTTTCCAGTGAGTTACAAAGTGCTAAAAAGTAGATACTTTGGAAGGAAATACGAAATTGAGTCTAGCGGACCCTTGCTTTAGTACTATATTATTTCTCGGCCACGGCCTCGCTATCAATCAAAATCAAAAAAATCAAATATTTTTTATTGCACAGACTAATTTACAACATTTGTTTAGGTAATTATTATAATTATTATTAGCAATTAGCACTTATTAGCAGTGAAAAACAATGACAAACTAACCTCCGCACTAGTAAAAATACTGTATTGCGGGAGGGTAGTACCACTGTCTCTCAAAAATGGCCGACTTGGTATGACGCGGCTGCCATTCGTTGTGTGTACAGTATATGGAGAAAAATACGATAAAACAATCTTAGTAATCTAAATTTTAAAGGAAAGTACAAAATCTTTATCTTAAAAGGGTACATGCGTTTATATTATTTGTGTCAGCAGTTTTGTGTATATATTGTATTATTACCTAATAGTACTATGATTAAATATGTATCTGGTTATGCTAATGCTTAGTATATAAATTATTAAAGGTAGGCATAGGGTTTCAAAATAATTTGTAAATAGGTACGTATACATAAGTAGGATTTATAACATATATACACCTACACCATATAATATCAGTTATTAACTTTTGATAAATATATATGTCGACTTATTTCAATGCTTACCGTGGTTTACTGATGTTCTATATGAGGTCAGGGATAAGTGCAGCGAGATGTGGTCCGAATATTTCGACGAAAGGTCGCGCTCGAAAGGGGTGTGGTATAAGACTATCCAATCGACACTTCCTCGGATCCCATGGTTTAACGAAAGTAAACTTAATCGACAGGATCTAGTTGTAGCGTTTCGACTCCGTTCCGGTCATATACCGTTAAATAGTTTTGGATTCATGATGCGTAAAGTTGATTCCCCCAATTGGACGCAGTGTGGTATGGTCGAGGACGTATTTCATGTCACTATGGAATGTGACCGAAATGAGGAGTCGCGACGAAAACTAAAGATTCGAAACTACTGTGTTGGTCTGGTAAATAGTATTTTGTCCGCCCCAAATTCTGAAGAGGCTAAACAATTATATGACTTAGTTAAGATAGCAATTAGGAATCGATCAAATTAAGGTTGACTTTGTACAAAAGAGAGCCACGATGAGGGTGGCATTTAATTTAAACCCTCTATAAATATTTAAAGATTAAAAAAAAAAAAATATATGTAAGTATAATTTACATATAATAAATATATATGATTCAAAACAAAGTATAGATAGGTGTATATATCACACAATATTGAATTCTTTATACCTTCATCAGTCCTTCAGTGTTTTCATAGTCCTATGTCTGTAGGTGACTTAGTAATAATTTCTTACAAGAATAACAACAAAATCAATACACAGTATCTTATTCAGACTCTCTATGCGTGCTCCCAGACCAAACGAACAACCAACTCACTTCGAAAACTTGCATTTTTACTGTTATGACACGGATTGTAATGAATTGTAAAGACTGAAACTATTTCAAAGATACGTTGTTACAGAGTGTCTTGTCGCTTCTTCTCCCTAACCATAGCTTGTAATAAACGATATTTTTGTGTCCTACATTGAATAGGTAATGTATTTTTGATAGATAGATCGTTTATTTGGTGCACATACATAAAGTTTAAACCGTCTTACTCATAAAATTTTACAAACGCTTTATAAGCCTTTAGTTAAAGTATGTTTTGTCTCTGTCGTTCATAAGGAAATGTTGCAATGAAAGAAAGTGACAAAACATACTTTAAATAAATGCTTATAATGCTTTTGTAAATTTTTATGAATAAGAGGGTAAGAGTATTTCTAAAAAGTAGGTATCAGGTATAGAACAACTAAAGCATAATTTGAGTGCTGCAGCAGGACAAATGGGTCACAGCTCAGTATGTGAGATTGTCCAAAGAAGAAAACATCGATGTTCAGCTATTACCCGAGGAGAATCATAGGTATAAGTGTAACATAAATTTAAAAAATCAACATTGCTGGAATAATGTAGATAATAATATCATTTTATCATTTAATAATCATTTATTCATTACCCAAGTTTACAATTTAAATTTATATAATACATTTGAAGTAATCTAGTATAGTAGACCCCTGAGTTAAACTGTATTATCAGAGTCAGTGATTCCTGAGGCATTATTGACATCATCACCAGGACGAGGATAAATTTTACAAACGTACAAAGAAATCTTTCTTGATACCCATCAAAAACAATACTTGTCAAAAAAACCAAATCTCGCAACTCAGTTGTTCTGCGGTAAAAAGTTGTGAGATCCATGTAATACCAAGTCGGTTGTTAATTTATTCAGTCTCTACTTAAGCGACTTTCTGTCTTAATACGTCCAGTCTCTAAGACCACGATCGTGGTCCATAACAATTGAAAATCAATTGTGTCTGGAATCTCCGTACTCGAAGCATTAAGTTGTTACGTAATAATTAACAGCATCTTATAGTGACGCATATCAATATTAAAATTCTTTAATGTTTTATATAAATATATCGAGACTTGGCCATCGCACTAAATAATTGAATTTACATGTGTTTTCAGGCGATTGAATTTACACGTCTTTTCAGGCGATGGCCAAGTCTCAATATATTTATATAAAACATTAAAGAATTTTAATATTGATATGCGTCACTATAAGATGCTGTTAATTATTACGTAACAACTTAATGCTTCGAGTACGGAGATTCCAGACACAATTGATTTTCAATTGTTATGGACCACGATCGTGGTCTTAGAGACTGGACGTATTAAGACAGAAAGTCGCTTAAGTAGAGACTGAATAAATTAACAACCGACTTGGTATTACATGGATCTCACAACTTTTTACCGCAGAACAACTGAGTTGCGAGACTTGGTTTTTTTGACAAGTATTGTTTTTGATGGGATCTCATTTCTTTTTGTATTTTGTAGACAGTTCTACTTTTTTCCTTTTCGGTACCTTCTACTTATTGTATATATGTATATCTACCAGCAACGAATTTTCTTAAAGCCCTCTCTCTGACTTATGAACTTTTCTTATTTTTGTAGGTAGCCTTCCGTTTTCTCTTTTCCGGTACTACTTCTTGAGCTTCAGCTACAGTTTTTCTAAGAGCCCACTCCCTGTCTCTATGGGTTTTTCTGGGAGGCTTTGATGTTACAATTTTTGCCGTAAAATAATAAAACATCGTTACGAATAAAGCCAATATTGAAAAATTTAATTAACTGAAGACTTGGCTGTATGGGCTTAATTTTGTTTGCTGTCTTTTCTAGATTTTTTAGTTTTTCCTTGATTCATACACCAAACACTACTTATATTCCAAATTTGAAGCTTCTAGGTCTGCTAGAAGTGCCTTAGAATGTTGATGATCGGTGAGTCAGTGAGTGACAAAATTAAGAAATTTGACCCGTTATAATTCTTAAAAATACTGGTTCAAATTGAATGAAATTTTAAATATACGTGTCTTTACAATGCCTGCATAGTTACTGAAAATTTCAGTCTTCTATTTTTATCCACAACGAAGTTACAGGGGGTCGAAAATGGTCTGAATTGCTTCGAGAAAAGGATGGTACGGCCGTGACGCTTTTTTGCTCGACTTGGTGGGGGCACGGCCGTGCCCCCAGATGAATTGTATGTGTTGTACATGCCCCTAGCGGGATTCGAACCTGTGACCTTTTGGTATAGTTGTCAGAGTTTCTAACCACTACACCAAATATGTCGTCGAGTTTACCTACACTATCTATAAAACACTAACAATTTCCGTCGAGAAAAATTTCGAAACACCAGCTTTCAGAGTTCATATCGACGGTTGCACCGTAATCTCCAACTTTAATATCGTTTGAAGTGCTAGAACAAAGTCTTTCTAGTCACACGCGTCGCCGCCCGCACAAGATCAAGCTAGTCAACTACTAAAACTTCCTATTCTCACAAACTGCCGGCTCTCAATATGTACGGTGCAGACGGGCGGTTGGAACGCCTGATAGAACCGCCACACTAATTAGTAAGCACTGAAAACCAGCACTGTGATTCGTCGCTGAGTGCTAACCCATTTGTGTTAGCATTGGTCACATTTTATTTATAATTTGTATTTCTTTTTTTTCGCCACAATTTACTACTTCTTTGTTTTTGCATCGTGTTAGTTCATAATAAATTGTTCGTATTCTTATAATAAGAGCTCAGCACTGTGCAGTTGATTCAGAAGTCTGTAAGTTAATTCAGTAGTTACTGTGTCAACCAAATCAAATCAAATCATTTATTTGCAAGAATACATAGTTTGCAATTACATGGTGTTATTGTTAAAAAAAGTCATTGTATTCAACCTGCATGAAGGGTGCAAATTTTTTGTCACGTCAAGTTGGATGTCTTGTCTAATCATTGTATTAAAGCTACTTAAAATTACATTATTTAATTTGAAGATATGCCTAACACTATAATAGCAGTGGGCCTGAAACCACTTTATCAATTTATTTTGTCAGAACATTTCTTTTGTTAATACTGTTATTAATTAATAATTGATTTTCCAATGTGCACTATATATTTATATTGTTATGTTTTGTAGGTTTGTTATGGTAGTAGTAAAATTATTGACAACATCATGTTAAATCTGAAAATGTGGCGGAAAGGAAAGTGAACTCTTCTTGGACCATATTGAATGGCTTAGTTATATCTTTCCTCAAACAGTCGGAACACAACCGTGCCGTGGAAGTAGACTTATATGAAGTTGATTACAGCTATCCAAGTCGACATAATGCCGTGTGCGTACAAACATCCGCCTCCATGGCTCAATGTAAACAACATTGGCTTTACGGTTTCGGAGTTGGATTTAGGTTTCGGAGGTCGCGCGTTCGATCCCCGGCGGGGTACATGTTTAAGTGCTCGGTTTCGTTGGTTTGAAAGAGCATTTATCTTAGGTCCTGTAATAATTAGCGCTTAAGCATTTGAGCGCCACGCCAGTCACCGGTGACCGGAAAACAATTGATTTTCAATTGTGTCTGCGTCGCGGCAGTTAACGTGTTAATAATGTTCTTCGCTCTTGGTACCTAACAAAGAGTTTTAACCGCTCCCGTGGCTCAATGTAAACAATATAGAGTTTACGAATCAGAAGTCGAGGGTTCGATGACCAGCTGGATACATATTAAGTACTCGGTTTGGTGGATGGTTGGGCATATTAAATGTCCGCCTGGCTAGCTACCACCATCTTATCTAAATCTGCCGCCAAACAGCAATGTTGATAGCATTGTTGTGTTCCGGTTGTCAGAGATAAGATAGCCAGTCCCCAAAATGTGTTGACGTGTCCGGGTCAGTACGCTTCCACCTTCGACCTCATCTTTACGTAACATCAGGTGTGATTGAGGTCAAGTACAAACCCGTTGTGCATAAAAAAAAACAAATAAATAAATATTTCGGACACTTACACCAATCATCTAGTCCCAAACTAAGCAAAGCTTGTACTATGGATACTAGATAAGGGATAAACATACATAAATATTTATATAAACAACCATGACTCAGGAATAAATATTCATATTCATCACACAAACATTTACCCGTCGCGGGATTCGAACCCGCAACCGTTGGTTTTGCTGACAGGGTCACTATCCACTACATCAATCGGTCGTCGAATATTATTATTATATATATATATATAAATAAATGTAGCATAACAGGAAACCTGCACCGATTGAAATTAATCAGTGATCTAATTATTGTTATCTCAGAAAGAGTTAAGTTGATGACCCAGTACAAGCACTGCGACGTTCACAGATCTGCTGTGCCATTCCCTATAGTTGAAGATCATCCCGGGCATCTCCTAGGCAATTGGCTTGCATGTACTGCACGATACCGGGGACGAAGATTTTAACGTCCTCTAGTGATACATAAAGTCCCCCTAGTTGTCGGCTTCTGCTGTAGATAATTGCGTAACACTGGCAAAGGATGCGTATGGGAGTTTCTTCAATCAATCAATCAATCAAGTACACTTTATTGCACAAAATTCTACAATACACTTCTTAATATAGCTTCAAAAAAAAAAATTATAATTGTACAACCAGGCGGTCTTATCGCTATTAAGCGATTTCTACCAGACAACCTTTGGGTAGAGGGAAAAAAAGTAGAACGGGATAAAAGCAAGTAGGTTTGTGCACCAATGATTTAAAAAATATATATATAAAATAATAGATACCAAACAATAGATATAAACATACATACATTAGATATGAACATCAACTTACATGCAATGATAGTGTAAAATATACCTACATATACAGGGTGTAACGGTTAAGTGCAGTCACACTTTAAGTTTTTTCTTCCCGTTACACAGTTTCTTCCCCCTCATCACAGAGTCTAGTGACCTTACGGTACTGATTCAAACATATCCCATGCTTACACCAATGATATAATCCCATACTAGGTTAAGGCAGAATAAAATAGATACATAAATCAAATCAAATCAAAAATGTTTTACTTTGTAGGTACACAGGGTACACTTAAAATAGTCAGATTTTACATTTTTAAAGCTACTGCTTGTTCAAAACGTCATTTTCCCTGAGAAGAACAAACAAGAAACTCGAGAGGTAGCTTTAAAAAAATAATATTTCATTATTAATTGTGAAATAGCTTGCTGGAATATACATATATTTATATAAACATCATGTGACTCTGCATTAAATCTTTGTATTAATCACCTCTAGCGCGATTTGTACCCGGAACCGCTAATTTCATCGGTAGGTCCACCAACCGGCCGTCAATAAGTCAAGAATGTTATAGATTTGACATGCAACTAAACGGACGTCGTCTTTTAATACAAAGTAAAACGTTTATAAATACGCTCGTCTAGTCCGCCGCTAGTTGAGAGACTCCGTTATAATAAGTCAGCGTCAAAGCCCCTCATTACTCGGCGTATATTACGGCCATTCATTATCCGTTACCGGCTAACTTTGCCTACTGTGTCGGCAAAACTTACTGCAACGCTCCATCCGACGGTTTCCAGCAATTGACTGCGCTGGTTATCCAGCGGAAATGCTTATGGGGATTCTTAAACGTGGTTTAAGGACCGTATTAATAAATCGATCTTGAGATTGAGTTCGCGTCTCAGTGTCAATACTAATTTTATATTTTAACCACCTCCGTGGCTCAATGTAAACAACATTGGGTTTACGATTCGGAGGTCGCGGGTTCGATCCCCAGCGGGGTACATATTTAGTAATCGGTTTGGTTGGTGATAGGGCATTTTAAATATATTGCTGTGTTCCGGTTGTCAGAGATAAGATAGCCAGTCCCCCAAATAAGTCAATACAAATTTAGAAATAATTGTAAAATTTATGATTCGACAAAGAAAAATATTAATAAATCGATCTTGAGATTGAGTTCGCGTCTCAGTGTCAATACTAATTTTATATTTTAACCACCTCCGTGGCTCAATGTAAACAACATTGGGTTTACGATTCGGAGGTCGCGGGTTCGATCCCCAGCGGGGTACATATTTAGTAATCGGTTTGGTTGGTGATAGGGCATTTTAAATACATTGCTGTGTTCCGGTTGTCAGAGATAAGATAGCCAGTCCCCCAAATAAGTCAATACAAATTTAGAAATAATTGTAAAATTTATGATTCGACAAAGAAAAATAAGAATAAACTATACAGGGTGAATTTTTTGATGTTTTGCCTCGCTGTTTAACGAGGCAATGCCGCCAGCCAACTCGGAACCCTTCCGATAGTGCAAGACCTGGGACAATGTTTATATTTATTTAATTTTTTGTAGTGGTAGAGCCACGCTGTAAGCTGTTAGCTTGCAGCATGAATGGGCCGGCACGACCGGGGAAGTACCACCCTCTCGCAGAAGACCGACGTCTGAGTAGTGGCATTTTACCACTGCGCTTCGTCCGGTGAGCGAGGGCCTCTCTCTAGAATGGTAGCGGTATTTATAGAGTTAGTAAACCAGGAGGGTACCAGCACTATTAGTGCTGGAGAATCCCTCCCTGAGCATCGCTCAGGCTGCCCTACTTATTCTGGGTTAGACACCTTCCTCAAATGCCGGCAACGCATCTGTGACCCTTTTGGTGTTGCTTTGTTCCTCGTCCTCGACTCGTTCCTGTCGGTTGTTGAAGATGAAGATGTTTCTTCTTTTTTTTCTATAATTTGTCATCTTCTTGCTTGAATAATGGAACTTCTCTTTTCTATAATTTGGTTGTTTATGTCTTCTTTATTCTTTTTCTTCTTAGAAGCAGGAAACTGGCAAGGATCGCTTCATTTCTTCTTCCAGGCAGGAACGTGGCAGGGTCGCCATATGGTATTAAAAATGGTGGTTGGTCGAGGACGGAGAGTTCCGTAAATAAGACTAGTTGTCTATAGTGATGTTGCACGAACAAGGCCTTTTAATTGTTAAGAAGCGGTATTTGATATTGGTATCGGCGCTGACTAAGCGATATGCGTTTATGTTTTTTATTTTTTTTATACGAGAGGGCGGCAAACGAGCATACCGGTCATGGACGGGCGTCCATTGGCGGCGGTGATTGCTTTCCATCAGGTGACCCGCATGCTAGTTTGCCGCCCTCTCATATAATAAAATAAAAAAATGTTGTTTTATTTAGGAAGTTTATTTTGTTACTAGCTATAGGTTTTTTTGAAGTGTAAACATCAATAAAGTGTTAACGGTAATTAAAGATCTATCTGATATAATCTGGCTTGACCTTTGTCCAGAATTTTTTTTTATGCACAACGAATTGGTACTTGACCTCAATCACACCTGATGTTAAGTGAAGTTGAGGCCGAAGGTGGAAGCGTACTGACCCGGAAACACAAATAATTTGGTTACTGGCTATCTTATCTCTGACAACTGGAACACACATTTAGATAACATGGTGGTAGCTAGCCAGGCAGACATTTAAAATGCTCTACCACCAACCAAACCGACTACTAAACATGTACCCCGCTGGGGATCGAACCCGCGACCTCCAAATCGTAAACCCTATGTTGTTTACATTGAGTCACGGAGGCGGTTGGATAAACCCAAAGACGCTCGCATTATCATCTTATTAAACAGTATGCCTTTTGTCCTCATGTGGATATATACATGTAAAGTATATTGTATGCATATAGCAGTCTATGTATTCTTGCGATAAGAATGAGTTGGGTCACCTACCACAAACATACTTATTGTGCTTACTACAGGTTGACTCCATCCAGTATGTTCATGGTCACTATTATTTTAAACTGAAACAAAAATTATTGTATTAATTGTATTTTTTTATATTCATTACAATGAAATATGATTGGAATCGACACAGGTACGGCGTGGGACAGTTTTTTTTTTTTTTTTTTTCTTCTATGTCTTGCTCGTTGCCATCTGTAGTCATAGCTACAAAATCAAAAAAATCAAAATCAAAAATATTTTATTCAATGTAGGATACAAAAATATCACTTATTGAAAGTCAATATGCTATTTTTCTTTTTTTAACTACATCGCTTCACAAGGTGTTATGGTTAGGGAGAAGAAGCGACAAGAAACTCCGCAACAACACATCTTTTCAACTAGTCTCCATCCTTACAACAATACTACATCTTATATTACATATTACAAAACAATAGCAATTAACATAACAACCAGCTAACACCAGACCTCCTTATCGCCTAAATAATCATCTATCCTGTAATAACCCTTCTTACACAGAGTTTCTTTAATGTGGCGTTTAAATTTCTGCTCTGTTAAACTCAATACATGTTCTGGTATTTTATTGTAAAAGCGTATGCTGTGTCCCACAAAGGATGTGCTAACCTTGCTAAGTCTAAATTGTGGAATTTCAATTTTATTTTTGTTTCTAGTATTCAAATTATGATTATCAGAATGTTTGCGAAATAGGCATATATTTTTGCGTACATACATTATACTGTCATTATACAATAATCAACACTGGTGACCGCTTGCGCTGGTTATGTGTTCGGTTATGGAGAGAGATCCAGCGACCCCATTCCTCCACCCATGTGTGTCTTCGTCACTGAAATCTGGTCAGTAGACTGGTTACACTGTGCCTTCTCAGTCTCGTAAATCTTATGTCCTCACTTGACGTGGGACAGTGTGGTTCGAAAAATGACACGGAAAAGACAACTTTAGCAGTTTACACTTGCACGAATACCACGCGTGGAACCTCGATCAAGAGCTACGCCCAACAACAGAGATGTCAGTGACCACATACATATTTGTGCAAGTGTTAATTTTATTGGTAATTATGGAGGTAAGTACAAATGTAATATTTTTAATCGACCTATTAATTTTTGAAATATTAATTAAAGGTGGGTATTTAACTTTACTCGAAATATTGATGTTTTTTTTTTTGTTTCAGGTTGGCTGATTTTAATTAAAAAAAAGTAGTGAAAGTGAGAGGATGTGGTGAAAGTGTGGGTGAAACTTAGAGTTACGTGTTTGTGTTTGTACTTTAAATTATTTATTAATAATTATAGTATATCTAAAGTACACCTATCATTCGTATATATATATATTATGTGTATAAAATATACAGGTACTTAGGTAGGTACTCATTATTTGTGTGTGTCCCATGAGCGTCCGTGATCTCACCATACGCTCTACTGAAAACCAGCGTTGTACTTCTCTCGACTACAACAAATGCTGTGTTGGGGACCTTTGCGACACCGAAAACTAGCAATACCTATTTATATTAAGTTACACATTTCTATGTTGTGTTATATAGTATATAAGTAACAATTAAATGTATTGTATAAGTGTCGCTAAATGGATCAAATAAAGTTTTCTTATTCTAAATATTTCGGAACTCGAACACGCAACCGTTGGTTTCAAAGACAGGGTCTGCCCAAATCGGTCGTCCAATGGATTGGACAAACATTACATGCCCATTCTCATCAAGTAGGTACTTCATATCACCACAGATATACGTGTCTTCACACCATTTACCCTCACTCACAGGAAAAGCTCCATCGCCGGCCGGACGTTCTCGCAAAAACCATTTTTATTTGCCGCTCGTTTTCCCCGAGACAGCAGCGAGCGCTCGTAAACACGACGGCAATAAACAATATAACGTGGAGCAATATGTTGCGGTTATCGACGATGTCGCAGATTGGAGCAAATTCTCCCCTCTACTTGTGTACCTACTTACAAGTATCACGCATCTGTCTGACCTACGTATGGTATACAGAATTACACTACCCCGAAAAACGTTTGACTGAAGAACGTTTGATCGAAGCCGAGTCCATTGCGGAGTTTGTTCATCGTTAAAATTTTTTATTATAATCAACTCCGCAATGTACTCGGCTTGACCGAAGAACGTTTGATCGAAAACATTCTTCGGTCAAACGTTTTTCGGGGTAGTGTATTTCGGTATCCAATACTCTCTTAGGAACATCATGTGAAATTTATATTATAAGGTGAACTCATGCCTGACGATTTAAATACAGCAGCCGCGACATGTAAAATTTTTCGCGTTCTGTCGCAAAGGTAACACGCAAGCTGTACAAGTCTAAGGTGGTTTGAGCACTGAAACACTGTAAAATATGTAAACTTTGAATTTATTGATTCCTCGGACACGCAGAGGGCTCGGAGGTGAAAATGGAAGGGAATGTTGCCAGGTTATTATGGCCAATATACAATTTTATGTATGTCTCATACATGCTGCCCAGGGCGAACAATGCCACAAAGCTGCATGCATTATAGTAGTTAGATACAGTGGAGAACACGTCAGGCAGGACATACTTTTAGAACTCTATTAAAACGAAATTTAAAGTGATTAACCTAACGCGATCCACACTATACCCATACAATGGATCTTAGAGTTTAAATGCTAAGTTATAATAATATATTTAATTAAATTACACCTCAATGGGTAACACTATGATTTTGGAGACAGAGCGCGAATGAAGTTTCTTATTAGCAGTTTGTACTTCAACTACTCTAATTTTATTATCATTGCCCACGAATACCTTTGCTATCCTACCCAAGGGCCATTGAACAGGAGGGGTGTTTGGATTCTTGAGGAGGACTAGCATACCTTCTTTGAGGTTGGGATATTCCCTTAACCACTTTGATCGGTTGTTTAAAGCGGACAGGTAATCTGATGACCAGACCTTCCAAAAATGCTGCCGTACTTGTTCACAGCATCTCCAGAAGCGTAGTCTATTACTTGGTACCTCGCTAATATCAGGTTGAGGTATGGATGTGAGTGGGCATCCAATTAAAAAATGACCCGGTGTAAGAAATGAAAAATCTGAAATGTCCTGAGACAGGGGTGAGAGGGGACGGGAGTTTAACACACTTTCTATTTCCACAACGATGGTATTGAATTGTTCGTATGTAAATTTTTTGTAAGAAGCAATTCTTTTAAAATGGAATTTAAAAGATTTCACAGCCGCCTCCCACAACCCACCATGATTGGGACTGTATTTCGGTATATAATGAAAAATTATTTGTTTTTGTAGTGCAAAATTATGAACTTTATTTTGAAATTCTTCTGTATTATGTATGCTGTATAAAGTTTGTAATGTTTTATCAGCTGACTTAAAGGTTGGAGCGTTATCGCAGTAAACATCCAATGGAATTCCTCTACGGGATATGAATCTTTTGAAAGCTGCTAAAAATGTTTCTGCATACACAAGCGTCCTAGATGTTAATTATGGTAAGTCGATAGATATATACAGGGTGAATTTTGTCGACCTGTTTGGTGTAGGGGTTAGAAACTTTGACCACTAGACCAAATGGTCGCGGGTTCGAATCCCGCTAGGGGCACATATTTGTGTGATGAATTATATTAATGTAAAAGATGAAAGTATTAATAAACCATTCTCAAGTTTGAGAACAGTCTTGTGACCGGTCTCAAGTAAACGTGTTGATTAATAAACCTAACTAGACCTGAAACGCACGTGGATACTCAAGCAGTACTCACTTGAGAGGTGCGCCGAGTTTCACGTATTAATAAACGAAACTCAAGACTATCATTCATTCGCCGCTGAGGCGAATACTTGAAAAGTGATCTCAGCTGAGTAGACCTCAAGATTGGTTTATAAATTAGCACGGAGCTTGAGATAGCGTCAACTTCTTAAGACTTGTATTGAGATTGGTTTATTAATACCTGCGGGCCTAAAATAAGTCTAGTAACTAACCCGTTATTCACTAGATAGATAGATAAATCGTTTATTTGTATCTCCAGTCACACACATACCATAAGCTCCAAAGCAATTGGATAAACATGTTTTATAACAATTCATAAAAGTAACATCAGGATACACTAGAGTATGTGTGTGCTACAGCCGTACAAATGTTACTAGAAATTATTATTTATAAACATTGTTGTACTTTAAAATAACTTAAAATGTGTCAAACTCAAATCATTTATTGCATTCTCTATGTTTTGTCGATTGTACTACTGTAACAGGCAGCGGAACAGCAAAGGAAAACCAGATTGACGTGTACTATGTTCATTGCACTTCTTCAGTTCTGAAATCGTTACCTACAGACACTACTATTTATGGAAGTCTGTTAAGAAAGTGATCTGAATGATCTGAAGTTAGTTAACATTGGACAATTGAACTACTTATTATATCGTAATGGATGAATATTAATAATTTAGTAACAATATACATGAACTAAATTAGAATTGACCTTTTTAAATTATATAAACTATATTACAACTATAAATTTGGCAATAATAATAAATCGGTGATTTACACAGGAAAAGATTTTAAGTACCTAAGGGTAAGTAAATAAGCCAAAACTATATGAGATTCGGGTATAATCAATTACTATTATTATATAAAGCTTTATCCTATATATCTAACTATAACACTACAGTGTATCCAGGTAGTGAAATCATTCGACAACCTAATTATTTCGGTTGCAGCATTCCCATATAATTATTAGGTCAACAAATCACCGGTTCAATATGGCATCATTACTAATAATTTGTCAAACACGAACACACTATGATGGTCAATAACCGGAACTATAACGCAGATAACAAACAACCGATATTAATTTACATAACTAAATAAATTCAAAACCATCATAAAACAGACATTGCTGTCGATTCGGTTGTACGCAAACTAAACTAAAACCAATTTTAAAGTTTGCCTGTCTTTTTCTCTCTGGAACAATATAACGTGACAGCACCAGTCTAAATCTGGTTTTAGTTTAGTTCGTGTGCAACCGAATCGACACCATTATTTACCAAAGGCTATTATAATTTTTCTGACTATCTCATACCGGACATAGACCGCTCGGCGATATTCAGTCTAATTATACAATATAATATAATTGTAACCCAAACTTATTTAAAAGAGCAACCCTTGAGTTTCTTGCTCGTTCTTCTCTGGGGAATCAGCTTTGTGAATGAGCAATAACGTCAAAAACTATAAGATAAAAAATGTGACGTTTTCAAGTGATAATTTTTATCTATATATTTTATTTTTATATATATCGATAATTTAAATAGGTATTATACGTCGAGGGAGCGTCGGTGGCTCAGCGGTTAGACGCGGTCTCCCAATTTGGGACGTCCGGATTCGATTCCCAGGCAGGCCATGTACCAACGAGTTTTTAAATTTAATTTAATTACGGGTTTGTTACTGAAGTGCGACCCCGAGTGTGCGATGTACAATTGTGCGATATTCCTTTTAAACAACAGTGCAATTCTGCGACATGATTGTGCGCGACGTATCATTGTTCGAAATTCCAATGTACGACAGTATCAGTTATCTATCTATCTATCTATCTAATTTTGGATTTAATTATACTAACCGCCTCCGTGGCTAAATGTAAACAACATTGGGTTTACGTTTCGGAGGTCGCGGGTTCGATCCCCAGCGGGGTACATATTTAGTACTCTGTTTGGTTGGTGGTAGGGCAAATTAAATGTCCGCCTGGCTAGCTACCACCACCTTATCTAAATCTGCCAAACAGCAATGTTAATAGCATTGTTGTGTTCCGGTTGTGTTTTTTTTTAGATAAGATGGTGGATCGGATATTTAAAATGTCCTACTACTAACCAAACCGAGTACTAAACATGTGCTCCGCCGGGGATAGAACCCGCGACCTGTCATTTGTAAAACCTATGTTGTTCACATTGAGCCACGGAGGCGGTTAGTATAATTAAATCCAAAATTAGATAGATAGATAGATAGATAAAGCGTTTATTTGCATATTACAGAAACACATACAAAAATATTCGACTTAACAATAATTCTGCTTGGTGTTATTCTTACACAATGTAGCCTTATTTCACAGTAATAAAAATAAAAACTAAAATTAAGTACAACTGTTACAACTTATAATAGAGTTGTATGTGTATCTGTACCACAAACGGGCCATCGCTCAGTGTGGATCCTCACCTATAGCGGTAAGACACTGATTTTCAGCTAGTGCCCTGCGAGAGAAAGCGAGGGTAGGGTACTAGTGCAAAAATTTTCAATAACAACCATAAGTGTGTATTCTTTAAAGGTCATGTTGTACGGTGGTGTATAGTAATTGTATGGATCATAATGATACTCGTTTAAAATAAAAAGTGGACTTAACATAATGATTTGCTGGTTGCCACTAATAGTCAATGAATTTTTCTTCGTTTTACACTAGTACTACACTATACTGAGTTATATGGCATACACCATTAAGGAAATTATGTATTGAGGTACACACTGATACAAAGTTTATAACAAATTTTTCATTTTTGCACTTGTAAAAAAAAGAAAAGAACGGAGCCTATACTCAACACAACAATCGTGAGCGACCGCAGCGCCCTCTCTCCTTACAAATTACTTCTAACTTACAAAATGTGAATAGAAAAACAATTCATTTTAGGTCGATTCAGCATTGAAATGAGGATGAAATACGGGATAGAATTAGGTTTTTTTTTTTTTTTTTTTTAATATTAAAACATTGACTGTTTTAGAAGAGACGATACCTATCTCTTCATACTCATCTCTATGGGATGCTGATGATTGTTAACTGCGACGAAATGGTTAGCATCCTTAGATATAAATATCCTTAGATATACACACAGCGCCATCTAGTTCCACAGTAAGCAACTATATGCTTGTGTTGTGGATACCAGATGGTTGATATAATACATAAATACATTTTTTTTTTGTAAATAAATACTTATTATAAATGGAAACATCCATAACTCGGGTACACATGTCCGTATTCATCACACAAACATATGCCCCTAGCGGGATTCGAACCCGCAACCTTTTGGTATAGTGGTCAGAGTTGCTAACCATCACACCAAACAGGTCGTCAAAGTCAAGTAGGTATCAACACTGATACAATTTTCATGTAGGTAAATCCTGCGGGACGATAACGAATTCCGCGCCGAGGTAACCGCACACAGATGCTACATATTTGTGTAATTGGTAATAGTGAGAAGAACATGACCGAAAATTCTAGAGATAAATTAATATAAATAAATGACATAAATAAATAATAATACAATATAAATAGATATTATATATAATTCATATTAATAAATAATTTAAAAGAAAAATAATAATATAATTGGAATATAAAGGTAAAAATACATATGATAATATAATAGGTTATACAGGGTTAGTCGGAAAGGGGGTACTAAGCCGAAAGTTGGTTATAGTGTCATCGATAAGAGTTTTATTGCACCTTAGATAAATGGGGAAAACGCATATTTTTGTTTCCATACAAAGTTATTAAATTATTTAATTTAAGAAAATTTGGACAACCCTATAATTCATGAATGAAAAGAGACAAAATAATCGACGCCCAAAATGACGCGGACCCCGCCCATTTTGCCCTGCGTGTGCGTCGGGTCCGTCAAACGCGCCGCCGTCTGTTGACACGGGCCGCCCGCCCTTTGTCGGGCACCGACATAGCGTGTGCCGTCGGAAGTTATCGAAATGTGGATTACGTGTATGGCGGGATTATGGGTGACCAGAGCCCCATACATTCCATCAAATTTTCATGAAGTTCATAAGTGCATAACCAGTTCCACCTCAAACTATTGAAATTTTGTATTGACGGCAAATAATTATTCCAGAAATCCCCACTGAATCATCCAGGTAAACAAAGCAACTGTGTTAAATGATTTCAAACACGTCGGCCCAACAAAGACACAGACAGACATAGGCTTCAAGGTTATTTATTACATATTTTTTATGTAACGGGGCTTAAAAACTACTTTTAGTTTGAAATCAAAGTTTACTAAAGATTTTAATCGTTTGAGCTGTTACTGGATACGCATTTTCTACCACCATCTTATCTAAAACTGCCTCCACGCAGCAATGTTAATAGCATTGTTGTTTCCGGTTGTCAGAGATAAGATAGCCAGTCCCCCAAATGTGTTGAGGTTTCCGGGTCAGTACGTTTCCACATTCGACCTCATTTTCACTTAACATCAGGTGTGATTAAGGGCAAGTACAAACCCGTTGTGCATAAAAAAAAATACGCGTTTTCGAACCTTACTGTATGATGGTTTAATTTTTAATGAAACAACTAACCTTTTCTGATGATGACGTTTGTGTTACGTACGATTCCGTACGTAACACAAACACGCGCGGCCTTTGTGTCCACATAACTACACAATAGGCGTATTACATTAACCACAAGTTGAAGGCACTCTTTGTAATCAAGCTTCTCGAGCTTCCGTAAGTACCTACGTGATCACGTCTTCCTACACAATTCATATCGTAGTATTTTTGATTGGTGTACTCCACCGGCATATCGTGAATTATTAACAATAACAACTAATACCTACCAAACAAATACAATTAATAGCGACAACAACTAATAACAAAGAAAATCTCTAACGATAATAACAAATAACGACGAACTAGGACGACTCGCAAAAATAATCGACTGCTTGCACGGAAGTGGTAGAAGCGACTGGCTTTAATTTAGGTATTTTTTATTTCTTCGTATTTTATAAGGATTTCGGCGAATTCGGATTCGAATGCACTTGCCGATAGGCAGGGCGTGGCTTGCGCATGCATGTGTGTGTGTGTCAAGTCAAGACTGTGTAATGTGCGCAAACGCAGAGGGGTTAGTAGGTAGCAATACGTAAACATGTTTCGATTTTTTTAAATTCAGAATGACATTAATTACCAATTAGTTTTAGTAGCATTTCATTGACGTGGACATTTTACATGGATTTCCAGCTGCTTAGTGGTATGTGGAAGTTCCAAAGTATGATTTATTAACCGATTTCCAAAAAGATTAAAACCTTCTTCGACCGTTTGTGACGGGATATCTTCGTAAATTTTTACCCGATTAAAAAAATATTTCTTGGTTGAGAAGGGTAAATCGCCAATGATCCACTCCAGAGTAGAAGATGGAACCTTTCTGAAATCGAATGTATTGTCAATTTTTTTTCTTACTTTTGCGTTCAAACCTACTTATGGAATCTTAATTTAGGGCCAGCATAAATTATGAAATCCTAAAAACATTACTGAAGGAATAAGTTTTTTTTGGTTACCAGCTTACCAAGCCTCACGGAGGGTGTAGGCTGTAGGCAAAATATCGTAATAGTGAAAAGTTTCACACTCTATGTTAACCATTTTTATGAATGAAACACAGCTGATTAGGGCTACTTGGTAGTATTTTGTTATGACATGTTTAAAGGGCATTTTCTCGAAATGTATTGAGTTTTGAGGAAAGTTGTAGAACAAAGGTTGTTCGTTATAACGGGTACTTTTACAGCCTTTCGGCTTAGTACCCCCTTTCCGACTAGCGTTGTATATCTAGTTTGTAAATAATGTATTCAGAATTTTTTGTAATTATTTAAATTAGTGCATGCTACTCTCTCATAATATTGCTGTGCCTTCACAAGGTCCTTATTGATACAGTACACTACAATGTCATCACAACAAAACATTAAGGATTGCAATAAATGATTTGAGTTTGAGTTTGAGTTTGAACAGTCGGATTAAAATTTTATACCTCATAGGTAAATATTTATATTATAGGTATATGTAATGATATAACAGATGGGGCCTCTTATTTCTTACATTTTAATTTAATTTCTACATTGTCCAGCGCCATGCCTAAGCTTAAAAACAAAAATATTAAAAAAAAATCTTTAGCCATTGGAAAGTCGCTCATTCTTTCTTTGGTGGCAGCAACTACTCTGCAGGGGGGGACTGAAAATCAGCAACACAGCTGAGTGCCTACCCATTCATCACAATACTGTGGTTCTCGATTCTATGTATGCTTGTGTTTCTTTCTTTCTTTGTGATGAATAAATACCTTTTATTATTATTAAGTGGTTTCAAGCGGCGTTAGATCTGATTACATTTTTATACTTTATTCACAAAATTTACAAAAAGTACAAACAGGTTACAGTCAGAGAATATGTACAAAGGTGAGCTTATCTCTATAGAGATTTCTTCCAGTCACCCTAAAGGAGGTTAGAAACGTTACACGGGAGGGGGCGCAAATGAAAAATGCGAAATCAATAAATTATATACGCAGTTAGATAGACAAAGCATTTATTTACGCCACTGCGTTCGCACAACTACACAATTTTTAAATTACAAAGATATATATACAACAAATATATACAAATAAACGTAAAGACTAGAAAATACAAAGAGCGAGTGTGTGCCGCAGTAGCACAAATGTGTTATAACTCAAGTGTGGCACATCACTCAAAGAGCGAAACACTGGTTTTCAGTTACAACCCCTACAAGTACGATTGCATAAAAGTACGCGCATGTTCCCGTCTGCGTGTACCTACATTTGTGGTCAATCGTGAGTGAAAAGTGTCCGTTGTTGATACAGCTAGTGTTAATAATATTTATATATTCTATATAATACCTACTCTTCCCGTGAGTGTCGTAATAGACGAATAAGGGACTTTACACCAAAAGCCGTCTATAGACTTGCACGTTTTAACGGTGATGGGCTCGCCCCCTGTCACGTGTTCAGTTCTGAATTTCGAAAACTGAGCCGTGAAAGGATGTTGTTTCATGCATTCGTCTTTAATGTTTGGACACCTGCGTGTGTTTGGGATATCCCTGACCACCCCCTTTTTGGATACAGGTGGTAAAAACATGACAAAATTCTCTGTTTTAAAGGACAGGTTCAAAGAAATTAATATTTAAACTGTTCCTTCACAATTTATTTACAAGAATATTATGCACATACGATAAAATATTTCTGCATTCTCAAAAAATTGTGATAAGCATAACTTAAATTTAAGATATAAGGACAAATTAGCCACCCCTATGTTCAGACTGAGCAAAGTTAATACATCATTTATGGGACACTGTAATACGCCTGTATAACCTTAGACCTGAGAATATCATTAATCTAAATGAAAAACAATTTAAAAACCATGTCAAAACAACATTAACAAAAAAAGGTTATTACAAAATTACTACCTACCTGAATGACAAAAACGCTTGGTATACTTCGCCCAGCTCCCAAAAATTATAAAATTGTATTAATTGTATACTTTTATATATAAAAAAAAAGAAAAGGAAAATGATCCTGTGGGGTTCTTGCGCCGCTTCTTTTCCCACAGATGATTTCCCTTTCCGAAGCGGTGGTAGCTTGGACATACTGACTGACCGAAAAATGCTTAAGCCCTATTTTTATTTCCAATAGATTAAAATTGATATTCAACAAATGATATCATGTATCTTACGTTGAAATAAATGCTTGAAGTTTGAAGTTTGTCACCTCATTTGTATAATTTAGCCCCTGGTGTCATGTACAAAAAGCTACATAGATTCTGAAGTACATAACTAGTTGTGTAAACAGCACCTAAGCTGATGAAGTTTGAACTTAAATAAAATTTTCACTTAAGGAGGACTCGGGATCATATTTACTCTGTAACAAGATGTGGGGACTCAACGCGAAGGGGCCGTCTCAAGGGCGATACAGGTATCAAGAGAAGTTTAAAATACATAACGTTATTAGTGTCGTAACTATTGAAATTCGACATATTTTTAACCCTCCATATGTGTGCCCAAAATTAAAAAAAAAATTTACCAAGAAACACATTTTTTCAAATGTTTTTTTTTTTTCAAATAAAAAATAACTGCTTGGCATCGAATTTATAGTTAATACTTTGCCAGAGAGTTTTTCATAACTAAATGTTCAAACATTATAAACAGATCAAAATTTTAACCGCCTCCGTGGCTCAATGTAAACAACATTGGGTTTACGATTCGGAGGGCGCGGGTTCGATCCCCAGCGGGTTACATGTTTAAGTATTCGGTTTGGTTGGTGGTAGGGCATTTTAAATGTCCGCCTGGCTAGCTACCACCATCTTATCTAAATCTGTCGCCAAACAGCAATGTCAATAGCATTGTTGTGTTTCGGTTATCAAAGATGTGTTGGGGTTTCCGGGTCAGTACGCTTCCACGCTCGACTTCATCTTCACTTAACATCAGGTGTGATTGAGGTCAAGTACCAACACGTTGTGCATAAAAAAAAACACATTATACTAAAACTGTGTGGAAAAGAATATCATAATATTTCTAATTGTTTAAATGATAAGAATGCATGGACATGAACTGCGCGACGATATTCAGTTGAACTATTATCTTTTTTCTTTGCTTTGTTGAATCATAAGAACAACCCTCCAGTTTCTTGCTCGTTCTTCTCTGGGGAGTCGGCCTCCGGAACGAGCGGTAATTGTATGGCATGCATGACTCATTTTTTTTAATGATTAACTGGATACGCATTGACCACAATCTCACCTGATGGGAAGTGATGATGTGGCCGAAGATGAAGCATGCGATCTCAGTAGATGCCTATTCACCTTGCTCTTGAAGATCCCAAGGTTGTAGGATTAAGGAAAGACTGACGCCGGAAGGGAGTTCCATGCCTTGAATGCCAAGAATCGAACCGCTTAGTGCGAATGTTCGGTATGTTAACTACATAAGGGTGGAATCCCTCCCCGCGCCTAGTAGTCCGAAGATGGAATGGCGATGGTGGAATAAGATTGTGTAATTCCAACGCACACTCACCGAAATGTATCCTGTAAAAGACCGAGAGACAGGAGACCTTGCGACGGTGTTCGAGGCTCTGGAATTTAGCAGTGATCGAATGGTCACCAATGAGTCTTTTGGCACGTCGTTCCACAGAATCGAGTGCAGCCAGCTGGTACTTGGCTGAACCATCCCAAAGGTGACAGCAGTATTCCATGGACTCTTCAGATGTTATTTTTAACCCTGAGCGGGCGTTGTGTGTGTGTCCAGTTATTTGTCCACTAACCCCTCAACTGTCCTCAAATCTGACCATGTATTGTTGAGATTAGCCGTGTTTGTTGAAAATCGATTAAGCCGTTGCGAAGATTAAAATTTGACACAGTTTTCTGATATATTTCGATGATACTCGTAATACTTCTTTCGAGTGTTTTCTGAATTTTCAATTTTTTCATACTTTAGAGACGGAGATACGTTTTTAGCCATATTTAATGGAAATCGGTTTGCGAAAATGTTTTACTTATAACATAGGAGCGTCGGTGGCCAATTTGGGAGGTCCGGGTACGATTACCAGGCAAGCCTTGTACCAATGAGCTTTATTTAATTTAAATACTTATGTGCATTTATCCGACTGCTCTTAAAAGGTGAGGGAAAACATCGTGAGGAAACCGGCATGCCTGAGAAATAAGAGTTCTAAGGCATGTGAAATCCCCAACCCGGATTGGGCCAGCGTGGTGGACTATGGCCCATACTCCCTCATTATACGAGGGAAGGTCTATATCCCTGCAGTGGGATGTTTACGGGCTGAGATGATGAACACTGGTTTCGATTCGGATGTACAACGAACTAAACTAAATTTAAATTATATGTAGATATCCTTTTCTAACCACTAATACATGAAAAGGACGACATATAATTAAGTCCTGTCAAATTATGTGAAAGGATCAAAACAAGCACTTCTTTATCAATATTAGGTGTACACCTAGCGACGTCACGATTAAAATACTATGGAGCGACTTGTTTTGACAGCTCTTAACTTAATTTGACAGGACTTAATTTATAGTCGTCCCTTTCATGTTAATAGTGTTAGAAAAGGATGTATCTGCTTTAAATTTAGTTAGTTCGTTGTACATCAGAATTGACACCACTGTCTTTTATTCTCGTCTACCTAAACGACATAATTATTTGTTCGATAAATGTTTTTGGGCGTTTTCTGAGTTTTTTCAATTTATAGATATTTTAACTTACGAAATCAAACTTTTTGGATTTGAAGTGCATACTGGGACAACCTTGTACATGCCCTGACTGAAGCTGGGTCGTCGCGGCATCTCAGCATTCCGACGAAACATTTTTCTGGTCATATTATATTATTCTAGACGAGCAGCATTACTGCTGATATGTTTATATATAGTGTTGGAAGTGTTCACTGTGTTCATTATGTTGTTATTCACAGTGATTATTTGAGTCATTATTACTTTTGAAAAATTTATCCAATTATATTCTTGAACGAATTCACTGATTGGGCGGAGACATCTTCCGGAAGCTCATTCCAGGCCTGAACAACTCGGGTGCTCAGAGAGTGATGGGCGACATTAATGTCAGCGTGAGTGCGGCTTATTCGCAGAGCGTGGACTCGTAACCGTCGTATGCCTTTCATCCTGAATATGTCGTGAATTTGTAAGTGAGAATTTTGAATGTCTCGGTGACGTCACCGGACGCAAGCGGATCTCTTCGAGGGTTGTGAGATTCAGAACTGTATTATAAAATTATCCCACAATAGAATCGGGTGAGACACGCTCGTAGAGATGCTTTTAAACACGTAGTCAAAATTTGTCTCAGAACGGAAACGTAGGCACAAATTATTTACAAATACAACCAGTCTCAAGAATTTAGTCTATGATTTTGAGATCATTGTGCCCTAACAGCTGAGCACTAGAGATGGGATTCTATTGAAATCATATCGATTTTTTTTTGTAAAACTTCGATAGTCGTTATTTTAGAAATCCTTGCCTTGACAACAAAAAAAATTACACATATCATTTAAATTTTATTAACAGTCCGTCTATTTTTAGGCATTACGGTTTTTTTTGTAACATGCTGTATAACGTAGATTTCTTGTCTATGTAATTACCAGATGAAGGAAAATGAATTTATTAAACAGAAACAAAAAATACATGGAACTTAAAAGCAAAGTAGAGGAAGTGTAAAAAAAGGGCAAGCGAGACAAGCAAGGTATAAATAAATAAATAATAATAAATAATAAATAAATATATTTCGGACACTTACACCAATCACCTAGTCCCAAACTAAGCAAAGCTTGTGCTATGGATACTAGATAACGGATAAACATACATAAATATTTATATAAACATCCATGACTCGGGACTATATGTTCGTATTCATCACACAAACATTTACCCCTCGCGGGATTCGAACCCGCAACCGTTCCCACTATCCACTATTGGATAGAAAGAAAGAAAGAAAGTAAGAAAAATTTATTTAAACCCATCTCATGACAAACAATCTGGTACAAATATTACACAGTCGAGACACATACAAAAAATAACATTCTGTTTGCCATCTAATTGTCGGTGTCGCAAGGTGGAGTCAAAAAGGTCTCCAACTCAGCATGGGTTGTAGCCGTTCACTACAACGCTGGTTTTCAGTGGAGCCTCCAAATGACGCACTCTGATCATCACTATCCACTACACCAACCGGTCGTCAAATGTTGTAAATAAATGTTGGATAGGTATTCCACGACGTCAGCAGCGTTACCTCGCTGAATGCAATACTCGACGAAACAGCCAGCTTTCTGATCTTCTGATCTCCAGTGACGTCGGCTAAACCTTTCGAAGTATTGAAATAAACAGTCCTATAGAATTTCGACTCGAAATTTTACAACAAACTACTGTGATGAACCAAGAGTTTTATTACCAATCTAATTTGGTGATGTTTGCAAACTGAGGTATGTATCCCTGACTCCTGCCCACGCTAGAAGGCTCTTGTGTTACCTACAACTTTACCCATATCCCTACATAAACCAAAACTAGCGAACTGAGAAATTTACTTACTTATTACATAAACTTTGCTTGAGTTATTTAGAGGGTCTACCGGTCTACCGCATGGAGGTGAGTACACGGTTTGTTCGTTATGTGCGGAATAGCCTAATGTCATTCTACGTTATGCAACCATATGACCACCTCGAGCGAGGTCTCTTGTAGAATAATTGATGATTAGGGGCGCCAGTCCAGCATTGCAGTCAGGTACTAGCCTAAGAATTGAGGGAGATCTTGGCTCAAGGGGACCAAGTTTGCAAAACAAGTCAAGCAAAAAAGGACTCTCTAAATATTATAAAACAAAGCCGCTACCCGCGTCTGTTTGTTTGTGCAAGGGGTTGTGATATAGTTTTCACTGTCGTTTAGAGAATTTCTCCGGAAAGGTTTTTATATAATAGATAAATATTATGTTTATAAATCTGAATGATAAGAATGCCATATGAACCGCTCGGCGATATCCAGTCTATTATTTTCTTTTTTTTTTATCGAATTTAAATCTAATGTAAAAAGACTTATTAAATTTGACTCATTCTTCTCTGGAGAGTATGCCTTGTGAATGAGCGATAATTGTACGTCATGATGATACGTTCAAATGTTATTTTTGTAACTTGCGAAACCCAGGGCGGGTTTTATAGTTTTTTTAATAAAATGAAAAACCTCAATTAGAAAACTAAACAGAAGTCTTCCATTACTTTTAGAAAGTCGGGGATACCAATTTTATTTGAATTACCTACTTTGGAATGTTCTTATACATACAGTTTATATTTTTAATTTCATTGCTATCATCATCATACTGCTGGGTACTGGATACCTACCGATTTAGACTTCCAAACATACACCGTTACAGAGCATTTTTAATTTATATTCCCAATAGTTCGACTCACCTAGAATAAGTATTGGTATCTGTATCAGTATAGGCTAACTACATTTTTTTTCTTCGTTAATCATTTTCTGTACCAATTCCTGCGATTTTCAAAGCTATATCCAAATTTGTTTTTTATTTGGAAAATGGAATATTATTTCAAGGTTTTACATTAAATATTTTTTTAATTTCTGGGCTAAATCACATAATAAAAAAAAATTTGAACAGAGCTCTTTTCATGTGCTTCCCGTAATCATTTCTTAGATTCGCTGAAACTTTTATAAAGCGGTTACTTTTAAAAATTAACGCTGCCTAGACTTAAATCAATGTTATCCGATAATACACACAAAGTTTAGCAAAATTTCAATCAGCCGTTCCAAAAAAAAAAACAAAAATGTTTGTATGGAGAAAACAGTCTTAATGAAATTCTTCATACAAAACGCCAATTTCATAGGTAAGGAGCTAATATATGTAATTCAAATGTTAATTGTATTATTATCCGTCTTTATCCATGAAATCCCTGGATTGTGACTCGATAAATGGTAAAACCGACATAGTATATGTATATTATACGAGTATTACAGTAGTAGTACTACTACCTATGTGCATAAGGAAGGAACTGATCCTCAAGATACAGGTTTGACCTAGTTTGTGGATCAGAGTCCAAGCGTTAGAATTTTTAAGTACTTTAGTAATTAGACTGTTACTGAAAATAAATAAATAAATAATAAATAAAAATTATCATGTCAACATCAATATTGTTTCTCTATAGTGAAATTGTTTCTCTAATATGGAAATTTTGGCATCCACGATACAGGCCTAGCCTAGTGTGGACGCTACAGCAAATGTATAATTATGTATGGTTCTTTTTGGTAACTAAACATCTTATCTTATCTTATCTATATCATTAGTCCAGATTAAGGTCAAGAGCGATCCCATTCTAATTAAAAAAAAAAAAAAAAACCGCGGAAAGGCCACTGCGCAAACGCATGGAAGCGGCCTCCAACCAATAACTTGTGGTCAGAGTATTTTGACGAGAGATCGTTAACTAAGGGTATTTGGTACAAGACAATTCAGCCATCTCCTCGTCGTTCTTTGTGGTTCGATGAGTATGAAATGGGGAGACAAAACATTGTCACACCCATGAGACTTCGATCAGGTCACATCCCTCTAAATAGTTTCGCTTTTATGTTAAACAAGGTCACTTGTCCAAATTGTGCCGTGTGTGGCGTTGTGGAGGACGTGTTTCACATCCTGGAGGAATGTGAACGGATTACCACTGAAAGAAAAGCGCTGTATGGCCCTCAAAGAGGACATAATGTAGGTTTTTTTTTTTTTTTTTTTATTAAAAAACTGGATTCGCGTTTGGCTACAATCTCACCTGATGGAAAGTGATTTTATATGATGGTTTTTATAATAGTACTCTGGCATCACCTATTTCTCAGGAGGCCAGAGCATTATATAAATTAATGCAAGTAGCACTGAAACGTAGAGACGCCGGAGTGTAATTATAAAATATTAATTGTAATCCACCCAACATAAGGTCGTCAGTAGGTAAGCAATAATGAGGGTGGCATATTCATTTTTGAATAAACCCTCTTTAAAAATTCAGAAAAAAAAAAAAAAAAGACCAATAACTTCCCGCGATCTTCATCAGTTCGCCCGTCCACCTTGTGAGTGGATGTCCTATTCTGCACTTACCCCGTGCCTGGTCTCCACTTACTGTGCCGGCCATCAGTAAGTCGAGCTATGTGCCCTGCCTACTACCACTTCAACCTACTAACCCGGTTAATCAAGATCGCTGACTTCGTCCTTCTACGCATTTCTTCTTCTTGATTTGATCGTAGTGAAACACCAAGCATCTCCCTTGTATCGAGATGCACAACATGTGCACGGACATTATTAGTGTAAGTGATGACAAAAACGCTTGATATACTTCGCCCACCTCCCAAAAATTATAAAATTGTATAAGTTGCATACTTTTATATATATATATAAAAAGAAAAAAAGAAAAATGATCGTGTGGGGTTCTTGCGCCGCTTCTTTTCCCACAGATGATTTCCCTTTCCGAAGCGGTGGTAGCTTGGACATACTGACTGACCGAAAAATGCTTAAGCCCTATTTTTATTTCCAATAGATTAAAATTTTCACATTCAACAAATGATATCATGTATCGTTGAAATAAATGCTTGAAGTTTGAAGTAACGACGCATTGGCCCTCTCCATTTTTAAACTTAGCAGGCAATTCATGATTTATTTGAAATGTTCCTAAAGCGTCAAGTGTTTAAGAGATTTGACGAATTGATGTGAAGGATTGACATAGACATAGACATAGACATATATTTATATGACACCACACTATAGCAACAACAATATTAATAAAAAACAAGAAAATTATCACAATATACAGAAACAGATTTTGAAATGCGGTGAGTGCAGTGTGATGTCAAAAATGGACTCCATCTCAGCGTATGCTGTAGCAATTGTTACAGCGCTGGTTTTCAGAGGAGCCCAACATCAAGAGCCTCCGACGCGATGGGTGGCATGGCCCTGTCCCTCGATCCGCCTCTGGATACAGTAGAGTCTACAGAAGCGATGCAGTTGAGACACTGTCTTATTGTATCGATTCAACATCGCTATTATTTCGGGAGATATCGGGGGAGAGGAAGAAAGGCGATACGAAGCCACCCCGTTTGTAGGATTCCGCAACTTATTTTGTAACAACGGAACCTGTATAGGACCACTTTGTTATCCGTCTGTCCATGAGTCAAGACCCTTTTTATCAGAAGCGGTTAGTTTGTCGAATATTAACACTTTCGCGGATAATAAACCAGACACAACATGTACAAGTTTTATTTATTATAATGTCTATGGGAGTTCAGTGTTGAAATTCTAATGTTGTTCAATGATTGAAACAACATCCATGGTTCACCATTCGAATTATACAGAAATGCACACGTGACAGGGGGCGTGCCCATCATTTTTCATCATTATTCCAAATGTATTTGTATTGACTTATTTAAAAAGAGCAACCCCTGAGTTTCTTGCTCGTTCTTCTCTGGGGAGACTGCCTAGTGAATGAGCGATAACTGTATGTCATGCCGATTTTAAATGTTATTGTTATAACTTACGATAATGATATTTTTCACTGTTCACTGCGCTTTAACATTAATATTTTGTCCGATTTTACATTCTTCACTATACGATTCCTTCCCCCGATATTCCCCATCCCACTAATTTGAAGTGTTTACTCTCCTTTGTACCGTCTGCATTTGTCCAAATCTGTGTATACTTGTGACGTTGCTTTGTGCGTGTTTCGTTGTTTTGTTTTAGATTGGATCAACTTCAACTGCCGTATGTAAATAAATTAATAACCACATTATAAATCTGTCAACCGGTTATCTGCAATGTTGTCACTCCCATGACTGACTTGATGCTGACAGAATCCTAAAAAGGAAAGCCATTACTTAAAAGAATTGGATTGAAATTGAAAATTGTGGACTATCAATGCTTGCAAGGTTTGTGATCTATTGTGGGTAATTTTGCCTCACTCTTTTTTTTTTTTATTATGCACAACGGGTTGGTAATTGACCTCAGTCACACACAGTTTAGGGGACTGGCTATCTTATCTTGAGTTTATGCAATAAACTTTTTATCTATCTATCTATCTATCTATCCATCTATCTATCTATCTATCTCTGACAACCGGAACACAACAATGTTATTAACATTGCTGCTTGGCGGCAGATTTAGATAAGATGGTGGTAGCTAGCCAGGCGTACATTTAAAATGCCCTACCACCAACCAAACCGAGTACTTAAACATGTACCCCGCTGGGGATCGAACCCGCGACCTCCGAATCGTAAACCCAATGTTGTTTTCATTGCGCCACTGAGGCGGTGAAGGCGGTAAAGGCGGTTATCTGCAACTTTATCAATAGTATTTCAAAATCCAGCGACAGTGATTGATCCATCACTTTTGAAGAAATAAGGCACTATAAAGACCCACCTACACCAAAATCGTGACTTCACAAAACCTCCCGCTTTACAAACAAACCCTATACAAAATATTCAGACCATGTTATCGCACGCAATGAAATGTAAAATCCGAACCGTGTCCCGCATTACTTACGACGCGACCCTAATTTCTGGCGGTACAACATTACTCAAGTAAAACCCAGACCTTTACTCGTCAGGTGGTTTGCGGGCCGAGGCCATTAAGCACCTTTCTCCGAGCATCGCTTGTCGATACGCGAGCTAATCGCTCCCTCGGGCGACCCCTGTCCGCCCGTATTTAGGCTGCTCTCGCTTCTTCACCTCGCCAATAGTGTTATGGTGTGGTATATGACGCACCTCTACCATTCATATGTATGATTAGGTTAAACTTTTTAGTATATAAGCATTTGTATGTACACTAAAAAACTGGTATCGGGCTTTGACGCTACCAAATTAAAACCAAACCCAAAATGTGTTGAGCTAACCACGAGTATTTTAGAGAGTAGCGAGATTAGCGCGATACGAAATGTACGAAACGTTTTTGGTTATGGTTTAGCGTTGGTATTATCCTTCAAACTTAATCGGCCTCCAGGGCTGGCAGTCAAGTATTATCAGGAGGAGAGTTTATATGAGTCAGAGAAGGTTGTGCCCTTTCAATATGCAATGCTCTGCCTAAACCTCCCCTGAGTGATTCTGCTCTAAAAGGCTGGTTGATGTTAGCACACAACTGGCACATCTATCTACATAATATAACAAGTTTTGGAAACATATTATGATATGTCTTAGATGGGTGAGGGGGTGAGGGGACGGTACCAGTCGCGTGGTAAAGGGTGGCTCGGGCAATTACAGACAGATATAACCACAGACAACGTATTAACATTCAGTTCAATTATGATCATGAAACCTGAGATGCTTTCTGTTGAAGAGAAAACATGTGCACGCCCCTCGTGCCATACAACTTGGCCCCCGCGTGCACTCTGTGGAACTCAGCCGTACCTTGTCTATAGTTCCTCCTTGCTCAAATTCTATGATCAAAGTCTTATTCAGTAACGACTCACCGGATTCTTCAAGCGTCGATGGTAATCAGAGTCCCTCATGTTCATTGATGTCCAGTGGTGGTCCGATTCCTTCGACGGCTGGTAGCAAAGTGTGTCCCATTTTCGATGTGAAGACCTAATATAACTGTTAACGTCGTCACCGCGCCATTTCCGGCGATACCAGCGCCACCAGGCCCGCTTTCCAGTGCAAACCGCGTATTATGATACTCATTTCATTATTGAAATAATAAATTCTGTCGTTAATGTATCGCTATCTACGACATGTATGTGATCATAGATGCAAATAAATACTTTGTATACTTACTATTATGGCACAGCCTGAAAGCGAACATGCCGAATAACGGTCTCTTGTTAGCAGTTAAGATTTTTCAGATGTAGATTATGTAAATGTCGCTGGAAGGCTCCGGGTGAACGGCGCAACTGCAGAGATTACAGAAATGTGTTCGGATTGGTTTGCTTCGGTTACAAGATTAAATGTAGTAAGGGCTACTGAGTTTGTCGATGATGAGATAGAGAGGTACAGTAAAAGTAGGTACGAAAGACGCCCTCTATCCTTAGGTATATAAGTACTTAGGTACCAAAACAAAAGAGTAAGATTAATATTTGGATTTCCGGGTCAGTAGGCTTCCACATTCGGCCTCATCTTCACTTAACTTCAGGTGTGATTGAAGTCAATTACAAATCCGTTGTGCATAAAAAAAAAGTCGTTTTGCGAGCAACAATTTTAAAAATCGAAAAACGAACACAAAATATACATTAACTCAGGACGTCATAGTTTAACAGGCATGATTTTTTTACACATTCAAATAAACTTTCCGCGAATACAGAGCGCAATTTATTTCATTTCTAACAAACGGGCAGTTACAACATTACCTTTGCCTCACCTTAAACGAGTGACACAAACTATAAAGTCATGTCAATGTGAAAGACAATACTGAACAATAGATTTGTATGGGCTGTTGATGAATTCATCAATACTTGCTTTGAGGACTGACACATGGCATTACTAACCAATTAGATATCTAAGTATGGTATGTATCTACAATGTAGAAAAACTTTTATAGAAATTCTCTCTCAAATTCCAATTCAATAAAAATGATAACATAATAAATTTTCTCTTCCAAACAAAATAGCCTATTCCAATGCCAGAGCATTGAATACTCAATACACAAAATAATCACGCACGCTCCTTCGAGTGATGCAGACGTTCGTTCACTCACCGCTCCACTCGACGGGACCCATTCAATCGTTCATCCGCTCAATCACTCACCCCGCGCGCGAGTGGATGCAGGCCTTTATGCAGAATTATTGAATTTTCGAATTCAAATACCCGGCCCGTATCGAAGCGGGGAGATAAAATCCATTTGCGCCAATATTTATTATACCTACACACTGGCGGAGTCGAGCGAGAGGCGGGTGGGCTGAAATAAGTTGAAATAACCTCGAAGGCCCTTATTAATAAATCGATCTTGATATTGAGATCACTTCTCAGTCTCAATACTACTTTTTTGATACTGTTTTCGACTTGAGGTCATCTCAATCTTGAGAACGGTTTATTAATACGGGCCTTAGTTAGTTTTCCTTTACTCATCCTCTCCACATGTTCAAACCATCTTAGCATACTTTTTTCAATCTTATTTTCACAGTTATACAGGGTGTAACGGTTAAGTGTAGTCATATTTTAAGGGCTTGTTCTACCCCAATACGAACAACTTTTACTATGGGGGCAACTTCGAAATCGCGAAAAAAAAATCAGCTGTTTCATACATTGCATCGGGAGGTTATTGAAATTTTCTATGGAACAGCTCATTTTTTTTTCGCGATTTCGAAGTTGCCCCCATAGTAAAAGTTGTTCGTATTGATGGGTAGAACAAGCCCTTAAAATATGACTACACTTAACCGTTACACGGTGTATAAAGGGCAATAATAATAATTTCGAAATTCGAAAGTAACAAAACCTGTGCTATGGTATACATAATATAAAATTATAATATTTCGGACACTTACACCAATCATCCAGTCCCAAACTAAGTAAAGCTTGTGCTATGGATAATATATAACGGATAAACATACATAAATATTTATATAAACATCCAAGACTCGGGAATAAATGTTCGTATTCATCACACAAACATTTACCCCTCGCGGGATTCGAACCCGCAACCGTTGGTTTCGCTGATAGGGTCACTATCCACTACACCAATCGGTCGTCAAAAATGACCGATAAACATAAGTTGTGAATAATAATTATACACCGTGTAACGGTTAAGTGTAGTCATATTTTAAGGGCTTGTTCTACCCATCAATACGAACAACTTTTACTATGGGGGCAACTTCGAAATCGCGAAAAAAAAATGAGCTGTTCCATAGAAAATTTCAATAACCTCCCGATGCAATGTATGAAACAGCTGATTTTTTTTTCGCGATTTCGAAGTTGCCCCCATAGTAAAAGTTGTTCGTATTGATGGGTAGAACAAGCCCTTAAAATATGACTACACTTAACCGTTACACCCTGTATACTGGTGATTTTTTTACCGTAAGGAAAAAAATAGGGCATGTTAGATAAGTGAAGTAGAAGGTATTGGCATAAGTAGTTTTTTTTTAACCACCCATACCAAAACCTTCTATTTCACTTACCTAATATGCCCTATTTTTTATCACAATCTAACATGGTGGAAAATGAGGAAGTACGCGATTCCAGTAAATGTTCGGGAAAAAAATATGTTCGTTTTCATCTCACAAGTATTTACCCCCAGCGGGTTTAGAACCCGAAACCGTTGGGATTGAAGGAAAGTTTCTACCAACTACACCAATCGCTCGTTAAACTTAATAACAGTACATGTACATTGTACAACCAGCTGTAGAATAATATAATATATTATATAATGCTAAGTGCATCCGACTATACATAAGGTTCACCTTTATTCAAAGTAAGCCGTTTGAGTGTTCCAAAACATTAAAGTTTAAATGTTTAAAACAATGTTCACGATTGTTTTATCTACATTTTATGGGAAATGCAATAAAATTATTTTCGAGCAAGTTAGGAAGGTACAGTCGACTACAGCACGGACACTAGCTGACCAGCAAGGTGACCGCGCGACGCTATCGGAAATGATGTCGAGCGAGAGCTACTTATACTGAAAGTATTACGGTCATCGTGCGGCCATGTTTGTTTTGGTAAATTAAATTTCCAAAATCGGTACCTACACTTATATGCGCTCTATGGTCCACCAAGAATAATTTTTTGTGTCATCATGAGTATCTACATCAACATGTCGACCACAGTACCTACGTTCGCTGTTGAAAATACGCATATATCTTTTACCAGAGCGACCGGTTGGAAGTTGAAAAAAAAAATCCAGCGTTTTCCCGTGACCTATATTCTATAATAATCGTTTGTGAGTGGACGGATCTAAATTCCGCTCAGTACATAAAGTACTATAAAATATAAAATCAGTCTTTTATACCTAATTAATATCCATCCATCCATGTGGCATTCGATCTTTCCACCCTGTATATTACGAAAACTTCAAAGATCAATACCTAGGTTTATTTATAAGCTCTACGGAAAACTTACAAAATTATTTATATATTTCATGTGGCAACATCGATTCATGCCAAAAGTGACAGTCGATTGACTGACAGCCGTTTCTTTTTTAATAAGGGTTTTTACGGCTCTGGATTCTAGTCTTTTGAGCCAACTGACAGTCGTATCACAGCAGTGGTAATTGACCCGCCCCGAAGGCTACGCTGTGACCAATTTCCTGCATTTTTGACATGATGTAGTCATAATTTAGTCTCTGACAGGTTTACTTGACGTTTTTGGACAAGATTTGCCAGAATTCCACTGAAATAGACTTTCGCTCTGTTCCATAGAAAAATAAGAGGTCGATAACCCTGATGGCATAAAAATTTTGGATCCAGAGCTTGGATTTTCTTACTTTGGATTCTCGTACAATTGTGTTTGCATATTTATTTTAAGTCGTCATTTAGATATTTATATAGGTTAGCCAAAGCAATGGATTTATAGTTTGTTTTTCTAATTATGGTCATTTATGCTGATATTGAGTAGGTAGGTTGGCCAAAGCAATGTATAATAAAAAATGTTTATTAATTTATTTTGATATTATTTTTATCAAAGAAAAAGACTTGATTAAATTCGTAATCTTTTTAATTGTACTATATTTATCTAATTAGAAGAGCATTGTTATGGCATTTTTCTTACAATTTGTGGCAATTGTTCAACTCTTGAATAGCAGATTTGATCATTTGAGATGGTCACACTTGTACACTTATCTGTGGTACGCGCGCGACCCGGTTAGATCGTCCGCCTTCGGACTGTATTTTTATTTTTGTATTAGCTTTAGTTACAGTAATAAGTTATCGTAATAATTTACATGACAAGGTTTGTGTGGTGACCATGTTGGTTTTGTTCGAAACGCCCGCGGGATACGCAATATTCAAGGTAAATCAAACACGTGTGGATCATATATAACCTATAAACTTGCACTTTAAAACTATTGTTATTGTCAATTACGGCAGAAATGTGTTCATATTTACTTGAAAACAAATGCTGCAATGTTATATTCCAATTTCTTACCCACTATGAATGCTCATCAGAGCTTCATAAAAATTTACCGCAGTCTGTTGTCGCAGCAATCTCTCTGCCTGGTGTGGTGATTAGGGGGTAACGGTTGTTACGGGGGCACTGGTCAAAGTGTAGCAAAAAGGGCGCTTTGGAGAAAAGAGAAAAATTTCGACATAACTCTTTATTTTTATCGGACAGGAGATGCTTTATGGGGAGTAATTTTTGTCATTGTTGTCTCTGAGTAACCCCTGTCGAATTAAGGTGGAAAACTGAAGTCAAATATGTTTCTGGTTGTGACAAAAGTGTTATCTAACGTAGAAGGCTAAAACAGCAGTGAACTTAAATTATCAGAGTCAGTTTGGCACAGACCCATCTGGCTCGAAGGCTACACCGTGACCCTTGGTCCACTATTAAAATATTAAATCAATTGAAATTATTCCCTCTACAGTATCTTATTTACTTCATTATAACCAAATTATCCCATGCAAAGCTTATGCTATGGGAGAATTTTATGTCCAGTTAGTAGACAATGGTGTCGATTCGGATGTACACCAACTAAACTAAAACCAATTTTGTAGTGGTGCCGTCGCATCGTACTGTTCCAGGGAGGAAGAGACAGCACTACTTTAAAACTGGTTTTAGTTTACTTGGTGTACATCCGAATCGACACCATTCTTTATTAGACAATTGATGTGATGAATGATAGTGAAGGAGTCCTTGAGATTAGTGTGACAGACATTTCATGTAAGTGCCACATAGCTAAAGGCCATCTGGAGCTGAATATATATATATTCTATTATATTTGTAAAACATCATTATTCCATTTATTTATTCACAATGCGCCAGCACTTGAACTCAACCACACCTGATGTTAAGTGAAGATAGGTATGCTAACGCCATACTCCATATTTGTCAATGAGGATCTCTCTAATAAGAGAGATGACAACCAATTAGACAGAATTTATTAGAGAGACACAACAATGTATTCAACATTGGTGTTTAGTAACAGAGAGATAAATTAGATAAGGTGCTGGTAAACCATAACACCAAGCAGAATGATTGTATTGAGTATGTCTTTCTGCAATATGCAAATAAACATTTTAACTATCTATCTATATAAGGTCTAACAAAATTAACCCGACAAACTTTGGCAATTGCACGTACATGATAATAAAATAATATATTCATTAAAAGAACTAGCCTTAAAAATGTTGTTTCTGAGTAAAAAAATTAAATGTAAGTGCAAAATGAAAATACAAATTAACCGACTTACTTCATTTCGATTATACCTTATTTTATCAATGAGAAAAAACAGACAACGTTCATATGGAAGACGCCAAAGGGGGTGGCGGGGCACAGGGAGCAACCAATCACAGGATGTCGCGGCTTGTGGTTGCCTTTCGGCGTCCTCAAAGATACCGCAGCACGTGTTTGTGTGTTGTGGCAAAGTACTTAGAGCACGCGGCCATTAAGGTCCAACTCACAAAATTTACATTTTTAAATTTTATTTTTTGAATAAAATCTGTTAACTTTAATGTTTTATTTTGTATTTTTTTCGTAATAGGTACATCCTATACATATACACTCTGCAACGTTAGTCGGGTTAATTTTGTTAGACCCTATATTTGTACTTCGTTAGTCAGGTATCGATCCCCCAACCTCAATTTTGAGCAGGTTTTGTGGTTATAAGGAGCCATGGAAGTGTTTCCACTGTCAGCCATGTCATATACTCCAAATACAGGACAAACATCAGCAGTGTAACCCAATATCTTAAGTTTGAATTCAAGCATGTTTTACAAGTGATTACTATTGTTCTAGTTGCTGGATGATTCAAAGTTGTCACAGATAGATGATCTATACCAGGAGTTCAACACACCGGAAGGTGCATCTGCAGTGTAAGTAGTTTACGCTAAGGGGTAGATGTCTGTCTTTTGAATATGAACATTTCTGCGTGTCTAAGTATTATTAATTAATTTTTTTCTTGCCGGTGCGTTGTCTCCACATGAGAATCAGTCCTTCGAACTATGTGCCCCGCCCACTGCTTGCACACCGGCAAGCACAGCGTAGAACGTCCACTCACAAAGTGGACGTCCTGTGACTGATATGATGATGAAATTTTTTCTTATATGAAAATTTAATATTATTTATGTACATTGCTTATCTAGTACCCCAAGCTTTGCCTAGTTTGTGTTGGATAATAAGTAATTGTTTATAAATCCTGGCATTGTCCAAAAGACTGGATGCCATGCCATCTAAATTGTTTATGCTCTTGATGTAACTTTTTCTCTCACTGCTTTTTCTCTCTGGTATAATATGTACTGTGCATTGCGTTGGAATAATTTAATAAAACCAAATTAATATAAAAACCTTTTATTAACAATAAGAAAATAAGTTCCAAAGGCTTCATCCCCTCCCTCAGGTTATGGGCCCAGGGAAAATACTAAAAATAAGATATTAAAACAGAACTAAAACACAGTACCTAAAAACATATAAAAATGGCTACCAATTCTAAGATCGCAGAAGAAAATCTACAAACAAATCTAGTAATACTATCAGGTATGGAGTGTTATCATTTATGGAAATTTGAGTGCAATATAAGATTCAAAGCTAAAGGCCTGTACGAATTAGTAATGGGTTTGGAGTGCCAACCCTCAGATTCCGATAGAAAATTAACATGGTTGAAACGTGATGCTCAAGCACAACATTTACTAATTAGCTCGATAGACAAAAAACATCTGCAACAATTATTGAGCTGTGAAAATTCATGTGATATGTTCAAAAAGTTATGCGATATGTACGAAGGGCAAGAAGAACGAAATAAAACCAACATATTACAAGACTTCTTTAACCTAAAATTTAAGACCGGTCAAACAATGGCAGATTTCTTGGCCGACGTGGAAAATATTACATTTAGACTCAAAAAATTGGAACAGAAGATAGATGATGACATGATAATTTCTAAAATCCTCACATCACTGCCGGATAGATATTCATTTTTCATAACAGCATGGGAGTCCACTCCAATATCATTGAAAAATCTACAAAATTTAAAAAATCGCTTACTTAGTGAAGAAACCAGATCAAACCCATCTGATGCTAATGTGAATGCATTCCAAGCGATCCGGAAAAATTTTAAGTGTTACAAATGTGACAAAGAAGGTCACACTGCAAAAGATTGCAAAATAAAACCATGCTCATACTGTAAAAAAACCAATCACAGAGAAGAAAATTGCTTTTTCAAAAAACCTTGTCATATATGCAAAAAGTCGAACCATAAAACTGAAAACTGCTTTTTTAAGGAGAAAAATAGTAAGCAACTTAAACACAACAATGAAAAGAAAAATACTCATACAGCCTTTTTAACAACTCGAAATACCCCTAACAAAAATTTAAGTTTTATTGTTGATTCTGGATGTTCAACACACATGGTAAATAATACAGCATGCCTAAAAAATTATGTGGAAAAAAAATTTGAAATTGGTGTTGCAAAAGAAAATGAAAGCATGATAGCCGAAGGTCAAGGTCGAATTGAAGCACAGGAATGTGTACTACAGAAAACTCTTTATGTTCCTGATCTGACACGAAACCTAATGTCAGTAAATGCAATTACGAATAATGGAGGAACAGTGTTATTTACACAAGACAAAGTACAAATTTGTAAAAATTCAGAAACTATTTTAACAGGAACTAAAACTAAACAGGGTTTATATACAGTTGATATACTACAAGAACAAGAAGTATCATTACTCTCAAATAAGAAAGAAACATTAAAAGACTGGCATACAAAAATGGGACATCCTAGTAAATCTGTACTACTGAACTTATTAAAAATGGCAAATATTACGTTTTCGAGTGTTGAGGTTAACAACTTTGAAAATCAATGTGAAATCTGTATTATGGCAAAACAGACAAGAAAACCATTTAATACTGTAAGAGCAAGAGCTACAAAAACATTAGAAATTATACACACAGATGTGTGCACTATTGAAGAAAATACTTGGGATAATAAACGCTACATTCTGACAGTTATGGATGACTATACTCATTTTACAAAAGTTTACTTACTACAACACAAATATGAAGTACCAGATATTTTAAAACACTACATAAATGAATCCGAAAGAGAATTAGACAGCAAAGTTTCAATAATACGATGCGATAATGGTGGAGAATACACTGGTGAAGATTTCAAAACATGGTGTCATCGCAGAGGCATTAAAATAGACTACACCATTCCATACAGTCCTCAATTAAATGGGAAGGCTGAACGTCTCAATAGAACAATTATGGAAAAAGCCAGAGCACTGCTTTTTGACTCTGGTCTAAAAAAAGAAATGTGGGGAGAAGCCGTCCTAACAGCCACTTATTTGATAAATAGGCTTCCCACTGAATCTACAGATTTTAATATAACACCATATGAAGCCTGGACTAATAAGAAATTGAATTTATCATATATTCAACAATTTGGGTCTGCAATATATGTAAAAAGATTGGGATATCTTAAAAAACTGGAAAAAAGATCTAACAAACTAATAATGATTGGATATGCTACAACCGGATACAAGTTATGGTGTCCTGAAAGAAGAAAGATAATAATTGCACGAGATGTTATATTTAAAAATGGAAATAATAAATACACAGAACCTGAAATAGAAAATAAGAAAATGTCTACAACTAGATGCATGCAAGATGAGTGTGAAAACCTAATAGAGACTACAGAAGCAGAAAATGTAACTACAGGTAATGAGAGTACTAATATAGAAGATGAACATTTACTTACCGATGAAACCGATGAGGAAAACCGCACTGTAGATACCACAGAAAATGAAACTAGAGAATTTACAGAAAGTGAAGAAAATGAAGATCAAGAAGAAAATGAGGTACTACCAGAAAAAAGAATGATAAAGTTCCCAGATAAATTTAAAGACTATGTACTACTCAGTTACGAAGATGCTACAACAGGACAAGACAAAACAGAATGGCTGAAAGCCATAGATGAAGAAAAGCGATCATTAAAAGAAAATAACACATGGAAAATAATAAACAAGGAAGCTATAAAAGGGAAAAACATTTTAACCGCTAGATGGGTATTTAAGATAAAAGAAAATGGGCAATACAAAGCAAGATTAGTTGTCAGAGGTTGTCAACAAAAAGAAGGAATTGATTTTAAAGACACTTACAGTCCTGTAATAAACATAGAAGCATTACGCACAATTCTTGCTTTATCAGCTGATGAAGAACAGTATATGATGCAATTTGATATAAAAACAGCATTTCTCTATGGAGAAATAACAGAAGAATTATATATGAAGTTACCAGAAGGATATGAGAAAGAAATGTATTGCAAATTAAATAAATCATTGTATGGCTTGAAGCAAGCTCCATTAAAATGGAATCAAAGATTCGCAGATTATCTTAAAAAGAGAGGTCTCATTCCAATGAAAAATGACAGATGCATTTTCATTAATAACGACTCTACCCTAATTTTGGGATTATATGTTGATGATGGATTATTGCTCGGACAAGATAAATATAAAATGATTACTCTTTTGAAAGACCTTCAAAAAAATTTTCAAATGACTTATGATCAAGAACCAAAATTATTTATTGGTATAGAAGTGAAACGAGAAGGAAACAATACAAAACTCACTCAAGAAAATTACATTAAAGACTTATCTAAAAACTTTAACTTAGATAATGCAAAGAATGCATCAACACCTATGTCTGTAGGCCATGATAATATTGTGAATGAAGAAGATAATAATCTAGATGTTAGTAAGTTTCCTTATAGAGAACTCATTGGGTCTCTCCTATATGTGTCAAATAGAACAAGACCAGATATTGCTTTTTCAGTTAATCACTGCAGTCGACACATTCAGAATCCATCAAAAATAGATGTGAATAATGTAAAAAGAATTGTAAAATATTTGAATGGTACACCTAATCTTGGCTTACAATTCAATAAATCATCTGATCTAAAACTAGAAGCATACAGCGACTCTGATTATGCAAATGACATTGTAACAAGACGTAGCACAACGGGTTACATCATCTTCCTATGTGGTGCGCCCATTTCCTGGTGTTCAAGAAAACAGCCAATTGTTGCTATGTCCTCAACGGAAGCAGAATTCATAGCGGCAGCGGAGTGTTCTCGTGAATTAATTTACCTAAAAAATCTTTTATGTGAACTAACAAAAAAGAAAGTGAGTGCAATACTTAATGTGGACAATCAAAGTGCCATTTCTATAATTAAAAATGGTGTGGTTAACAAGCGCTCAAAGCACATAGACGTGCGTTATCATTTTATTCATGAAAAGGTGTCTGAAGGCCTTATAACTTTAAAATATTGTCCCACAGAAAATCAGATAGCTGACATGTTAACCAAACCACTTTCTAACACTAAATTCAATTATTTTAAGAACTTAGTTTGTAGTTAATATTGTGTTCAAAATTCATGGAAGTCATGTATGTATATGTAACACATTAGTTAAGAAAACATATCAAATTAAAGGGGTAAGTATTAGTATAGAAGATATCATGAAAGTAATTTGATATTTTTTCTTTCTGTTTCTTTTGATAGTATTGAAAAATGCTAAATAACTTTTTTCTTTTGTTTATCTTAAAATTCTTTTATAATTTTTTGTTGATAACAATGTTAAAATATGATGGATGCCACATGTAAACAGGAAATTAAAATAGAGTATAATATATGTTAAAAATGTAATTAATAGGATTTATTAACAATTAAAGGGGTATGTTGGATAATAAGTAATTGTTTATAAATCCTGGCATTGTCCAAAAGACTGGATGCCATGCCATCTAAATTGTTTATGCTCTTGATGTAACTTTTTCTCTCACTGCTTTTTCTCTCTGGTATAATATGTACTGTGCATTGCGTTGGAATAATTTAATAAAACCAAATTAATATAAAAACCTTTTATTAACAATAAGAAAATAAGTTCCAAAGGCTTCATCCCCTCCCTCAGTTTGGGACTAGATAATTGATGTTAGTGTCCGAAAAAAAAAATTTATTCTCATTCATGCAACTATGTGAAGAACGGACCAACACAAACAAACTCACTTTTATGACTGACGACCGATTGGTGTAGTGGATAGTCGCCCTATCAGCGAACATAAATTGAACAAACAGGACAGAAATTACAATACATAAAAGGCGAGCTTATCTCTGTAAGATATTTCTTCGAGCTTTTGCTTCGAGGAAAAACCAATTTAAAGTTTTTATTGCAGACAAAGAGCGTTACTTAAATTATAGAACATTAACAAAACATCACTGTTATAGGACCGATTGGTGTAGTGGATAGTGACCCTATCAGCGAAACCAACGGTTGCGGGTTCGAATCCCGCGAGGGGTAAACGTTTGTATGATGAATACGAACATTAATTCCCGAGTCTTGGATGTTTATATAAATATTTATGTATGTTTATCCAGTATCCATAGCACAGCTTTGCTTAGTTCGGGACTAGATGATTGGTGTAAGTGTTCGAAATATCTATTATTTATTTATTTATCTAGCATTTTATTCCACATTTTTGACTTACATATTATGTTTTAGTGTGAAACTGAAGAACTTTGTTAAATTTGAAGACACAACGGAAGCTTTAGCTGCAACCACAGCAGCCATTGAGGGTAAAATATCCAAACCTTTGAAGAAAGCCCTGAAAAAGTATGTGTGCAAAGAACTACAGGACCAGTTGCTAGTTGGAGACTCTAAACTTGGCAGTGCGATAAAAGAGAAGTTTGATCTGCAATGTGTTTCCAACACCAATGTCCAGGAGCTGCTGAGATGTATCCGTTCACAGATGGACAGCCTTCTCGCAGGACTGCCAAAGAAGGAAATGACAGCGATGGCCCTTGGCCTTGCCCACTCCCTCTCCCGGTACAAACTTAAGTTCTCCCCAGACAAAATTGACACAATGATCGTCCAAGCACAGTGTCTTCTTGATGATTTAGACAAGGAGTTAAACAACTACATTATGAGATGCCGTGAGTGGTATGGCTGGCATTTCCCTGAGCTAGGAAAGATCATCACAGACAACACGTTATTTGTGAAAATAGTGAAACTTATCGGCACACGAGATAATGCGTCTAACACGGACCTGTCAGATATCCTGCCAGAAGACCTTGAAGAGAAAGTGAAGGAAGCTGCAGAGATATCAATGGGAACTGAAATCTCTGATGATGATATTATGAATATACAAAACTTGTGTGATGAAATCATTTCTATAACAGATTATAGGACACATTTAACTGATTATTTGAAAGCTAGGATGATGGCCATGGCTCCGAATTTAACTGTATTAATTGGAGAACACATTGGTGCGAGATTGATAGCTCATGCTGGATCTCTTATGAATTTGGCTAAGCACCCAGCATCGACTGTGCAGATTTTCGGTGCTGAGAAAGCTTTGTTTCGTGCACTGAAAACGAAGAAAGACACTCCAAAGTACGGTTTGATTTACCATGCTCAGTTGGTTGGTCAATGTAGTACAAAGAATAAAGGTAAGATGTCGAGGATGTTGGCAGCAAAGGCAGCTTTAGCTACAAGGGTTGATGCTTTCGGAGAAGATGTGACATTTGAGCTGGGTGCAGAACATAAAATCAAACTGGAAAACCGGTTAAGACTCTTAGAAGAAGGCAACTTGAGAAGAATCAGTGGCACTGGCAAGGCAAAGGCTAAGTTTGAGAAATATCACAGTAAATCGTAAGTATCATTACTATTTTAGATTCCCAATTCCAAAGTCATATTTTGTAGATTAAATTCACTCCGAACTTGAATTGTTAAGAACCTCCTTTTTTGAAGTTGTTTTATAAACTTAAATCATATTTAAAATCTCTAATCACTTTAATCCATACCTCAAAAGGATCACTTAGATGTAACTAACAAAGCTTGACTTCCTTGACTGTTGTTCTGTATGCAGACTTTAAAGGAGGTTTTCTTTTTCCCCTTACGGATGGACCTAATGGTTGGTAAGTTGGGTAATATATTTTATTCATTGTCCCCATACAGTGAGGTGTTTCACTACCCTGTGGCTGGAGACAGCACTTTGGGCAAAGCAGTGAAGAGGGAACACTCACCGGATGATAATGGAGAAGTATCCACCAAGAAGATCAAACTAGAAGATGGAGTTAATAATGTAAGTTGATTTTGATACATAAACTGAAATTTTATGATTGTAAGCTTAGTAGCATCATGAATTCATATAGAAGTGAACATCAAATTTGTGTAATTCCTTGAAGGTATATACATGGTAATTCCTGTATACTGGTGACTCCATTCACGACAAACTATCCACTAGGAACGATAGCCAAATTCAGGCGAAAATTGTTGGTCGGACGAAAAAGGCATCAATTGATTTTTTTTCAATAAAGTATTCTATTAATCATAATTGAAGTCTGTTTACCATTGCAGACGGGGAGGTAACTAGAATAGAAGAGCAATGATGTTTTTTTTTGGGTTAGCATTATTGTTGTAAACTGTGTAGGCAATAGGCAAGCAAAAAATAATAAAGCTTAAAGAATTCACATGAGACCAACCAACTTTTATTGTACGGTAAAAACAAAAAGATACAGTCAACGTCAATAATATAGAAAGACATTCCAATTTTAAATCGTTCCATAAAGTATAAAACAGCCAGTGACGACTACAATTCAACAATTATCATGTCAGCCACAGGACGTCCACTGCTGAACACAGACCTCCCTCATAGATTTCCAGAGCGACCAGTTGGAAGCGGCCTGATACAGAGACTTACCGCGACCTTCATCAGATCGTTCGTCCATCAGGCGGTTGTCGTTGTGTGGCCTCCACTTTTTTTGGGTGCTATTATGCAATCATTCTGGTGACTAATTGTGAGTGTGGATCCCCAATTGGAATCATGTGCATAAAGCCTATTCCAGAATCGTGCCGCTCTTGAGGCATCTTATACTGTTAGGCAGTGACACTTGCACTGCCAGCTCGTTGGGTTGCTGTCTAGTCGAGCCTTGTATTTGGTAGAGTGGAGCATAATTTCCTAGTTGATAGTTTGGTACTGAGAATCTGACGGTATGCAGTAACTTGTACGAACTATGTCGCATATTTGCCTTAATATGTAATTTTGTGCCCATTGCAAAACTATTGTGTTAGAAGTTGTTGCAGGTCAATGATTTCACAAGTGTTTATATAAAAATTATAAATCTATAAAATGTATATCTAATGTTATATAAAAATTAGATATACTAATCTAAGAATAAAAACTCCAGTCAGCTGATGAAAGAAACACTCGAGAAATCATTGACCTGCAACAACTTCTTTAAGACTGTTCTACGTAAAAGCAGAGCTCACATGCTCTGAAGGCTTAGAAAGTGACAGCGCTATTTACTGCTGTGTGCAAATGAAAGAGCAATCTATATCAGCAGATCCCACCTCCGCTCTCCTCCCACTGTAACTCCTGTAAGCCAGGATCAACAGTGGTACTCGACACGGCGCCTACTGAAGGTAGACGGTGCCCTACGTGACTCTATTGCTACCTTGGACCCCAGACTAATTAAAGAAAGAATTTAAGGGTGAAAAGTAGGAAAGAAACAAAGTCCCACCTCCCCCCCAGCAAATGGGAGTGTAGCTAATGTGACGCAAAAAGTCAAAGCGGCTAACCCTATGGGGGAGAGAGTCGAGTGAAGCTCGACTCCCTAATTTAATACACCACGGACAGCGCCAGATCGCAGTGAGCGTTGATGGTGCGGTAGCCAGGAGGCTACCGAATCTATATCAGCAGTAGACTGTGGTTTCAGGGAATCACACGAATTTTCTAATAAATGTAGACATTAACGACTGACCTTTTAATTAACACAACTGTAACTACGGAAGCCAGATTACTTTTATGATGGGCACACAATATTTAGGGAAAAAATGTGTACAATTAGGGCAAAAAATCCCGTTTTATTAGAAAACCATATCTTAATAGTTTTTAATAAAAAATTTGCAAAACAACCCATTTCAATGTGTTTCTGTGATCTGTCTCAGAGTGCGTTATCTGATCTTTTATTTATATATGGTATGTGTAACTGTATGAATTGTAATTTTAAATTGCAATTTGTAACAAATAATAACAATAAATAAATAAATAAAATAAACTACTGTAAGTAGTCTTCACTGCACTATCGCATTAGGGTAAACCTGTAAAGATAGTTGTAAGTTTGGAAATAAATAAATAAATAAATAAATAAATAAATAACCCGGTACACAACTGGCGGAATGTTGTATAATATACTCGTACATAAACAATATGCGACGTTTGACGACCGATTGGTGTAGTGGATAGTGACCCTGTCAGCGAAACCAACGGTTGCGGGTTCGAATCTCGCGACGGGTAAATGTTTGTGTGATGAATATGAACATTTATTCCTGAGTCATGGATGTTTATATAAATATTTATGTATGTTTATCCGTTATCTAGTATCCATAGCACAAGCTTTGCTTAGTTTGGGACTAGATGATTGGTGTAAGTGTCCGAAATATTTATTTATTAGTTACATTTTAACGTATTGATAACTGCCTCTTTTGTTGGAAATAGGTTAATAAAATTTTTAGCCGACTTCCAAGGAGGAGGTGGTTATAAATCGACTGTACTTTTTTAGAATATTATATTTGTCTTTACTTCGATATCCCCGGCATTTTTGTAAACCGATTTCAGTAGTTTTATTATAAGTAGGTAAGTGGTTGTTGTATCTGTTGAAGCACTCCAGAGATAGAAAACTGGGCCTTACTGAAGTCCGTTGTTTTGCAATTTTGATCAGTAAAACATTTTTTTTTTTGATAATTACGATAAATATTTATAAGGATGAACCTTCAGAGTGGTTGTATAAATGTGGTGAAATTCTGATGATGCATTCCAGAGAGGGAATGGAACTCTTCAACCGCCTCCATGGCTCAATGTAAACAACATTGGGTTTACAATTCGGAGGTCGCGAGATCGATCCCCAGAGGGGTACATGTTTACGTACTCGGTTTGGTTGGTGGTAGGGCATTTTAAATGTCCGCCGGGCTAGCTACCACCATCTTATCTAAATCTGCCGCCAAGATGCAATGTTAGTAGCATTGTTGTGTTCCGGTTGTCAGCGATAAGATAGCCAGTCTCCCAAATGTGTTGGGGTTTCCGGGTCAGTACGTCAACCTTCGACCTCATCTTCACTTAACATCAGGTGTGATTGAGGTCCAGTACGAACCCATTGTGCATAAAAAAAAAACTGTTGAAGGTAGTTGTTTTGCCAATTTTGGTGGCGCAATAATTTTAATGTTTATTTCAACTTTCCCATTTGTTCACATAAAAAGAAAATAAAACCCGAACCGGATGTGAGCGAAGAACCCGCAGAAGCAACCACTGAGCCCGTTTCTGAGAAGAAAAAGAAGAAGAAGAAAAAGCGGTCGCTAGAGGCTTCACTAGCTAATTCGGAGGCCGAAGCCGAACCCGTAGAGGCCGAAGCCGAACCCGTAGAAGCCGAAGCAGAGCCGGAAAAGCCTAAAAAGAAAAAAAAGAAAAGGCAATCACAAGTTGATGAAGAATAGTTAAGTTTCATTAGGATAGATAAAAGGTTTTGTTTTAGGCTGTCGTACCACCGCGAGCTAGCGATGTCTAGTGTATAACTATAGCCCAAGTTAAGACACTTCGTCAAGCAAAGCTATTATTTACTTGTGCTGTTATTGAATAGTAATACTCAAGTTACACATAATAATATTATTTACAACCAAGGTAAGTTAAAGATCAGTTGTTTTGTAACAGAAATTTAATATGATTTGTGTGCTAATCCAGGTTACTGATATATTATAGATTTTTTATTTTAACGAGGCTTAGAAGTGCATTGCACTTATGCCAGCCTCATGGGTGGAAACAATTTGAGGTAGACTATTAAAATTGTACAATGTTTTTGCCATCTTTGACGTAGGCTGGCTGAGGATGACATTAATATCTCCGTTTTGCCCTCTGCCTTCGAGATACTGTAGTCTATAAGCTGCGTTCTGCCCACACTCCAACAATAAGTGAATAAATTTACTTTGCTACCAGTCTCGCACAATGGTGAGTCCACTCTGCCCATCAGATGATAAAATTTATTCTAAGGAATGTGACCAGGACCCGCAGTCCCACCGATTTCGGTCGTTAAGTCCAAACAATGTTATTTTAATTGGAGAATTAGAGTCTTTAGTATCAAAATATCGGTTTCCATTGAAACTACGATTCAGGCTTCCAACAAAAACCGATATGATTATGAACACTATAACATTTAGAATAACATCGTTAGGAGTTAACGACCGAAATCGGTTGCTATCTATGTCGAGACTGCGGGCCCAGAACGCAACCTAAACGCTTGGACTATATCCCGAGACAGGTCAACGCCATCAAACCAAGGCTTTCTAGGTGGTCGAGCCTGCACTGTTTTATACAGAGCTCTCCTCGTAGCATTTATCCCAGGCGTCTAGGCAAGTTTCTCTAGCTATAAAGATGAGTTCTGCAGGAAATCAGTGATCGCCGTTGATAGATTTTAGTTGACGTTGTATTTTCATTGATATTTTATTTTTGTCCACCTATCTACGTATCATTAGCATTTGTTTGACTTGTTTTTCATTTTAAATATTTTACACGCTTCTCAATGCAGACTGCTTTGTAATTTTTTTTTTTATATGAGGCCGGCAAACGAGCATGCGGGTCACCTGATGGAAAGCAATCACCGCCGCCCATGGACACCCGCAACACCAAAAGGGTCACAGATGCGTTGCCGGCTTTTGAAATTTATATATTTATATTGTGCCATATTCTTGCAAATATCAGTGGTGTCGTGTCCGCTTTAATTACAACTCCTGTCTCCAAATAGTGGTATCTATTAATTTTTAAATATGAATATGAAACTTGTTTATGTCCAGATCCGTTCAAACGCGTTTATAATAATACTTTATAAGAAAGATTACTTTATAACTCTTGGGCTATAATATGTCGCCAATAGCTTCTCGCTCGCGGTGGAACGGCGGCGTTTTATATCCGCGCGAATATAGAAGAATATATTGAAAGTTGCGTAAAAGCATACTGTGTGTATGTGATAAGAATTGTTTGTTTTTATTAGCGATTTGATGACTGCGGAATTCTATAATAAATAAGAGTTATATTCCTATGGATGCGGAGTTTTATTTGTATCGTAGATAATTAAGTTGGAAGTAGTCGAAGCGCGCGGAGCTATCTCGCGTTTTATGAACGCAGTTCACAGAATAATAACCTCTAAGTAGGTACTTTGTGTTATTCTCAGACATTGTTAAACTTTGACAGTATTTTATTAACTTACAAAAGCTGTTGGAAGTATTGGACATACATATTTTTTTTGGACATTGAGCCACGGAGCAAACCGCCTCCGTGGCTCAATGTAAACAACATTGGGTTTACGATTCGGAAGTCGCGGGCTCGATCCCCAGCGGGGTACATATTTAGTACTCGGTTTGGTTGGTGGTAGGGCATTTTAAATGTCCGCCTGGTTAGCTACCACCATTTTATCTAAATCTGCCGCCAAGCAGCAATGTTAATAGCATTGTTGTGTTCCGGTTGTCAGAGATAAGATAGCCAGTCTCCCAAATAAGATGGGGTTTCCGGGTCAGTACGCTACCGCCTCATCTTCACTTAACATCAGGTGTGATTGAGGTCAAGTACTAACTCGTTGTGCAAAAAAAAAAAGTCACTACTTTTCTGCACATTTATGTAATAATTAAACGTACTGTATAAATAAATGCTAATGCGGAATGATCAGTACGCCAATGTGTTAACAGCGACCTTGGGATCTGATATTTTGGTCCAACATGGTGGCTAGCCCCAATGTACAGCAACTAAAGATATTGAATTTTAAACCTGTATACGTGCAATGTCGAATTACCACCACTTGTTTATAGTAAGTGGAAAACTTTAATAAACCATCAGTAAATTAATGAGTCCGTGGACCAGATATGAAATAAATAAATAAAAATAAACATTTCGGACACTTACACCAATCATCTAGTCCCAAACTAAGCAAATCCTGTGCTATGGATACTAAATATATAAACATCCAAGACTCGGGAACAAATGTTGGTATCACACAAACATTTACCCTCGCGGGATTCGAACCCGCAACCGTTGGTTTCGCTGGCAGGGTCACTATCCACACAAATGGGCGATTGCGGGACTTTCCAAAATCCTACAATTCTGGAATCTTTAAGAGAAAGGTGAATTGACTGAGATCGCGTGCTTCATCGATCACATCGCCACTTTCCAACAGGTGAGTTTGTGGTTAAACGATCCTGTCTATCATAAAGAAAATACCTTTTTGTGATGGTGCTTAAAAATTGTAAATGACTCCTATTATAAGTCGTGCGACATTACATTACTAACTCTAGGAGGCAAGTCGGGAAAATTATGCGACCACAGACTGTGGTCGCAACGGATTATAGTGTAGGAGTGAGTGACAATAAAATTCGATTGTTCCGTAAGTCTCAATCCGACGAAAGAAACAGAAATAAAACGGTGACGGCTGGCAGCTTAGTCGGCAGTGACTGCAAAGTTTGATATAAACTTCGTCAGCTTATAGTAGGTACCGAAATAGACTTGTTAAAATGTGGCGAGCTCTTGTTCTAACAACAGACTAGATAGTTATTGTGGAATAATTTGGATTGTGTTTTTTCTTCGGCTAAGCTACTTGGAAATGGTTTTAGTGACTATGGGCCATAATCCCCACAGGGGGCTAAAGGGGATCGGTAGATTTGTGTCAAATTAAAACCACCTGGACTGTATCATGTGCCCTCCGAAGCGCGGAAACACTCGTAGGAAAATGCCACTACCTAATGGTCACCCATCCTATTGATTGTGTGTTGTGACAAAAGTCAGGGGTAGGTGACCTGCAGGACACTTCAAAACCAAACCAAAACTTAAAACCCTACTGCAACATTAGGGGAATAAAATAACAAAGAAAGCAAATTTAAACAGACGGAAATTTCCTTTGTAAAACTTTAACCTGGTAACGGTCAAGTCGCCATTACTTGTTAATTTTTTTTTTCCAATAAAAGCAAACTAACTTTCGTGGAGCGGACGACTTCCGAGTTATTAAATAAACATAAGTAACAATTTCCAGTAAATAAACTGAGTTGCGCTGGAACGGAGAACTTTATAAAAAGTAGGTAGATAGGTATAGTCAGTCAGGGCAGAATCTAGAGATATTAGTTTTTAAGTATTAGTTTTTTTTTATGATTAGGTAACTGGATACGCGTTTGACCACAATTTCACCTGATGGAAAGCGACGATGTGGTCGAAGATGAAGCACGCGATCCCAGTAAATGTAGGTATGTTCACTCTGTTTTTGAAGATCCTAAGGTTGTAGGATTCAGGAAAGACTGACGTTGGAAGGGAGTTCCATGTCCTGGCTATTCGTATTATGAATGAAGAGTCGAACTTTTTAAGAGCGAATGTTCGGTATATTAACTATAATACAGAATGTGATTGCTGTAAATATTGAGTCAATAAATCTTCCCAAAAGACAATATGATTCACTACACTTGATAAAAACTTGTTCTCTGCTTTTAGAAACTAAATATGCAGAATGTTATTCAATCTTCACGGATGGCTCGAAAGATATAGATAGTATTGGGGCTGCTTTCTTTGATCCCCAGTTGGAAAATTTCATAGGTTTTAAGATTGATAGTAATATTTCTATTATGTATACAGAACTTTTGGCTATATATGAGGCCCTATCCTATACAATGTCTATCGATCATAACAAATTCGTAGTTCTAACGGATTCAAAAAGTGCACTTCAACATTTGATTCGGTGCACTACTACTGGTCAAGGTTCTCCGGTAGCATTTTCGATTATTAAACTCATCTTGTATATGAAATCTACTTCAAAGGACATTTTTCTTCAATGGGTCCCATCTCATGTGGGCATTATGGGCAACGAAAAGGCTGACCGCCTGGCAAAACAAGCAGGTCATGAGGGAATTAGTCTCGCAGTGGTCCCATTCTATACTGACTGTTTACCTTTAATCAAAGATTACTGTTATTCCTTGTGGAAAGAGTATTTTGACGAGCGGTCAAAGCGGCAAGGTATCTGGTATAAGACTATACAATCAGAACCGCTCAATAACCCTTGGATTGATGATTGTTTATTGTCTAGACATGACACTGTGATAGCTATGAGAATTCGTTCCGGACACATTCCATTGAATAAATTCGCGTTTTTGATGGGGAAAGCCCCATCTCCTAATTGCTCAGAATGTGGGGTCGTGGAGGATATTTATCACATATTAATGGAGTGTGTCCGTAACGAGTCGCTCAGAAGACAAATAGTGGACATTTCTATGTTATGGTCGGTGGGGGGGGTGGAATAGTGCTTTAACGTCTCCGTTATCGGATTCAGCTAGAGCACTATACAAATTAGTTAAAGTAGGTGTCAACCTAAGGGGATGATGAACTACTAAGTGTACAATAGAGCGACATAGTCAATATTGACTAAGCTCTTAAAATTAAGATTAAAAAAAAAAAACTATAATACCACCTAGAGGTAGTCCGAATATGCAAAGGCGACAGTGGAATAAGATATTATGTAATTCCAACGCACACTCACCGAAATGCATTCCATAAAGAACTGAGAGACAGGCGACTTTACGAATTTCATCGAGACAGTTCAATTTAGCAGTAATCGAGTGATCACCTATCAGTCGATCGAATCGAGTGCAGCCAGTTGGTTCTTGGCTGAGCTATCACAGAGGTGACAGCAGTATTCCATGCAAGAGCGGACCTGAGCCTGAGCGGATTAGTATTTGTCAGGCGGCGTTGTGTGTTTTGGTACCTATGTATTTTGTGTGTTAATAATTCGTGGAGAGGTCCCCGAGTTCTTAGCTATGTTTGATGTATGGGAGCTGGAAATATGTGAAGGAAAAGGAAGAACTTCCACCGGGCCGTTGGTATTGCCCAGGGACCGCAGTCCGACAATACATACATTTTTTTTTATGCATAACGTGTTGGTACTTGACCTCAATCACACCTGATGTTAAGTGAAGATGAGGTCGATGGTGGAAGCGTACTGACCCGGAAACCCCAACACATTTGGGGGACTGGCTATCTTATCTCTGACAACCGGAACACAACAATGCTATTAACATTGCTGCTTGGCGGCAGATTTAGATAAGATGGTGGTAGCTAGCCAGGCGGACATTTAAAATGCCCTACCACCAACCAAACCGAATACTTAAACATTTACCCCGCTGGGGATCGAACCCGCGACCTCCGAATCGTAAACCCAATGTTGTTTACGTTGAGCCACGGAGGCGGTTGTTCTGGAACCTGTACGTGTTTGTATCTTTTAGATATCAGCCAGGGTTTCCAATCACTTACCTACACCAAACAGGATATGCCCGACCGTCAACCAAACCACAAAATAGAAAGCGCGCCCCTTTATAAACCTCTACTCCGCTGGGATTCTACTTCTGGTGTTGCCTATATATTGTTAACACTCAAACATTTGGGGTACTGATTTTAACAATTCTCCGTCCAGAATTATCAACAGAATCCTATGTGATGGTTGAACTATTTCTTGTCCAATGAGATGAAGTAAAGTCAACCCTGACTGTATCGAAGGCAATGCCAAGATGAGGGGCGACGAGTTGTTCCATTTTTCTCGAACGGGTAATGAGGCAAGTTCCGTGTTCGAAGCCAGGAAGCGTACAGGTAATACTTGATCAGAGTGATTATGGTGCGCTCTGAGATAACATGGGATTTGGTCTGTTATTTTAACTGTTCACTAGCAGTAGCAAATTGAAAGTGAGATTAGCAGTTGTTAATTTTTCTAAACAGCAACTTCGGTGTTGCGTCTGGCTAGCAACAACCATTTAATTGACGCCGATCGTTATATAAGAGCAATGCTCTTGTCGGTGGAGTAATGATCACGTCTCCTCTTAGTACGACACGGCGTTCACCTTTTCTTTCACTTGGTCAAAGTAATTGCTTCCCTAGAGGAAAGAGAGGACTCTTTCCTTCAATCTTTCCCTCAATTATGTAATTCAATTATGAAGAGGTATTAATGATGGCAAAGGAGAAGAGATGCCTGTTGGCCACAGTTGAGAACCGAAGAGGAAAAATGATAGGTCACTTGGTACGATCATAGAGGAATAACACTACCCGAAGTACGATACAACATTTTTTGGAAGAACATAATTGAAGGAAAGGTTGAAGTCTGCCATTAAACATTCAAAACTCAAAAACATGCTATAACCGTTTATTTCTGCGGCTGGTTGAATTATACTACAATTTCTTCGTATTTTGGGAATTCAGGTTGAAGCCTTCAAGTTGAAGGCCTTTTGCCTCATCGTCATTTAACATGGGGCGTGATTAATCGTCGTTGCGTGAAAATAAAAACTTTCCTCGTTATTAATACCTAAGTATTGCGTACATCTTTCTCTGTAATCTTTCTACTCATAACAGTTTTGTATTTTACTTATATTTATATAATAATCTCTTCCTCATCAAGCCCAGTTTGTAAATACGCGCGGCTGAAAAATAACCACTTGGCAATGAAATTAACGTTGTACCACGACTTCCTATGTGAAGTCTGAACGGGGGTGGCTTTTACGCGACTCGACCGCTGCAGCTTATTAAAACTTGCTCACTCGGTACGGGAACTTATGTATTGGCGTATCCTACACATTTGCAGTATTTTAAAGGCTTGTTGGAAAATTAGAACATGCACATTATTGGTTGTGGTTAGAGTTTACTGCAGTGAGAGAGTTAAATGTATTAATTCCACTTATTTTCCACACATACATAAATATAAGCTGCATATAAGTGTAAATGGACATTATAGAAGGCTCGTACTAATAAAACTATCCTAAGACTGAGAAATACTTATAGAATGATTATTATTATTAAAGGCCCATAGTGTACCACTGCTGGGCAAAGGCCTCCGTCATCTGTTTCCAGTCGTTTCTTGTTCTTGGCGAGCTCAAACCATCCCTTATTAAAACTGTCAAGCTCGTCTCTCCACCGTTTTCGCGGTCTGCCACGTTTGCGTCTGGCGCAAAGAGTATAGTAACTATTTACCGAGAAAGAGTGGCAACTCCGTGGTTAAATTTGCATGTATAGACAGTGCTGCTGCCAGCGATTGGTTGAGGAATTAAATCTATCTATACATACCTACGTACACTGATTATATAGGTAGAAACTGGGTTTAGAAATAGGTATTGTTGTTTATGAGGAAATTTTTATTTCTCATAACTAATTTCTTTAAATTAGCTATGAAAGACAAGTATAACAAAAACAAACAACAAATTAACAAAAATCTGAACTTTTACAAAAAATTTCAAAAGGAAATCGACGTTGACTGAGAGCTCGACATGACATCACCCACCGGTAAGATGGCGGCTGCTGCCACAGAACACTAATAACGGTTAGTTCGTCAACCGCAGTTCAGAGGTCGCAGTCTGCTATGAAAATTGATGACATTTGAAGTGTGCCCCCCCTGGTCTGGCGGTTGTAGGAGTCCAAATAGTGGACGCATTTGCCCACAACTCGCACGGCATGCGGCCCACGTGACCCGCCCAGTCCCACTTCAACGTTATAGAATGATACTTGAGATTATTCTATTTCTTCCGTCTAATCTGAATTTGAACAGTATCAAATATATAATATATTATTGAGAGTGAGACTCGATCTGAATCCTGAGACAACCCAGTCAATACGGCCCTTAGTTTTCTGCGTGTGGTGGGAACAGACTCAGCGTACGCTGGGCGGCGCAGCCACACAGCACTGATTTTCAGCCTGCCCCTGACTATAGTAACAACAGTTTTTTATTTACGTACACATCACAAACAAACATCTTTCAATAAATATTAAATAGATTAGATTAGATTAGATTTATTTAGTTCACTTTTACAATAGCATGTCATACATACAGTTTCGTAAATTTATTAAATTTAAAATAAAAGTGATTGTCAAACATAAAACAAAAAATAATAACATAAAAAACAAATTCCTGTATACAATAGTAAAACATATTGTTATATGTATGTCAAAATTAATTAAGAAAATATAAGTATGTAACCATTGTTACGTCAACGTCATACCATTTTAGAATAATCAAAATGAAATAAAACAAAACAAAATAAAATATAAACCATGTCATGAGATTATTGATATGCCATAATCACCTTTGTCAAATTATAGTTGAATACAAGTTAAAATAGATATATTAAAATAGAAAACATGTCAGGAGGTTATGAAAATGTCATATCCATATACTCTTTAATAGAATAAAATTCATTTTCCAACAAAAAGTTTCTCAGTTGGCGAATGAATGCGTCGTCATTTTTTTCGTCACGTAAATCTGCGGGTAGATGCTCATAGTACGTAGGCCCGATCACACGGGGGTTTTTTGTCGCTTAATATTATAAAGTAGGCTTTGCTGCTATACAAACTAATTCTACTTCTTGTGGTCGGTACTTTTATCAATTCAATGATATAATACGAGCATAACAGCACAACACAACATGGCCAGTTCTAATTCCAATCGTATAAACTTTGAGGTTAAATTTTGAAGGTCTTATGCACGTCTAGAGATAACATTTTGTAACCAACTGTCCAACCAACAGCACGAAACTTTAACAAAATAGGTCCTTACCTATGAAATTGGCGTTTTGTATGAAGAATTTCATTAAGACTGTTTTCTCCATACACACATTTTTGATTTTTTTTGGGAACAGCAAATCCCAATTTAGCTAAACTTTGTGTGTATTATCGGATAACATTAAGTTAAGTATATAGGCAGTGTTAATTTTTAAAAGTAACCGCTTTATAAAAGTTTCAGCGAATTTAAGAAATGATTATGGGAAGCACATGAAAAGAGCTCCGTTCAAATTTTTTTTATTATGTGATTTAGCCCAGAAATTAAAAAATATTTCATGTAAAACAAAGAAATAATATTCCATTTTCCAAATAAAAAACAAATTTGGATATAGCTTTGAAAATCGCAGGAACTGGTACCTACATATGATTAACGAAGAAAAATAACTCCAATTTCATAGGTAACGACCCAATATAAGTCTGTCGATTTCGACATACTTGTGTTCTACGCTCGATTTAAGTACCTCTGCCGCGATCTCTTGGTTTGACACCGCATACCTGCCCCCGTAGCATGACAGGCGCGATAAATGTTTATGTCGCGGGATATACTTAATAATTATTCTGCTCATTCGCTTGGACGAAATATCTACGCAGGCTGAAATACGCATAGAGCCCCGAGGGCGGAGTGTGAGTTTTGTTTCGACTTAACTTTACTCCCGCGTTCACGTTTACATGACGATTTGTATGGAGAAATGTGCAGCGCCTCTAGCGGATAGTTTGCAAAACGGTTTTTTTCATAGGGATTTTTTTCGTAAACGCGAACGCGATGGTAAAGTTAAAAACGAGACAAAACTTACACTTCGCACACTGTTCGCTAAAGCATCGAGATTTAGACGACCTGTTTGGTGTAGTGGTTAGCAACTCTGACCACTATACCAAAAGGTTGCGGGTTCGAATCCCGCTAGGGGCGTATTGTTTATGTGATGAATACGGACATGTGTACCCGAGTTATGGATGTTTTCATTTATAATAAGTAGGTATTTACGTACAAAAAAAAATATTTATGCAGTATATCAACCATCTGGTATCCACAATACAAGCCTATAGTTGCTTACTGTGGAACTAGATGGCGCTGTGTGTATATCTAAAGATATTTATATTTATTTATTATTATTTATTTATTGCTCATATTACCTTGGGCATCTCATTAGTCGCTTGGTTGTATTAGACACATTATGAGCATTGTTCAGCACCTGAACTCATAATATTCCACTTCAAAGGTTGTTTAATGTTTCCATATGTATGACAGACTACAGGATACCCATTTAAACTTCACCATACGTTATCGCTGGGTAGTCTGCAGATGTTTATAACTTGACGCGTGATCGACGTTTGTAACTGGTGGCGCATAAGTTGTCATCTTATTTCCTCATGTAATTTCCATGTCATTTTTCTCACTCGTTATAATCTTGTGAACAAAACTGCATCTAGGAAGGTATCATTAATATCATTGCTGTAGCCTGTTTTGGTCTGCGCACAACAACCAAGTAGCTATTCATTCCACTTTTAAGGTTACTTCAGTAGAAATCATCAAAATAACTCATCCTTGCAACAACAAGCTTACGTAAGTTTTGTTTGTACGTTTTGTTCATTTCCTATAATGAATTAAAATAAATTCTGTGGCGAGCTCTGCGACGTGGAGCTACACAAGCCAAGTCCATCGGAAGTGCGACCGCTTTATATCCGGCCAGTGATGGCCGCTGCAGCGAAGTACCTGTGCGGTCGTCTCCCGTGCCATTATGATATCCTGGTACCTAACTAATGAATACTCGCTGCTATACGTACCTATAGTATTGTTGATTAAATATTCTCTCTGTATTTATGAAGCACATAATGAAAACTTGTACTAAGTTGATTGTATCATCGAGTAGAAAATCTGTACGTAGGTATTTCACCCGATTAGTTTTTGTACCCCAAGACGTTAGCATCATATTGGCTGGTAGCCTGTGGTGTCTGGCACTGGGACTTTATCAAAGAATTACAATATATTTGCTAGTAACTATTTACTACCTTTTCTAAAGGGCGCTTAGTTTGTAGAAGAGTGTAGTGTCAATAATTGCTTGGGCTACTTTTCGAGGGGATCGAATTAGAAATGAAGAGATCAGCAGGAGAACCAAGATGACTGATATAGCCCGAAGAATTGCCAAACTTAAGTGGCAGTGGGTGGGGCACATTGCTCGAAGGTCCGACGGCCGTTGGGGTGGAAAGGATCTCGAGTGGTGACCATGCATCGGAAGACGAAGACGCATCGTGGGCAGGCCCCCCACGAGGAGAACCGACGATTTGGTAAACATCGAGGGAAGCCGCTGAACCGATCGTTGTGGAGATCTTGGTGGAGGCCTTTGTCCATCAGTGGACGCCATTCGACTGATATGATGATTTGCAAGCTTTAATCTTAAAGTTGCATTGGTTTTAACACAATTATAATTGCAAAATACTAGCAAATAGTAGGTACTTCTTGAATTCCAGACGCCACTGGCAGCCATTCTGACGCTAACCCCAAAACTTGGGATGGATGGCAACCCTAAGCTAGGAGCACACGTCACACTACACCGTTATGTACGTATATATATGTATTGACGATTTATTGTAACAATCTGGAAATAGAAGTTCTATCGATAAAAACTGAGTTATGTGGTCCAAAAAAACGACGTTGTTAGTTTCAAAAAAATGCGATTCGACGTTATCGGCAGTCGTCATCCGCGTAAAAAGATCCTGTTAGGATAGTGGCGCATGCGTTGCGTGTCAACGTAGCTATATGAAGCTCAGGAAATGGCGCAAATAAAAATAAATAAAAAAATATGATGAACAGACTTTGCCGACGCGGCGCGCCCCCAGTGATTTATTGTGGCGGGTTTAGTTTAGGGTTCCTCGGCAAAAAGTATTGCAATAACGTGATTAAAGATGAAGCATTTGCGACATGTTAAGAAACGAGCTGCGTTCGTCCTTGGCTGGGTGCCATTATGCATTGTGACTGGTCTTCGAGCTGTAACGAAAATAATATTTTTGTGATTTATCTGAAAACATTTTCATTTACAATAATACTTATTTAGACTGATACGTGTATTTTCTTCTTACGTTTTCAAGAACTCACTAATCATCACTAGTCACTAAATAGTATAAAACAAAGTTGCTACTTCTGTCTGTTTCTCCCCTCTCACTTCTTCTTCTTCAATTTAAGAGCTATGCTCTTGTCGGTGCAGTAACGACCATGTCTCTCTACTTTCCGCCCTCGTTTTAACCTCTTGGTACGACACGACATTCACCTTTTCTTTCACTTGGTCAAAGTAATTACGCCTAGGTATTTCCCTTCCTCTCTTTCCTTCAATCTTTCCCTCAATTATGTTCTTCAAAAAAATATCGTGTCGTATCAAGTGACCTATCATCTTTCCTCTTCGGTTCTCAACTGAGGCTAACAGGCATCTCTTCTCCTTTACCATCATTAACACCTCTTCATTTGTTCTCTTCTCGGTCCAGCTTATTTCCTCCATTCGTCTCCAGCACCACATCGCGAATGCCTCTAACCTCTCTTCTCACTTTTTCTAAATTAGCTAATGGGTTTTCATACGGTTTTTACTATCAATAATAAATTGATAAAATTGTTGTGCATAAAAAAAAAATTAAAAAAAAATTAGAGAATTTCTTCCGATATAATTTATAATAAGTATTTATTTACAAGAAAAAATGTATTTATGTAGTGTATCAACCATCTGGTATCCACAACATAAGCCTATAGTGCTTAAAGTGGAACTAGATTGCATTGTGTGCATGTCCAATGATATTTATTTATTTACACATTTACACTGGTCTGGTGTTAGCTGGTCGTTATGTTAATTGCTATTGTTTTGTAATATGTAATATTAAAATGTAATATTATTGTAAAGATGGAAACAAATTGAAAAGATGTGATGTTGCGGAGTTTCTTGTCGCTTCTTCTCCCTAACCATAACACCTTGCGAAGCGATGTAGTTTAAAAAAAAATAATAACATGTTGACTTTCAATAAGTGATATTTTTGTATCCTACATTGAATAAAATATTTTTGATTTTGATTGATTTTTTTGAAAACACCTTTGAGATGGGGCACTTTAATGTGTTATCCATTATATATCGGCTCACCTAAATGAGCCCGGCTTTTATTTCAAATCATTTCAAGACGAGCAAGTTTTATTTCGTCGTAAAACCCCAACATGAATCCGTTCATCAAGAAAATTTAAACATTTCGAACGCGCTACTTTAGATTCCTTGGTGATTTCAAGTGGAAAATTGGTGCATAGCTCTGGTGCAGCATGGGGATAAAGTATTTCGAGGATCCTTCTTATTTCTGACACACGAGGATGATGGTTCAGTGTAAAGATTTACTTACACTTCTGGGATTGTTTTACAACTTTCATAGCTGACTACTTAGTTACTGTTATGTGTATAGCAGTAGCCCATCGCCGGTGAAACTTTTTTTTTTATGCAGGACGGGTTCGTACTTGACCTAAATTACACCTGATGTTAAGTGAAGTGAAGATGAGGTCGAAGGTGGAAGCGTATTGAGCCGGAAACTCCAACACATTTGGGGGACTGGCTATCTTATCTCTGACAACCGGAACACAACAATTCTATTAACATTGCAACCTTGGGATCTTCAAGAGCAGGGTGAATAGGCATCTACTGAGATCGCATGCTTCATCTTCGGCCACATCATCACTTCCCGCATCAGGTGAGATTGTGGTCAATGCGTATCCAGTTAACCATAAAAAAAATAAAAAAAATGAGTCATGCATGCATACAATTACCGCTCATTCCGGAGGCCGACTCCCCAGAGAAGAACGAGCAAGAAACTGGGAGGGTTGTTCTTATGATTCAACAAAGCAAAGAAAAAAGATAATAGTTCAACTGAATATCATTCATTCTACATGCATTCTTATCATATAAACAATTAGAAATATTATGATATTCTTTTCCACATAGTTTTCGTATAATGTGTTTTTTTTTATGCACAACGTGTTGGTACTTGACCTCAATCACACCTGATGTTAAGTGAAGATGAGGTCGAGGGTGGAAGCGTACTGACCCGGAAACCCCAACACATTTTTGATAACCGAAACACAACAAGGCTATTGACATTGCTGTTTGGCGACAGATTTAGATAAGATGGTGGTAGCTAACCAGGCGGACATTTAAAATGCCCTACCACCAACCAAACCGAGTACTTAAACATGTACCCCGCTGGGGATCGAACCCGCGACCTCCGAATCGTAAACCCAATGTTGTTTACATTAAGCCACGGAGACGGTCTCCATTCATAATGAGCACAGTCAAGGTATGTGACATATTATTCGAAATACTCCAATCTTGGGATCTTCAAGAGCAGGTACTTATTAAGATTACATACTCTTCTATCAGAATAAAGTTCTAGGCTAGATTGTGGTCAAACGCTTATCCAAATCTTTATTACAAAAAAAAAAACTATTTTCTTTGATATCAACACTTCGCATATTTCGCTCGTAACTCATTCCATTGCATGAAGGAGACATGAGAAATTGATATCCCTATTATTCAATCTTAACTTCAAGACAGCTAGTTCACCGACTTACTTCAGGCGCTGTAAGAGACCTGGATACTGACCATTGAGATTAAAAAAACGCAGACACACATTTCAAATTCTATTCTATTTATTTTAGAGGATCCTTATTTATTTAGAACATGTCAAACATTTAAAAACAAACATTTTCAGGTAAAAAATTGCGTCCAGCGCATCTCCTCGAGGCGGCATTGTGCCCAACAGTCAAGCGGCGTTCCCGCGTTGAATAGCGAGACTTATTCTCTATAGTTTTTATATTGCACATTTTTAGAATGTTTTTTTTTTTATATGAGAGGGCGGCAAACGAGCATGCGGGTCACCTGATGGAAAGCAATCACCGCCGCCCATGGACACCCGCAACACCAAAAGGGTCACAGATGCGTTGCCGGCCTTTGAGGAAGGTGTAGGCTCGTTTCTTGAAGGGTTCCAATGTCGTACTCGTTCGGGAATACCGCTGCCGGAAGTCCGTTCCACAGGGTGGTCGTACGTGGTAAGAAGTTTCTTGAGAAACGTACAGTGGTAGACTTCCACTCATCCAGGTGATGTGGATGGAAATTTAATTTTCGGCGAGAAGTGTATCGGTTAAATTGAGCAGCTGGTATTAGCTCGAACAGTTCTTCAGATGTATTGAACAGAATTTGATGATTATTCGTAGTTAAGTGAAATCTGCGAAGTGTTGACAGCAAAGAAAACCGTTTTTTTTTTGATAAATAGATTTGGATAATCAATAACCACAGTCTCATTTTATAGACGATGTGGTAGATAGAAGTTGAGATGTGTAATCTCAGTATGTTGAATAATCTAACATACGACAAAAGCGACCTGCAGCCTAAGTATGATCTTCTTGACTTTTCCAACCTTGCCAATTAAGAGAGGGAACGTCGTCGAGAGACTTAATTTTTTTTTATATGAGACGGCGGCAAACGAGCATGCGGGTCCACCTGATGGAAAGCAATCACCGCCGCCCATGGACAGCCGCAACACCAAAAGGGTCACAGGTGCGTTGCCGGCCTTTGAGGAAGTAGGCGTCATTTCCTTGACACCTTTTTTGACAACGTCAAATTCATATTGAACCATACCCAGCAAAAGGTTATCGTGATGTGAATAAGATACACGGAATAAATTGTGTGCATTTGAACATCTAATAAAATAAAAAATAATCTAATAAAGTAGACGCATAAGACACGAAGGGAATTTCTGTGCTAGCAAAAGTTGCGGTCGTACCATAACTTTTCGTTACAGAGGTTTATAAAGTTATCTAGAAAGCTAATCAACGATATTATTATTAGGCTTCGAAACATTCGCCGAAGTGATTCTAAAACTTCCTCGAAATTTCTTGAAGTCATAAAGATTATCCTTGATGAAATGCGGTGAGAAATCAATGGAAATTTATCCAACGGGAGCGTACCTAAATATATTAAGTGCAAACTCGGCCGACGAATATATCCAGATATTCTGACATCCCCTCGTATCTCCATGCCCCCCTCCACCCAAAACCTAATTTTCTTCATGACTTAATTCGTTGCCCTAACTTTTTGCAACGAACAAAACGGCTGACGAACGAAGTCTTTATATTTTTCAATCCAATTTGTATAATCTAATGTTAGAAGCGTTGTCAGTACGGAACCCTGGCAGTTGAATTCTCGCCTCCCCCTCCCTTGTCGGAGGGGCGCAAATAATTCTTGGCGGATTAAATAATGTCAATAAACGAGGCACCGTTTGTTTGTGCCGGAACAACAGAATAAAAAGCGTTCTGTGTCGATTTTCAGGCTTCGCCTCGTTTTAATCGTTTTTCTTATTGTGCTGGATTCAGCTGTTATTTGCCAGATATTTTAGCGGGTAAGAGATTTAGATAACACCAATGACGTTGTATAATTTAAATTAACTGGCGCCAGAAAAAAAAGGGTTATGTTTTGGGATGGGTAATATTGTCTGATGTAATGTAATGAACTTCATTTCAACCGGCAATGTGATGTGATAATGAATGTCATTGTCATTGATATGAAGCCATTACTCGATTGATCCAAAGTGGTTTTGGGAGGTGGAGCAGGTACAAGCTCTAGCTGGGAGTGTAAGCGGTGGGATGACAAAGAATTAATTGCTCGTCGCAATGTAAATGTACTTAATAAGTTGCATAATAATGTATGCGCTCTTTAAGAGCATTGCAAATGAAAAAAGAGCTATCCATGTTCATTACAATAGTTAACATTACATTACTGCGGACTGCTAAGGTATGGAACTCACTGCCCGCGTCGGTTTTTCCCGACACTTACAACCTTGGGATCTTCAAGTCTAGAGTGAATAGGCATTTACTGGGTGCGCGTGATACATCTTCGGCTACATCGTCACTTTCCATCAGGTGAGATTGTGGCCAAACGCGAAACCAGCTTTTAATAGAAAAAAAAAAAAAATTATTTTTTTTATGCACTACGCGTTCGTACTTGACCTCAATCACACCTGATGTTAAGTGAAGATAATATAATCATTTTGTTTTTCTAAATTTTCAATGTAATAATCAGGTGAGATTGTGGTCAAATTGGTGTCAAGTGTGGTTTAACCGCCTCCGTGGCTCAATATAAACAACATTGGGTTTACGATTCGAGGTCGCGGGTTCGATCCCCAGCGGGGTACATTTAAGTACTCGGTTTGGTTGGTGGTAGGGCATTTCAAATGTCCGCTTAGCTAGCTACCACCATCTTATCTAAATCTGCCGCCAAGCAGCAATGTTAAATAGCATTATTGTGTTCCAGTTGTCAGAGATAAGATAGTCAGTCCCCCAAATGTGTTGTGGTTTCCGGGTCAGTACGCTTCCCCCTTCGACCTCATCTTCACTTAACATCAGGTGTGATTGAGGTCAAGTACGAACCCGTAGTGCATAAAAGAAATGGATTATGTCATACATTGCATATTTTTCGAATCATTCTAAAAATACAGAATACAAAAGCTAAACCTCGGACGCTTTGAAATAGCAATCAATTTTTCGATGTATTTCAAACACAGCACGTCGTTTTTTAAGAATTTGAATGTCAAACGTCTGCTTTTGAGTTTAAAAAACTTTCAATCAGGCGCGATTGTGGTCAAATGGGTATCCAGGCAATCAAAAAATACGAATCGGAGGTCGTGGTTCGACCTTTTTTTTTTTCGGTTCGGTTAAATTGAGCAGCGGGTATTAGCTCGAACAGTTCTTCAGAACTTCAGAAGTTCTTCGCAACGGTCGGTCAGTGAGACTCTCTTGGCCGACAATTCGGACTGCGCGACGTTGAACGTATCAAGGTCAAAAGGAAGAAGCTGGTACTGAGGTGCCCCAGCCCATAGGTGAGAACAAATACTCCACGTGCGGCCGAACTTGCGCCTTATAAAGTTGGAGGCGGTGAGCCGGCGTGAAGTAACGAGCCGCTCTACTGAGGACTACTACTACTACTACTACTCCAGTGGGGTACATGTTTTGTACTCGGTTTCGTTGGTGGTAGGGCGTTTTAAATGTCCGCCTGGATAGCTACCACCATCTTATTTAAGTCTGCCGCCAAACAACAATATTAATAGCATTGTTGTGTTCCGGTTCTCAGCGATAAGATAGCCAATCAGTTTCAGGTTCAGTTCGCTTCCACCTTCGGATACATCTTCATCTAACCGTACTTGACCTCAACACCTGATGTTAAGCGAAGATGAGGCCGAAGGTGGAACTGAAGGAAGGGTGTCCTGACCCTGAAACTCCATCTTCTTATCTCTGACAACCGGAACACAACAATGCTATAACATTGCTGTTTGGCCGCAGACTTAGACAAGATGGTGGTAGTTGGCCAGGCGGACATTTATAATGTCTTAACACCCACCAAACCGATTACTACACATTGTACCCCGCTGGGGAGCGAACCCGCGACCTCCGATTCGAAACCCAATGTTGTTTACATTGAGCCACGGAGACGAATTGATGAAGATTTAACCTTTTTGGTGTATTTAGACGACGTCATAGTTGGAGTTTCTAGAGAGTCTTTTTTTATATTCAAGAATAAACTCTGAGATACTTAGAGCCGTATTAATAAATCGATCTTGAGATTGAGATCGCGTCTGAGTCTCAATACCTACTATTTTCTTTTGATATTGTTTTAACATGTAACGGATTCTCAAGCGTGAATTTAAGGTCATCTCAATTTTGAGAACGATTAATACAGGCCGTAGATTCGTTTGGTCGATCGATTTCTATATTTTAAATTAATATTATTATTGTTCTCTCTAGTCTGAAAACTTGGCTGTGTAGTCAATTGTAGCCGCGACTATGGTAACTGTCCATATTTCCGGTGTATACAGAGTTCCGTGCATTGGGAAGCGTATACAACATTTCTCAATTCAATGCACAGTGAAACGAGCCAGCAGGTTATGTGTGCTGCCAGGCCCGTATTTAGGGGTCGTCGGGACCCCAGCAGCACTTATCTATGTAACTATAAATTGAAAATTTAGGAACCCTCAAGCATACAAAGGATTATATAATTCGAATAAACTAAACCAGCAGTATTTAAAGCTAAATATCTTTGAAACAGCTTAACCGATTTCTATCAAAAAACCACCAAAAGACTATGTGCGATATTATACAAGCATACCGGCTCGCCTGGGCGTCGGCGAGTAGGTAATGTGGGTCTCCCTTCCTCTAACGGGAGGTATACCCAAACCTCGCGGCGACCTTCTTCGGCTGAAGACTTTGGTTGTTTTGAGGAAATCTTCTATATAGAGTTTTTATTTATTTATTTATTTAACACTTTATTGTATATAAGCATACACGTCAAACAAAACAAACAAAAAAACAGGAGAATATTAAAATATACAAAAAGCGAGCTTATCTCTATAAGAGATCTCTTCCAGCAAACCTCAGTAAGGAGACAAATTGATGAGGTAGCGTAAAAGTAGACAGCGAGTACACTTACAAAAACAGTAGTTTTAAACAAACATACAACTAATAAATAGAGAAAATAACAATCATGTCGACGACATACATACTTAAATTATGGTGTTGTTATAATATAAAATAAATATAATAAAACATATAATCTAATATAATAAATATAAATACAAAACCTATAAATAAATATGACATATACTTAAACAAATGTACACAAATAATAATAATAATCTATTGAGACAGTTTAAGGTAATGCTCCTTCAGTCGCGATTTTAATTTTTTTTTATGGACAATGGGCTAGCACTTGACCTCAATCACACCTGATGTTAAGTGAAGATGAGGGCGAAGGTGATAGCGTACTGGCCCTTGAAACCCCATCTTAATTGGGGGACTGGCTATCTTATCTCTGACAACCGGAACACAACAATGATATTAACATTGCTGTTTGGCGGCACATTTAGATAAAAAAAACGAGGTTAGGTGCTTAAAAGTGTATTGTACACGTATTTTTTTTTTTTATGCACGACGTGTTCGTACTTGACCTCAATCGCACCTGATGTTAAGTGAAGATTGTACACGTATTATGCATTTTTATGAGATGACATCCAAAATCCTAATTATATTAACCGCCTCCGTGCCTCAATGTAATCAACATTGGGTTTACGATTCGGAGGTCGCGGGTTCGATCCCCAGCGGGATACATGTTTAAGTACTCGGTTTGGTTGGTGGTAGGGCATTTTAAATGTTCGCCTAGCTAGCTACCACCATCTTATCTAAATCTGCCGCCAAGCAGCAATGTTAATAGCATTATTGTGTTCCGGTTGTCAGAGATAAGATAGCCAGTCCCTCAAATGTGTTGGGGTTTCCGGGTCACTACGCTTCCACCTTCGACCTCATCTTCACTTAACATCAGGTCAAGTACCAATCCGTTCTGCATAAAAAAAAAATCCTAATTACATATCTGGAGCCCGTTGTTTGCGAAAACATTCAGTGGATGCTTTTCTAGCTTCGTTTCCCCCATCCTCTTTGGTTTAGTACTCTTTCCTTCATCCTCCCGCACACTCCACTCCGGTCGGTGTTTGTCCACCGTTGAGCTCTGATCAAATATTGTTCCATAAATCTCCGCTTTGTCTGCCGATGGAACGTCGAAAATGGGAATATTACTCGTGAAATTTCACTGATTGTTTTACTTTGGAGGCTGTATGTGTCTACATTTTCGTTGTTAGATTTTCAGCCGGTTAAATAAATAAATAAAAATGTAAGTACCAAAAATAACCCGACAGCAAGGATTTTGAAAGAAAGAAAAATTATTTATTCAGTGTCACATACTTATCGTAAACTAAACAATAATCTTAAATACCAGCAAAATATACATATGTGACACGAAAAGGCCCACTCAGCATATGCCGAGGTACCAGTTAGATACCACGACGCTGGTCTTCCGTGGACTCCTTGAGCCAGACAACGCAACCACGCGCAGCACCGTCATGTTTGGACAAATTTATTTATGTTACTATTTACATAATACATACAGAACACACATAAGTAAAATATTATAAAATATTAAATAAACAATAAATAATTCGCAATCACATTATAAAATAAAAATAATAACTGACAGAAATTGACATCCTATATAAATGTGTTTCTTTTTGCGGGCGCCGTGTTGGATTTTTTTTTATGATTAACTGGATACGCGTTTGTCCACAATCTCACCTGATGAAAAGTGACGATGTGGCCGAAGTTGAAGCACTGATCTCAGTAGATGCCTATTCACTATATTCATGTGAATAGGCATTCACAAATATCATATATTTCATGCCTTGGCTGTTCGTATTATGAATAAAGAGTCGAACCGCTTAGTGCAAATGTTCGGTATGTTAACTACATATAAAGTAAACAATGTTGTTGGTGTGGATGGTGCTAGGGCATTTTAAAATGCCCTCCTGGTTAGCTACCACCATCTTATCTAAATCTGTCGCCAAGCAGCAATGTTAATAGCATTGTTGTGTTCCGGTTGTCAGTGATAACATAGCCAGTCCCCCAAATGCTCTGGGGTTTCCGGGTCAGTACGCTTCCACCTTCGACATCTTCTTCACTTAACATCAGGTGTGATTGAGGTCAAGTACGAACCCGCCGAGCATAAAAAAAAATAAATAATAATATGGAATCCAACAATTATCGGCTGACCTCGGCTACGGTTCCTATTGGAAAGTTGTTCGTAATCAGGAGTGGATTCACCAGCTTAAAACTGTTTGACTTCTTTCCAAAGGTGATTACAGAATGGTTTACTTTGTATGGGTAATTGAAATTTTTTTTGATCGAAATCGGTTATGGTTCCTTGAGGAAAGTTGGTCGTAATGAAGTGGCCAGTTAATGGAAACTACACGAATTCAAATTCACCCTGTATTGACCAGATTACAATGATGAAATCATCCATAGGTAGAGGCACTGAGTCACTGGATCTCTTTCAAATCAAACCAAAATCAAATCAAAAAAATATTTATTTCGTAGGATAAAAGTTATCACTTGAAAACGTCACATTTTTTATCTTATTATTAAAGTGTTTGACATTATTGCTCATTCACAAAGCTGATTCCCCAGAGAAGAACGAGCAAGAAACTCAAGGGTTGCTCTTTTAAATAAGTCTGGGTTACAATTATATTGTATTGTATAATTAGACTGAATATCGCCGAGCGGTCTATGTCCATGCTTGCTTATCATCCAGATAGTCAGAAATTTTATAGTAGCCTTTGGTAAATAATGTCTGTTTTATGATGGTTTTGAATTTATTTAAAGGTAAATTTTGAATGTCCACTGGAACCTTATTATAAAAGCGTATACATTGCCCCTAGTGACTTTGTATAAACGCCTGACATGAACAGCAAGTTTATTTTTATATCTAGTATTAACATTAGGTATATCACTATTTTTCTTAAACGATTCTAGATTTTTTCTGACATACACCTTATTATTTTTTTTTTTTCATTAAGTTTTCGCAAACATATTCCGATGCTAATGTTAATATATTAATTTCCTTAATTCCATAACCAAACCCCAAATCATCGTACACCAGTGTTGATTATTGTAGCGATGACTACAGATGGAAAGCGATATACTTATAATAAAAAAAAAACAGGCGCCCTCATTTTTAAAGAAACATGCAGACGACACTGCGGGCACATTTAGTATCCAGTGTCCGCATCAATCTTCCACCCAGATTAAAAAGAACAAATTGCGTAGATCTGCCAAACGAGCCGTACTAAAATTTCATCTGAATTTTTCCTCAACTCATCAAAGTTATGAGTTGGTGAGGACTCTGCGGACTTCCCATCTTCGGCAACTTTTCGCTTCGAGGCGGTGAGGGGTGAGGAGGGCGGGAGGGTTCGTAACACGAGAATCGAACTTCGATACTCGGAGATTTGCCAATATACGTACCTACCAGCTAACTTTTCTTTTTGGGGTTTCCCTCGAATCAATTACGTTATAAAGATCATCTTTCGCAATAATATTTAAACGCCGTCTTGGGTCAATGGTATCCGATACGGTGGTTGTGGGTTCGAGTTCCAGTTAGTGAATATAGTATGCGGTTTGGATGGTGCTGGGCATTTTATGTGAAATACACAAGTTAATACAAGATATAAAAATAAACTTGCTGTCCATAGCAGTCGCTTACACAAAGTCACTAAGTCATTCAAGGGATAATGTATACGCTTTTATAATAAGGTTCCGGTAGACGTTCATAATTTGCCTTTAAATAAATTTAAAACAACCATTAAACGGAAAGTATGTGCCAAAGGCTATTATAAAATTTCTGACTATCTGGATGATAAGAATGCGTGTACATGAACCGCTCGGCAATATCCAGTATATTTTATTCTTATTTTTCTTTGTTGAAACATAAATTTTACAATTATTTCAAATTATATTTGTTTTAACTTATTTAAAAAGAGCAACCCCGCAGTTTCTTGCTCGTTCTTCTCTGGGGAGACTGCCTAGTGAATGAGCGATAATTGTGTGTCATGACGATTTCAAATGTTTTTCTTCTAACTTACGAAATAAAACATTTTTTATTTTGATTTTATGCCAACAAGGCATTGTTGTGTTTCAGCTATCTGTAATAAGATAGTTCACCAAATACGTAGACTAATAGCAATAAAATTCGTACTTGCCCTCGCAATTGGAATTAGAAGGGGGTTTTTTTTTGCTTGACAAATAATTTCAACGGAATTTATATTAACGACCTATAAAAGAAAACAGATCACAGCTTATAAGTAACATCGGTTAAAGACTTAGGGCGATAGACATGCATTTTTTGAGCAATTTATTTATAATCTATGCTCGTTATCTTTTTTTTTTTTTTTTGGTTTCATTCTCTCCTTTAGGAGAAGGCAAAGGGATCTAGCCCATAACAGCCATGTCTTATTTCTCTTATTTCTTCAGTTTGTAAGTCAGTCTCAGTCAAAACAAGTAATTCGTCGTATACTTGGCGTATACAGAGTCTAGTCACGGTCAAGTCATTCTTCAGTAAAGTGGCAGAATGCTTTACAAAAGATTTTGGCGGCCTGCACAATATTCTGCCATCTGTACGAGTTCGCACTCCCCATCGGTTCAAATAAGCTTCAAAAGTTAGAATGCACAAATTATAAGAATTATAAAGAAAAATGCTACTTCACTCGCCGAGTTCCCGCCAAAATGCTCGTTATCTTAAAATTAAGATGTCACTGTAAGTGTCAGGTACATAAATTTCGTTCGATAATTATACGTCAGCCAGTAATTACTTCCGTCGGGATATTCGACGGAGTTTTATTGGTTTTATACAGCCTTATTTAGACATCTCTTTGTTTAGCTTGTTCACCGTTGGACTATATCGTTTTTACTTATTTCTTTAGTCATTCGTTCCACTTTTTTCACTTGCTCCAGTTTGCTTCTAAATTTATTATATGTTACTAAATAATGAATTCACCGTGTATTATTTATAAAACTTTAAAATTTACTAAAGTTATTAAACGTAATAATATCATTCAGCAGTTATATACAAAACATCGTGCGATTGGTTTACCTCAACAGTTTTTTTCTGAAGTGAAAACAAAGTGAAAAAGTTAGTTACATCCATTTGAATATACTGTGTGTGGGTGTGTGTGTGTGTGTGTGTGTGTGTGTGTGTGTATGGTGGGGGGGGGGTGAAGGTATGTTTAATGAAGATGGGATTGGATTACATACAAACATACGACCGATTGGTGTAGTGGATAGATAGTAACCCTGCAGGGAAACCAACGGTTGCGGGTTCGAATCCCGCGAGGGGTAAATGTTTGTGAGATGAATACGAAGATGTTTATATAAATATTTATCTAGTATCCATAATACAAGCTTTACCTAGTTTGTGATTAGGTGATTGGTGTAAGTGTCCGAAATATTTATTTATTATTCATATATACACACAAACTTTCGCATTGATAATATTAGTTGGGATTTCTGCTATTTCATGTATTAACTATATACCGTATAATCCATGCTATAGAGTCACGAAACAAATTCGTCGAGAGCTAATCGCTTTCTCCTTAACTTTGTTGCGAGATGCCGAGCTTATCGCCTTCCTCCAGATTTACAAACGTTAATTCCACGTCTGTATCCAACATTCGATTCGAGAGCCGTACTCTGTCGCTTTCAAACTGAAGCGTTAGAGAAGGACTTTAATCGTGTGCCGTGGATTGCGAGGGCAATACGCGTGGATGGGGTGGAAAGTTAAGGCCGTGGTGAAACAAAGTTGTCAGGGCAAGACGTTTGTTCGCGAGCAGCTGTACGGCTGTTCGGATCTAATCTCTACTTTAAACAGGCACGATGCGACTGTTTACGGTGAAACCGTGGATAATAAATAATCCTGTTCTCGCATAGGAGACAATACTCGTTATATAATAGTAATAAATAATAATAAATGTCTGCACAAACACACAGCGCCATCTAGGTCCACAGTAAGCATCTAGGCTTGGGTTATGGATACTAGATGGTGTTCGCGATGCGAACAAAGAAAGAAAGCGTTAAATTAAAATTGTTTAATTCCACTTTCTAATTATATTACATTTGGATTAATATATTGAAAATTGATGCGTTACACCGAAGGGCGAGTAAAGTAATGGCGCGGGTCCGAGACCGGTCGCGATGCGTGGGGCCATCTCATTGGTCCGCAAGATTTCTCCGCATCGTGATTGGTTGGGAGCGACGCGACGGCGTCGACAGATGGTTGATAAACTACACAAATACATTTTTTTTTGTAAATAAATACATGTATAAATGAAAAACATCCATAACTTGGGAACACATGTCTGTATTCATCATATTAACATATATATACATATAAACATATATGCCCCTAGCGGGATTCGAACCCGCGACCATTTGGTATAGTAGCAGAGGTTCTAACCACTACAACAAACAGGTTATATGCCTCCTGAATTCAATAGTGTTTCTACTTTCGTGCTGTAGATCTTATAATATAGTCCTTCCACGTTATACAAAATCGATGACCAGGTGTAGTGGTCAGTGACCCTGTTTGCGAAACCAACGGTTGCGGGTTCGAATCCCGCGAATGGTAAATGTTTGTGTGATGAATACGAACATTTATTCCCGAGTCATGGATGTTTAAATATTTATGTATGTTTATCCGTTATCTAGTATCCATAAACAAAGCTTTTAAAAACATTTGTGTAAGACAGCAGCTATAAGCGCTGAGGGCACCGATGTATGTACAAATATTTTTTAAGTTTTTGTGCTCATTTCAATTAGATATACGAGAACCATACCACAATGGAAACCACTGGTCATATAACAGGATATAATAAAGCTAATTAAATTTTTATTTAACCTCGCTAAGCTTTGCGATGTTCAACATAAAGCTTTTTTCGTTCCGACGTGTTTTATTTCACAAAATATATCCTGTTACAAAGGAAGCTGATTTTAATTTCAAAATTATTGCTTAACAGACGATGTTGAACGTTGAAATTCCAGTTTCAATCTCTAAATAGTATAAAATTGTGTGGTTTCCTTGCCAACTCGTCGAGAGCTTAAGCGCTTATTACACTATTCTATTTGTAAGAAATGTAATTAGGTAATAGCAAGATGTAATCGAAGTTAAAACAGTTAGGCCCGTATTAATATACCATTCTTAAGATTGAGAACAGTCTTGTGATCGGTCTCAAGTAAACGTGTTGATTAATAAACGTAACTTGAGACCTGAAACGCACGTGAATACTCAAGCAGTACCCACAAAAAAAATAGTCTGTGGCCAAAATCAAAAAAATATTTATTTCGAAGGATAAAAATCATCACTTGAAAACGTCACATTTTTTATCTTATTATTAAAGTTTTGACATTATTGCTTATTCACAAAGCTGATTCCCCAGAGAAGAACGAGCAAGAACCTCAAGGGTTGCTCTTTTAAATAAGTCTGGGTTACAATTTTATTGTATTGTATAATTAGACTGAATATCGCCGAGCGGTCTATGTCCATGCTTGCTTATCATCCAGATAGTCAGAAATTTATTAATAAACCATTCTCAAGATTGAGAACAGTCTTGTGACCGGTCTCAAGTAAACGTGTTGATTAATGAACGTAGCTTGAGACCTGAAACGCACGTGAACACTCAAGCAGGACTCACTTGAGAGGTGCGCGTTTCACGTATTAATAAATGAGACTCAGGACTATCATTCATTCGCCGCTGAGGCGAACACTTGAATAGTGATCTCAGCTGAGTAGACGTCAAGATTGGTTTATAAATAGGCACGGAGCTTGAGATAGCGTCAGTGTGATACAGCCTCAAGACTTGTATTGAGAATGGTTTCTTAATATGGCCTATATTAGAAGAATAGATTCCGATTTAGTGGATGGGAAGGTCCCGACCGCACTATTTCCACCCTACACTGAGAAAAAATTGCTCATTACGAGAGGCAATTTTGTAATGAGCTTGCATCTTTCTACTTATAATGAGGTCTCCCAAGTAAATACTGCATCTAGATACGTTACAATGAGATGCCCTATTGACGCGTTTATAGGAACCAACATTCTCTATAATGAGCCGCCGAAAAACTACGTACAATGTCACGGCCTCTATACATAAAGCTATTCCAACATGAATTAATGAGCTAGTCAAATTATCCCTTACGTAATGCTGTTGGTTCCTTATAAGTAAAGTAAATGGTTTAAGTATGCAGTCACATTATAAGTATACTTCCTACGTTGTATGTTCCCGACCATGTAAATTAAGGAGCTTACAGCGTTATACGTAGTTGGATAATGAGAACACATTGTGCAGTACTGCGACTACGTACGAACTGTTTCGCACACATTGAGCTGCTGATAAAACTTTGGTAACTATTATCACTACAAATACTCCGCCTATTTAAAATACTTGGGTAGGCTACGTACATGTTGTAATGTAAATATATGATAAATATTTATGATGTACCTAGTGGACTTCATGCATTCATGCAATACGTAATAAAGCTCGCTGTGTTGTCCAAGTCCCACATCGCTACCTACTTCATTTAGATAATCCTCATTATATGGATGCTGTCTTTGTACATTACGTAAGTAGCCGGATCTATGCAATATAAGTTAGCAGCCACATTATACACGTATACCGCCTACTTAAAACACACAGACCTACAGATTGCTGTGACCCGACACATTATATGGACGCCGTCAACTTACTTTACGTAGCCGGCTCCCAGCAATGAACGACAGCGAACACATTATGAACGTATACCGCCTACTTGAAGTAATACGCAGACATCGTACGTACTCATCCGTCAGATTACTACGTATTATAGGCGACCCGACACATTAAAAGGACGTCCTTCTACTTACTTTACGTAATCGGCTCTCAGCAATGTACGACAGCGAACACGTTATACACGTATACCGCCTACTTAAAATACGTGGACCTCCTATGTTGTCATACGTCAAATTGCGGCGTATTATAGATGATCCGATGCATTAGAAGGGCGCCCGTCTTCTTACTTTACGTAGCCCGATACATTATACATGTACACGGAATACTTGAAATACGTAAACCTCCTACGTACTCATCCTTCAGATTGCTACGTATTATAGGTGACCCGACACATTATAAGGACGTCGTCTACTTACTTTACGTAGCCGGCTCCCGCCAATGTACGACAGCGAACACATTATGGACGTATACCGCCTACTTAAAATACGTGGACCTCCTACGTACTCATCCTTCAGATTGCTACGTATTATAGGTGAGCCGACACATTATAAGGACGTCGTCTACTTACTTTACGTAGCCAGCTCCCGCCAATGTACGACAGCGAACACATTATGGACGTATACCGCCTACTTAAAATACGTGGACCTCCTATGTTGTCATACGTCAAATTGCGGCGTGTTATAGATGATCCGATGCATTAGAAGGGCGTCCGTCTACTAACTTTACGTAGCCCGACACATTATACATGTACACCGAATACTTGAATTACGTAAACCTCCTACGTACTCATCCGTCAGATTGCTACGTATTATAGGCGACCCGACACATTATAAGGACGTCGTCTACTTACTTTACGTAGCCGGCTCCCAGCAATGTACGACAGCAAACACATTATGGACGTATACCGCCTACTTGAAATACGTAAACCTCCTACGTACTCATCCTCCAGATTGCTACGTATTATAGGCGACCCGACACATTATAAGGACGACGTCTACTTACTTTACGTAGCCGGCTCCCAGCAATGTACGACAGCAAATACATTATGGACGTATACCGCCTACTTGAAATACGTGGACCTCCTACGTACTCATCCTTCAGTTTGCTACGTATTATAGGTGACCCGACACATTATAAGGACGTCGTCTACTTACTTTACGTAGCTGGCTCCCAGCAATGTACGACAGCGAAGACATTATGGACGTATACCGCCTACTTAAAATACGTGGACCTCCTATGTTGTCATACGTCAAATTGCGGCGTATTATAGATGATCCGATGCATTAGAAGGGCGTCCGTCTACTAACTTTACGTAGCCCGACACATTATACATGTACACCGAATACTTGAAATACGTAAACCTCCTACGTACTCATCCGTCAGATTGCTACGTATTATAGGCGACCCGACACATTATAAGGACGTCGTCTACTTACTTTACGTAGCCGGCTCCCGCCAATGTACGACAGCGAACACATTATGGACGTATACCGCCTACTTAAAATACGTGGACCTCCTACGTACTCATCCTTCAGATTGCTACGTATTATAGGTGACCCGACACATTATAAGGACGTCGTCTACTTACTTTACGTAGCCGGCTCCCACCAATGTACGACAGCGAACACATTATGGATGTATACCGCCTACATAAAATACGTGGACCTCCTATGTTCTCATACGTCAAATTGCGGCGTATTATAGATGATCCGATGCATTAGAAGGGCGCCCGTCTACTAACTTTACGTAGCCCGACACATTATACATGTACACCGAATACTTGAAATACGTAAACTTCCTACGTACTCATCCGTCAGATTACTACGTGTTATAGGCGACCCGACACACCGGGGGCATCTTCGGAGTTGACGATTTCGATAGAGCTTTCCGAGACGAAGTCAGAACTGAAAGAATTTTCTTTCAGCGATGCACCGAAGCCCAGGCATATTTATTTCAAATTTTTCAAAATGGCGGCCGTGAACGATTTCGAACGCCGATTGGGCCCCAACCGCAAGTCGGAACAACACCGTGTTTCGGCTCGTCGTTCATGGAATTTGGCCAGCTGTCCACTCCGCTGTATGATTCCCTTCTCTCGGTACTTCTGGATTTCACTCGAAAAATTAAAACGCCCGTATCTCGGACATTTTAACGGCTACAGCAAAATTTCTTTTCGCTCATCGTTGTGTGCAATCAGACCTTTCACCCAGCATATAGCGTGTGATCGTGCCGTAGGCACAGTCTGCGCACCGAAGGTCGAAACCGAGTTTTTAGATTCGAATTCAAGTTTTGTTAATCTATTCTTTGTGCCTTTATGAGCTCTTTACAAGCGTGTATTTGAAAATATTATGCTATCGGTGATTTGTCATCTCAATTTTTAGAGGGGGCGGGGAGGGGGGGGAAAAAATACATTGGTGTGGCATGATTTGCCGACTTCCTTAGGAAGTCGAAAATCCAAAAATGGTGTCAATTTTCTTCTATCTCTAACCGTTTTCGAGATATAGACAAACAAGTTTATAAAAAAATCGATTTCGTGATTTTGTGACCAATGCTCGGGTAGGTCGCATGTGTAGACGGATAGTGAAAATCGAAGTTGGTTAAATTACAATAACTTTTTTGTTTTTCAACCGATCGGGTACCCATTTTCAGGAACAGTAGATGGGGTTTGGACATACCGAAATTTAAAATTTCATCGAAATCAAACGAGATTTGACTGAGGTATTTAATTTTTTTTTTAAGTCAATATCGACGGTAAATCGGTCATAACTATGTTGTACGTCACCGGATCGCGTTACAATTTACGACATCCACATTTTTGATCATTCCTCACGAGTTTTTAAAATTTCCACAAGATCGGACAACTTTTGAGAAAGTTGCCTTTTTAGGGAAGAGTCGGAGGGGGGGCATCTTCGGAGTTGACGATTTCGATAGAGCTTTCCGAGACGAAGTCAGAACTGAAAGAATTTTCTTTCAGCGATGCACCGAAGCCCAGGCATATTTATTTCAAATTTTTCAAAATGGCGGCCGTGAACGATTTCGAACGCCGATTGGGCCCCAACCGCAAGTCGGAACAACACCGTGTTTCGGCTCGTCGTTCATGGAATTTGGCCAGCTGTCCACTCCGCTGTATGATTCCCTTCTCTCGGTACTTCTGGATTTCACTCGAAAAATTAAAACGCCCGTATCTCGGACATTTTAACGGCTACAGCAAAATTTCTTTTCGCTCATCGTTGTGTGCAATCAGACCTTTCACCCAGCATATAGCGTGTGATCGTGCCGTAGGCACAGTCTGCGCACCGAAGGTCGAAACCGAGTTTTTAGATTCGAATTCAAGTTTTGTTAATCTATTCTTTGTGCCTTTATGAGCTCTTTACAAGCGTGTATTTGAAAATATTATGCTATCGGTGATTTGTCATCTCAATTTTTAGAGGGGGCGGGGAGGGGGGGGAAAAAATACATTGGTGTGGCATGATTTGCCGACTTCCACAGGAAGTCGAAAATCCAAAAATGGTGTCAATTTTCTTCTATCTCTAACCGTTTTCGAGATATAGACAAACAAGTGTATAAAAAAATCGATTTCGTGATTTTGTGACCAATGCTCGGGTAGGTCGCATGTGTAGACGGATAGTGAAAATCGAAGTTGGTTAAATTACAATAACTTTTTTGTTTTTCAACCGATCGGGTACCCATTTTCAGGAACAGTAGATGGGGTTTGGACATACCGAAATTTAAAATTTCATCGAAATCAAACGAGATTTGACTGAGGTATTTAATTTTTTTTTTAAGTCAATATCGACGGTAAATCGGTCATAACTATGTTGTACGTCACCGGATCGCGTTACAATTTACGACATCCACATTTTTGATCATTCCTCACGAGTTTTTAAAATTTCCACAAGATCGGACAACTTTTGAGAAAGTTGCCTTTTTAGGGAAGAGTCGGAGGGGGGGCATCTTCGGAGTTGACGATTTCGATAGAGCTTTCCGAGACGAAGTCAGAACTGAAAGAATTTTCTTTCAGCGATGCACCGAAGCCCAGGCATATTTATTTCAAATTTTTCAAAATGGCGGCCGTGAACGATTTCGAACGCCGATTGGGCCCCAACCGCAAGTCGGAACAACACCGTGTTTCGGCTCGTCGTTCATGGAATTTGGCCAGCTGTCCACTCCGCTGTATGATTCCCTTCTCTCGGTACTTCTGGATTTCACTCGAAAAATTAAAACGCCCGTATCTCGGACATTTTAAGGGCTACAGCAAAATTTCTTTTCGCTCATCGTTGTGTGCAACCAGACCTTTCACCCAGCATATAGCGTGTGATCGTGCCGTAGGCACAGTCTGCGCACCGAAGGTCGAAACCGAGTTTTTAGATTCGAATTCAAGTTTTGTTAATCTATTCTTTGTGCCTTTATGAGCTCTTTACAAGCGTGTATTTCAAAATATTATGCTATCGGTGATTTGTCATCTCAATTTTTAGAGGGGGCGGGGAGGGGGGGGAAAAAATACATTGGTGTGGCATGATTTGCCGACTTCCATAGGAAGTCGAAAATCCAAAAATGGTGTCAATTTTCTTCTATCTCTAACCGTTTTCGAGATATAGACAAACAATTGTATAAAAAAATCGATTTCGCGATTTTGTGTCCAATGCTCGGGTAGGTCGCATGTGTAGAAGGATAGTGAAAATCGAAGTTGGTTAAATTACAATAATTTCTTCTATCTCTAACCGTTTTCGAGATATAGACAATAAAGTGTAATATAAAAAATGAAATAAAAAAAACTCCAAAGTGTTCTCCACCAGATCTATGTAGTTGTTAGAAAAATAATAATTTAAAAATCTGGAAAATTAAATATTCTATCAACTCCGTTTATTCAGTGTATAGTAAGTGTGTCAGCTGCCGATTTTTTTAAATTGCCGCCGTTTCACTAGGACAGCTTTCATTGGTCAGACTCTACCTACTTTACGTAACCCGACCCGACACATTATACAGTTTACCGCCTATTTAATACGTATACCTCCTATGTACTCATCCATCAGATTGCTACGTATTATAGTTGACTCAACTCATTATAAGGAAGCCGTCTACTTACCTCTTGTAGCCCCACACATTATACACTATACTTCGAAAAGAGCCTAATTTAGGGAAATTCTAAGAGGAGCTCGGGGAAAATCATAATCAGAGGGTGGCAACACTGGTGTGCGTTTGCGCCATGTTTGCGCATAGTGTTCTGTGGTGTGCGCTCGCTTCTCAATTTCCCATTCCCAACGTAGTGATTATATTCTCTTTGATTCCCATCCAAAGTTTTACACCCAGCCAGCGAGCGGCCATATTGATCTTCTGTTTGTGGTTGAGTGAGCATTGAGCCAAGCGGGCGGCGGGCGTCTGGATTTGTTTGGTTTTTTTATTTGGTGAGGTGAGTGATTCTTGGATCAGAGTGTCGATAAGGGGTCACTGAGAGAATTTGAAAGACAAGTTATTCTGAGTTGTAAAAATAAAAATTTAACCTAGCCGAACAACAGACAGTGTCGGATTTTTCTACGTCTCTTCTCTCAGTGCTCCCTTGACTACAATCCAACCCTTTTTTCTAAGTGCCCCCCTAATCCAACCGCGTTTTCCTTAACCATAATGTTGGGTATCTGTTATTATAGGTACTTTTGCAACATAGCAGAGACAGAATGGACACAATGGAAGGAGCATCGGTATCTTTAACTCTGGGGTCTCCAGGAATATATTGACGTGTTTGCTGGTATGTTACAATAGGGCCTACCTACCTATCTTTTACTATCCCTCATTTTCAACCCCCATAAGCTCTGACCAAGAAAAAAGTAAAGACGGAGCATCAATAAAATGACAAGTGAAGTCACTTTTTAAGCTTGTGGTGTGAGTTATCGGTGCGCACTGCGCGCAATACCACAGCAATACTATGCGATGCTGGCAGAATCCTAAAAAGGAAAGCCATTCCTTAAAAGAATTGAATTTAATTGATGAGCATGGTTTTGGCGTGTTGTGTGTGCGGAAACCGTGTAAAAAGGCGCACGCCGCACGGCTTGTGACTGCTTTTGGCTTCACCTCTTCGGTGTGGCGCGCTTTGTCTTACTTTTTTTTTTGGTCTGAGCCCATAATAAATAAGACCTTTTGTTTTCCACGTTTTTGTTCTCAGAGAATGAAGTTGACCATACTGCGTTGCTCTCATTAGAAGATGCTGAGTTAAAAGAGCTCATTCCGAAGTTAGGTCATAGGATAAAATTAAAGAATTACATAAAATCATACAAGGAAAGTAAACATGGAGAAGTAACTTTCACGGTAAGTTTTACCTATCCATATAATTATCATAAAAGTCTGCTTTTGTAAATTAATGTTTTTTGAAAGTAAAATAACCAAATATAAAACAAAGAAATTGATTTACAGTTTGTGGATAACTTGGATACGCAATGTTTAGAATCTACACCTAGTGATAATATTAGCCTACAGACAACTAGTGATGAAACTACCCTGAATGACCGTGTGACCGAAGAACCATTAAACAACCAAATAAGGAGAGATGATAACACAAATGTAAGTGATATTTATATACATAACTACGAGTCCTATGACATTTTGTTGCTGTTGTGATGCTATCTTGCTCTAATTTTCTGAAATTTTCAAGGATTTAAAAAGAATCATTGTGATAATCGAAAAAAGAGGCCGCTATAAACTTCAAAGTAACTTTACCCATGTTCTAAAAATATTTTCATTTTGAAACCTTACATCGTTTTATAGATCTAGGTGCCCAAAGAAAATATTTTTATAGAACATGGATAAAGTTACTTTGTAGTGGCCTCTTTTCGATTATCTATCACAATGAATCTTTTTAAACCTTTACAAATTTCAGAAAATTAGAGCAAGATCATCATAACAGCATTAAAATGTAATATGCCTTTAATGTAGCTCTGAAAATGTTGAAACTGTTTAACTTCACCTCCCATTGCTAGATACTAAAGGCTTCCTGGGCGGCTGATCTGGAGGTTCTGCATTCACTTTGTGCGACTATCCTGTTTGGTTAGGAAATTGCAGGCTATGACCTGATTGTCCGAAAAGTAACACTTACAAAGTGCTTCCTCCTCATCAGTCCGTAACTGTATACATCCCACTACTAAATACCTTCCCTTACAAAGTGCTTACCTTACAAAGTTTTTACTAACTTTACAATTTATATACATTGAATTCATTTAACAGGTAAAAATGTTGGTAAACAACATGGTGGTTAATTAACACTGTGAGCTACCATTTTGGCATACCAAACACAAAGCAAAAAAAAAGTAATATTTGGGTTAATGAATTAGAAATTAATATTACAATACAATGTCAATATGTCGCTGGTAATGTCAAAAATGCGAAATATAATAGTAGTTTATGCGATTGCCGTATAAAAAGGGGGTATTAAGACACAAGTGTCTGTGTATTTGTAATGTGCTGCTGTCTGAATGGGTCAAATAAATTATGCTTATTCTTTATTACCGTGCTTTGGAAAGCATGTTAAGCTGTGGGATCTACAGTCATTCGTTAAATGAGCCATGTTAGTTTGGCGGCTCAATAACTCTTGATGCCTGTTTATGTGTAAATATGAAACTAATGTGGACCCGTGGGCATTCTAGTAAATTAAATTGAAATAATATAAGCCTGCAATATTATTTGTTTGTTGCAGGTAACTGATATAATAAATGTACGTAATTTCAATTAATCCATGCATTACATTGATAAAGTACCTGTGTAATTGCTTGTAGAAAATATAGTTAGTCCTGCATTGCATAAAAATGTAAGTACCTATTAGTTATTAGTTACATTTCATTTTAGATGTATTTAAAAAATTTGCATGTGTACTTTTTAACACGTTTTTATTAGCTTCATCTGTAACTAGTTACTTGACAAACAAAATGTTTGACCTAGTCTTTCCAGTCCGATGAACTCAACCGACCAACTGAAAGCGATAAACTTTTTTTTGTTCTCAATGATAATGCATATTTATATATGTATAGATGAGCTTTGATTGGTGGTACTGGCCTCGTCATCTCTTATCCCAAAGCAATATTAGGTATTTTTTTAGCTGACTGTCGATATTACAAATAGTATTTAAGTATACATAGTAATTTTTCTATATTGATAATGCTTATCAATAGTTTTCATAAATTGTGCTATCAATAGTATAGATTAAAAACTATCGATAGTATCGATACTATAGTTTTTACAATATTTTGAGGAATAATTGTCTAATTGCATTGTAAATTTTTCACTGAACACAATTTTTCTTCTGACAAATATACTAACAGTGATAGTACCTACAAGAGAAATCGCCAAAGAAAGACTCAAATGTTGTTTTAAAATCTACTATTTTCCACATAATTTACTGTGTTTTTGTTTAATTTACAGCTTCTACGCGACTTCAAACATTTGTATCCTGAAAAAGAAACCTGTCTCTTTTCGAACATCTTCCTGAAAAAAGAAGAAATAATCAGTTACGCAAAGCAGAAGTTGGGAAAGACACGTGATAAAACATTAAGTAGCAATGTATCGGAAATCTTAAAGCTTTTGAATGGTAAGTGTACATACACATAATAATTTATGGAGTTGTTTTATCAATTTTGTTTATTTACCTATACATACCTATATATTTTCAGTTACTTTTTAACTGACTTCCAAAAAAAGGAGGAGATTATCAATTCGAGTGTATGTTTTTTTTGTGTGTGTATGTTACGCTCCGACAATTGTGAACCGATTTCAACGAAATTTTTTTTTTAAGAAGGGTATAGCTCACGGGTGCTCCCATTTTAATTTGGTGCAGATCGGATCAAAAGGAGGAAGATTCGAAGTCTGTTGTTTTGCCAATTTTTGGCGGGTGATTATTAGTAGTCTGTTATCGAATGGTGCAAACGGGATCCTATGACTAAACCTACTCTTTCTGTATGTCTGTCTACCTTTACCACAGAATAGTGCCTTTACGTCCTACTTACCTTTAAACAGATGTCTTGTTCTCGATCCATAATAGATAGTTTGAAATTTCACTGAATGTGTTATTCGCCAATAAGTATAAACTGGTGTCGATTCGGATGTACAACGAACTAAACTAAATTTAAATTATATCTATCCTTTTCTAACCACTAATATATGAAAAGGATGACATATAATTAAGTCCTGTCAAATTAAGTTTAAGGATCAAAACAAGCACTGACTTCTTCAATAATTTTAGGTGTACACCTAGCGACGTCACGACTAAAATACTATGGAGCGACTTGTTTTGACAGCTCTTAACTTAATTTGACAGGACTTATTTTAAATCGTCCCTTTCTTGTTAATAGTGTTAGAAAAGGATATAATATTTGCTTTCACATGCCGAAGTTAATGCATATTCTCAGGAACACGGTACTTAGTGGGAATCCCCGTGACAAAAAAGGGGATTATTTGTCACTTCTAACTTTGAGTGGCAGTTACAAAGTACCTTGTTGCAGAAAAAAATTATAACGTCATTTTTTTGTATGGAAAAACAAAACGTTTTTTCTTCAGAAACCTTTCTCTAGTGTCAAGACTGTTGCTCTAGCACAGTGTTTCCCAACCTTTTTAGGCCATGCCCCACCTTAACATTTCTAAAATTTTTATGCCCCCCCATACATAATTTTTAACCTTCAAAAATGTTTTGTTCCCTTAAGAAATATAAATGATAAGTTTTAGGAAGAAGAAGTTTTCTTAAGAAATATAAAATTGTTATCAAAACATCGTAAGTAAGATTTCATTTGCATTGCATTTAAATAACCCAAAGCGATAGGGTTAAAGTCGTGTCGAGTCCATTTTTAAATTGCCCCCCTTAACTATCAAATTGCCCCCCTGTGGGGCGTGGGCCCCACGTTGGGAAACACCGCTCTAGCAGCAGCCGCCTTCAGAGATCTAAATTTTCTTTTTTCAATAATAATTTATTTTGTAGTGTAGTTGTGTAGCGCTAGTCCGACTCGCACTTGGCCGGTTTTTTACTTGCAGTGGGTTTTTGTATTTACTTTTTTACAATTTTTACAGTTAAAACTAAGTATTTTATATTTTTTACCAGAAAACGACGAAGAAAACGGGAAAAACGTGGCTTTGATTTTACTGGCATACACAATCAACATATCTCCACTTAGAAAAAAAAAAAGGCAAACCAAACTGGAAACCTTCAAGAGCAGAAACACTCAACGGATACAGATGATAACACAAATGGAGAAGTAACTTTCACCTCATACATGTTAGGCTTGTTTTGGCATAGCAGCCCAAGAAGCCTCTTAAAGACGGCCTGAGATAAATGAGTGTCCGCAATATGTAAAACTTAACCGGGTAGGTCGACCAAAACCCACCTGTCGTGTGATGCTTCCCGGCACGACGACGGACGATTTTTTTTAAAATTTTTATGGTACTAATTCTGGTTTTTAAATGTACTTAGTTGTATCGTAAAAATAAAAGTTTGCCAGGTATGGCAGAACCACAATTTACTACCACAGGAGTACAATTTTTTGTTTTTACGGTACAATTATGTACAATTAAAAACCAGAATTTGTACCACAAAAAATTTCAAAAAATCGACCGTCGTCGTGCCAGTAAGCATCACACGACAGGTGGGTTTTGAGTTTACCTTTGGTTTGGAATATGAAGATGTCATGTCGAGATGAATATTTATGTTAATTAACTTGGCGTTGATGAAAAATCTACTGTGGGCGTATATTATGTTATTGTAGAGTAGCTCTTTTTTAGTCAACCACCCTTAAACTCATACATGTTAGGCTTGTTTTGGCATAGCAGCCCATGAAGCCTCTTAAAGACGGCCTGAGATAAATCAGTGTCCGCAATATGTTTTACAGGGTAGGTCGACCAAAACCCACCTGTCGTGTGATGCTTCCCGGCACGACGACGGACGATTTTTTTTCTAATTTTTATGGTACAAATTCTGGTTTTTAAATGTACTTAGTTGTACGGTAAAAATAAAAGTTTGCCAGGTATGGCAGAACCACAATTTACTACCACAGGAGTACAAATTTTTATTTTTACGGTACAATTATGTACAATTAAAAACCAGAATTTGTACCACAAAAAATTTCAAAAAATCGACTGTCGTCGTGCCAGGAAGCATCACACGACAGGTGGGTTTTGAGTTTACCTTTGGTTTGGAATATGAAGATGTCATGTCGAGATGAATATTTAGGTTAATTAACTTGGCGTTGATAAAAATCTACTGTGGCCGGATATTATGTTATTGTAGAGCAGCTCTTTTTTAGTCAACTACCCTTAAACTCATACATGTTAGGCTTGTTTTGGCATAGCAGGCCATGAAGCCTCTTAAAGACGGCCTGAGATAAATCAGTGTCCGCAATATGTAACACTTACCAGGGCAGGGTTGTATACGTCGACCGTTTAAATGAGTCCTCGCTCGCGGAGTACAGGGGCGAGCGTGCGCGGCGGAATGGCTATGCGCGCTACAGCCGTACGCCTCGCTCACCTCCTTTGTCATCCATCATACCCCGCAAGCGAGGACTCGTTTAAACGGTCGAGTTATAGCTGCTTACAGCGGCCTCAATGAAAAAAAACACCTCAAAGACTAATAAAAAAAACTAGTAGTACTTTAGTGATCTGCCAGACAGTTTATAAATACTCGTTGCATTTACTGACTTAGATTTTTTTATGAGGGCGCTAGTTGACAGGTGGTGTGATGCTTCCTGACACGACCACAGTCGTTTGCAATTTTTTGTGGTACAAATTTAACGACCAGAATTGGTACCAAAAAATTTCAAAAAATCGACTGGTCGTGCCAGGAAGCATCACACTATGATTAGGTATGTGGGGCTATACAGGCCATTTATTTTATTAGGACGTGATTTATTGTGCCGTACGTTAAATGTACATCATGTACGTGCATTATTTGGGTTTAATTATTTATTGTTATTAATTGTACTGCTTCAATATCTAACATATTTAGTAAGATAAGAAATAAAACTTGGAGATCGGTTCTGTTTTTTTCATGCAACTTCTTCATGTATGTATGATTCAAATTTATAAAAATAATTATGTTTCAATATATTAAAATAAACGGACAGTTCATTAAAACAAGTATATCATTTAAAAATATGTTTATTACATTTATCTTACCTACCTGTAACAATGCTGTATAAGTACTATGATCGTCTATTGTTTTTTAAGCTTTTAAAGCTGAGACATTTGAATATTTTCATAGTAGTTTAATTTGTTTAGAAATGCTGTATTATTGTGATCTTCCACTCTTTTAATTAACTTAAGGCTTTAACTCATTGAACATTTTCGTTTACGTACAGTAATCGATGTACATATGCGCGGAAGCGCCCAATTGCATTTCACGTGCGGAAGCCCGTGAACGGGTTTCTCGCACGAACAATTTATGTTTCTGAGCGAGACGTATGGCGACAGCTACGGAAAAATGTGGAAGCGTGCTGGTAAATGGGCTACAATCCTTTTGTATTGGAGATGGCTACTTACAGGTACTGTTGCGAGTATATGGTTTCGTGCTGTGTGTGTACTTATGTTATGGGACTATCTACTTAGGATAAGGTTGCAGCTACAGGGTATCATGTTCTTTCTTAATTATGTACTGTGACAGCCTACTTATGTTACTATTGCTGTTATAATGCGCAAAAGTATCTTAACAGGCGATCACAGTACATAAGTATGAAAGAACATGATGCGCTGTAGCTGCAACAGTATCCTAAATAGGTGGTCACAGTACCTAAGTAAGAAACAACATGACGCCCTGTAGCTGCAACAGTTCGGTAAGTAGCCAGCTGCAGTACATAAGTACGATGCAACATGATATCATGTAGCCGCAACAGTACATTAAGTAGACGGTCACAGTACTTAAGTAGCAAACAGCATGCTGTACAGTATCTGCACCATGATGTAAGTCGGCTGCCTACTTACGATAGAGAGGCAGGCACATTACATAACTAGCAAACAGCATGCTGTACAGTATCTGCACCATGATGTAAGGCGGCTGCCTACTTACGATAGAGAGGCAGGCACATTACATAACTAGCAAACAGCATGCTGTACAGTGTCTGCACCATGATGTAAGTCGGCTGCCTACTTACAATAGAGAGGCAGACACATTACCTAAGTAGCAAACAGCATGCTGTACAGTATCTGCACCATGATGTAAGTCGGCTGCCTACTTACAATAGAGAGGCAGGCACATTACATAACTAGCAAACAGCATGCTGTACAGTATCTGCACCATGATGTAAGTCGGCTGCCTACTTACAATAGAGAGGCAGACACATTACCTAAGTAGCAAACAGCATGCTGTACAGTATCTGCACCATGATGTAAGTCGGCTGCCTACTTACAATAGAGAGGCAGACACATTACCTAAGTAGCAAACAGCATGCTGTACAGTATCTGCACCATGATGTAAGTCGGCTGCCTACTTACAATAGAGAGGCAGACACATTACCTAAGTAGCAAACAGCATGCTGTACAGTATCTGCACCATGATGTAAGTCGGCTGCCTACTTACAATAGAGAGGCAGACACATTACCTAAGTAGCAAACAGCATGCTGTACAGTATCTGCACCATGATGTAAGTCGGCTGCCTACTTACAATAGAGAGGCAGGCACATTACATAACTAGCAAACAGCATGCTGTCCAGTATCTGCACCATGACGTAAGTCGGCTGCCTACTTACAATAGAGAGGCAGACACATTACTTAAGTAGCAAACAGCATGCTCTGCAGTATCTGCACCATGATGTAAGTCGGCTGCCTACTTACAATAGAGAGGCAGACACATTACATAAGTAGCAAACAGCATGCTATGCAGTATCTGCACCATGATGTAAGTCGGCTGCCTACTTACGCTAGAGAGACAGGTACATTACACAAGTAGCAAACAGCATGCTGTACTGTATCTGCACCATGATGTAAGTCGGCTGCCTACTTACAATAGAGAGGCAGACCAATTACCCAAGTAGCAAACGGCATGCTGTACGCTATTCGCACCATAATGTAAGCAGCCTGCCTATTTACGATAGAGAGGCAGACACATTACCTAAGTAGCAAACAGCATTCTCTACAGTATCTGCACCATGATGTAAGTCAGCTGCCTACTTACAATAGAGAGGCAGACACATTACATAAATAGGCAACAGCATGCTCTGCAGTATCTGCACCACGATGTAAGTCGGCTGCCTACTTACAATAGAGAGGCAGACACATTACATAAGTAGCAAACAGCATGCTTTGCAGTATCTGCACCATGATGTAAGTCGGCTGCCTACTTACGCTAGAGAGACAGGTACATTACACAAGTAGCAATCAGAATGCCACATACTATCCGCACCAGGATGTAAGTCGGCTGCCTACTTACAATAGAGAGGCAGACTCATTACACAAGTAGCAAACAACATGCCATACAGTATCTGCCCTATGATGTAAGTCGGCTGCATATCGCCTATATCAGTATATACGTAAATTTGACAGGAATACCAGCTACTTAGCAATAAGTAGCCCGCGCGGGTTACTTAAGTAAGTAGCAAAAAGCTCCAACAGGGTTTACGTGATCCGGCACATGACGAAATTAATGAGCCGGGCTACTGACTGTCAACACAGTAAGCGTAATGGATCCGGCTACAAGTGTACTGTTGGGCCTCCCGGTTACGTAATTTAAGTAGGTGGGCGGGGGAAATTTTTCTCAGTGTAATCGCAGAGACTAATTCGGCAGACATTGCTGGGAGGCTTGGTTCTTTTAATTCAAATATCCTTACTTCGTAGAGCGTAGTCACAGTATCTAACCACCACACCAAACATCGTCGCTTCGGAAGCGTCAGCGGTTAAGACGCGGTCTCACAATTTGGAAGGTCAGAACTCGATTACCAGGCAGGCTATATACCAATGAGTTTTTAAATTTAATGTAATTAAAACGGCGAAGGAGTGCTGTTTCCTGAACGAATTTCTATCTGTACTAGAGCTCCATACAACGGCAGGGCAGAGGGGGGTCATGACTCTCTCAATTCGTGATACTCTTATATTAGACCTATCCTATATAGTAAAGCGACAGTGGCTCAGCGGTTAAGACCCGTCTCCCAGTTTAGGAGTTCCGGGTTCAATTCCCAGGCAGGCCAATGTACCAATGAGTTTTTAAATTTAATTTCTTATGTGCATTTATATGACTGCTTTTAAACGGTGTAGGAAAACGTCGTGAGGAAACCTGCATGCCTGAGAATTAAAAAATTCAAAGGCATGTGAAGTCCTCAACCCGCATTGAGCCAGCGGGGTGGAATATGGCCCATAAACTTCCTTATATACGAGGCAAGGCCTATAGTCTTGCAGTGGGATGTTTACGAGCTGATGTTCTCTGAGTTGATACGCTCTGAATTTCTCGCTAGCTCTTCTCAGTAGTGGTCGCGTTCCGAGCTAGTGGTAGTTTAAAAAACAAATGACGTTCATAAGTGCATATTGTATTGCCTACATGAATAAATGATTTTCATTTCATTTCATTTCATATCACGAATTGGGAGAATCATGACCCCCCTCTGTCCTGCCCTTGTATAGATCGCTAGTATTGATAGAAATTCGTTCAGGAAACTTCATTAAGAAAACTACTATAACCTATCGTCTCACTTTCAACGAACTTTCAACTTAGAAAATGGCTTAGTAATGGCGTCGTAATTGCGAACCCAAGATATAACTCAACCGCGTCGTAACAGTGACTCAGGCTAGCGGCGGCAATTAATCCAAAGTGTCGGAGTTCGACTCCCGGCGCGGTCGTGTTAATTTCGTTATTAGTTGTTTATTGTCGAAGTTGGAACGAACACAGGAGTGGGCGAGTCGGGGTAATTGAGGTAGTATGTCATTGTTTCTGAGGTGTTGATTTCTGGTTACAGACACAAATGTCGGTGAAGAATGAAATAAGAAACGAGAACCTTTGAAGTACTGATTAATAACCATGGATTTATGCATTACTGCGTATGGACCGGTTCGTTGAATTTTGCACCAAACGGCATGGTCTTTGTTTGTTTTTTTTTTTATTCAAGACTAGCTTTTCGCTATACCTGTGTGGAATAAGTTAACGCGGATGTGTTTATTTTGTTTATCCAGTTATTTTTTTATGCACAACGCGTCTATAATAAATTATTTTCGTCGGCGGTCAACATAATGCTCTACCATCAACAAAACAGAGTAAACTTGTATCCCGTTCTAAAGTGTTATTTTCAGAGAAACGTAATTTATTGCATTTTATTATTGCAGTTCTCAAAAGTGCAACTCACGTTTTTAATCTTTGACCTCGCAGTCTCTTGTGCAGTTTGCTCCTTCCATTGTTCTAGGAAAGTTATCTTTACGGGAGAAAAGGTAGTGGGAGTCACTTAAGCAAAAAATATTGCAAAACACAAGTGTCTTTTGTAAAATTTATTATTATACTAGCTTTCCGCTCGCGGCTTCGCCTATGTTGAATCGCTAAGGATGTTAGTTATTGAAATTGGAAGGAATATTTTGATCGTCGTTCGTTAGAAAAAGGTATTTGCTATAGAACTATCCAAGGTCAGCCTCTTCGGGTACCTTGGTTTGATGAAGTTAAGCTAAGTAGGCGATTAATTAAGTTAGCTGATAGACTACGTTCTGGGCACTATCCATCAAACAAGTTTGGATATCTGATGAAGAGAACTGACACTCCTAACTGTGAAGTCTGTGGAGTAGTTGAAGATGTCCACCACATGTTGTTGGAATGTGCTAGAAACCGAAATGAAAGCGATACACTGGTGAGACAATTAAAGCTGAGTCAATACGCTGTAGGTTTGGCTCAATCAATTTTGGGTAAACCTGGATCAATAGCGGCCAGATTATTATGTTTGTATCTTCTCATCAGTGAATCTTGGTCAGGGTACGATGGGACTGTCATGTCTAGAAGGGCTCAAGTCCCTAAATAAAATAAAGATTAAAAAAAAAAACTTTATCGCGGAATTTCGTTTATCCCGCGGGAACTATTCACTTTATCGGTATAAACAATATCCTATGTTTTAATATATTTAACAGGTGCTTAAGCTTATGACGTATATAAACTAGTTTTTGAGAGAGACTGGTGTCCGTACTAGGAAACCTGTGTGACAGATCACCAGCCTCTCACCCTCTGGAGTGGCTCTCTCATTGTGAGACAGTATGGTCAGTATGTGTCCAAAAACTTTGAGGGTGTGGGGGGGGGGGGGGGAAGCTGTGTAACCTATATACCAATATACATACGACCTTTATCCGAATTGGGGTGGTCAGAGATATCCCAAACAAAAGTGTTTGGGGGTACCGAACATTAAGAATATAATGATTGAAACAAAAACCACGGTTCACCTTATCAAATATACAGAAATGCACACGTGACAGGTGAGCCCATCGCCGTTGGAACGTGCAAATCTACAGATGTTTTTCGGGTGGAAAGTCCCTTAGTCGCCTTTTACGACACCCACGGGAAGAGATGGGTTGGTTCTATTCTATTTGAGTGCCGAAACCACACAGTCATATATTTATACCAATATATAATTAAATCTGATTTTTTCTTTTAATTCGCGCATTATACTATGTACCTACAAACTTAATTTTGCAGTCAAATGCGTAGTTTGCACAGACGGCTCAAATTCTACATTTATATACGGAATCCTAAATGTGCGAACTCCGATAGGCACTTGGCCGGTTAAAGTATGCAATTTGAGGTCGTGTTTTTTTTTTATTTAATTATTTTTTTTACGAGTATATTTCTATTATATCAATTAATTACAATTCCAATTACTTGTTTATTAAATAAATAAATAATAAATATCCTTAGACATACACACAGCGCCATCTAGTTCCACTTTATGCAACTATAGGCTTATGTTGTGGATACCAGATGGTTGATATACTACATAAATACATTTTCTTTTGTAAATAAATACTAATTATAAATGAAAACATCCATAACTCGTATACAATCACACAAACATATGCCCCTAGCGGGATTCGAACCCGCAACCTTTTGGTATAGTGGTCAGAGTTGCTAACCACTACACCAAACAGGTCTTCAATTAATATGATCCTATATTTCTTATAACTTTCAAATAAATTCTACAAGCCATAGTTATTCGTCTGGTAAGGTTGTTATTTAAATAAAACCTTTGACAGAAATTCGTCCCGGCTTAGCCCACGGGCCTCCATCGAAGCAGAACTTTGGGCAAATTAATTAATGCAGGAGGACTTGCATCGGCTTTCATTATTGCCTTTGAGACGTCTGTGATTACCATTCCTGTACATTTGCAATGCATTTGGTTGCCTTTTAGAGATAAAGTGAACGACACTGCCAGTCTAGGTTGTCGTCAAGGTACAGGGGACAAATCGCGCTATTTTACAACTTTACGCTATTTTGGTTTAGCTTTAGTTAAAATGGTATCGCGCTATTGTTTGTGAACGATTATATCGTTGACGCTACCAAAGTAAAACCAAACCCAAAATGTTTAGAGCTAACCACGAGTATTAAAAACAACTAGGTTAATTCCCGTTCAAATATTAGCGCGACACAAAATGTGCTTAACGTTTTTTTTATGCACGACGGGTACGTACTTGACCTCAATCAAACCTGATGTTAAGTGAAGATGAGGTCGAAGGTGGAAGCGTACTGACCCGAAAACTCCAATACATTTGGTGGACTGGCTATCATAAGATAGCCAGTCCACCAAATGTATTGGAGTTTCTCTGACAACCGGAACACAACAATGCTATTAACATTGCTGCTTGGCGGCAGATTTAGATAAGATGGTGGTAGCTAGCCAGGCGGACATTTAAAATGGCCTACCACCAACCAAACCGAGTACTTAAACATGTACAACGCTAGGGATCGAGCCCGCGACCTCCGAATCGTAAACCCAATGTTGTTTACATTGAGCCACGGAGGAGGTTGGTCAATATCTACAGGTGGTAAAGAGTCTCCAGGAGTTGAATTTTTCTTCCTATTCAACACAATAATCTTTGACTTCATCAGCTCATGTTTAACAAAACGAAAGGTACTTGTTTATGAACAGCAAACACCCTTTTGACATTATAAAATTGTCACAAATCCTATCGTTACGGAGGAGCATGCTCTGGTTTGTTCTGCTTTGCACCTTGGTTGGAGGGAATCCGTGGTATTTTAAATTGCTATTTCACTAGAGCGAACATATACATTACCTGTAAAATATATGCCTGTAAGAACATGATATGTAATAAAAGTATTTCAATATGTACTAACAAACAAGAAAGCATATTTTATTTTTTTCGGGCGCAATATTGTATTTTTTTAATAGAAAATATGTCCTATGATACTTTTGGGATGAAGATGAATAGCGATATACTTCAAACTCGGTTAAAGCGTTCAGGCTACAAGAGTTTACGTAGTAATCTACATACAGACTCTCGAAAAACATTCCTTCCCGTGGAAGTCAGGCATCTCTCACTCTCCTCTCTCTACTGCCGAGGAAGGTCGCCGCGGGGTTTTAGTGGGTATCCCTCCCGATAGGGAGGGGAGTCCCAAATAACCGACTCGCCGTCCCCCAGGTGAGCGGTATGGGTACTGCGTTTCCCCGCGTCAAAAAAAAGTTAAAAAGGCGTGCCACCACAGACCATATACAAATAGGACCTGTCGACAGCGACTGTGCAGTGTGATTGCCATTGTGCAATGACGTCACGAATGGCCTATTCTGCCAGTCGGTTGGCGTCGCATACAGAGGTCTCAAGCTCGGTACTTCTTATTATTATCCAGTGGGGTTAGGCGGGAAGAGATCTCTTTAGAGATAACCTCACCTTTGTATACATTTTCTAACTGTAATCTGTTTGTATTTCTTGTGCAATAAAGAATAAGTAATAATTATTCTTTTTCACAATTCCGTGCCATTTACATTTATATATTTAAAAGACCTATTTATCAAGGTTTAGTGTGATGTTTCTTAGCCAAATATTTGTTGATATAAGTATTTATAACAGTGATGTTTGGTTTCGGCACTCAAATAGAAAAGAACCAACCCGTCTCTTCCCGTGGGTGTCGTAAAGGGCGACTAAGTGACTTTCCACCAAAAAACATCTATATAGTTTGGCACGTTTCAACGGCGATGGGCTCACCATCTGTCACGTGTGCATTTTCATAAAGTGAACCGTTGATATTGTTTAAAGCAACCTTCCCACAACCTTGGGATCTTCAAGGGCAGAGTGAATACGCATTTACTGGGATCGCGTGCTTCATCTTCGACCACATCGTCACTTTCCATCAGATGAGATTGTGGTCAAACGCGAATCCAGTTAATCATAAAAACATCCAACATGGCGCCCGCAACATCCTTGCTGTCGGGTTTTTTTGGGTACTTAAATTTTTATTTATTTATTTAATCGCCGCTAAGACGGCTGCCGACCGGCTGAAAATCTAACAACGAAAATGTAGACACCTACAGTCTCCAACGTAAAACAATAAAAATAATTAAAAAGTTTCTCTGGAGCGTCACCTATTGCTAAGTAATTTAATAACATAATCGATTCTATTTCGATACTATTCGATAGTAGTTCTATTACTTTTGCTTTTGTGGTGTTAATACTCAATGGTTGTCGAATAAAAACTAGACATCAATCCGTCACTGAGTAACGTAACGTAATATTTTCGAGCGAACAGCAAGTACAAAGCGGAACATACTCCGCACTTTGCGGGCTTCACAGCGTTCACTCGACGGCACGTAGTCACGTCAAAGAGGAGTGCATTAAGGCTTTGTACAGCGGTATCAGCTGAAAGATACATTTTATTGGATTTATCCAGATATCGGGCGCTGAGTCTGCAGCGCTGCATCGCTGCGCTTTGTGGCCAGTATGACGTATCGGTTTATTGGACAGGTGCTAGATTGGTTGGGGTTAGGAGTAAATTAGAGATAATTTATCGCTTGCAATGTTAGTATTGCCAACGGGAATTGACGATTGTACGATTTACTTCACAATAAAGACAATTTTATATCTTATGTCACCTAGAGAACCAATAGAGTGGGAATATATATATTTTTTTTATGCACAACGGGTTGGTAGTTGACCTCAATCACACCTGATGTTAAGTAAAGATGAGGTCGAAGGTGGAAACGTACTGACCCGGAAACCCCAACACATTTGAGGAACTGGCTATCTTATCTCTGACAACCGGAACACAACAATGCTATTAACATTGCTGCTTGGCGGCAGATTTAGATAAGATGGTGGTAGCTAGCCAGGCGGACATTTAAAATGCCCTACCACCAACCAAACCGAGTACTTAAAAAACATGTACCTCCGAATCGTGAACTCAATGATGTTTACATTGAGCCACGGACGCGGTTATAAATATTTATATAGGTATATGTCGTAGATAGCGATAGAATTTGTAATTTGAACAGTCAGATGACTATCATAATACACGGTTTGCTAAGGAAACTAAGCTTAGTGGCGCTGGTATCGCCGGAAACTGCGCCGTGTCGACGTTAACAGTAATATAAAGTCTGCCATCGAAAATGATAGGGACTTTGCTACCAGCCTTCAAAGGAGTCGGAGCTCCACTGAACACATCAACGACCGTGAGTGACTCTGTCAGCGACGCGTGGAAGAATCCGGTGAGTCGTTGGTTAATAAGAAATTGACAACGCCGCCAAACACATAACACTCGTCGTTTTACTAAATATTTTATAAGTGACCTATTTCAGTATTACTTGCCAGTATTGTAAAGTATACACACATGATCTATAACAATCTATCTCTCGCATCCGGGCCCGCGTGAGTCGGTGAGCGCGTAATGGCTTGAAAGGAACCGGGGACGGGAACCGAACTCGCAAACACGTCGGCACCAAGATCGATGCGTGTTTGTGTTACCGCGGGCGCGTCGCAAGCGGTGAGTTGGGAGCGAGTCTCGGCCCTCCCATAGGCCAAGAATCTATTGTTTGTTTGTTTGTTTGTAAACGCATTATTGTACAGAAAGGCAATACATTAATTCTGCATTGATACATAAATTGAGTACAACGGCGGCCTTATCCCAAAGAGGGATTTCTTCCAGTTAACCATAGGGTTAGTTAGAAAACAGCAGATTGGGCGTATATATAAAAGTAATAAGAATAATATATTATAATACATAACTATACCTTAATAAAATATATACCTACATACTAATAATACATATAAATAAATATGTATATAAATAAGGAAATACTTAAAGAGAGGATTTAACACGGAGTTGTCATATTCTATGTCAGAGTATAATATTCTAACCTTTTCGTCACAGTACATTTTTGAAAATCTAATATATGTAAAAAAAATATAGCATCATTTAGGAAAAATAGTGATAAACATGATGTCAATACATGAAATAAAGATAAACTTGCAGGTCACATGAGTCGCCTCCACAAAGTCAGTAATTCATTCAAAGGGTTATGTATACGCTTTTTCAATAAAGTTCCTGTTGATATACAAAATCTTCCTTTCAATAAATTTAAAGATACTATAAAACAGAAACTTATTAAGGCTGCGCCGAGCGAAAGACGCGCGCGCTGTTTAGGTATTTCGCTTGATGCGAACGTGCGTATGGCAGACCGAACACCGTCCGAGCGTAAACATATGTAACTCACATTTTCTTTATTGGGGGTTGTATTGGATTTCTTCTCGCAATAATTTTCAGGGCTATTTAGTATCAATTATTTTTACTTTGTCTACTCCTTTTTAATATTGACCAAATGTGCTAAAAATTAAAACAAAATCCTTGTTAAATTTAATTTTTATTGATCTTTTAGGAAAGTTTATCAATAATGTAAAACTATTGGTGATGTTGCAAAATCTACAGATTATAAAACGCAAAAGTTCAATTCAATTCAATTTATTAATGTGAAACACAGGTATAAAAGATGTTAGTAAATATTATGGTATAAGTAACACTGTGATCTACTCTCCATTTTGATGACTGTGATCCATTTTGGCATACAAAAAAAATGGTTAGTTATTTATCTAAGGTAGGTACATAGGCTTATCTAAGATGGTAGGATTTTTTGCAAAAAAAAAAACAAATATATTACAGTAGATACCCATTAGCTTAGTTTCGAAAATTAATATTATAATTCCATGTCAATTATTAAGGACAATGTTAAAATTGTAAAATACGATTGAAATTGGTAAATAAAAATGTCAAATTGAAATGAAATTAGATTAAAATTACATAGTCATGGAATATTTAACATGAATTATATTCAGTCATTTATACATTATTCAACACATAGAGTCAATAATAATATAACAAGTCAAATAGTAACTCAATGCAAATTAACAACTGCAAATTTAAATTAGGTGCTGTTTTCCCGCTCAGAAACAATCAAGCAGATTTGTCATTCAAGAAATCTTTAATGGAATAATGTGTTTTTCTATTAAATATTTAAACAACGAACTCTTGAATGTACTTAGATCATGAAATTCTCGAATGAATTTAGGTATCTTATTGTATATTATTGGTGCCATTGCAAAGATGCTATTTCTAAAAAGTGTAGTTTTACAGGATACTAAACGTAACTGATCACGTCGCCGTGCTCGTTTAACATGTTCAAAATGCTCAGGATTAGACCGAACAAAAATTGCAGTCTTGTAAATATAAATAGAAGGAACCGTGAGTAAATTCAGCTGCTTATAGAAGGGTTTGCAAGAATCTGTGCGTCGCAAATTACAAATAACTCTTATACATCGCTTCTGGGCTATAAACACTTGTTCATTGTCTGTGGCATTCCCCCAGAAAATTATACTATATCTCAGAGTAGAAGCTACGTAGCCATGATAGGCCGTAAGTACAGCTCCGCGGTTAACAGTTTTGCTTAAGATATGTAATGCATATGAGAACTTTGTTACTTTTTTGCATACTTCATTTATTTGTGTCGTCCATTCCATGTTACTGTCAATATTAATACCCAAGAATTGAGTTACTGATGCTTCATCCACCCTTTTACTATTATATTGTACATTTGTTGTCATATTTAAATGGTTTCTTTGTTTAAAGTTCATTATTTTCGTTTTGTCTAGGTTAATCTTAAGGTTATTACATTCCAACCAGTCAATGATAGATGAAAGACTGCTGTTGATATCCTCTTCATCCTCATATACCACAGTGCTATCATCGGCAAATAACACCATAGGATGATTTGTAGATTTCGGAATGTCATTTATATATATTAGAAAAAGGAGTGGGCCTAATACACTGGCCTTGAGGTACACCGTAGTGCACATGTCTAGTTCCAGATGTATAGGATTGTATGTATGTATACAACCAAGTGCTGAGTTATGACTTGAAATTTCTTGTAGTTGTTGATAAATGTAAGTAAAATTTATAAGTCTGTTTCCGTTTATTGTAATTTCTTCTTGCTTTTCATTTTCAATATCTATATTTAATTCAAAATCAGACGTTTCTTGCGGAGATTCCTAAAAAAAACAGCATTACTAGTAGTTGTCCAAAATAAGTTATTCAGTCAATTATGAAAACTCTTATCAAATGTCCAATTGAATTAAGTGCGTTCCTTGTGTACGGTGAATGTATCTATGTAACATAACAAAGAACTTACACTATGGCGACTTTGTCGAAAAAAAAATTCACTCCCCAATCCCCAAACAAATCGGCAATCAGCTGATCGAAATTAGGATGGGAAATAAATTTTTTGTTATTTTTTTTCAACCATGTCGCCACAGTGAAAGTCGTTTGTTATGTTACATACCTACATTCACCGTACAAATTGGACCTTATATTTGCTACAATTACAAGAACTGACCTGTTCATTATCAATTTGCGTTGTAGTTTTATTTTTTTTCTTGAATCTCGTCTTGCTTATTAATTTATAATATCTTTTTTTACGGTTTCCCATTTTACTGAAACAAATAATAGTTTATTACTGTAATGAATGACGCCATTGCAGTTTTCTTAACTTGGCTCATCTTGTCGAACTCCACCCAACTAGACCAATATATTGTCAATCCGAAATTTTATTTCGAAAAAATAATGAATGATTAAATAAGTGAAAGCATACTCTTTATGGCACAAGAAATGAAACAACAGTAATATAGGTACTACAGTTATGATAAACTACATTGTACAACTTCGGTGACCTCTTCCGGACAACCGGTGGTTAAAAGAAAATTAAAATTAAAAAAAAAAGAGAGGTTATTAGAAAGGACAGCTTTACAAAAAATATATGATAATATAACATGACAGACAAAACCAGAATAAAGTTGCTACGCAACTGACCAATGTCTTAATGAAAGTACAGAACAATAACCTAAATGTAATATGTACATACATCACATATACTTAACTAATGTAACGTCTCTTGGTATTTTTTGTATGCAAGAAAAAGTTAGCAGTCTATTTAAAACTCCGAAAAATATACTTACACCGTTTTCGGCCGTCGCCGGTACACGAAATGACGCGATCGGTGTGTATAGTGGCGCTCAACAAAGTGACGTGCGCTCGCTCTGAACACTTGTGGGCGACTGAATCACAGCGATGCGCGACATTATTTTATATCGCCGCGCGGCCGCCATAGTAAAAATGTATGGCGGATTTGAAGCGCATTTTGATAAATTCATATCTTAATTGCCTAATACAATTTTTTATATTGGAGACGGTAAATTTGTAGTATAAACACTCCTGTTTCGGTTGAACTAAAAATAAGCGTAGATTTCTAATGTTATAAACTAAAAAAATACTTAACGCCACCATACGTTTTTTGCATTTTTGTCTAACTTTCCGTAATTTTGTAGAGTAATGTATAAATAATTTTAACATTTTTCCACGGAGTAAATATTAAGACATTCTTCGTCATGGTAAAAGTATTTTTTTTAAATGTGTATATCAAGTATTGTTGAATTTATCAACTTAACAGTAACTGCTGTTTTAGCACATTTCCCTCGGCGCAGGCTTAAGAAAGCATATTATAAAATATCAGATTATTTAGATGATAAACAATCATGGACATAACCAGCCCGTTCCCATAACCAGGCTATTTCACAATTAATAATGAAATATTATAATATAAAATAATAATTTTGTAATATAAAAACCTTTTTTAAAAGAGCGACCTCTCGAGTTTCTTGCTTGTTCCACTCAGGGGAAAATTGCCTTTTGAACAAGCAGTAGCTTTAAAAATGTAAAATCTGACTATTTTAAGTGTACCCAGTGTACCTACAAAATAAAGCATTTTTTTATTTTGATTTTGATTTCATTCATCAAACCAATCTATTACACCGGATGAGTTATTTTTATCGTAAGAAAAAAAAATGGGCGGATTAGGTAAGTGAATTAGAAGGTATTAAAATTATTTTTTTTTCAAATCTTTAATGCTATTCTCAGTGGAGATTATATTTTTGCTCCGTGTGGGGTGGAAACCCTTGAGCCGAGGGGGCTAGGCGCTCATTGTCTTTTTCGAGAGATATCTGAGCGTCTGATCGAAGCTTCAAATGATCGGAAGGTTGGCTTCTATTCCGCTCAGAGGCTAAGTCTGGCTGTCCAAAGAGGAAACGCACTTAGACTCTTAGGCACCCTTCCGTTTCAGCAAGATCTGGAACAAATTTTTTATTTGTGAATGTGTGTTTTATATATTTATTATTTTTTAATTTGTAAATGTGTATTTATTATTTCATTTTTGTAAATAGAACAAAATTCTTTGTGTACTTATAATACAAAGTATCGTTGTAATTATCTTTTTGTGTATGCAATAAAGAAAAAAATTCTTGTAGGTACACAGAGTACATTTAAAATATAGTAATTAAATTAAATTTAAAAACTGGCAGCAGGCCATGTAACAATTTAGATGCGTCTTAACCGCTGAGCCACCGACGCTCCTTGCCAATGCCATTTATCCAGACACAATTGAAAATTCATTATTTGAGATGTATATACTCGTAGGTGACAGTGAACGTGTTTAACAGTTGTTGAGCTAAGTCAAAGCAGGAAAATATGTAAATGTCAAGTGTATACATTGTCCTTTGTGGCTTTATGTAAAAGATTAGCAAGTGCTCATCCAATATTTAATTTCTTTATTTTTCATTAATTATTCCATAATAATAATAATTTGATACATAACTGTTTGTCATGGTGATGTAAATCTCTTTCACTAAAAGTCGTTTTCCACTTATATTAGGTCCTTACCTATGAAATTGGCGTTTTGTATGAAGAATTTCATTAGGACTGTTTTCTCCATACAAACATTTTTGATTTTTTTTTTGGGAACGGCAAATCCAAATTTAGCTAAACTTTGTGTGTATTATCCGATAACATTAAGTTAAGTATAGGCAGCGTTAATTTAAAAAAAGCTTATAAAATCCGCTTTATAAAAGTTTCAGCGAATCTAAGAAATGATTATGGGAAGTACATGAAGAGACCTCTATTAATTATTTTTTTATTATGTGATTTAGCCCAGAAATTAAAAAATATTTCATGTGAAACCTTGAAATAATATAGCGTTAAGGCCGGGTATTCCCACATAAACACGTTTTTGAATTTATTTTTGAAGTAGTAAACAGTGAAATTAAAATCTACGAAAATTTATTTATATTGTTGAGGATATATTCTAGGGAATGTATCCGATGGAAACACGATTTGATAAAGTTGGCTCGATAGAATTAATTCACAAAGTTGCCTCTTTTCCTGTCATTTTATCTTCTATTTTCGATGTTATTCTTATAATAAATTATTTTATATTACGAATCATTTACTAAAATAAAGTTTATAGATAACTCGAGGGATTACTCCCGATCGATTTTTTTTATATCATCTTCTAATTTTTTTATCGATTATTCAAGTGATTTTCGATCCACGCGGCACTCGCCAGTGTCTCGCGAGACCTTGCCGAGGTAGGACCTGTTCCAAATTTTGCGCGGTCGCGACCCTTCTGTTGTGTAAATTCGTCGAATTATAAAGTACTTTTTTGTGTCATATTTATATTGTGATTTATTGAACTAATAATATTAGTAGGTAGTTAACATTCTTAAGTTTTTTTTGTGTGTATAATAGTTTTATTTTGTGTATAAAGTATTTAATTGCAAGATAAAAATTCTGTGAAAATGGGAAATAAAAAAAAATAAAAAAACCAAACAATCGCTGACGAAGAAGAAAAACATTGCTAAGAAAATATGGTAAGTTTTATTTCTTTTGCATTTATAATATTAGTATGGATTCAACATCATCCGTAACTCCTGACCACAGTATACATCTATATCAGTAGTTTCTACGAGTCTTAACAGTAAATATTATGTTATAATCAGTTTCTACAATTTAGTCTCTCGTTTATTGATAAAGTTCATGTCTCGTCACGTCATGATGAGCAATACCTACAATAAAATTAGTAAAGATACAATGCGTTCACAATAGGATTAAATGCTACACATAACGAAAAATGAGGACTGAGGTGTGCGGGGAGCATTGACGCGAGCTTGCCGGTGGGTTTCCGGTCAGTGCATGGAGGCCAGCCAATCACAATGCGCGAGTCGTGCGTGCCCTATAGTGTTGGAACGAGTTGCTAGTGAGGGGACGTACCATTACGTTACTGTTTTCCTTTCACTTACCTATCTTAATTGTTTTAGCTTTAAATGATTTTGTAATTATGATGTTTTTTGTAATAATTACATAATTTATTGTTTCAGTTCTAAAGTAACACGAAATAAGAAAGGCTTATTTCTACAAACAAATAGCACAGAAGCACAGTAAGTATTGTCTTTGTTTTCTTGACAATCTCTATCCTGACCATAGAGTAAATAGTACATACCTACATATTATGTTAACTCAGATGCATAGAAGTAGGTACCTAGTATTAAAATGGTGTGTGCAATATCACACAAACTTGTTTTAAATTTAAGAGTATAAAGTGATGCATTTAAGTAAACATGTTTGTAATAAATGATTAAATAATAATAATAACATACTTAGATTTACCTGCTCAATTTTGCATTTTAATGAAGTCGTTTCTTTTTTCAGACAACCTTGTGACGATGCCTCTAACAGGTCTGAAGAATCTTTAATAACATTAAAGCCTGTTGATTTGCAACCTTCTGCTACTAAGTTAATTTTTTGTTGTCTTTCAGTGACATAAACATTATACAAATCAAAAATTATTTGTTTTGTATAGATATATTATGTATCAAATTCAAATACCGCTACTATTCTGAGGGGAGACTGGGTTGGGCTTCCGGCGCCCTCGCATACCGGGCGAAGCGCAGTGGCAAAATGCCGCTACTCAAACGTCGGTCTTCTGCGTGAGGGTGGTACTTCACCGATCGAGCCGACTCATTCATGCTGCGAGCTAAAAAAATAGCTTGCAGCGTGGCTCTACCTCTTCAGTACTGGATGAGTTTTTTTACCGTAAAGAAAAAAATAGAAAGTAGGTAAGTGAAATAGAAAGTATTGGCTTAGGTAGTTTATTTTTTTTTTTCAAAACCATCTTGGAATAAAGCGTTAATTGTGTAAAGCTGATGATATACAATAACAACAATAACAATAACAACAATAACCATATTTTATTGAACCGAAATAAATTACACAACTCCTTAAAATATACAATCGGCACATGGCACACGCCAGTTAAATTTAGAGGAGTTTTAAAATAATTTTGATACTATAGCATCAAAAGACCAACAAAGGAGCCGCGCAACGATATGTCGCAACGAAAAATCAACTTTAACGCAAATAACTCACAGTACATTTCGAATGTAATGTATGTGATTATCATTGTTCAATTTGGATTGCGGTCAGTGATGGATAGTGAAAATACCAATAGCCAGTTGTTTGATATTGTGATCATTTAGGATAATGTTAAATGATTATAATGTAATTTTATTATAATTATATTTTATAATCAATACTAATATTATAAATGCGAAAGTAACTCTGTCGTTTATCTGTTACCTTTTTACGCCTAAACCAATTAAGTAAGGAAATAAATTATTAATGGCTTACCTCATTTACTTACGAAACTCTAAAACATCCTACTATAAACAAAGTATCATAAAAAATGCATTTCTACAGTCGAATAAAATTGTCCTACTGATTATTTCTATACTATGTCGCTGGCGAGGACATGCGAGTACTGCCGCTGCGTGTCGTCGCGAAGTATATTTCGCGCGCGCATCCGGGTTAGCGTTAAATGCCTACTGTTGCAGGAATACCCGGCCTTAATTTAAAAAAAGCTTATAAAAGCCGCTTTATAAAAGTTTCAGCGAATCTAAGAAATGATTATGGGAAGCACATGAAAAGACCTCTATTAATTATTTTTTTATTATGTGATTTAGCCCAGAAATTAAAAAATATTTCATGTGAAACCTTGAAATAATATTCCATTTTCCAAATAAAAAACAAATTTGGATATAGCTTTGAAAATCGTTGGAATTGGTGCATATGATTAACACAGAAAAAAAATCCAATTTCATAGGTAAAGACCCAAAATTATTCTTTTATCATCACTCAATTAAAACCACACTTATTTAAAATTCCAGTTGTTCCATGACCGACCCTCAGGTTCGAGCAGAATACCAGTGTTTTGCCCGCCTCGGGCAAATCCACACATTTGTGTGCCGCAGTACGCCTTCTTGTGTACTGCGGCACACACATATTATTAATATATAATAAAATAAATAAATAAATATCTTTGCACATACACACAGCGCCATCTAGTTCCACACTATGCAACTAGGCTTGTATTATGGATACCAGATGGTTGATAAACTACACAAATACATTTTTTTTTGTAAATGAATACATAAATAAATGAAAAACATCCATAACTCGGTAACAGATGTCTGTATTCATCATACAAACATATGCCCCTAGCGGGATTCGAATCCGCGACCTTTTGGTATAGCAGTCAGAATTTTTAACGACTACACCGAACAGGTCGTCAAGATGTTTCTGCACTTGTGTTTTATTGTTTTAGTTGGATCTTTTACGGCTATTGCCTTGCCAAGCTATGCTACCCGTTAAGGTTCGGTCTGTCGGGGTTCTTAAGTAGAGAGATATAATGAAACGTCCAAATACTTGATTCACTGAGTTTATTGTCCCGTCACAAGCAGTACAAGAGAACGGCCGAGCTCCGCGTGAGAGAGGGAACGACTGCCCCGGGACGCCGGTCGCTACCCAAAAGCGCTGATCACGTAAAACGTGACTGCGTATCATGCGACTTACTGTGTTCCTACAGATCTTTTATGTATAAGATTTTTATGATTAGATTAGATTAGATTAGATTAGATTTATTTAGTTCACTTTTACAATAGCATGTCATACATACAGTTTCGTAAATTTATGAAATCTAAAATAAAAGTGATTGTCAAACATAAAACAAAAAATAATAACATAAAAACAAATACCTGTATACAATAGTAAAACATATTGTTATATGTATGTCAAAATTAATTAAGAAAGTATAAGTATGTAACCATTGTTACGTCAACGTCATACCATTTTAGAATAATCAAAATGAAATAAAACAAAAACAAAATAAAATATAAACCATGTCATGAGATTATTGATATGCCATAATCACCTTTGTCAAATTATAGTTGAATACAAGTTAAAATAGATATATTAAAATAGAAAACATGTCAGGAGGTTATTAAAATGTCATATCCATATACTCTTTAATAGAATAAAATTCATTTTCCAACAAAAAGTTTCTCAGTTGGCGAATGAATGCGTCGTCATTTGTTTCGTCACGTAAATCTGCGGGTAGATGCTCATAGTACGTAGGCCCGATCACACGGGGGTTTTTTGTCGCGAGTGTTGTGCGTCGTGAGACAGATTGTAAGCGACCTGTACTCCTTAATAGATGTCCACCTCCGACGCGACGGCTAAAACTAGACATATTCTGCCGTACAAACAATATCACTTGGTATAAGTACAGTGAGTACAATGTCATTATTTTTGTTTTATGAAAATGGGTTCTACATGTGTCTCTGGGTTTAACTCCACTTAGGATTCTTATTGCCCTTTTTTGTAGAATGAAGACGCGGTTTGCATCAGCTGAGTTACCCCAAAGAATGACGCCATACGACATAAGTGAGTGGAAATACGCAAAATACGTCTGCCTCAGCACGTCTGTTGATATAAGTGGGCGGAGTTTCCGTAACGCATATGCAGCACCACTCAGTCGATCGCAAAGTGATTGTATATGGGACTTCCAGTTTAGATTGCTATCTAACTTGAATCCCAGGAATTTTACCTGTTCACACAATGGTACCGGGATGGACATATTCATTGGTCTCTGATTTGTTTTAGCCGTGAAGATTATCCCATTCGATTTAGTGACATTCAGAATTAACCCATTAGCCACAAACCATTCCCGCAACTGCATGCACACATTATTTATTTTAATATTAAGTTGTTCGTATGTTTTGGCGCATACAACAACAGTAGTGTCATCGGCAAATAGCGCTATTACGCCTTCAGTAATATAGGTTGGTAGGTCATTTATAAATATCAAAAACATAGTATTTCCCAGTGCAGATCCTTGTGGAATGCCTATTGTTACTTTACCTGGGGACTTTACTATGTGTGTATACATAGACGTAAAAAATGTTTATCTATTTATCTAATTATTTTTTAAGCGACTATCATATCTCTTGTAACCTAACATGCCCGCTACCAACCAAAACCCAGTGTTTGACTATATCCCATCTAAAATCAAACTTACATCTGCAGCCTAAAAAATCCAAGAAAATAGCTTTAACTAAATCAAAGATGATATCTCTATACAGCAATAAAATACCTAACCCTTTCCGTTTTGTTTCGCCACTTGACGGGCGGGAACCATGAGAGGTTTGCCCTGAGGGCTTCGACAAGCGTTTGAATAATGCAGACGAGAGGGACGGTCCTTCGTCCTCCAGCTGTGAGCGATAACGACCCATCGTGTCACCTGAGCATGTCACCTAATGCTACCTAAACGACGCTGAGCCACAAGGGGGGAGCGTATTGCGATTATGTATTTCCAGTCAAGTTTTGAATCTACTTATGACTTAACGAGGGTTGGGATGTAGCATGATGCAGTCGTAGAGAAGATGAGATATTATGGTACGGTCAGGGTCTGATAGAAATCTATCCAACATGAAAATTAATATAAGTCTTACAGCCAGCGCCATTTGTTTTCAATTGAAGGTTTTCTTTAAGCCAAATCGATGGCCTAATACCTAACCTTTGAAATATTGACTGTCAGGTAGCCACGTTTCTCTGTCAGCACATTATCTTTGAGCATAATCTTTAATGCAGTTTTCTCTTTTTCGAGCATGCTTTGACTCGGCGTCAAGACTGAACAACGTGAAATTAACAGTGAAATTAAAAATATAGAATCAAACAAATCATTCACCCAAAAACTAAAAAGCTTCCTTGTTAAAAACAGCTACTATAACCTAAATGATTTCTTTCAAGATAACAAAGTACTTATTTATATGATATTTAAGGATCTTATGATTCCTCAACGCCTGCTTTAAGAAATTTATATGTAAAAAATCTTTATATATACAATGTGTCCCGGAGAGAAGTGACCAGCGGGCGTAGTTTGAAAATTTATACAAAATTATCGATAAATCATTTAAATTTAGAGACCTAACTGCTTTTGTTTTTTAAAAATTGTTAATCCTTTTTTTTTAATAGACATGTCTGACCTTCTGCACTATTTTAGTCATAATTTCTTTGTTTTTACGTCTTTCCCAATTCTTTTTTTTTTTAATTCAGTGCTGTTATTATTATTCATCAAATTAAGTTATGAAAATTATCCCAAAACAAATAAATAATTTATTAAAAAAGAAATAAACTTAAAATTCGACCAACAAAACTGTATTTCTTTAAGTTTAAAAATAAAAAAACGAAAAATGTCCCTATAACATCATGTTTTTTTTAAATTATTATGATACTACATGATATTCTCTAAAATATCCTCGAACAATGTTTTATGTTATTTCAAATAAATGTGAACGTACGAGACATTGTAATTGACCTTTTATGCTCCAGTAACTAGATAGAGATAAGTTTAAAAAAATGAAAGTAATGTTTTAAGCAGTTTATTTGCACATTTAAGTGTTTTGTTATTACAATGAATCATTTTGATTTTAACATGATAGTTTAATAATAAATAAAAGATACTTAATTTGTTAAAATGGTTGTTTATTAAGAAAAATCAGGTAATTAATTAATTATGTTTCAAAATGACCGCCGTCAGCGGTTATGCAGGCCAGGCCAATGAAAATTATCCAAGATGGATTGGCAGAGGCGGTCCAGTAGCATGGCCCCCGAGGTCACCAGACTTGACGCCTCTTGATTATTATTTCTGGGGCTACATGAAGCAAAAAGTTTATGCTGTGCCAATAATTTCAAGAGACCAGCTGAAACAGAGAATCGATGCTGCTGCCGCAGAAATAGCGCAGAATCATGCAGAAATAAGGCGAACTACACTAAGGATGTCATTTAGGGCCCTGGCCTGCATAACCGCTGACGGCGGTCATTTTGAAAACATAATTAATTAATTACCTGATTTTTCTTAATAAACAACCATTTTAACAAATTAAGTATCTTTTATTTATTATTAAACTATCATGTTAAAATCAAAATGATTCATTGTAATAACAAAACACTTAAATGTGCAAATAAACTGCTTAAAACATTACTTTCATTTTTTTAAACTTATCTCTATCTAGTTACTGGAGCATAAAAGGTCAATTTCAATGTCTCGTACGTTCACATTTATTTGAAATAACTAAAAACATTGTTCGAGGATATTTTAGAGAATATCATGTAGTATCATAATAATTAAAAAAAAACATGATGTTATAGGGACATTTTTCGTTTTTTTATTTTTAAACTTAAAGAAATACAGTTTTGTTGGTCGAATTTTAAGTTTATTTCTTTTTTAATAAATTATTTATTTGTTTTGGGATAATTTTCATAACTTAATTTGATGAATAATAATAACAGCACTGAATTAAAAAAAAAGAATTGGGAAAGACGTAAAAACAAAGAAATTATGACTAAAATAGTGCAGAAGGTCAGAGATGTCTATTAAAAAAAAAGAATTAACAATTTTTAAAAAACAAAAGCAGTTAGGTCTCTAAATTTAAATGATTTATCGATAATTTTGTATAAATTTTCAAACTACGCCCGCTGGTCACTTCTCTCCGGGACACATTGTATATAACTGTGATAATAACTATAGTTAAGTATAGAAAATAATAAACTGTCAGGCCCTCTCCTAATGTAAGATAATATTGCCAGGCCCCAATGGGGTGTCACAAACATTTATTTAAGACCTAGTTTTACTCGTAAGCGTGTACTTTATATTTGTGATACTGCAATAAACGTACTGAATACTGCATACTTTCTCAAATGGTCAGTACGCTTCCACCTTCGACCTCATCTTCACTTAACATCAGGTGTGATTGAGGTCAAGTAGGAACCCGTCGTGCATAAAAAAAAAAAAAAAAAAAATGGTTTCCTTAATTTCTAGCTGAATCGCATGCACATATCTGGTCATACTGGCGAATTTAGTATCCGTCCACATAAGATACCTACGGTGTAAATTTTGTCTGAAATCCTACAGGACATGTTTCCTGTCCTCTTCGATTATAACAGGGTTAGTCGATTGCTCGACTAGTCGAGGGTCCTGCTCCAAACCCAAGTGTCACAACTAAGATACCGATTATGCGTTATGAAATAAGCAATTGTGAATGTTTCTTTCCCCGCTTATCTTTCATGACTTCCACATTTCACCGAGTAGTTCGTCGCGAAGCCGCACTCCATTTGTCCCGATATTTGCCTACAGCTTATTGTCACAGTAACAGCTCCGAGCACAGCTTGCCCTGACTAATGTCCAAGAACTGCCGGACAAACTGCGACACTAGATTCGGTATTGAAATTGGGCTACCTAAACGTTTGCTTTGTCGCTTTACGGGCAAACTTGCGCTGTTACCGAGGAGTTGTTGTGTAATTGCAGATTTGGCTGGAACTCTGGCCATTCAGATGTTGTTTTAGATAAATTGGGTTTATCTATTGGCTGTAATTTATGTGTGTTACATGCTGTGCTTTTCAAATTGGAAGAAATCGCATATGTCTAATTGTTCAATTCCATTAAAGAGTTCTTGGATCACAAGGTCAAATTGAATGCATGCTTGCATGCATTTCTTGATTTCTTGATGTCAAAATTGGATATTGTCAAATATTTGCATGTCACTAGAATGACTGAATTAGGAGGATCTTATTGTAATAACACCTAATGTAATGTACCCTATTCAAGAGCAAATAAATCATATTCTATTCTATTCAACAGCCTTACACGTCCCCACTGTTGGATCCCCACACACATCCTCCTCACACAGAGAGGTTATGGGCCAAAAATTAATCACGCGGGCCTAATGCGGATTGGTGGAATTTGTGTTAGACCAATGGCTACACGGCTACAAGGACGGGAACACTCGTATTAAAATAACATTAGTTACCCATCCAAAGACTGACCACTCTATTACCAAAAAAAATATTTACCAATAATGTTAGTTTTAATTTGATAACACCAAACACATTTCAAAATTCTACTTGTCCCAGACCAACCCTCAGGTTTCAGCAGAATACCAGTGTTTTGCCCGCTTCGGGCAAATCCATACACTGTGTTTTTTTGTTTTACTTGTATTTTTCATGTGTAAAATTTGTTATGTGTGTGTACATGGATGCAAATAAATGCTTGTCTATCTATCTAGTACATTGTTTAATTTCGCTAATTGAAACAAATAGCGACTGCGACTGCGCCACGAGTGCGTCCCTCATCTGCTGCATTATTATTCCGATTTTAATAAAAAATAAAATAAAATATATCTTTGCACATACACACATCAAACTAAGCAACTAGGCTTGTATTATAGATACCAGATGGTTGATAAACTACACAAATACATTTTTTTTGGGGAATAAATACATATATAAATGAAAAACATCCATAACTCGGGAACACATGTCTGTATTCATCATACAAACATATGCCCCTAGCGGGATTCGAACCCGCGACCTTTTGGTATAGCAGCAGAGCTTCTAACCACTACACCAAACAGGTCGTCTAATTTAAAAACGTTGTTATTGAGCCACGAGGAAACTTTTCTCCGTAACCAATGGGTCATTGGGTCATTGGTAGTTCAATAGTTCATGAATACCGTCAATAAATGCCGTATAACTCCCGTCTGCGTACTGAGTGCAGTTAGCGCAGTTCCCGCCTGATTTACCGCCTCGGATTGCAACTTTCGGTCAGCTAAACGATGTTTTCGAACTATATTTACTGAGTTACGCGCTATTGCACTTTCAACGAGCATTATGTGCCTGGACTGCGACGGATGACAGCAACCGCCTTAGCTCCTGAATCAGTCTTAGATTGTACCTCGATTCTTTTACGTAAAAGTCAAGTCTATTTTAACTCTCTATTCTGTCTATTTCTCGATTCATAGAGGGATGTTATTAGTCTGAAGCCTATGTCCAAGGCAAGAGTATTGGTGCCCATGCTGATGTATGGGAGCGATTGTAGAAGAAGCATGAGAGCAGATTCAACGCAGTAGAAATGAGTTCACTGCGTAGTATATGTGGAGTGACTTTGAATTATATTTGTGGTATGTGATTGACATGTGCGTTGTGACATAGCTACAGGAGGCTCTTTCCCCGCATCTTCCCGTAGCAGAGCTTTCTACGGCGTAGCGTTGGCTTTACGGTGTAGCTGATATAGTGTAGTGCTACACAAAGTTCTAATATTTACGTTTACGTTTATCCGTAATGTAGTGTCCACGTCGGGTCCACAGTCCAGAGGTGAAGATATCCGTTCACTTAGGGGGTCCATGGTTGAGCGCATGAATTTGGCATTAAAGACGGTATCCGATTGGGGCGACGCCAATCTAGTCAAATTCAATGCCACCAAAACACAGGCGTGTCTGTTCACCAGCAAACGGAGTCCATTCGACCTGACTCCGACTTTCCGGGATGTATCCGTACCAATCTCCGACCACCTCAATCTTTTGGGCATGGAGTTAACCTCCAACCTAAATTTTGGGCGCTCCATAGAATCGAATGCAAAAACAGCGGCTAAGAAGCTTGGCATTCTCCTTAAGGTCAGGCGATATTTCACACCAAAACAACTTTTGGTGCTTTACCAGGCTCAGGTCCGCTCGTGCATGGAATATTGCTGTCACCTCTGGGATGGTTCAGCCAAGTACCAACTAGCTGCACTCGATTCTGTGGAACGACGTGCCATGAGACTTATAGGTGATAGTTCGATGACTGCTAAATTGCAGAGCCTTGAACACCGTCGCAAAGTCGCCTGTCTCTCAGTTTTTTACAGGATACATTTCGGGGAGTGTGCGTTGGAATTACATAATCTTATTCCACCGTCACCCTTCCATCTTCGGACCACTAGGCGTGGGGAGGGATTCCACCCGTATATAGTTAATATACCGAACATTCGCACTAAGAAGTTCGATTCTTCATTCATCATCCGAACAGCCAAGGCATGGAACTCCCTTCCGGCGTCAGTCTTTCCTGAATCCTACAACCTTGGGATCTTCAAGAGCAGAGTGAATAGGCATTTACTGAGATCGCGTGCTTCATCTCCGACCACATCGTCACTTTCCATCAGGTGAGATTGTGGTCAAACGCGTATCCAGTCACATAAAAAAAAAAAAAAAAAGTGTCCATAGTACAAGCTTTGCTTAGTTTGGGATTAGACGATTGGTGAAAATGGAAATTATCTTACCTAAATCTGCCGCCAAGCAGCAATGTTAATGGCATTGTTGTGTCCCGGTTGTGAGAGATCAGATAGCCAGTTCCCCAAATGTGTTGGGGTTTCCGGGTCAGTACGCTTCCACCTTCGACCTCATCTTCACTTAACATCAGATGTGGTTGAGGTCAAGTACGAACCCGTCGTGCATAAAAAAAAATCGTGAATGCACTGGTTTGGCCGGTGCTTTAGACAGCAACTCAAATGAGTGACTGGAAATGCACCATATAAATAGTTGTCGAAATAATTAATCAAGTTTGTACATCGACGACCGGCTCATTTGAGGGCGAACAAACAATGCCTGCAATCGTCCGCCATGTTTGTCATTAATGACTCGCTCGCTCATTTTCATTATTGCATTTTGTTTATTTACTAATTTATCTGTGGAATTGTTTGGAACAATTTAGTGAAGTAAAGCAGTGAGCTGTTAACTCTTGATGTTAGTTAATGATAATCATTTGTTGTTTAAGAGGGGTTCTTCCGTCCAGTGGCGCCCTCATTGGATAAATTAAGATTTAATTTTAAATACTGCTTAAATGAAAAATATTGCTCTGACCTGCACTAGAATAGTCTGACAGCTAATTATAAATTCAAATGTCAATTGAAAAATTAAATATTGTAGAAATTGTAAAATGTGTATGTCAAAGTTATTATGTAAGTAAAATTCAAGTATTGCGTGTGATCTGGGGCACTGGTGCATGCAACGACAACCAGTGCTTCATTGATGGCCCATCCATGCGGCGGTTGTGAAAGCTTTTTTTTTTTACCTCAATTACACCTGATGTTAAGTGTACCTAGATGAGGCCGAAGGTGGAAGCGTACTGACCCGGAAACCCAAATAATTTGGGGAACTGGCTGTCTTATCTCTGACAACCGGAACACAACAATGCTATTAACATTGCTGTTTGGCGGCAGATTTAGATAAGATGGTGGTAGCTAGTCGGGCGGACATTTAAAATGCCCTACCACCAACCAAACCGAGTACTAAACATGTACCCCGCTGGGGATCGAACCCGCGACCTCCGATTCGTAAACCCTATGTTGTTTACATTGAGCCACGGAGGCGGTTAAATGTATTATTATTTTGACGGCCTGTTTGGTGTAGTGGTTAGAAACTCTGCTACTTATACCAAATGGTCGCGGATTCGAATCCCGCTAGGGGCATATGTTTGTATGATGAATACATACATGTGTTCCCGAGTTATGGATGTTTTTCATTTATACATGTATTTATTTACACAAAAAAAAATGTTTTTGTGTAGTTTATCAACCATCTGGTATCCATAACACAGGCCTAGATACTTCCTGTGGACCTAGATGGAGCTGTGTATCTGTGCAAAGACATTTATTATTTTCAGAGATAAGAAAACCAGTCTGCTAAATTGCAGAGCCTCGAACACCGTCGCAAGGTCACCTGTCTCTCAACCATTTATATGATGCACTTCGGTGAGTGAGCGTTGGATTTCATAATCTTATTCCACCATCGCCATTACATCTTCGGACTACTAGGCGTGGGGAGGGATTCCACCCGTATGTAGTTAACATACCGAACATTCGCACTAAGTGGTTCGACTCTTCACACCCAAGACAAGGAACTCCCTTCCTGCGTCAGTCTTTCCTGAATCCTACAACCTTGCGATGTTCAAGAGCATGGTGATTAGGCACCTACTGAGATCGCGTGCTTCATCTATAGCCACTTCGTCACTTTCCATCAGGTGAGATAGTGGAAGTTAATCATAAAAAAAAGTTCATCAAATTAGATGGGTTTTCCGGGTCAGAACGCGTCCATCTTCGGCCTCATCTTCACTTAACATCAGGCGTTTTTGAGGTCAAGTGCTAACATGTTGTGCATAAAATAATAATATGGCTAATATGCCTTTCTCTGTCAGTTAGTATATCCAAGCTACTACCGCATCGGAAAGGGGAAATGTTTTAGGCTGTATTAGTAAGGGCGCAAATTATGTAAAAGCCTCACTCCGTGCCTGTCAACTGAAGGTGTTTGTAATTTTCATAACGCGTTTCGTCGCATAATTCGCTCGTTAATATGAAGCAGTCGCGTCGCGTCGCGAGACGGGATGAAATATTATCGTCGACTTCACTACGCGTGTAAACAAGAAAGCAGTAAGTCAACATAGTGAAATATCACTCAAGTAGAGATAAATGCTTTAAATTGAGAATTGTGTGTACTAACACACACTTGTATATGTTTTTAAACTAAAAAAAATAAACAAAAAATAATAAATAGCCCATCATAAAACCACGCCATGCAAAATTAAGACAGTATCCCAAATGAACACAATAGTATTTTTTTATGATTGACTGGATTCGCGTTTGACCACAATCTCACCTGATGGAAAGTGACTATGTGGTCGAAGATGAAGCACGCGACCCCAGTAAAGCCTATTCACTCTGCTCTTGAAGATCCCAAGGTTGTAGGATTCAGGAAAGACACGCCGTTGTAACACATAAACAATTTTACGTTCGATCGCTTTTAATTTGCAGTTTATCTCGCATGTGTTCGGTCCCTTGTTAGGCTTACGTTCCGAGAAATTATGGTATGGATACATATTGTCTGAAATTAATTTTTTTTATGCACAACGGGTTGGTTCTTGACTTCAATCACACCTGATGTTAAGTGAAGATGAGGTTGAAGGTGGAAGCGTACTGCCCGGGAAACCCCAACACATTTGGGGGACTGGCTATCTTATCTCTGATAACAGGAACACAAGAATGCTATTGACATTGCTGCTTGGCGGCAGATTTAGATAAGATGGAGGTAGCTAGCCAGGCGTACATTTAAAATGCCCTACCACCAACCAAATCGAGTACTTAAACATGTACCCCGCTGGGGATCGAACCCGCGACCTCCGAATCGTAAACCCAATGTTGTTTACATTGAGCCACGGAGGCGGTGTGAAATAATTGAGCCACCGACGCTCCGTTTGATAAATATTTTATATTAATTCGTCTGTAAACGTTTACAGGCTTTTCTTGATTCAGTACCTACTTGCAGTGCGCGACGCGGGAGCTTAGCTTTGCTATATGAATAAGGAAGTAAATTGTACGCCGCAAAGCAAAGCAAAGTAGTTTAGGCCAGTACGAGGCTTACACTATCTCACTATCCTAAGCTCAGCAGCAGCAGCTTGTTAACTGAAAAGTCCACAGATTATGTTTTTGGTGATCGGTGTTACAAGATGCCGCTGCAGAATAAGTTGACTTACTGTTTGCATGTGACATGTGAAGCGGGACTCAGGTCGCTTACGTCATTATAAATAACTCGATTTTTATAGGATAATTTGATGCGCAGGGCCCGGGTCTGTTGGCCTACGAATTGACCCAATTTTGCGTTATTCAAGAAATTTAATAAGCATGATTATGACACTTCTATTTTAATGAGAAGTTTATACATAATTATCGTTGGCTTTGATGAGGAAAGCTATCTTGTAATTGAAGTGAGCATAATTAGAGACATTTTTTGACTACTTTTTTATATCATGTAAGAAGTTGCAAGACGTACGCGATGCTAGAATAGACAGAGTAGAATCCAGTTATTTTGATAATGTCAAAAAATTGTTGTCAAAAGGTACCAAATAGTGACCAAAGGAAAAAAAATGTGCCACTGCAGTTTAAGGGGTGTAACGATGTGTACAACCTCTTCTAAATTCTGTCTTCTTTTCGGTTATCTCTTTGGCGTTTTCTTTTTTTGGAACATTATACAAAATTATGAATTCTAAATTATTTTCAAAAACTAGGCAGTCTTGACGCAGCTTGCGAACTAAAACTATTCTTTTCTATTTCCTTTTATTTCTTCCTTTAAATTATTATAACATTATTGAGTATTTAAAGTGCCTATACCTTCTTCCTGACCTTCTTCACCATTCATCAGTGGCTGCAGTCCTGGTAGGGGCCTGAAACCGACGACCCTGAACCTCATCCTCTCTCTACGGCGCCCATTACCTACATCTTACCTACAGCAGCTGAGCGCTCGCAATACCGCGACAAGGGTTATTCAATAATCAAAGTGATGCTTGAATCCTTCTTCCTCATACGCAGATGCAGAAGCGCTCGCGGCCCAGTCGCATTCGCTATACGCTTTCGATTAGAGAAGTTAAGCAATATCTAGCGCGGACAGTCTTGGATGGATGACCACTAGTGAAATTTTAAAACGAGTGCTTCCGTGCTTCGGAGGACACGTTAAATAGTCCGTCCCGGTAGTTTAATTGAAGGCAGTCGTTAAGCCAAGGTCTACAGCGAGGGCTTAAGAACACTTGACTGTAAAGGTCGACCAAGTAGGACGTACGTCAATCAAGTGACTGATGACTCACAAAAGGTCAGGTGCACTCAACCACTAATCGATGAATGGAAGAATCAAAAGTATTATGTCAGTATTGTTATAAGTGGAAATTAATAGTCGCTGTCTACCCCAACGGGAAACAGGCGTGAGCATATTTATTTATGTATAAAAAATTGGATTCGGAGGTCGCGGGTTCGATTCGGGGTAAATGTTTAAGTACTCGGTTTGGTTGGTGGTAGGGCATTTTAAATGTCCGCCTGGCTAGATACCACCATCTTATCTAAATCTGCCGCCAAGCAGCAATGTTAATAGTATTGTTGTGTTCCGGTTGTCAGAGATTAGATAGCCAGTCCCCCAAATGTGTTGGGGTTTCCGGGTCAGTACGCTTCCACCTTCGACCTCATCTTTACTTAACATCAGGTGTGATTAAGGTAAAGCATCAACCCGTTGTGCATAAAGAAAAAAAAAGAGAAGTAATTAAGGTGATGGTCAATGGACCCATCCTCGATATTGCCTCCGCCATTCTTCGGTCAAACTCAATGAAAATTAAGGTCTTGTTTAATCGACAGCACACCCAGAACTGACGCACGGTTACAGTCGCAAGATTTTATTTCATAGAAACTCCGTACATAAGGACACTACTAAAAGCCTGATTACCGGACTAAATTATCGAACTGCTGTGAGCAGACAAAATGTTATTCATATAAACACACCAATTGTGTTGATTTCCATTGAACATGGCTAAGAAATCAAATCAAATCAAATCAAAAAACTGTTTTCAAATCGGCTCAGCCATTTTGGCGCTACAAAGTCACAGGCTTAGGCATCAAATTTATATGTTGTTTAGCTAGTTCAAAAATTTGAAATTAGAAAAACCCTCCGACGACATTTATCGACCTAAACCAATAGTGTTAAAAGCTAAATCACTTCGAAACGGCTTAACTGATTTCCATCAAATAGGGCTAAGAACCACAGCTAGAAAACCTGTTTTCGAATATAAAAAACCGCATCCTAATCGATTGACCCTTTAAGAGGTACCGTGCCACAGACTCACATATACATAGCGGCCAAAACTTATAACACCTCTCTTTTTGCGTCGGGGGTTAAAAATGCCTGTCACCAACAAATCCGAGTTTGATGAAGTTAAGCTAAGTAGGCGATTAATTAAGTTAGCTGTTAGACTACGTTCTGGGCACTATCCATCAAACAAGTTTGGATATCTGATGAAAAGAACTGACACTCCTAACTGTGAAGTCTGTGGAGTGGTTGAAGATGTCCAACACATGTTGTTGGAATGTGCTAGAAACCGAAATGAAAGCGATACACTGGTGAGACAATTAAAGCTGAGTCAATACGCTGTAGGTTTGGCTCAATCAATTTTGGGTAAACCTGGATCAATAGCGGCCAGATTATTATATAATATGTTTGTATCTTCTCATCAGTGAATCTTGGTCAGGGTACGATGGGACTGTCATGTCTAGAAGGACTCAAGTCCCTAAATTAAATAAAGATTAAAAAAAAAAAAAAAAAAAAAAAAAACCGAGTATTCAACAAGTACCCTGCAAGGGTTTGCATCTACCATCTCCATACATAACATTATTATTCCAAATGGGGCGGTCGTATGTGTAGTGTCCATGGGCGGCGGTGATTGCTTTCCATCAGGTGACCCGCATGCTCGTTTGCCGCCCTCTCATATAAAAAAAAAAAAAAAAAAGATATCACAAACATTAGCGTTTGCATGTTCCAAGCATCAAAGTTTAATGCTTGAAACAACATCCAATGTTATCCTTTATTATCTGTTTCATTATTATATTGTCCGGGATTTTATAAGTTTTCAATTTTCAGTTATAAAGAGTACGATTGTGAGTCGCAACGTAAATGCTATCTTTTTCACACAATCTTTAGGTGGATGAGTGCAATCATTATAGATTGCGATCTTTTTTTCACACAACCTTTGGGTGGATGAGAGCAATCTCTATAGAATGCAATCTTTTTCACACAACGGATGTATGAGTGCAATCATTGCAGAATGCGATTTTTTCACAAAACCTTTAGGTGGATGAGTGCAATCATTATAGATTGCGATCTTTTTCACACAACGGATGTATGAGTGCAATCATTGCAGAATGCGATTTTTTCACAAAACCTTTAGGTGGATGAGTGCAATCATTATAGATTGCGATCTTTTTCACACAACGGATGTATGAGTGCAATCATTGCAGAATGCGATTTTTTCACAAAACCTTTAGGTGGATGAGTGCAATCATTATAGATTGCGATCTTTTTCACACAACGGATGTATGAGTGCAATCATTGCAGAATGCGATTTTTTCACAAAACCTTTAGGTGGATGAGTGCAATCATTATAGATTGCGATCTTTTTCACACAACGGATGTATGAGTGCAATCATTGCAGAATGCGATTTTTTCACAAAACCTTTAGGTGGATGAGTGCAATTATTATAGATTGCGATCTTTTTCACACAACGGATGTATGAGTGCAATCATTACAGAATGCGATCTTTTTCACACAACCTTTAGGTGGATGAGTGCAATCTTTATAGAATTTGATCTTTTTCACACAACCTTTAGGTGTATGAGTGCAATCTTTATAGAATGCGATCTTTATCACACAATCTTTGGGTATATGGATGCAATCTTTACAGAACTGTCAGGTGATGCAAAATATGATGCGGAAAATAGCATCATAATTAATTACTTATACAAAAATTAAATAATATTTTACATTGAATTTATTATCCTCCACCTTCCATGACCATACCACCGTCAAAGTATAGTTACCAAATCGCGGGGGATGTACGAGCTACTTCTCGAGGCCCTGTTCACTCCTGCACCTCATAATCTTCTTTGACTCGGTCCTTTCTACTACGTCAGTTGTCCTACTTCCGATTTTACAATGAACAATAGATGTTTATCCTGTCGCCCGTCTACACTGTGCTACCAAGTTCGGCCCTGCTAGTGTTTGTGCAGTTTATGAATATTGAGGGCCCTCCAACCGCCGGCGGAGCGGGTTCGGTGCGCCTCTCAGCTCGACTCTCACGAACCTGCAGATTGTAAATTGATTTTTCTGTTACGCTCCTGCACTTTGGGTTAAGCTTTTCGTGGAAGTGTATTTCTGTTTTTGAAATATGTTTTCACGTGGATTTAAGTACTTTAGGGGGTGATAACCGGTTGCATGTTTGTTATGCATAAGCGAGTGATTTTTTCGATCTATTTATACAAGGGGCTTCACAGTATCTCGGAGGAGTAAATTTTAGAAATTAATTTAACATTACCATTGTAATATATTTACGAAAACTTAATGTATTTAACAAAGAACCTGATAATGTTTGGGAAAAAGAATAAAGTGAATCAGCCGCCAAATTGGCGTTATGTGTTTATGTATGTCCAGTCTCTGTCCGCAAGCAATAAGCGATCCAGTTGGAGTGCTGTTTCCAAATTTTCAATTTATAGATTGGTGTGCGTCAATCATGTTGGTAATCCTAAATAAATAAATAAATATATAAGGTAAAAATAAAATTATTTGCTTTTTTGTCTAATCATAAATCGCTCGTTCTTCTCTGGGGGTCTGGCTTGTGAATGAGCGATAATTGTTTGTTATGACTTTGTCAAATGTTATTTTAATAAAATTTTCTCCGATTTTGAATTTTCAGTTTGATAATTGCGAATGATCTTGAGAGTTGTTGTCACTGACAGATTGCGTAGGAATAAGTGGCATCGTAATGTCGGGCGATAAGAACGGGGGCAAATGTTACTTAGTGATTAGTGTAACTATGAATGAATTAAAAATTTTGAAAACCCTTGAAAGTCTATGATATCATCTAAATACACCACATAACTGTATTAAAAGTTAAGGCTATCTTCGGAACTGCTTAAGCGATATTCATCAAACATAGCTAAGAACTTGTCCCCTCATTTAGTCTTTAATATAATAACGATTGAATATAAACCACTGAAGAGTCTCCATCATCAGATCTCCATATACATACCAATATTCATAAATCAAATCAAATCAAAAATGTTTTTATTTCGTAAGTTATAAGATTAACATTTGAAATCGTCATGACATACAGTTATCGCTCATTCACTAGGCAGTCTCCCCAGAGAAGAACGAGCAAGAAACTCCGGGGTTGCTCTTTTTAAATAAGTCAATACAAATACAATTTGATATACCGAATTGTAAAATGTATGATTCGACAAATAAGAATAAAATATACTGGATAATGCCGAGCGTTTCATGTCCACGCATTCTTATCATCCAGATAGTCGGAAATTTTATAATAGCCTTTGGCACATAGTTGCCGTTTAATGGTTGTTTTAAATTTATTGAATGTCTACTGGAATGTCATTTCAATACAACAATTAGAAGAAGGTTAAAATTGACTTCCAAGATTTGTGAGTTTATAGTTGATGTTACAAGTGTTAGCATTTACACAGGAAAATATCGAACGGAAGTGAAATTGATTGTTTGTGTCGTGAGATGGATTAAATAAATTTCTATTATAAATAATAATAATAAATAAAATAAATAAAAATTATTTATTTGCAAGAATATGGTACAATAAGGTCTTAATAAATTATTTTCCAAGACATACTCTGCTTTAAGAAGCGTGCAAAATATTATAATATGTGAAGACAGATCATGCATTAAAAATCAATAAATTGGAAAAATATAATGTCAAAATCTGTCATCTTACAGATCAGAAAGATAATTTAAACAATGAATAAAATAAAATAACAATTCATTAAAATGTCAGTAAAAAAGGCATGCAAATGTCAGTAACCAGGTGCTAATTACAATTTATCATTAATAAATTCTTGAACAGAATAATAGCATTTATTAGACTTTTGTCCTTAAAACTATCTGGCAAATGATTGTAAATCCTTATGGCCATACAGAATGCATTTTTACTGTAAATGCTTAATATTCTATTAGTTATGGAAATATTAATACAACAATGTTATTGACTCTAGTATATCTATGTAAGGTAGATGTAAAAAGGGGTGGTTTTCCACAACCACCCTCGGTTTGTAGGTGGCAGTCAATAAATGGGCTTCACACTAACTGCATGGTTTTTCCTTGTTCCCGTCGTAAAACACAGGAATATTACAGTGGCGAGGAGGATGTAATGAACCCACGCGTGCAAAACACAGGAATATTACAGTGGCGAGGAGGATGTAATGAACCCACGCGTGCAAAACACAGGAATATTACAGTGGCGAGGAGGATGTAATGAACCCACGCGTGCAAAACACAGGAATATTACAGTGGCGAGGAGGATGTAATGAACCCACGCGTGCAAAACACAGGAATATTACATTGACGGCCTGTTTGGTGTAGTGGTTAGAAACTCTGCTACTACACCAAATGGTCGCGGGTTCGAATCCCGCTAGGGGCATATGTTTGTATGATGAATACAGACATGTGTTCCCGAGTTATGGATGTTTTTCATTTATACATGTATTTATTTACAAAAAAAAATGTATTTATATAGTTTATCAACCATCTAGTATCTATAACACAAGCCTAGATGCTTACTGTGGACCTAGATGGCGCTGTGTGTTTGTGCAAAGACATTTATTATTTATTATTGACAAAACATAGAAGATGTAGATATAATTGAATATAGGATGGAATGCTATATAACTTCAACTGAAACCTAAGCCAAAAAAAAAACAGTAAACATCAGTGAACGTCGTATATGTGAGAGGAGGATATTTAGAGCGGGATGGTTGGAAGCTTTAGCGTCCTAATGAGATTAGCAAAATTTGCATGAAGCAGCCAAGTTAAGTTTTTGTATGCCGGCTCTATTTATGTTCGTATGTGACTTTCAACTCTGCAACTTGTTTCATAACTATGTGCTTTGTCAAAAAAAGGCTCTAACTTTACGTTTAATATTTTTGGTCTACTTTATGTGTAAATAAGGTCAAAATATTAGGCCCTTACCTATGAAATTGGCGTTTTGCATGAAGAATTTCATTAAGACTGTTTTCTCCATACACACATTTTTGATTTTTTTTTTTGGGAACGGCAAATCCAAATTTAGCTAAACTTTGTGTGTATTATCGGATAACATTAAGTTAAGTATAGGCAGCGTTAAGTTTTAAAAGTAACCGCTGTATAAAAGTTTCAGCTAATCTAACAAATAATTATGAGAAATACATGAAAGGAGCTCTGTTAATTTTTTTTTATTATGTGATTTAGGATTTAGTCCAGAAATTTAAAAATATTTCATGTGAAACCTTGAAATAATATTCCATTTTCCTAATAAAAAACAAATTTGGATATAGCTTTGAAAATCGCAGGAATTGATACATATGATTAACGAAGAAAAAAAACTCCAATTTCATAGGTAAAGACCCACCATTAATCTGAACAGCTTCTTGGCCCATTAAACCATTGGTTAGTACGCTTCCACCTTCGGCCTCATCTTCACTTAACATCAGGTGTGATTGAGGTCAAGTGCTAACCCGTTGTGCATAAAAAAAAAACTTATGACGAGTAACTAGACCCCCTAATTTTGCACTAACTCCGGCTTAATGCAAGGTACCACATCAGAAAAACGTATCTACTACAACGCCTGTTCTGCAGTGATCCTTATGTGTAGCTAAAACTCTCTAAATCGAAACCGTTGTTTGAGAGGAAAATGGAATGTTACACATGCGCGCACGCACAAATACACACTCAGAGAACACACGCATCATCTCTTACATACAAATATACATACACATGCTCATTATTATTATCAATTAGTCTAAGTAAATGATAATATCTTCTTATACGGTATGGAAGAGTGGATCTTCCTGGTACAGGCAATTTTATGATTAGATTAGATTTATTTAGCTCACTTGTACAGTGTCATATATTATAGAATTACAGAATTATTAAGAACAAGCTCAAAGTAACAAGCGCCGTAAATATGCACCAATCTCTATAAACCACGAGTTTGCGGCACTTGCAGTGGAGACATTGGGCCCGTGGTCTTCTGACACGAAATAATTTGTAAAGAATTTATCCGTTAGACTGGTCCACGCCTCTGGAGATGTAAGAGCTGGTGCCTACTTTGCTCAGCAGCTGAGCTTATGCATTCAGCGGGGCAATAGCGCTAGCGTACTAGGTACTATGCCTCACGGAAGCGAATTGGACGGCGTATTTTTTCTATAAGAAATAGGTATTTTTAATTGTGTTTTATAAATTTGTTGTTTCAGTATGTAACCATTGTTACATCAATGTTACAATATGATTGAAAACTCAAAATAAACAAAATAAAGCATATTATTATGGCGATGTTATTATTATTCAAAATCAAATGTTTATTTTCAGACACAGTATTCCGTAAGTGTTAGTAGCAATAAGTCCATAACTTTTAGTACTATATTATAGACAAATAAGAATCTCAACCATAGTTACATCTCTCACAACACATCATTATATATCCCATATGAAGCAAATAAATTATTTTGTATTTGTACATAGCCCGCAACTGTAGAATATTGCGCGTGAATCGATCTATCCTGAAATTGGTCCCCTAGAATTGAATTTGAGCTCGGCTTTTAGCGAACTTTCTGTGCGAACGTATTTAGCGGCTAACGGGTGTACACGTGACGTGATTTCAGAGATATGATTTGGGCTTTTAGTGCCGACTTGTATTCGGGAACGTGGACATGGGAATTGCGCAATATGGTCGGCTATGGGAAAGTGTATCTTGTACGTGGAATTATAATCAGATTAGTGCTGTGTGGTTTCAGCACGTAAAAACAACAGAACCGCGCCGTATGTTCCCTTGAGTGTCGTAAAAGGCGACCATGGAACTTTCCACCAAAAAACATTGATAGATAGCAACGTGCAACGTTTTAACGGTGATGGGCTCACCTCCTGTAGTGTGTGCATTTCTGTGAGGATAATCCGTGGATATTGTTTAAATCATTAAAAATAATGTTTGGAATATCTCTAACCACCGCATTTGGGATACAGTTCGGGAAGTTATGTATGTAAGGTTAGTCAATATTTCAACGATTTTTCTTTTTTATTTCATTCTTCACTGATATCTGTGTCTGTAACAAGAAATCAACGCTTCAGAAGCAATGACATATTAGCCCATGCTTCTCATATACACGACCTTTATCCCAAATGGCCAGTCTGAGATATCTATTACATTCCTTTTGTCAACATTTATACCAAATGCCACCCCATAATGGGGTGTTCTTTGGGATAAAGTGACGTGTTTATGAGAAATGCACTGCAGGACAAAACTGAAATTGTTTAGTAGTATACCAAATGAAGTCCACAAATCTGGTTTAGTCCTCTAATTAGGTTTACACGTTCAATAACAATATTAATTTATAGAATGTAATGAAAATTGTCATTAGAGAAAGTTGTATGAAATTCGCTCAGCTCTTGCAACAACCAGGAATTCCAAACTGCGGCTCGTGTTGAGCGCGTTTGTACGAAGTAATCAAGTTAACTATTCATAATTGGGATGTGTGTATGTGCTTGTGTTCGGGTTATAGTTGCCAACCCTTCCGATGAAACGTAATTATGTAACTGCTCTATAATTGGATGAAATATAATTACATACAAAGCAACTGGCACATCCAATAAGTTTAGTTAGTGTCGATTTGGAGTGGAAGAAAAAACATGAAATTTTGCACTTTTCCCACAGGAAAAAAATTACCCCCTTTATGGTGGCAATCGATCATCGTTACAAAAATCTTTTAGTACTCTCTTTCGATGTATCCCCCGACCCGCTATAATTCTGGGCCCCTAGTAGCACAGTGGGGCACTCGGTCGAAAAGTAAAAGATATTTCTATTGACGAGCTCTATCGATTGTGTGGCACTTTAATCATTTATGTCTTTGGCAACACAAAATGCTGTTGAACATCACCCCTGATGTTAAGTGATGGGGCTGAAGGAGATCGCATAGTGCGCGAATAAGAATAAGAAGCTACCTTGTCTCATTATTTAGATAATATGTGAGCAAAGGTACCCATCTGGGGTCAACAACTGTTCCATCCAGTCCAGTTCCAATCCAATGGGACCAGCATATTACCACTACAATTTGGTTTACACACGTGAAAGGAATAAAGGAAATCCATCTCTTTCCGTGGCAGTCGTGGGTTTTACACTATTACATATTCAGACTTGCAGGTTTTAACAGCGACAGGCTCATAGTCTCGGCTATGTGTGCATTTCTGTATGTTTCGATAATGTAGTTTCAAATCAAAAATGCTTTATTTTGTAGGTACACAGGGTACACTTAAAATGGTCAGATTTTAAATTTTTAAAGCTACTGCTTGCTCAAAAGGCAATTTTCCCCTGAGAAGAACAAGCAAGAAACTCGAGAGGTTGCTCTTTTTAAGAAAAGGTTTTTATATTAAAAATTTCATTATTAATTGTGAAATAGCCTGGTTATGCGAACGAACTGGTTATGACCATGAATGTTTATCATTTAAATAATCTGATATTTTATAATATGCTGTCTTAATAAGATTCTGTTTTATAGTATCTTTAAATTTATTGAAAGGAAGATTTTGTATATCAACAGGAACCTTATTGAAAAAGCGTATACGTAACCCTTTGAATGAATTACTGACTTTTCGGAGGCGACTCATGTGACCTGCAAGTTTATCGTTATTTCTTGTATTGACATCATGTTTATCACTATTTTTCCTAAATGATGCTATATTCTTTTTGACTTATATTAGATTTTCAAAAATGTACTGTGAGTTTGAAGTATTATACTTTGGAATACCAAAACGCTTGTGTTTGGAATATCTCTGATCACCTCATTTCGGATATATACGTTATGTATGAATTGAAAAATTTGTCAGCACGTTCTCGGTACGAGTGGACAATCCACTTGATCTGTGGTCCGGTAACCTTTACTGGGAATCACACCTACTTAAATAGAACGACTCCAAAGACCTCGACTCAAATACACCAATTTCCTGACTAAAATTTGAAGCTAACTAATAAATTTTCCTAATTCCCGTCGCATCGAGAATAAATCTGAGGGATCAATTAGGTTGGTGTCACTGGGAACACAACATCCCTTGTCTCCGACCCTCCTCTCCCCGCCCGCTCCGCACCCCCCGGAGGTAATGAGAGGAGCCTCTTTTAATTACCGCCTCCGTAAACTCTTCGCCAAATTAAATTCCGCGTTGTCGCCGCGGGCGCCGGAAGGTCAGCCATATACTACGGTAGCAACTTGGCGTCTGGTATATAGTTGTGCAAAGGCATTGAATCTGCGCGAAATTTTATGTGGGCAGTGGTTTCCTCACGAATGTTATTCTTACATTGTAACCATCATCATCATATCTGCTGAATATAGGCTTTCCCCATCGATTTCTAGAACGACCAATTTGAAGCGGCCTGCATCAGCGACTTCCGGCGACTCTCATCAGGTCGTCTGTCCACATGTGGGTGGAAGTCCCACGCTACGTTCGCCGGTGCATTATGTCCACTCCAGAACCTTTATGCCGCCAGTCTTCGAGCAATATGCTCTGCCCACTGTCACTTTCAACTTCGGTTGCGGGTTCAACTTCCGCTAGGGGAAAATATTTGTGTGATGAGTACGAACATTTATTCCCGAGTCATGGATATTTATATAAATATTAATGTACGTTTATCCGTTATCTAGTATCCATCCACTTGGCCGGTTTTAATTATTACTGAATACCGAAAATAAAATTATGTATTTTATTATTGTCATTGTAGATCCCGATAATAATATTAGGATAGCGATAAAAAAATCATACTGTATTAAAAAATCATATTGTATTATGTAGAATCATGCACGTAGTTTATGAACCCCGGAAAGATATTCCACTGCCTGCGGTGTGACAACAAAGGCATCTTTTCGTCAAATATTTTTAATATAACCCATTCGCAAATGTATCAACATTTTTTGGTCGGCAAAAACGGGCGGCTCGTAGCAATATTCGTAGGCCCGCGCTACGAGCTACGACGTAGTTTATATGGTAGTTCTATGTCCTTGGACCAAAAAGAACCGGAGCAAGTCCCACCCACCCACTTGAGTATGAGTTTACATCTTATTCAAAATCTTTAATTTGTCTGGTTAACTAATCGCAGCAGCATTCGGTACTCATTTACAATAAGTAATTTATAGATGGGTGACCATTTGTGGCAATTTTATACTAATATTTCTTTGCTTTGGAGGGCACTTTCAATGAAGGCAATCTTTATGGAATGTAATCAGATGCACTGATATCTCTGTAATGCGGCATCAGATACTGTCATACCCATTTATTTGGAGGATACATCTAAGTTGGCTTATAGTTTTATTACCGCTTCCAAAGTTTAATAAACACAACCTCATGTTTACTTTATTCTCAGCGGAGTACATGTTTAGCCCTCTGCCAGCTACCACCATTTTATCTAAGTCTACCGCTAAACATCAATGTTGGGACATCATTGTTGTATTTCCGCTGTTTGAGATAAGATAGCCAGTCCTCAGAAGAAGTTAGGGGTTGCTTGTGAGCGCGCTTCCACATTATCCCTTAACGATAACGTAACCGAAATGAACGCTGCATTGGAAGCATCACTCTTATCGGATGAGATAATCTGACTTCAATGCACACATGGATCATCCATCAAGATATTTCCCCCATTGTGTGTTGATGGAGCTCTTCGTTGGCATTCAAACGGGATGCTAGTAGAAAGTACTTAATAGATTTTTATTTGATAGCTTTTCAACCGTCCCCTCGTAAAAAAATTAAGATTTACATTATTTTGTGGGTCCATGACAAAACAGAGATCGCCGGTTGGCATGTATGTATTCTACTGGGTGACACTTTGAAACGCATAATGTTTATTGTCATAAGTTCAATTGACATACATCATATGGCATGTTTAAGTCAACATAGGATGCTTGTTGAACTCGCCTTTGCCTCTTTTTACTTTTTTATATTCTTCTTCCTTATGTCTTTATTCAGTCTTTTCAAGTAATACATTTTATACAATTAATACATTATTTCATTTAAAAGGAAGCAAATCAGTAAATATACAATTGCCTTCCCCAATTTGGTGCCGAAACCGGTTAGATTCAGTCGATTTTCCAGATAACAAATATTTTCAGTTTTTCATACATTGTACTGTTGAAAAATAGTTGACGATCAACATGGCCGACGAAGAAAATTTACAAATTTCTATAAAGAAATTGCACATTGCAAGAGGACAATGCAAGAGGAAGCTCACTCTTTTACATGGCATACAAATTAATAAGTATAATAGTGTTTCGCAAATTTATTATTACGCATAAACATAATAACGCAGATTTGTTGAAGGGCATAATAATAAAAGCCATAATCATATAAATCTATATTTTCATTTGCCTTATTTTTATAAAGCGTACTTTGAAACGCAGATTTTAATTATGCATAAATTATAAATCAATCTTGGCACCCCGACATGGTTAGGTTAGGTTCGAAGGGTATGGCGGAAGCGAGCCGGGCGAGTGCCAGCGAAGCGAGCACGGGAGTTCTTGGCACCCCGACATGGATAGGTTAGGTTCCAAGGGTATGTTAGGTTGACATGTACGCATCGTTAGTGATTTTGCCGGTTATTCTTATTAAATATATGCTTTTTAAATATTATGTCTTGAATATTATGGTCAACAAAAATTATGCCTTTCATTACTTATGCTTATTAAAATTATGCCTTTCTATGATTATGCCTTACAGGGTTCGGCCATATGATATTATGTGTAATGAAGTTATGCTATAACGGTTTATTGCAAATGACTATTATGGCGAGTAATATTATGAATTGTCAGTTTATGAACGTTATGCGTTTCAATAGGTAACCATTCTACTGTTTTTCCATACGGATCGGGGTGGTGCGACATGTCGTTTGTTTATTCAGAGCTGGTCTCTGCTGCTTAATTAAGAGGCGAACGTGCGTCTCGTCACCGCTCGGTGAGGCAACGCGCCGCGATATACCGGCTCTACGGATTCCAGTTATTCGAGGTAGCTACACACCAATTTCGTAGCTGTGTGACTACCCAGGGCAGACTAGCAAATAATAAATAAATAAATAAATATTTCGGACACTTACACCAATCATCTAGTTCCAAACTAAGCAAAGCTTGTACTGTGGATACTAGACAACGGATAAACATACATAAATATTTATATAAACATCCATGACTCGGGAATAAATGTTCGTATTCATCACACAAACACTTACCCCTCGCGGGATTCGAACCCGCAACCGTTGGTTTCGCTGACAGGGTCACTATCCACTACACCAATCGGTCGTCAATTTCTTTTTTTCGGTTTATTTCGATTTCCTAGTGTTTTGCTATGGTATATACTTAAAACTTTCACGGACCATGAGCCAGATACAATAGAGGTTTTCTTGTTGTTATGACTATAGCCGTTCAGTGTCCGCGAAAGTGTTTTTTTTTTTTTATGCACGAAGGCTTCGCCCAGGGACCGCAGTTCGACAATACATACACATTTTTTTTTATGCATAACTTGTTGGTACTTGACCTCAATCACACCTGATGTTAAGTGAAGATGAGGTCAAAGGTGGAAGCGTACTGACCCGGAAACCCCAATACATTTGGGGGACTGGCTATCTTATCTCTGACAACCCGAACACAACAATGTCATTAACATTGCTGCTTGGCGGCAGATTTAGATAAGATGGTGGTAGCTAGCCAGGCGGACACTTAAAATGCCCTACCACCAACCAAACCGAGTACTTAAACATGTACCCCGCTGGGGATCGAACCCGCGACCTCCGAGTCGTAAACCCAATGTTGTTTGCATTGAGCCACGGAGGCGGTCAAAATTAAAGAACTATTAACAAAAATATATTTAGAATTTACTTCCACTGGCTCTTGATCCAGTAGGAGTGTTATGAGTGTTTGTAATGTGTGTGTGATGGTGAACCACACGCAATGATTAAGGTTGAAATCTAACTATTTTTTTTTTTTTTTTTATATGAGAGGGCGGCAAACGAGCATGCGGGTCACCTGATGGAAAGCAATCACCGCCGCCCATGGGCACCCGCAACACCAAAAGGGTCACAGATGCGTTGCCGGCCTTTGAGGAAGGTGTCCACCCCAGAATAAGCAGCCTGAGCGATGAGGGATTCTCCAGCAGTGCTGGTACCTCCTGGGGTACTAACTCTTTAAATACCGCTACCATTCTGGAGAGAGACTGGAAGGTGGGCCTCCGGCGCCCTCGCTCACCGGACGAAGCGCAGCGGCAAAATGCCACTACTCAGACGTCGGTCTTCTGCGAGAGGGTGGTACTTCCCCGGTCGAGCCGGCCCATTCATGCTGCAAGCTAATATTATAAACGTGAAAGTTTGGATGTTTGCTTGTTAATTTGTTGTTCAATCACGGCGAAACTGATGAACGAATTTGTATGAAATTTGGTATACACCGTGTAACGGTTAAGTGTAGTCATATTTTAAGGGCTTGTTCTACCCATCAATACGAACAACTTTTACTATGTATGAAACAGCTGATTTTTTTTTCGCGATTTCGAAGTTGCCCCCATAGTAAAAGTTGTTCGTATTGATGGGTAGAACAAGCCCTTAAAATATGACTACACTTAACCGTTACACCCTGTATAAGAATAAGAATAAGAATAGTTCATTATGAACGCCACAACACGATGCAAAAACAAAGAAGTAGTAAATTATAGCTAAAACAGAAATATAATTATGAAGAAGATCCCGACAATGCTGTCACGTGTTGCGGCGTGCACAAATGGGTTAGCACTCAGCTCATGCTGCGACGAATCACAGCGCTGGTTTTCAGCGCCCCCAAATGGCCAGGGACGCACGGACGCCACGTGAGGTACAATAATGAGCAGAATAATAATAAATAATTATAGTCGGGTTAGTGTATGTATAGTGTAGTGTAAATAGGTATAATAGACCCTGAATTAAGACATGGGATACTTTTATCCCGATAAAATGAGTAGTTCCCGCGGGATAAAGAAATGTAACATATCCGCGATAAAGGTATTCCACGGAGGCGCAGCCGCGAGCGGAAATCTAGTAATACAATAAATATGGATCAAAAATTTCACATTCGTACAAAGTATGACTGAAACATTGTTTTTCATTTATTTCTGAGAGCGTCAGCACGTTGAGGGTTGGAGCTGTATTGGGTACAAAGTAAACTCGGGCTCCTTACTAAACGTATTTCGAAAACATTCTGGATCCCAGATCTTTATGTAGCTAGCTAACCATTTTCGAACTAAGTATGATAAGATTTTGATACTTCATATTTGTTTATGCCAGGTACTAACCTACTTGACCTGAATCATACCTGATGTTAAGTATACTGAGGCCGAAGGTGGAAGCGTACTGACCCGGAAACGCCTTCTAATTTGGGTGACTGCGCTATCTTATCTCTGACAACCGGAACACAACAATGCTATTAACATGGCTGTTTTGGCGGCAGATATAGATAAGATGGTGGTACGAGTAGCTAGCCAGGCGGACATTTAAAATGCCTACCACTGCGTTGTTCGTCATCCCGCACGAAAATGTCTCGCACGATCGTACCTAATATTTTTGTAGTCAACTCGCACGTCCATGAAAATCTGAGGTAACTATGTACAGTCCTATAAAAAGCCTTTTTAAAACGTTTAAGAGGTCTTTCGCAAAATTCAAGTGCACACTAGCGCCACTGGTATATAAAATCATTTTCTCTTGAATTAAGATAAATATCGAAATTCTGTTCTATCCACTACCTAGAGAATTACCGACATTGCATTTTACTAAATCTTGATAGTTTCCAATAGTACAGTTGAGTAGAAATATCAATTAAAAAAAAACGGCGTAGAAATTTTTGTTTGCCAGGTAAAAAAATTTTGGTAGGTATCAATATCTTTTTACCTGGCTGTACTTTGTACGTGCGTGCGAGTTGCCGACTAAAATATTAGGTAAAATCGAATGGTGCCAAGTCGCATGACCGTGCGAGACTTTTTCGTGCGGGATGACGTACAATCCCTACCACTAACCAAACCGAGTATCTATAAAACAGAAACTTATTAAGAAAGCATATTATAAAATATCAGATTATTTAGATGATAAACAATCATGGCCATAACCAGCCCGTTCGCATAACCAGGCTATTTCACAATTAATAATGAAATATTATAATATAAAATAATAATTTTGTAATATAACAACCTTTTTTTAAAAGAGCGACCTCTCGAGTTTCTTGCTTGTTCTTCTCAGGGGAAAATTGCCTTTTGAACAAGCAGTAGCTTTAAAAATGTAAAATCTGACTATTTTAAGTGTACCCTGTGTACCTACAAAATAAAGCATTTTTTGATTTTGATTTTGATTTTGAGTACTAAACATGTACCCCTCTTGGGACACGTTGGGATGTTTTCCTTTTCAGTGTAGAACACTGGATGTTTTCTTACAAATTTACATATATCCAAGATATAAATACAAGCTCGGGTAAGAATTTCTTACTTTTCGCACTATTTGGGGGACTGGCTATCTTATCTCTGACAACCGGGACACTACAATGCTTATACAATGCAAATTTAAAATACCACCAACCAAATTTAGTAGTAAATATGTACCCCGCTGGAGAATGAACCCGCGACCTTTCGAACGCTATCGACGATTCGTAAACGCTTTGTTGTTTACATTGAGCTACGGAGGCGTTTATTATAGAGATTTTAATTGAAAGCTGCTGGAGACATTGACCTTTTCTTCCTTTGACTCGATTGGCATAAACTCTATGAGGACGAATAAGCTTTTGTACTTAGGAATACGTCTGTCTATCTCCTTTCTCGGTCCACACGTATTAATTATTTTATCTTTACAACTAGTATCTCAACTTGACAGCAGTATAATCTTATTAGCCAGCAATACAACGAAATATTCTCGTGTATAGAATACTGCTGTCACCTCTGTGATGGTTCAGCCAAGTACCAACTGGATGCACTCGATTCCGTGGAACGACGTGCCATAAGACTCATAGGTGATCATTTGATTACTGCTAATTTGCAGAGCCTCGAACAAGGTCGTAGGGTCGCATGCCTCTCAGTCTTTTACAGGATGCATTTCGGTGAATGTGCGTTGGAATTACATAATCTTATTCAACCGTCGCCTTTCCATCTTCGGACTACTAGGCGTGGGAAGGGTTTCCACCCGTATATAGATAATATACCGAACATTCGCACTAAGACTCTTCGTTCATAATACGAACAACCAAGGCATGGAACTTCCTCCCTGCGTCAGTCTTTCCTAAATCCTACAACCTTGGGATCTTCAAAAGCAGAGTGAATAGGCATTTACTGGGATCGCGTGCTTTATCTCCGACAGCAGGTGAGATTGTGGTCAAACGCGTATCCAGGACACATAAAAAATAAATAAAAAAAAAAAGCAGATTTCATCTTTGCACGGTTACGATGGGCGACCGGGGGTGGTGGCTGCGATGGAGGTTAGATAAAATTTTAAGCTGCGTAAAAATTAACCTTCATCGTGAAGGTAACCGTCACGTCCCAACTATTGAGGCACAGCTTCCGCTTACCCGGAGAGAGTTTATTGGCTATCTGACAATCAGAGTTTTGTAGTCGCTCTCTACGGTCACCAGGTTGTCTCAAATAATTGCCTCTAATTGAAATTATTGAAAGTTAATATGGAGCATGAAAACGCTACTAGGAGAGTAGGAGTAGGAATGATATTGCGCTTCTTCTTCTTCTCGTGTCGAGGCAATTTCAAATTTTATTGGCCCAAAACTTAGCCACTCTAACAGCACTCTCTGTGGCGTTAAGGAGGTCGTCAAAGGTGCAGCTGTCAGGACACGCGGGGCAAGACAATACGTGATCCATTGTCTGTGGGGAGACTCCGCACTCGCATCGATCACTCCCGCCATCGGAGAAGCCCCACCTGCACAGATTATCTTTGCTGCGGCCAACCTGAGTTCGAAGCCGATTTAAGGATTTCCATGTTGGCCATGGCAAATCGTGTCCAGGAGGAAGAGACTCCTTGAGCGGGAGGAACGACGCAAGAGAGTATCTTTGCCGCCTTTGCAGCATCCGAGCACACCTTGTACGGGAGTAACGCACTTTAAAAAGTTATTACGACTCTGGAGTCTTTGGGGCACTGTTGAATACTGGAACATCGGGTGGCGAGCATCACTCTCAAGTTTAGCCCTCTCAATCGAGCTAGCTATTTCTCGCCGAACATCTGGGGGTGTAATTCCTGCCAGCGGATACTGCGGATATTGCGCTATGGCTCTGATACTTACCTTTGTAGTATGTGACGCACCTCCGCCTTATGTAACGAGTATATAAGCAATTGCACCTTTAATCTGCCCTTCATTATACGTGTAGCACGAGACATTGTGTTTCTATTATTACGCTCCTGGTTCCCACATTGCATGGCGACCCTGCCAGTGCTGCCTTAGTCAGGCAGCGCTGGGCGATACACTCTCAAATATTTTACATTTTTGATTTGACGAAAATTCAAATTACTAATGGATCATGGACTTCTTTATCGAGACGAAAACGAATATTATTGTAATGGGCGCGAATGTCGTTATGTCTAATCGAAGATGTATATGCAGTGATACAGATTTTTTTTTTAATTTTTCGGACACTAGGTACACCAATCATCTAGTCCCAAACTAAGCAAAGCTTGTGCTATGGATACTAGATAACGGATAAACATACATAAATATTGATATAAACATCCATGACTCGGGAAGAAATGTTCGTATTCATCATACAAACATTTACCCCTCGCGGGATTCGAACCCGCAACCGTTGGTTTCGCTGACAGGGTCACTATCCACTACACCACCCGGTCGTCAGATTGACGGCATAAATCATTTCCATTTATCATATCAGTGACACGCTCGACTCAATATACATGGAAATTAATTACATCGAGCCACAAAACCACGTGTTCGCGGAGCACAATATTATTATATATTACACTCTGGATAAATTCTACACTTTCATTATATTCATAAGATACTCGATACTGTTTCCACGACGCAACTATGCGCTTACCCACTTGCTGGAACAACAACTTTTTTTTATGCACAACTGGCTAGTACTTGACATCAATCACACCTGATGTTAACTGAAGATGAGGTCGAAGGTAAAAGCGTATTGACTCGGAAACCCCAACATATTTAGGGAACTGGCTATCTTATCTCTGACAACCGGAACACAACAATGCTATTAACTTTCCGATTAGCGGCAGATATAGATAAGCCAATGACGCCATCTTTCCGAATCCGAAAGAAAATGCAACTGTGGTATGCATGAGAGAATCGAGCCCGACGCATAATATCCTCGGACATATACAGACAGTTCCATCTAATTCCACACTAAGGAACTAGGGTTGTGTTGTGCATACCAGATGGTTGATACACTACACAAATACATTTTTTTTACCCATGTCCGTATAATCAGTCTATATTAAACGATGGATACCTAACACTATAATTGTCTATATAAATATTACGAGCATTCGTTCGCGCTAATACTTACCTTACTCGTACAACGGAGAGTATCGACTAAAGGTCTTAGCATACGTGACGTGTTTATTCTCGTGCCGGACGGAACGGGACGATTTTTTGACATCGTTGCATTTGAAAACATAGCAATAAAATACACGTGGCGAGAAACACGGGCGGAACGGGACGGCAATAGAAAAAACATCGTTACGGCATCTTCTTCATCTAATGCTACGGCAACCATTGCTAGTTCTTCAAAAGTAAAATCGAACATTTTGTGCTGAAATATGGTTGCAGCATTAGCACGACTATCGTTGAACACCGTCACTGTACGTATGTTTTAAAACCACTTTCACGTTAGGAACTATACCCTTCCCGTCTCCGTTCCGTCCGAGAAATTACCCGTCACGTATGCTAAGACCTTATGTCGTCTGCCGCGGCGTCAGGCGATCACGTGCGTCTTTAAACGACTTTTGTAGGTGGTAACGCAGTGAGTACACCACCCTCCTTTTCGTCGTAGTCGGGTAAAAGGTCAATAAAGGCCAAAGAAGTAATTTCCAGAACATTCAGTGTGTTTAAGGCTTTACATGGATGATCCTCATTAATTAGATCACGTAGTTGGTTGGTGTAGCGGCTTATCTTGCTGAGGAGGCCTCGTTATCAGATCGCGTTGTTTTAGAATCCATTCCAACGCAGCCTTTAAGGGTAAGTCATAATTACTCATTTTTTACTAATTGTATTCGTCGCATGTGAAATATATTTTCTGTAGGAAAGAAAGAAAATTATTTATTTGTTTGATTTTGGGTATACAGATAAAGGTCTTATTTTGTAGATAGGTAAGTAATCCAACAAAACGCCTGTTAGGGCGTACAAATATTTAAAATATAAAAATAGAATTAAAAATTCATGCAACGATTATAAATAGGCACGATAAACGACAACATTGTGTTAACCCTGAATAACTTTAAATATTACAATGTTACATTTAAAACTGAACTAATATCATCTTACCTCATATATGTTGTGTACTTCATATATAATTAAATAACAATATGTCCATTTAACTAATTATTAATAATGTCAGATTCTCATATTAAATTACAATTTATAACAATAAAATACAAAACAGATACTCTTTATTGCGCAAAATAATTTACAATAATTTTTGATGATAACAATAGAACACAATTAGGCGGTCTTATCACTAAACTTTATTTAAGTAATAAACATGAATAGTATTTTGTCAACAATTTTATCTCACTAATATTATAAATGCGAAAGTTTGTTTGTTTATTTGTTGGTTTATTGCTGAATCACGGCGAAACGGATGAACGGATTTGGATAAAATTTGATATATACAGGGCGTCCCAAAGTTATGGGACATGAAGGGGAAGTACCTTAAATATCGTAGATAGTGAATTTTGCTCAAAGAAGACTTTATGTTATTTTTAAAAGTTAGTAATTCTGCATTCATAGATTTTCTAAAAATTATTTGCTTCGGCTGGGAATCGAACCGACTCAAATGTGAAAAAAAAAACACCCTACTTTTATGATGCCAATCGAAAGAATAGCTAAAAAATAATAACTCTGCCTAAGTAACATAGTATTTTAAAAGAAAGGAACAACGTGAAATTAATCATTTTAATCAAATAAAAAACATACATGAAACTGCCGTAGTCAATTAAGTAGGTATTTTTTTGTAAATTAATTAATTAAATGCTCAAAATGTGATCCCTCTTGTCTTACGCAAATCGCCAATCTTTTAATGAGCCCGCTGCCTGTTGATTTTCTAATCATTTTATGGTGAACACTCGATGTGATATGGCACAATTCTGTTTGCAACTCGCCTACGTTCTCGTATCGCTTTTTGTATAGCATATCTTTCACGTATCCCCAAAAGAAGAAATCTAATCATTTTATGTTGTTCCTTTCTTTTAAAATACTATGTTACTTAGGCAGAGTTATTATTTTTTAGCTATTCTTTCGATTGGCATCATAAAAGTAGGGTGTTTTTTTTTTCACATTTGAGTCGGTTCGATTCCCAGCCGAAGCAAATAATTTTTAGAAAATCTATGAATGCAGAATTACTAACTTTTAAAAATAACATAAAGTCTTCTTTGAGCAAAATTCACTATCTACGATATTTAAGGTACTTCCCCTTCATGTCCCATAACTTTGGGACGCCCTGTATATATAGGTAGAATATACACCGGATTAAGACATTTTTTATCCCGATAAAGTGAGTAGTTCCCACGGGATAAATAATATTCCACGCAGGCGAAGCCGCGGGCGGAAAGCTAGTTTCTAATATGTGGAAAACTGGGAGACCGCGTCCTAACCGCTGAGCCACCGGCGTTCCATTTAATTACGGTTATTTTTGAGAATTTCAAATTATTGATAAAAACGCCTACTGTTTTTTTACAATCGTGAATTGTGGAAAATAACCACCATCAAAGCTACTTACATATTATTTATAATTAGCTTTTAGGATACCCGTGTGTAGCTCAGACCGCTTTTTTACTCTGCATTTAAAAACAAATCATCTTTAGTTTGTAATCACTCTTACTTTTGTTTTGAATGTATAGTATAACTAAAAAATAAAACTGTATGTAATGCCAATAAAATTTCTATCTAAAGAGGAAGAGAAAACAATTTTTTATCCCCCGTTCTAATCTCCTTCAACACTTCATAAGTAAAAGGTTAACAAAACATTGTATTATCCTCACATACCTAAACAATAACAACGAGAGGGTGTGAAAATTTTAATTTGATCCTGTAACGAGTGAGCCCATCTCATTTACAAACACCCCAGCTTACGACCCACCGACCTTTCACACAACTATGACCCTTACGCCCCACTGAGAAGGCCTAAGAACGTCGCAAAAAAAATTGCGATCCCGGCACGATGATTGCGCGTTTAGATGAATACAGCCGGATTATTGCAAAAACTGTGCTTAATTTGTAATTTGGGGTTAAAAAGGGTTCAAATTACGTTGAGGTTCCGTGGGAATCGCCGCGGTCGTTATCAGAAGAGATTACAGATCGAGAGATGGTAAGTATTTGTTACCTGAAAGTCAAAGTTAAAAATGCTTTATTTTGTAAGTACACAGGGTACACTTAAAACAGTCAGATTTTACATATTTCCCCTACCAACACTACCATCGACATTCCCATCGTATATCTCTTTCGTTAGTCTTCTTTCTTTTATCCTCTCAGGGTATATTTAAAATAGTAAGATTAAACATTTTTTAAGCTACTGCTTGTTCAAAAGGCCTTATACAAAAGTGAGAAGCTAGCAAAAATCTTTGATCACCAACATGGCGTGTAGTGGAGATTAGGGCAAATCTTAAAACGTGATTGTGTAGTTCCGAAATATTCCAAATAACAAAGCTTCCTAAAATCTTCACTTCACCTTCATCTTCACTTAACATCAGGTGTGATTGAGGTCAAGTAAGGTGCATAAAAAAAATAATAATATTGGGTCTTTGCCCATGAAATTGCAGTTTTTTTTCTTCGTTAATCATATGTAGGTACCAATTCCTGCGATTTTCTAAGCTATATCCGAATCTGTTTTTTATTTGGAACATGGACTATTATTTCAAGGTTTCACATGTAACATTTTTTAATTTCTGGGCTAAATCACATAATAAAAAAAATTTTAACAGAACTCTTTTCATGTGCTGATTGTCTTGTCTCTTGTCTTTTCTTAGATTCGCTGAAACTTTTATAAAGCGGTTACTTTTAAAAATTAACGCTGCCTATACTTAACTTAATGTTATCAGATAATGCACACAAAGTTTAGCTAAATTTGGATTTGCCGTTCCCAAAAAAAAAATCAAAAATGTTTGTATGGAGAAAACAGTCGTAATGAAATTCTTCATACAAAACGCCAGTTTCATAGGTAAGGACATAATAATAATAATTAACAAAAACTGAACCGCATATTATCTTATGTGCTATTATGTGATGTAAAGTAAATATTTTTCTTCTTTCCCTTTAAATATAGTAGTTGCACTCTCTGAGAGGATGTTGGCTTCGCGAGCAGTACATCATTCGGCTCGCACCTTCCATTAGCAAGCGTGTTTCTTCGTAAATCCATCGTTCCGTAAAGTGCAGCTACGCGTTCTCGTAGCTTCGTAGCATAACGTAGCGCGTAGCTTGAGGCTTGAGACTTTGATTTAGTTATTTGCTCTTAGAAATTATTCCTGTAGGTAGCACTATATTAATTCTGTGCTATAGGTAGGTAGAAGGGAAAAGAAAAAGAGGAAGACCGAGAATAAGCTACATGCAGCAGATAAAAGAGAAGTTGAACGTCGTGTCGTATCAGGAGGTCAAGAGGAAGGCGGAGAGCAGAGACAATGGCATGGCATGACATGATCAGATGATGATGATGAGGTATAAAATTGCATAGATATACTATACATTGAAAATGTAGACAATCCTGGAAAGACTATATGATGTCGTCCAACTACACCTAACAACCGATTTTCCTCAAACATAGCAAATTACCTAGACAGGTTATTTGCTATGTTCGGACCATACATTTCTCAAATACATCCGGACAAGGAATGGAGACACAGACACATACATAACGTTGCCAAACACACAACACACGTCATTATTCATCAGGTATTAAAAACAAGTATAAGTAAGTTTCCCAGAACAAAATGAATACTGAACAGATTCAACTCTGACGTGAGATAGACGTAATACAGTATGAAAACCTTTATGCATTTTAAATGTACTCACTCGTAATATGAAGTTTCACTTTATTCCGACTGAAATGTGATAGTCATATTATGTATTCTGCGAACAAACAAGTGGACTTAAAAAGCGTTTGGAAAGAAGATGGATAGGTAGATTAATGCACTAAGCATATAAAGAGACGAGCTGTATATAACACTCGATACAATGTGAATCACATAATGTCTTTTCTTCCAACTCTGGTCAATGGTTAAGATCGGGTCTTTACCTATGAAATTGGAGTTTTTTTTCTGCGTTAATCATATATACCAATTCCTGCGATTTTCAAAGGTATATCCAAATTTGTTTTTTATTTGGAAAATGGAATATTATTTCAAGGTGTCACATGAAATATTTTTGAATTTCTGGGCTAAATCACATAATAAAAAAATTGTACAGAGCTCTTTTCATGTGCTTCCCACAATCATTTCTTACATTCGCTGACACTTTTATAAAGCGGTTACTTTTAAAAATTAACGCTGCCTATACTTAACTTAATGTTATCCGATAATACACACAAAGTTTAGCTAAATTTGGATTTGCCGTTCCCAAAAAAAAATCTAAAATGTTTGTATGGAGAAAACAGTCTTAAAGAAATTCTTCATACAAAACGCCAATTTCATAGGTAAAGACCAAATATTATTTATTTTTATTACAATCTTTTATTTAATGTTCGAAGCATTTTTCAACTAGTTGTAGGTATCTCATTGATCTGTTTGGTATAATTACGTAACTTCGGTGACAATGCAATTTTATGGACCATTGTGGTGATCTGATGATGGAGCCGGGATGTGGGAACTGGAACTCCTTCCTTATTGATTTTCGTTTCGAGTGGACAGTTTCCTTACCGACTCATAGTCACACCAAGTTATCACACCAGTGTTACAAACAGGATTCTTTTTCTTGTTAGTCACACTACTAATTTTTCCACACCATTTATACTATAATTGCTAGTGCTGTACCTGTTGAAAATTTAGGTTTAACAGGAACAAACTAATATATAATAATGTCGACCTAACACGAAGGGTATACCCTTGGAAACTAACCTATCCATGTCGGGGTGCCAAAAACTCCCGTGCTCACTTCGCTCGCACTCGTCCGGCTCGCTTGCGCCAGTTAAATATAGATGACATCCCAGATGACATTCCATTTTACAGGACAGGACAGGCTAGGTCAGCACTAGTTAGGGAATAAATACAATAAATGGTGTGGAAAAATTAGTAGTGTGACTAACAAGAAAAAGAATCCTGTTGGTAACACTGGTGTGATAACTTGGTGTGACTATGAGTCGGTAAGTGACAGTTTGCCCCGATCACCGGTCGCGACGCACGCGCATCTCACCGCTCGTGCGCCCTTATAATTACGTGTTGACCCCAAGCCTGTAAACCCTTCTTTATATCAATAAACCTCTTATCCTTGTTAAATGAACTTTGTGGTGAATAAATACCTTTTACTCATTTATTATTACAATAATACAATGATTCGAACATTAACAATTCATGTCGCGTTTTTAAAAATGGAATTCCTAAATATTTTATTTCCAATTGGCTGTTATCATGAGAGCTGCCGTTACAAAACAGCTGCGGGCGGTTCGTTAATCACAAACCAATCAGTCAAATGGCACGTTCCGTTTCACTGATCGCTTCCTTTTTTTTACTTCAAAAAGGTTCAGGTTTTATTTCGACTCTTTTTAGTGAGAGACCACAAATTAAAAATTGTACTATGATGTTAAATTAATAATATATCTCTACCATTCGCAAATCGATTTTGATTATTAGTTGATTCATGGATCACAAACTCCAATTGCAGAATTCTATTAGGATTTGTTTTAATGATTAACTGGATACGTTTCACTACAATCTCGCCTGATGGAAAGTGACGAGGTGATCTACAATGAAGCACGCTATCACAGTGAATGCTAATTCATCCAGCTCCTGAAGATCCTTAGGTTGTAGGATTCAGAAAAGAGTGATGCCGGAACAGAGTTCCATGCCTTGGCTGTTCGCATTAAGAATGACGACCGGTTGGTGTAGTGAATAGTGACCCTGTTAACTTAACCAACGGTGCGGGTTTGAATCCCGCTAGGGGTGTTTGTGTGATGAATGTGAACATTTGTTCCCGAGTCATGGATGTTTATACAGGGTGAATTTGAATTCGTGTAAGTCCCATTAACTGGTGACGCCACTCTTGATTACGATCAACGTTCAATTACCCATACAAAGGAAAACATTCTGAAACCACCTATAATATGGAAGTCCAACTATTTTCAGCTGAATTCGGCTATGGTTCCTAATGGATAGTTGTTCGTAATCAGGAGTGACGTCATCAGCCGAAAATTGTTGGACTTCCACACTAAAGGTGGTTTCAGAATAGTTAGGCGAATAAAATATCAGAACACTCAGATAAGTGTCGCAGCAGCGAAAGGAAAACGACTCAGCTATATGCTGAGCTTATAAGAGCTCAGCGCTGGTTTACTGTCGCACTCAGACCATCATAGAATAGAATAGAATAGAAAAATTTTATTTGACCCAATAAATGACACACAAACTAACATGATACAACTTATATATAAATTAACATTTCAAATAATGTTTTTTTTACAAACCCAAGTAAATAATTTCATGGTAAATGAAAAACACAAAGGAAAACCGACTTCGATTCCTTAGACATATTTTCTGGTGTCGCAAAGTGATGCCAACAAGGTCTGCATCTCAGCATGAGTTGTAATTACGTAATAACTACAACGCTGATTTTCAGAGGAGCCTGACGTGACGCACGGACGTCAACCAACACAGACATTAAATACATGAAATATTGAATTTTTTCAATCATCAGTGTCTTGAATGAATGATGAATGAAGTGAATTGAATCATCAGATCCTCGTCATCGTGTGAAATGGAAAGTGCTCATGGCTACAAAACAAACTAGCCCAAACTCGACTATCTTGTCATTTGCCAACAGGGAGCTCTAGTACCTACATTCCGGCTCCATCATCAGATCAGCTCGATGGTAGTATAATATTGCATTGTCATCGAATTTACATAAATATGCCAGAATTTCAGTTCAATCAAGAACCAGCAAGAGGTTGAAGAATCTTTGGTAAATTTTGAAACGGACAACTTAAATATGAACGCTTGTGAAAATGTCCTCATCATCATATCAGACACAGGACTTTCACTGATTATAAGCCTCCCCCATAGAATTACAGAGTGGCCGGTTGGAAGCGGCCTGCTTCCAGCGACTTCTCGTGACCTTTACCAGGTCGACTAAGATATAAGAACAAATTGGCTATCCCTATGTTCAGACTAAGCAAAGTTAATACATCATTTGTGGGACACTGTATACGCTTTTATAACCTTAAACATGTCAAAATAACATTAGCAAAACAGGGTTATTATAAAATCAGTGACTACCTGAATGACAAACATGCTTGGTGTACTTCGACCAGCTCCCCAAAATTATAAAATTGTATTAGTTATATACTTTATTTAAAAAAAAAAGGACAACAATGATCTTGCGCTGCTTCTTTTCCCACAGATGATTTCCCTTTCCGAAGCGGTAGTAGCTTGGACATACCGACTGACAGATAAATGCAATAAACTTTTTTTATTTCCAGTAGATTTAAATTGACATTCAACAAATGATATCATGTATCTTACGTTGAAATAAATGCTTGAAGTTTGACTGTCCACCTTGTTAGTGGACGTCCTACGTTGCGCTTGCCAGTGCGTGGTCTCCACTAGACCACATTATTGCCCACAGGCCATCAGTAGCTATGTGTTAAAATGTCCCACCACCAACCAAAATGATGACGAGGTGATAATATCAGACATCACACTTCTACCATTGATCCGTCGCGCGTTGTTAGGGCGCGCGACCATATCCGCGGCTCAGCCTACACTGGCACCCCGTTTGCATGCAATTAGCCTGGCTTGTTAAATTTGTAGGGCGCCAGGTTAACGCAAACACCAATTAAACTTTAGCTATTGTCTACTTTGTGTTGTATAATGGGACTAGTGAATAACTTTATAATGACTACCTTCGTTTTCGATTCGCGAAAGCAACGTCTGGCGCGGCCATTTGTATTGGCGTTTTCATAAGAGTGTTTCACTTTTATAGTCGATGCTGATTATTTTCCATTGCACATGATTGTTTTTTTAAGCACAACGGGTTGATACTTGACCTCAAGCACATCTGATGTTCAGTGAAGATGAGGAGGTAACCCCAACACATTTGGGGGGGACGTCTATCTTATAATATCTCTGACAACCGCTACTTGGCGGCAGATTTAGATAAGATGGTGGTAGCTAGCCAGGCGGACATTTAAAATGCCCTACCACCAACCGATTGTAAAGCTAAATGATAGATTTTATGTAATAGTTTTTACAATGATGCTGTCATTGATTTATATGCTACTAGCTTTCCGCCCGCGACTTCACCTGCGTGGAATAAATTTATCGCGGAAATTTGTTTATCCCGCGGGAACTACACACTTTATCGGGATAAAAAATATCCTATGTCTTAATCCAGGGTATGTTCTACATATATATCAAGTTTCATCCAAATCCGTTCATCCGTTTCGCCGTGATTAAACAACAAATAAACAAACTAACATCCAAACTTTCGCATTTATATTTTAGTTAGATGGTCACACGAACAAATCTTTTTGGCGCTTTTCTTAGTAGAGAAAACAGCACCATCTCTTAGAATCCTCGAGAACTAATAGGACTGCTGTGAACAAATGGCCAAAACCACCGCGCTCAATCAAATTTTTTTTAGTCTGTGCTCACAACCTGTACCTAAATCGGTCACATAAAAAAGTACAAGAAAAAATAATAATGTTGATTAATGAGTTTTACGAGTAATACGTGACATTTGTTATACATAAAAGATACTTGTATATTTTTTGGTCACTTCTCTGTGGTAAGTGATGCATTTTTTTTAAATACAATTCAGCATTTGATACAACAGTTCGCGAACGAAGTCGGTGTGTGTAGTACTTCACTTCACTTTTTTATATAAGCAACTACTACTTTGTAGTATTTGTAGTAGTAGTAACAAGGTAGTTTTCGAATAAACATTATGATGCGCATGTAGTCTGCCGGACAAAACCAAGTCAATTAATCGCCGTTTGCTCAGTCGCCCACCAATAGTGAACCGATTTTCAATAAATCTGGTTAAGAACCTTTCCGCAATTTTAATCTTTTTCCATCAACCACAAAGACGACACACATATACAGGGTGTAACGGTTAAGTGTAGTCATATTTTAAGGGCTTGTTCTACCCATCAATACGAACAACTTTTACTATGGGGGCAACTTCGAAATCGCGAAAAAAAAATCAGCTGTTTCATACATTGCATCGGGAGGTTATTGAAATTTTCTATGGAACAGCTCATTTTTTTTTCGCGATTTCGAAGTTGCCCCCATAGTAAAAGTTGTTCGTATTGATGGGTAGAACAAGCCCTTAAAATATGACTACACTTAACCGTTACACGGTGTATAATGCCGGCAAAAACATAACACTCGTCGTTTTTCGTAGGGTGTTAAAATTAAAATGTTAGACTTTGAGGTATTCGCCAGAATAAGACGTGTTTTGTGGGGTATTTCTTCCTCTAATATCAGTAGCTCGATGATTTAGTTCGATGATTTAGTCCGACGATCGGACTTATAATACTTTTTAGTCTTATCAGTCCGATGATGCAAATGATTACAGATCATCGGACTACTGATACTTTTAGTAGGACCCAAAAAAAGAAATAGTATTAATTTTATTTTTCCCTATGTGACTTGCATATTTAAGAATTCAAAGATGATTAATTTAAATTAATTATAATTAATATTATATATAAAAATATATAATAATATTGTTATTATATAATATTTATATTTTCACCACCGGCGCTCCTGTCAGTAAGACAGATGCGTGCGAAGCATAATCTAGACTAAGCTATCATTTTTAGGCTTAGTTATTCAAAATTACATCTCTAATATATTGGGTCTTTACCTATGAAATTGGAGTTTTTTTTCTTCGTTAATCATAATGTTCCAATTACTGCGATTTTCAAAGCTATATCCACATTTATTTTTTATTTGGAAAATGGAATATTATTTCAAGGTTTCACATGAAATATTTTTTAATTTCTGGGCTTAATCACATAATAAAAAAAAATTTGAACAGAGCTCTTTCATGTGCTTCCCATAATCATTTCTTAGATTCGCTGAAACTTATATAAAGCGGTTACTTTTAAAAATTAACGCTGCCTATACTTAACTTAATGTTATCCGTTATTACACACAAAGTTTAGCTAAATTTTATTTACCGTTCCCAAAAAAAAATCAAAAATGTTTGTATGGAGAAAACAGTCTTAATGAAATTCTTCATACAAAATGCCAATTTCATAGGTAAGGACCTAATACATCTATAAGATAGCTACTATACAAGTCGGTTCTGAATTATGTCTAGCTAAGCTTCTTTTTGACTGTACTACTTTAGTTTACTACAACGAAAGGGATTTGGGTGAACTATCAACGGGTCCACTATTCACCGCTGACTCACTCGATACACAATTATTGGGCCGAGCTTGGTCAAGCGCAGAAACAACAGTTAATTTGGCAATGATGTCCTGGCGGGAAGTGTGAACGGCCGCCGATCCCGGATCCCGGCAATTATCAACAAAGAGCGGCCGGATCCCGCGGGAATGAGCCAGTCCCGGCCGTTGTCGCCGAGATAATGGTGGCGTGGTTTAGACGAATTGATGTTTCATAACATTATATTTTTTGGTATAAATTTTGTTACAAATACTTTTTTAACCAACTTCCAAAAAAGGAGAAAGTTGTATGTTCGTCTGTATGTATTTTTTAATGTACGTTCACCAATATTTTTGTCCATTGTTTTGTGTGTCGTGTGTGTGTGTGTGTCACAAGTGTGCCCGAGTTATGGATGTTTTCATTTATAATAAGTATTTTTTTACAAAAAAAATGTATTTATGTTGTATATATCAAAAATCTGGCATCCACAACACAAGCCTACAGTTGCTTTAGATGGCATTGTGTGCATATCCAAAGAAGCAGGTCACCTCACTATTTATTTATATTTATTTATTTATGAAGCTAAGACTGACTTTTGACAACCTTCTTGGAGATAAATCCAAAATGCTGATTGGTCAATCAGCGACCGGCAAGATCATATTTAGCGGACGAATAAATTACTATGAAAACTCGTATCGCCGTGTGATTTAAAAATGGAATTATCATTTCACTCCGAAACAAGGCAACCACGGATGTAACTATCGAGTGTTTTATTTAAATTTCGAACAGGCTTGAGAATAGAAAGCTGTTTTATTAAAAAAAAAACAAAAGAATATTTTGGCACGTGAAAGATTATTATTGTTCCTCGCTGATTTTGTTTGGAATTTAATAATTTTATTGATAATTTGACAAAATGAGTTCAAGCGAAGAAAGCGAGTGTGATGAACTACTATACTGCTTAGTTTGATTTTCCGCGCATTATTTGAGAAAAGTACAAGCTTTGGCCGCAACCAGGCACTTACGTATCTTTGTGCCTCGCCTTCGCCTCGGCCCACATGTACACGTTCGTCCATCAATGCCTCTTTTGCCGGTCGCTGCGAGTAATTTGCTATTTGCTTACCTTTTTAAATACTACAAGCCCTTTAAAGGTTTAACAGAGCATTTTACGGCACCGATCTGTGACTTAATTGCATGGCTAATGCACACATACTCACTAAAAATCGACAGCAAAACTCGAATTTTTGGGAAAATTAAGTAAATGCCATTTTCTTAAAATATTTATAAATCATTGTTTATATCTGTGTTATTTGTTAAAGTTGTATGGCTCTTGTGGGTTTTACTTGTTTTTGTTTATTAGTAGTTAATATGTTTTTTTCCTCATTTTCTTGTATATGTGCCAGTTTATGCATTATCTATCAATCGAGGTTTTCGTTATGATTGTCTTTATGTATAACATTTTCACCTTGCACTATTTAATGTGAGGTTTGAACAACTGCGGTGTCATAATTTTCAACTAAAGTAGATTTAATCCGTAGTAAACTTTAATAATGAAACCGAATACTTTCTCCTAAATAACTTCACAAGGGAAAAAGGATGAGTTAACCGGCAGCCTATGGGATGTTCCGAAAGTTATTTGGCGCAAGTTGTCGGAACGAGCCCCTCCATCCTTTTAAGGGTTCCGTCCATTCTCACCCTGTATAATTTAGCAGCTCCGTTTTGTGTCGATGGACCCTTCTCAAGACTTTCCTAAACCGTCCACAAAATTGACGTGTTGAATGGGGACTCGTGTATATTTTGCTAATCTCCCCCACATGATTTAAAATTTAAACTTTTTAGGCGTCAGTGCCTATTTGTAGTAGATTATCTATGAATCAGGAATAATAATGTGTATGTCGTGGCTGAGGCTGTGTAGTTTCGGTACATAAAATAATATAACCCACCCGATTCATGTGGGTGTCGTAAAAGGCGTGTAAGGGACTTTACACCAAAAAATATCTATGGATTCGCACGTTTTAACGGCAAGGGGCACCCCTCCTGCTTGTATATATTTCGACAGGCGAACCGTAGTTGTTGTTTGGGACACCTAAATGCTAATGTTTGGAATGTCTCTGAACACCCCATTTGGGATGAGGGTCGTATCGTTATGTTAAAACCTAACTTAGAGAAGGAACTTAAACTCTACCTTCAAGCTTAAAATATTTATTTAAATTAAATTGGGAATTAATAATAGGACTTATCAGTTAGTATGTCCAAGCTAGTACCGCTTCGGAAAAAGAAATCATCTGTGGGAAAAGAAACGCCCCAAAAAACTCCCCTTGTTCTCTTATTTTTACTCCCCTTGTTGTTACAAAAACTCCCCTTGTTATTTTTTGTAATAACTAATTTAAAGTTATTATAGATTTATAATTTTTGGGAGCTGGTCAAAGTACACAAGCATGTTCATCTATGTAGTCTCTAATTTTGTAATAACCTTTTTCGCTAATGTTTTTCTGGCGTAATCTATGTCATTTTATCACCTAATTGCTAGCTGTATTGATGATGCTTTATAATGGCAACACTTACCACTATTTTATGTATTATATATATTTTCTTACAATTATGCATGCTATGATAGGGAAATGTGAAAATTTTCCATTCTTACTAATGTATTTTTGTTTTTTTATGCACAACGGGTTAGCACTTGACCTCAATTTTACCTGATATTAAGTGAAGATCAGGCCGAATGTGGAAGCGTACTACGTTTGAAAACGGTTTACTAATAAGATATAGAAAATCTGCATTAAAATATTTTCGAAACGGCCAAATGTTTCTGTAGGACAATTTAAATGAAATTCATATGTATTTAAGAAGAATATGAATAGCAAATTGGTATTGCTGACTGTGCTGTGGCGAGTTCCTTTTTTTCATAATTGGTAGTCATATCGCCAGCGTACCTACATTAATAAAAATTGGTATATCTTAGCTGCGGTGATTCATGGTAACGTATTTCGTTGTTCCATGACTGGTGATCAAATATTACGTTAAAGCAAAATTAAGACATTACTATCTGGATCGTTTCATTAAGTGTTTCATATTTCGAATTATGTAGTGGTCCCTACCGTAGCTAGGGGGCCATAGAAGCATACCAGCGTTCTATACCTGCACCCGCACCTCGCTTGGGAGCGCTCCAGGAATGCGAGCTGCATTTACATTGCTTCACACGTGCAAAGTGCTTTATATGCACAAATGCAGGTTATTTAGATTGCGTCCGAGATGAGTCTATTTGGCTCACAAAGCCCGCTGGCCGCTGGTTGCCGACTACATTTCAGCTTTTAGGTGCGCTCGGAGAATGTAAAGTGCGATATTGTGCATATCTTTGTTTGGATTTTAAGTGGATTTGTTCTGTAATGATTGGAATGGTTTATTTATTCATGCAATTAAGCCACAGAGTTACACTGTTGAAAGGAGTTGGTTTGAATTACAATCAAGAGAACAATTATAGGGATTACAGGATATATATGCTTCAAGTGCAACTGAAGTTGAGCGCCGTAATTGTATTTATGAGCAATTTTTAATTGTAATAAGTTCCATGTATTTGGATTTAAATTGAATATTTTATTAAATAATATTTAATTTATAAAACGTAATAATAAGTTCTCCAGTACATCACAAAAAACGTATCCAATTAATCACAAACGCGTCATCAGTCCTATAATAAAATAATATAAATAAAAGTTTATTCTTCGCGTCCACTGCCTAAAATTCTGCATAGCTATCAACTCATTTAACGGTACTTAAAAAAATATTATGTAAGAGAAATAAAAGCATTTATATACTTCGAAAATGATAGCTCCACAAAAAGGGCCATTACGGCGTCCTTGAATAGTCCAAGTAATAATAAGTTATGAGTATGACCTCCAATGCCATGCTTCCCGACACCTAAGTTATCGCATCCCCCTTCCCACCGCTTTCGGGCGTGAACGAGTGATTGATTCCTGTCCATTCATCTTCGTACCGCCGCAGGCGAAACTATCAAGCGAACTAGATCCGGACCAGTTTATGTGGGCAGTTTTTTACCATCGCTCCCAGCGAATGTTTATCGGAATTTAAAAAATTGGTGACATAAAACGAACTCGTAAAAGCTTCGACAAAGCGAATTTATGCATTTGGGATGCGATTACGTTAGCTTTGTGATGATGTTACTGGTGCGGTGGTTTTGGTTATGCAGAGAATTGTATTTGGCAATTGACATATTGTGATGCAGGCGTGTCACACATGCGGCTCGGGATGATTTTATCTGAATAGAAGATTAATGTACTTATACCGGATGAGTTTTTTACCGTAAGGAAAAAAATAGGGCATATTAGGTAAGTGAAATAGAAGTTATTGGCATAGGTAGTTTTTTTTTTTTTTTTTTAAATTCACGCGCCGTCTGTAGGCTGATATGCGACCGGTGTGATTCTTAGGGTTTCTATCATGCGAAAATTTGGAACTCATATTTTCTCCAAGTTTTCTTTATTTATTTAATTTAATGATGTAATTAAGTGAAATAGGCTACAAACGCGACCGTCAAATGATACAATTACCGCTTTATTCTGTGATAGTTTTGAAAAATAAAATTAAACTGCTTATGCCAATACCTTCTATTTAACTTCCCTAATATTTTTTTTTCTTACGGTGAAAAAACTAATTTCGTATATTGTGTGTTACTCTGCATATAAAGGTTTCTATGTTGCTGTTTGCGCATCCTCACCAGATTGACCAAAAAACTTAGGCTTAGGTCTGCATTTGTTTTTCAAGAACCCCAATTTGCCGATACTCTTAAGAATTTGGCCCGGCTAATAGTCAGAGATTAATTAGTCATAACGTAACAGTTTCGTTATCATCCCATACACTAACAGCTTACAAAAAAAAATAATAAATAAATAAAGCTTATAAAGTCCATGGACATAAACATCTCCCACCGAGCGATTTACGTTGCTTTCGTGGGAGGATTTGCCCTAATCACCCCCCTGGGCAGACGGGTTGGCGCATCACATATACATCACATAAATAGCCGGCATCATAGTCCAAATATACCATACTTAATAATATTACGAAATTGTATTTATTTGTTTATTGTAATTCTTTCCTGTCGATAAGGAACATCCGAGTGACTTATTTTTGCACAAGGGTCGACAAGGACATTCGTAAGGCTAATTTTCTCCATAAATTTGATAGTTGAACATAATGTTGGTTTTCCGAAAAGAATAAAATAAAATTAAAAAAAAAAAAATAATCTATACGCCGTGGATATTTAATTTAGTAGACTACGAAGAAGTTACGAATGAGTAATAATTACATGTAATAAAAATAAATAGCTAAGATAACTCTACTTAAATGAAATGGACAGTATAAATTCTACCAAAACTATTCTGACGTTTCAATGAAATCAGGTAAAAATCAGGCCTCCCACTTGTTATTTCATCAGGAGCAAATCGTGAGCTCGGCGGGAAATGGCGGTCCGTGACTTGACTGGCAACTCCGAGGAGTCGCCGAAGGAAGGCTAGATGACGCTCATTATCTACCGAGGCCTACCTTTCGGCATAACAAGCCCGTAATTTGGAACAAAGAGCTGCTTTCCAAATGAGAGACGAAGGTTCGATGTGGTCTCAAAAGAATGTTTATATTTTTTTAGCTGTGAAACTAATGCAAATTTTGAAATAAATTTATATGTACAAATCAAGACGTTTGTTATTAAACATGCTATTGAGGTCGTAGGTATTTAAGAAATTTTATAGCTCGTTGTGGTTAACACTTTCTGGGATAACAAAATAAGTTATATCGTTATCTCGTTCTGTGTTACGGATCGTTTTAATAACCTTTGCGAATTTGGGAAATTGTAGAACGAAAATTCAGTCCGTATTTTCATATTAATTTCATATATTCTCCTATTCATGCTCGACTCGTGGAATTAATATTGCAGTAATTAAAAAGGTAATCTCAAAGCAAGTAATGTATGCTCTGAAGCCAGGTAAGCAAAATTTGTTTTTTTTTTCTTCTGGCGACTAAAGTGTAAAATGAGAAGGTATAGAAATGTCAAGATATCGATTTTTAATGAAAGGGAAATGTTGCAGTTTCAGTAGATGCTACTATACATAGTGATAATGCAATGTTGGATTTTTGAGATTCCCTCTTCATAAGACTTTAAAACATTCCTGTGTAAACGCTTTATTGTGTAAAAAGAAAATACGTCATGAGTTTTACAAAGGTAGGTACGATGTTTGTGTATCCCATATATATATTTCTTCCAGTTGCCCATAGAGTTAGAGAACATTTCATGAAAAGCCTCTCTCTCTCTCTTCAATTTAAGAGGTATGCTGTTATCGGTGGAATTTTTTCCATGAAAGGCCGATTTGTTTATATTGATTTCCAGATGGTATATACTTTTGTGCGTTCGACCGGAAGCGATAGTAAAAGTTATAGCGTGAATTAGTCAATTTGTAACAACAAGGTCGCGGCTGGAACCCGGGATATTAGTCGAGGTGGGGCTACTAATCGTGAGGGTCAATTTACGAGGGCCGAAAACTTTATGGCCTTACGTGTCCTCTCGACGGCCCACAAATTTTATTACTAACATTATTACAGGGCATACATCTTCGTGCGTTAGTTATGTTTTATTTCATACCACGCGTGTCGCCAGTATTCGGTGGTCTTTGTGATAATAATTATTATTGTTGCCTTCGAGTTAATAAGTCACGTTGTAGTTATTCTACATGTCTAAAAGAGACAGATATAGCTTAGGTTGAAATGGGATATTTTGCATTAAAAGAAAATGAAGTCCCTAGTTATAGGCGTATGGCGAAGGATATCTATGTTACCAGCAATTTATTGTAGCGCAAACTAATTTTTCTATTCTGCGTTTAGAGTTAATATACTATTTCTTAGTTATGGTACTCGTACACTGAATATTATCCAGAAAGACTAAGACGCTGTAATATTGATAAGAAAAGTAATGGACACATGTTTTTATAGGATTTTCATGGAGAAGCGGTGATATGATTGGACTTTGTGGGTGAACTTCCTACGCTGCACTTGCCGGTGCGTGGTCTGGTTTCTAGAAATTTAATGCCATATCAGCCATCAGTTCCTCGATCTATATGCCCTGCCCACTGCCACTTCAACTTGTTTTTTTTTGGAGCAGGATCGTTTGCTGAATGTCACGGGACTTTTTCAGCTTCATCGGGCGGGTGGGCGAGCGCGGGAGCACTTCAACAACTTGCTAATCCTTCGTTCTTTTATTGATTTCTTAATTTCTAATTCGCTCCCATAGTGAAACATCTAGCATTAGCAATGGCAAGAAGGCTCTTCTGTTTGAGTCAAACTACTTTAGGTCATTATAATGTTTGCCATTGACTCGAAAAGAAGAAGAAGATCAAGCATTAGTCGTCTGTGATACCAGCGACGACTGATTCTATTCCTTTCTGGCACGGGCTTTGAGAGCAGATTCCGATACAACGCGACGTAGTGTTGGATCTCCCAATACCTCTAATCTTCCACCATTATTAAGAATGCCACTTTTGAAATTACTAGTCAAAAGTAATATAATAAGTGATATTACATAATTAAACCTTAAAAAATTTGCGAAACAACCGCCATTTCCTACCTCCGGAGTGCAGCATCAGGTCTTCATCAAATTTAATATATCGCATAACTTTTTCCACGTGGGGATTGCAGTTTGTATACTGGTTAATAGTAATCAGTATACAAACTGCAATGCTATCCTGTTGTTGTTGTTTGGGATACCCTAAAGTTTGTTTTGCAATGTCCAGTATGTGACTACTTGTTGTGACTAAATTATTTTCTTTCTATTTCATCCTATAAATAAATCTTTACATGTTTGATTGCTCACATTCGCAACGTATTGACACTAATATAGTGGCAGTAACCACTAATAGTACAATGTGTCGGCAATAAACTACGTCGTATTACACCATCCGCACGTCCGCACAATGTAGCGATATTGCTTATGGAGTGTTGTGAGACCGCGGGGTTATGAGCGGTGACGTCATCCGCGCCGTTAACTTGACGAGTACGACACGATCGTGACCGCGAGATGACACGAATAATCACGAGTTAGTGTTGTAGGTTACATAACCAGTAGTGCAACATTTATTTCAATATAAAATAATATTCAATTATATCGAAATTATACATGGGGAAGTAGATGGAAGGGAATTATACATAAGCGTTAGAATTACACAATTTTATTCCACCATCGCCATTTCATCTTCGGACTACTAGGCGTGGGGAGGGATTCCTCCCATATGTAGGTAACATACCGAACATTCGCACTCAGCGGTTCGACTCTTCATTCATAATGTGAACATCCACGGCATGGAACTCCCTTTCTTCTTTAAGTCTTTCCTGAATCCTACAATCTTGGGATCTTCAAGAGCAGGGTGAATAGGCATCTACTGAAATCGCGTGCTTCATCTTCGGCCATATCGTCACTTCCCATCAGGTGAGATTGTGGTCAAACGCGTATCCAGTTAAGGAAGGAAGAAAGATCTTCCGGTAGGTTATTTTTTTGCGCAACGTGTTAGCACTTGACCTATCACACCTGACGTTAACCCGGAAACCCCATATTATTTGGGGGACTAGCTATCTTATTTCAAACAATCTTAACACAACAAGGCTATTAGCATCACTGTTTGGCGGTAGACTTAGGTAAATTGGTGGTACTCTAGCTAGGCGGACATTTAAAATCCAAAACCAATTTTTTTTTTTTTTTTATATGAGAGGGCGGCAAACGAGCATGCGGGTCACCTGATGGAAAGCAATCACCGCCGCCCATGGACACCCGCAACACCAAAAGGGTCACAGATGCGTTGCCGGCCTTTGAGGAAGGTGTCCACCCCAGAATAAGTAGGGCAGCCTGAGCGATGAGGGATTCTCCAGCACTAATAGTGCTGGTACCCTCCTGGGGTACTAACTCTTTAAATACCGCTACCATTCTGGAGAGAGACTGGAAGGTGGGCCTGCGGCGCCCTCGCTCACCGGACGAAGCGCAGTGGCAAAATGCCACTACTCAGACGTCGGTCTTCTGCGAGAGGGTGGTACTTCCCCGGTCGATTACTAAACTTGGGGAAACGTGGGGATCGAACACTTCGTAAGCCTTATGTTGTTTACATTGAGCCACGGACGCGATTAAAAGCACAAGCTACTGTATCTATCAGTGTTTGGCTCAATGAGCAATCTAACACACTGAGCTATGACACATTTGTACTGTTGCAGCACACACATCCTACAACCTTGGGATCTTCAAGAGCAGAGTGAATAGACATTTACTGAGATCGCATCGAGATCGCGTGCTTCATCTCCGACCACATCGTCACTTTCCATCAGGTGAGATTGTGGTCAAAGGCGGATTCAGTTAATCATTAAAAAAAAAAAAAACATGCGTTAGTGTAACAAAATTATGTTAGGTAAAGTTGTTGATTTGTTACCTTGTCTATGTACCAATAGTATAAGCTAAATGTACGTGAGTCTCTATCTACGTAACGATCTGTCATACGCCATTAATTTTGACGATGAAATATTGTTTTTTCTCAAACAAATTATGAAAATAGCGCAATGTGCTGCTTTTGATGTAATTGTCATTAGCGGATTCTTTACTGCCCCTAAAAAGTTTTGTATTATTTCACCATTACCATCAAGAATCGGATTTACTCTTTTTTTTATGCATAACGGGTTAGCATTTGACCTCAATCACACCTGATGTTAAGTGAAGATGAGGCCGAAGGTGGAAGCGTACTGACCCGAAAACCCAAATATTTGGGGAACTGGCTATCTTGTCTCTGACAACCGGAACACAACAATGCTTTTTAATATTGCTGTTTGGCGGCAGATTTAGATAAGATGGTGGTAGCTAGCCAGGCGGACATTTAAAATGCCCTACCACCAACCAAACCGAGTACTAAACGTGTACCCCGCTGGGGATCGAACCCGCGACCTCCGATTCGTAAACCCTGTTGTTTATATTTAGCCACGGAAGCAGGACTCGAGGATATATATTCGCTGCAAGACTTATGTCTGCATGCCTTGGTTTTATTTTAGCGGCATGTAAGAAATAGTCTCTCGTAGCGCCATCTATACGGATCGCGTGTGAACGGCACCTCATTAATTTGTTCCATAAGTATTTTATTCAACCCGCAAATTAAGTTCCATAATATGAAATCATATACCTACCTTGACTAACTAGGTAATCGCATGTGCGCAGCTAATTAGATTTTCCGGCATTCCTCATGTTTGATACCTATTTATTTTAGATTAGAAATTTATTAAAGTAATCGGTTTAAAGAATTCATGTCCCACACTCGCTGAATCGCCACTTAAACAAAATGTGGAGATTAGTCACTCCCATTTTAAATTTAATCATGTTAATAGACATCTTAAAAGCATTTCGATTTTTAGACAAGAAAAAAAAAAGAAATTGTCTCATCATTTCTCATGAGGTCAAGTGCATAAAAAAAAACTTTCATTGAAATTTATGTATATCGAGACTTATTGATGGCTTTGTACGTAGTTGTCTTACTGGTTGCTATCGAATGCTATATTATGGCCGTCGTAAACTATTTAACGATTGCTTTACGGCCGCTTAAGACATGCTGCGAGTAATGATTTCTTGCAGTTTTATCGGTTGAAACATTTGAAAAGTAGAACGTGAAATATTCATTTTATAGAAGATTTTTTGTAATTGGTTCATCATCAACACATTGAACATAGGCCTCCCCATAGAACTCCAGAGTGACCAGTTGAAAGCGGCCTTCCCGCAACCTTTATCAGCTCGCCTGTCCACCTTGTGAGTAGACGTCCTGGGCTAGTGCGCTTGAAATTGGTTATTGTCGCAATATTTTAATGAATAATCAATGTTCTTTAAGGTCTTTGTATTAATTGTGTAAATTAAAACTGGTCTTTGCTTGATCTTCTACAGTCTGATCATATCAAAATCAAAATCAAAATCAAAAAATGCTTTATTTTGTAGGTACACAGGGTACACTTAAAATAGTCAGATTTTACATTTTTAAAGCTACTGCTTGTTCAAAAGGCAATTTTCCCCTGAGAAGAACAAGCAAGAAACTCGAGAGGTCGCTCTTTTAAAAAAAGGTTTTTATATTACAAAATTATTATTTTATATTATAATATTTCATTATTAATTGTGAAATAGCCTGGTTATGCGAACGTGCTGGTTATGTCCATGATTGTTTATCATCTAAATAATCTGATATTTTATAATATGCTTTCTTAATAAGTTTCTGTTTTATAGTATCTTTAAATTTATTGAAAGGAAGATTTTGTATATCAACAGGAACTTTATTGAAAAAGCGTATACATAACCCTTTGAATGAATTACTGACTTTGTGGAGGCGACTTATGTGACCTGCAAGTTTATCTTTATTTCTTGTATTGACATCATGTTTATCACTATTTTTCCTAAATGATGCTATATTTTTTTTGACATATATTAGATTTTCAAAAATCTATTAATTAATATTATTAATATACTAAATTATTAATTAAATATATTAAGTGCAGTGCAGTGTCCCCGAATATTACAAGCTTTTGACTAGGCATTTACCGGAATTGCGTACTTCATCCTAGGCTACATCTTAAATTGAGTACCACCTGGGGAGATTGCGATCAACCCATCAGGCCCTTCATAAAAAAATCTACCCATTTTTTTTTATGAAACACCGACAATCAGATGACCACTAGCTTAACATCAATCCACCAATCCGCAATAGTCCGCGTAGTAGATAACAGCCCATACCCTGATAATGACAGAAGGTTGTGCCTCAACAATAGGGTCTTCGGCTGTTGATCTGTTACAGCAATAAACTAACAATGTTATTTATTAATCCTTCTAGCGGTTTCGCAGGTAAACCATCCGCATTTTAGTTAAGCCGTGGGCCTAGAGGGTATTCGGTACAGAGTAACCAATTCCTTATAATTAGTCAAGTACGTCGTAAAGAGAGGGAGAAGTTAGTGCTCGTAAACTGGCGCCCGACGTGGGCTCAACCAATCGGAAGGACGGCTTTACAGTCGGCGTAAAATGATTCTAATTTTTAAGGTTCCGTACCTTAAGCAATAATGGAACCCTAATAAGATTACATTGGTGTCTGTCTATCAAGACCATTTTTCATCGGAGAGATATCAAGCTGAAATTGTATCAAATATTACGTCCATTTACATACAATCCGGTGGTCAGAGATAAGATAGCGAGTACCCCAAATATGTTGGGGTTTCCGGGTCAGTACGTTTCCACCTTCGGCCTCATCTTCACTTAACATTCGATGTGATTGAGGTCAAGTGCATATACCGTTGTACATAAATAAAATACAAACTTCAAGCAACCTATTTATATACATAAAAGTTAAAAAATTTAAAACCCACCTAAAAACTTCATAGAAAATGAAATGGGAGAACTGCAAAAATATTTATCACACTTATAACATACATATTAAAATCGTCATTACAAAGCTATAAACAAGCATCGTATTCGTAGGTCCAGGTATCAGCCGAACCCTGAAACATATCCTGAAACATGTCAAATTTCCTATTTATCGATTAGTAATAAATAAAGAATACGTTTTTGTTTTCTCAAACAATATCGTACCATATAAATTGATTTTCCGTGGTCGGAGTCAAAACCGATGCAATGAAGTCGCTAAATTATAAAGACCGAGAAGACGAGACTGAGAGGTACACGAAATAGAAGAGAAAGATAATTGGAGACCCCAATTGCATAGGGACGCAGCTTTGGTCAGTAAATACAAGTAAGCGAATATCCTTGTAATTTATGTATTTCGTATATGTTTATACTGAAAATGATTGCACATAAACATTCATAGACATGAACAGCCCGTTCGCGTAACCAGGCTATTTCACAATTAATAATGAAATATTAAAATATAAAATAATAATTAATAATTTTGTAACATAGTAACCTTTTTTTAAAAAAAGAGCAACCTCTCGAGTTTCTTGCTTGTTCTTCTCAGGAGAAAATTGGCTTTTGAACAAGCAGTAGGTAGCTTCAAAAATGTAATATCTGACTATTTTAAGTGTACCCTGTGAACCTACAAAATAAAGCATTTTTTGATTTGATTTGATTTGACATACTTCCTTCTCAGATTGTTTATATCCATTTGGATCTCTTGATTTACTATACATATAATTAAAATACTAAATTCTTGTGTTCATAACCTCGAGTTAAAACTGTATTTTTTCTCATAGGTATTTTGATTGTCAATACAATTGATTAGATTAGATTTATTTAGTTCACTTTTACAATATTAAGTCATACATACAGTTCCGTAAATTTATGATTTCTAAAGTAAAAGTGATTGTCAAACATAATACAATAAAACAATAACTATACACATACATCTTAAATATTTGTAGAATTACTAGATTATTTGTTAAGTCACAAAATGAACAAAATAAGATAGAAATTTAACATCTACATATTATTATATGTAACTATACTGTAACTATATTGAAATTTTAAAAGATTTCGCGCCTAATGCCACGAAACATCAACACGATCCAACTAGAAATATACAACCTTAAACTACTTACTTACTCCACGTCATTGTATTAAAATCAATCTATTTTGCAATTGCTGCTAAAATAATGAAATGTTTCGGCGATATTTTTGAGTGGTGTATTGTTTTATATCCAGGAAGGAAGTTTCATCAGTCCCTTTGTTGACTGTGACCGGGACACGGTAGAACAAACGAATTCAATAAAGCGTGTTCAGACAGGTGCAGTGAGCCGTGACGATTGAATGATCGAATGGAACCATATCGCTTCTCACGCAACACTACACTTGGATATGGGTTTATTATATTGTTGATAAATTTTGGCAAAAGATTCATTTCTTGGTATTGGCAAAGATCCTTAATACTTGATTTCCAGTTCTCTCAATTTCTAACTCATGTATGCCTACTCACTAATCACATAAAAAGCTGAATGGAGACATAAGCTTGTGTAACTAATTGTGCAATCAGCGTATATTTTGTGTGTTTACAATGAAGATTTACCGACAAATCTTTGGCTTATAATCCTTCTATCCTAGGATCTCTTGTCCTAACGTGATTAGTAGAGTTCAATTTCGAGAACGAGGTCAATCATCGAATGGCAGCTTTCAGGAAGTTGCTCAACATCTTCTCATCCAAAATATCCCAATGCTTAAAGACGAAAGTGTGTGTATTACCAGTGATGACGTATGGCACTGAAGCTATGACTATGAATGTCATAAGAAAACTCAAGGTCATACACACAACGATCAAAAACAAGTCTCCGACGTATTTAAACTGATTAGTAAGATAAAGTGGTGATGAGCAGGATTCGTAGAACTGATGGCCGTTCGAGTGTTAAATTTCTAGAGTGGAGACCACGCACTTGTAAGCACAGCGTGGGATGTCCACCCTCAAGGTGGATGGTTGACTTAACAAAGGAATTAACCGGTCGCTCTGTGTACAGCAGTGGACGTTCGACTTGATAAGATGATGATAATAATGGAACACAGCAATCGGTCATTGAAGCTTAGCAGCAGGAATAGATAACAGTGCTTAAAGCTGATCTCCAGATTAAGTAAATGGGGACAAGTTAAATCATATTACTAAAACGTTAAACTAAATATTTATATTAAATCTACAAAGCATTTATCCAATAAGATCCAAGAGAAATTCGAATCGCTCCCAATGTCCATCCAAGTGCGGTGGACCAGCGGGGATGATTGAACGGGATTATCGTTGCGTCGTGTCAGTAGGCCAGTGATGCTATTTGTAGAGGCTTTGAAAAGTTAACACGCTGTGTACTTTGGTTTGCGGGGATAGAATCCCGACGGTTACAAATTGGAAATATAACAATTTTACTCACATAGATTTAGAGGGAATTATGAATAGATAATATATATACGAGTAATAGTATAGATTTTATCAGAGGATGCTAGTCCCTTTGGTGGATCTGATCACAACTGGGCATTTGAAGAACCAAACTTATCGCCATAAACCAAACAATTGTCAGACGACAACTGTCACAGCCATGACCGTTGGACACGTGTTTTTAGGAATGAACTTTTGACGTTGGTCAATACCTAAATGAGGCTAAAAGGCTGATGATGCAGACAATAATTGATAATATGGTTTTAAACACGACTGTATGCTGAGCAGAAAAAAAGCTGCGTCCGATATCTAATGACCGTACAACAACATAAAATATTCTGAAATCGATTTTTTTTTGTATGCACAACGGGTTCGTACTTGACCTCAATCACACTTGATGTTAAGTGAAGATGAGGTCGAAGGTAGAAGCGTACTGACCCGGAAACCCCAACAGGGAACTGGCTATCTTATCTCTGACAACCGGAACACAACAATGCTATTAACATTGCTGCTTGGCGGCAGATTTAGATAAGATGGTGGTAGCTAGCCAGGCGGACATTTAAAATGCCCTACCACCAACCAAACCGAGTACTTAAACATATACCCCGCTGGGGATCGAACCCGCGACCTCCGAATCGTAAACCCAATGTTGTTTACATTGAGCCACGGAGGCGGTTTTCATTCGATTTTCATTGTCAAGTTTTTCATGAAGAATACTTTGAAACTCGAAACATGTACGAAGTAAGTTGCATCTCTTTTACTCCACTCAAGACTGTATCGCATTATCCGATCTTGGAACAGAGCGGTTGCAATCTACGCGTCTGTATACAAAGCCGTAGGAGCAAACAGAACTTACATAAATTATAGCCAGCCAATTGTGACAACAGTCTGGGTGAAAATCACAGACACACAATATTCGATGGCACGATTTAGACAGCGTCGCGCCACTGCCTACATTTGCATATAGAAATGCAACATTTAAAGCTGAATGTGGCCACGAAAGTAGTGGAATAATAATAAAATCGCAGATATGTCTGACTTCACATCAACATGCCACATGCATAGATTTGGTGAGATGGCGATCGCAAATGATTTGGGAGTTTCGCAGCTGTGGTCAAAGCTTTTATACTCACGCTGGTGATCTGTTAGTCACGTTTTATAGCACTCACGAGAGAGACGTATTTGTCCTATTCAGATCTCTTGGAAAGCACATGCCTATGTGCCTGAGAATTTATTATAAAGACAATCTGAATGACTGACTTTTTGTGAAAGACTGGAAATGCGTTTGACCACAATCTCACCTAAATTTTTGCGAGAGTTGCCAAGTTAGTGTAGGAAGTGAGGAAGCTATAGTGATGATGTATCCGAAGATAAACTGCGTCATTTCAGTCAACGCCTATTCACTCTAGACTTGACTGCGTATACCTACCTATGATGATGCTGGAAGCGTGCTCGCTAGAAACGTCCAACTTAGGAAAGGATGCACCTGCGTGCACCTAGATTTAACATTGTTAGATACGAGTCAGGCCAGCTTTTAAATTGTAGGTATATTATTTTTTCCATAAGTTATAATTCACATAGATTGTGTCAGCCTGCATCGATCCGCCCGTCTCGTGGCTGCTTGTGTTTGCTCGTGGTTCACTGAGTTGTGTACTTTGAGCTTCCAGCTGGAGAATGCAATGCGAATATAAAGCAATTGACGCCTTAAGCGAACAAAGCAGTGGGTATGTGCGAGTTAATGTATTAAAATTAATTGTATTCAAATGTAGACGTACCTAATGGTTATTTCAATGAATTCTGTAACGATGTTAATAGATTGAAAATTTTGAAACCATCAATGGAACTTAACATAATTATATCATCCAAGTATACAAAGCAAGTCGTATGTGTGGCGTGACTTTGAATTAAAGATTAAAGAATTGTGTGATTAGGGAAAGGTGTGACCTGCAAGATGACGTAGTAAGGTAGAAAGGTGGTTTGGGTAAAGGAACAAATGAGTGAAAGAGGAATAATGAAAGCGTGAGTGGAAGGGTCGGTAAAGGTCGACCATGAAGGACGTACGTCAATCGTGACGTACTTACAAAGGGTCAGGTGTGGTCAACCACTAAACCACGTGTGTGTATGAACCATTTGATGAAAGAAAGAAAGAAAGAAAACATTTATTCAGCATACAATGGGCATGTACATGAAATTTTTTTGAGAAATTAAAACTAAAACATAATAATGCAAGCTGACATAGGTTCCAGCTCAGCATAATGCGATGAGAGTGGAAGATGCAAAAATAGTATGCCAGGATACTTACAAGTGGCAATCAATAGTCTCTGCCTAGCGCAACGAGAAACGGGCGTGAGCATATGTATGTATCAAATGATGGATTCATAACGGCTGCATCAATTTTCACCAAACGTGGCTAAGAACGTTTTCCCACTAAGTAGCTTAACCTTAAATATAACCCGCACTAAAAATCTAATCACGCACTATTGAGGTACATTCGGACAAAGACTATGGGACACGGGACATCATAAAATATCTCTGAAATACCAGTAATAAAACTGAAATAGAATAGCCGAATTACACCCAGAAGGAAATTTAAAATCCAGCTCCTCGAGTCGAGTTCAAATATAAGAGTCTGAGGATCCTATTAATTAATCTCAAGATTGAAATCGTACTTGAGTTAACAATTGAGATTCTGCTTCAAAAAATATTGTCTCAATTTTATTATCGACTCAAGTTTGACGTCAATCTTGAGGTTGCTTTATTAATACGGTCCTAATTTCCTTAGTCTCGCAGTGAGATGAAGCTTTACTCCAACAGTGGGGACTTTGATGATGAAGTTTGTAGGTCTCCCTGAGATCTACAGCCACATTCAGGGACACTTGGCACATGATCGTAAATCTCCAGTATAAGCTGGTCTCTCTGCGTTTATATTTCTGATAGCGTCGCGCGGCCAGCTTACACTGGAAATTGTCGACGTCCTGTCGACAGTACATCACGCGACACGATTAATTCAAACATAATGACGATTATATGAGAGCGATCATTGCTTAGTCACGCTTATTTTACTTAATATACAGAGTTGCATGCGTCGGACACGGACCACCTACACTAATTAATGCAATGCAATATAATACACTACAATAGAAATACATTGAACTATTTAAAAGAAAACACATTTTACAGAAAGTTGGTAAGAGTAAAACGTACAAAATTGGAAGTAGTTTTTATTTAGTAAATTAGACTTCTTTTTTATGCACAACGGGTTGGTACTTGACCTCAATCACACCTGATGTTAAGTGAAGATGAGGTCGAAGGTGGAAGCGTACTGGCCCGGAAACCCCAACACATTTGGGGGACTGGCTATCTGATCTCTGACAACCGGAACACAACAATGCTATTAACATTGCTGGTTGGCGGCAGATTTAGATAAGATGGTGGTAGCTAGCCAGGCGGACATTTAAAATGCCCTACCACCAACCAAACCGAGTACTTAAACATGTATCTCGCTGGGGATCGAACCCGCGACCTCCGAATCATAAACCCAATGTTTCAATCAATCAATCAATAGATTTCCACTTGCAACGATCCTGACAAACTACTGTTGCTTCTTCCACTCTCAACAAATGCTTTATACACGCTCATCCGTTGGTGGGTGACCGCACCTGACCTTTTGTGAGGACGTCAGTCATTAACTTAGTAATAAGTAATTTAGCCAAGTCTATTAGTAATTTAGAAAACCTTACCTTAAGAGGCTTATATCACCTAGACTATTCGTTATTGTAAAAGTCACCTAGGGAGAGGTTTTCCTACATCATATAAAATTCCAGCAGACATTTACTTCATCTCACTTTAATTTAAATTTCAGTTTTTCTCGAAACTTTCATAAAAGTAGCATCGAGACGGTCATTAATATTCACTACGCCTTATTTTGAAAGCATTTACGACGTAAAGCGAGGGAGAGTTACAGTTTGAATCAAGGAGGAGGAGAGAGATATATATTATATATATATATATATATATATATATATATATATTGGTAACTAATTATTAGATTTAGTATTAGTTACTTTAAAAATTAAACGTAATAAGACTTGAACAATTAAAACATTGTATTCTCCAAAATCAAAGCACAAGCGGATGCTATTCTTTATCGATTAGCGAAGTTAAGCAATGGGAAAACCTTGGATGGGTGACCACTACGACTATTTCCGTGCTTCGGGGGGCACGTTAAATAATATCCTTGGGCATATACACACAGCGCCATCTAGTTCCACACTAAGTAACTAGGCTTGTGTTGTGGATACCAGATGGTTGATACACTACACGAGTAATTTTCTTTTTGTAAAAAAATACATGTATACATGAAAAACATCCATAACTCGGGCACACATACAAACATATGCCCCTAGCGGGATTCGAACCCGCGACCCTTTGGTATAGCAGCAGAGTTTCTAACCACTACACCAAGCAGGTCGTTAAATAGTTTTCAATTGAAGGCAGTCGTTCACCCCCTGTCGCGTTTCAAAGTCAAAGTCAAAAATGCTTTATTTTGTAGGTACACAGAGTACACTTAAAATTTTACATTTTTTAAGCTAATGCTTGTTCAAAATGCAATTTACCCCTGAGAAGAACAAGCAAGAAACTCGAAGGGTTGCTCCTTTAAAATCAGGCTTTGATTTTACATAAAGGTTTTTATATTTCATTATTAATCGTGAAATAGCCTGGCATGCGAACGATCTGATTATGTCCAGGGATGATTATCATCTAAATAGTCTGATATTTTATAATATGCTTTGTTAATCAACAGCATTATTAAAATTTCTTTTAGAGAAAATATATTCTTATACTTATACCAAACTTATGCCAATTAAAGATTCTTATTATGTTACTGACAATGGTTACCGTTAAAATTGAATGGGTAATGTTTTAATAAAATTACAATAAAATTGGTACTACTTTACTTTGTTAATTAGTTTCTGTTTTATAGTACCTTTAAATTTATCGAGAGAAAGATTTTGTATATCAACTGGGACCTTATTGAAAAAGCGTATAGATAACCCTTTGAATGAATTACTGACTTTGCGGAGGCGACTTATGTGACCTGCAAGATTATCTTTATTTCTTGTATTGACATCATGTTTATCACTATTTTTCCTAAATGATGCTATATTTTTTTTGTGTGCAATACATAGTTAGAAAGGTGAGCTGTAGATGTTATTTCAAGCATTAACCTTTAGGCGGACGCGAACACCGATCGGTGTCGGCGGTACACCCGACTTTCAACTCTCAATTGTAATGATTATAGAGTTCCAATTCCTTTGGACTGTGTTTGAACTTGTTCTCTATTAAATTCCGCATCCAATAATGTGCGCCATGTCATGTTAGCTATGATATTTAGTCTGTATTTGCGAAAATATTTTTTTTCTCTGTGGGTGGGAGTATAGGCATAGAATTCCAACTACTGTTTTTTATTAGAACAGGCTTAGGAACCTCGCCATAGAGCTTCCAATTCTAATAAGAATTTATTGAATTACCCGTTTTTTTAAGAAAAACATGAAATAAATCTGTACTTTCCGTAAAAATACCAATTATATCGTGGATATAGGTATACCTACATATTACAACTCGTAACATTTTTCTGATTTTTTGTATTATAGCTGTAGTAGTGTTCATTCATTATATCCATAGATAATATATTCCCGTAGCTATAGCTTTTCACAGATTACAAATACACCCAGTAGAAGAGTATCTATAAACGTTTTTAACACCGCAGGTATTTTCGAAAATTTGACAGGCGCGCCGAGATACTTGACCCGCGGAATAATAAAAAGGAAATTAAAATATTTGGTATGTTATGTTATATAACATCACGACCGCTATCCCGAATGGGTTGGTTAGAGTTATCACAAATATTGGTGTTTGGGTCTTCCAAACATTAGAGTTTAAAGACTGAAACGTCTACGGTTCATCTTACGAAATATACAGAAGCGCACACATCCATAGGTCGCCGGTTCAGATCCGGCTCGAAGGACCATGAAGATGTTAATTCTGCTAACCTAACACCTTGGGGTTGATAATATTGAGCACTACTGCAAATACGTGTTGTTTATTGATATATTGATAGGCACACGCGGAGCTCTTGCTGTCCGGTGTCTTTAGCTTGCTTGCTACGGCGTCTTGCTAACGACTAACTTTGGCATTAATAAAAGCCGCGGTAAAATGCTGACGCGAAGAATGTACAGTTGGACTGTACATGATTGGTGGTGAGCCCATCAAAAAATTTGGTGGAAAGTCCCTTAGTCGCCTTTCACAACACCCCCGGTAAGAGTCGGGTTGGTACTATTCTTTTTAATTTGTGTTTGGGATATCTCTGACCATGTATGAGTTTATCGAGACTAATTGAAATTAAATTGAAAAATACAATATGTGACTGTTACCCAAAAAAAGGTACGTATTTTATTATTTTAATAAATCTTGCTGTCTAAGGTGAGTCGGTGGTTCACAATGTACCCAGCGTGCGGTCCGGTGTGCACACGTAAATATAACAGCACTAAGCGCGTTGTGCGCAGCATCGGTCCGCGCAATGGATAAATGTTACACTGGTGACCATGAGGTTAGTAAAACGTGGACCAAGGGAGTCAGTGAGGGGTGTTGTAGTAGTTGTTGTTAGTTAAACCTCGACGAAAAACGGCGTTGTGTATATTTGTATATCCAATAAGAATTCAAACTCGAAATATCGCTACAAACTGTAATAATTATGCATAATCGTAAAGTACTAATCCTCACGAACATTTTGATATATAATAATGACAGAAATATGTAATAAAATTATAATTACTTACGACATAAAGTTGGAACACTGTTCCCTACCGATAACTGAACGAACGAACTAACTTTGACATTTTTATTGTGTATGAGAATAGCCGAACACTGCCCTCTCTGAACGTATGCCGTAAGATAATATATCAGTGGTCCACTGGTTTTTTTTTCCCAAACAGTTTCAATAGTACTATTGTAACCACGTACAGTAGACTGGTCTTTTTTTTTTGGTTACAGTTGTAACCACGGACGGTTGAGTGGATAAGTTTCAATCTTACAACACCCCGCTTTTTGTGTCAGGGACTAAAATACCGCAAGAAGTTTTCTTTCTTTCGTTTTATTGATTTTGACATTCATTCTAATTCTTTCTAATTTTAACATTTTTGTTTTTATGCACAACGGGTTATCACTTGTCCTCAATCACGCCTGATGTTAAGTGAAGATGAGGCCGAAGGTGGAAATGATTAATTTTGAAATCTTGACAGTTTTTGAACATCCCCTGCAAGTTGGTTTATGGTACATTTAAAATTGTATAATATTAAGTAATTATAATTAAATAGATTTGTCAAATTTTGCATGCTCAGAAGGCAGAATGTAATGAGCTCAATTTTTAATATGAAACACCATTGTGTACCTATATTCTACCAAAATATATAATTTGAATTAGGAAAAAATATATACAGTCCAGAAAAATTGACATTGACGCACACCCCAGTAAAACAAAGCACTTACGTAACACGGGCTTACAGAACTAGTCCAATGTTTTCCGTACGATTTTATATATTGAAACAAAACGCATTCGGGACATATGTCCCTCGCTGCGCCAGTCCCGTTGTCCCGCTATTTAAAACGACAAACAAAATGGCTATTTAAAAATGTTCGCAAATGAAAATTCCACTCGAAAAACTGCAATGTGCGCGACTGTGGATGAATAATGAGTGGAAAATGTCTCCTATGTTATTATATAACGTTCCTCTAAAAGCATTCGCTGTTAAAGCAAGTCAATGTATTATATTTTTATGACGTTTCCTGTTTTGTCTGGTTCCCGCGAGGGCGCGGTAAGAGCCGGATATACTTTATAGACACAAATTCAAACTGAAATAATAACTTCTTATCTCTGAGTTTATTTGTTGGAAGCATCAATTTAATTTTGCTCATTTCTTTTTTTATCCACAACGGGTTAGCACTTGACCTCAATCACACCTGATGTTAAGTGAAGATGAGGCCGAAGGTGGTAGCATACTGACCCGAACATACTGACATCATTAAATTTTGTTTCATTAAACGACTTCAAAAAAAGAGGAGGTTCTGTATTCGGGGCGTATTTTTTTTTTATGTATGTACACCGATATCTCCGAGATTTGGCGGTTGATTCACATGGTTCTTTTTGTAAATGAAAGGGGATACCGTCGAGTTGGTCCCATTGTAATTTCAGCGTAATCGGTCCAGTAGTTTTTGTGTAATCATGGTAAACATCAGAATGGCATTACATATTTAGACCATTTTGTAGTTTTTACACAGGCAAACTAAGTAGATACAGTTTGGGTTTGTATGGAAAAAGTGTAGACAAGGTCGGTGTGATTATCAGCATAAATATGACAAATCAAAGATCATCAGGTCGAGCTGGTACACCCGAACTGCCCATCTAACCTGTAGGAGCGAGAAGGTCGCCATCGCACAAAAATTATCAGGGAGATTAGCAACCACGGATAAATATTAATAACTTTTTTTAACCGACTTCAAAAAAGGAGGAGGTTTTGTATTCTTTATGAATGTAAATCGATTAGTCCGAAATTTTTAAGCCAATTTACGTCGGTGTGATTATCAACAATAAATATGACAAATCGAAGATCATCAGGTCGAGCTGGTACACCCCAAGTGCCCACCTAACCTTTTCTTTTCTTTCAGTTTCACTTTTCTTCCATATATCGAAGGTGCAGGTGTAAAGCCGTTCCTCATCCCAAGGTAGAACTATCGGCAAATTGATATAACTAGTCTTCATTGATGTGAGCAACTGGGACCAGTGGGTGGGTGGTTATTCATCGATGTAAGACAATAGCTCATCGTAGTGCATTATAGGTCGGCGTTACGCCAAACTGACGAAGGATATTTATTTAGGTATTTACAAAATATTCTCGATCCTCATCTATAGCGGTAAGACACTGATTTTCAGCTAGTGCCCTGCGTGAGAAAGCGAGGGTACGGTACTAGTGCAAAAATTTTCAATAACAACCATAAGTGTGTATTCTATAAAGATCATGTTGTACGGTGGTGTATAGCAATTGTATGGATCATAATGATACTCGTTTAAAATAATAATTGTCAAAAGTGGGCTTAACATAATTAACTAAATACCTACAACGCGAACGAGTCAAGATGTCTGTGAGCAGCTACCGCTAAGCTATTCGAAATATTGCAATGCTTTCGGAATATTCTTCTTAATAATAATAATAGCGATACAGTTCGTTATAACGAAGTTAGGAAATGTGGGGGCTGTATTGACAATTTGTTTTGTAGGTTTCTAGGGTTCCGTAGTGAATAAGGAACACTTATAGATTCGCCATGAATCTCGCTCACCATAATTCGAACAGACTAGACACGAAAGTAAATAATTGATTTGCGGTACTTACTCGATTTATACCCGACTGCCCAAGAAAAGAGGGTAATGTTTTTCGAGTGTATGTGAGTCCGTTCCTTATTTATTTATTTATTTATTTAGGCTCACCAACAGAGTACATACATTACATTTTACAAAATCATTTGCACTAAAATTTTCTGGTTTGAACTCCAATTACAGATGAGCACAACACTCAAATGCATGTAGTACAATAACACTATAAGCTATAGGCATATAATTTTAAACTACAAAAAAATAATTTTGAAAGTATCTCAAGTAATAAATAAGTTTGGGTAGGTTAAATAAAATATTTTAAAAATTTTACTACTAATTACTTATAACTAAGTGTGTGAAAAGGTGATAGGTACATTTACACTGAACACTAAAAAAAACTAACAATAACAAAAAGCAGATATAGTAGGTGAGATCAATCGTCAGTCGATGAAATTTTCATTATCTTTCGACTAAATATGGGGAGCGAGTCGTGAAATATGTCTATATGAGTATGAACATTACAGATGGAATTATATTCGCTACATAATCTATTCTCGTTCCTTTGCCGCATCTTGCTTAAACAGCTTGACCGATTTCGAAGTGCATGGTGTCGTTAGATTCGTTCTGATCACTGACACTCTAGGGATACACACAAAAAAATATCGCTGTCTTTAGGAAAAGAGTTAAGGAACATTACCTTTCCATTTCATAGTGTTATTCCGTGTATTATATGTATGTTATACTTTATATTCGTATGTATTGAAATATGTACTTATTTATGTATTTATGTACTTATTAGTATGTAGTTACATTTATATTCAGTTAGGTTTTTTTATCTATCATATTTATCCATTTTTTAGATTGTGCACGTCTTATCTGCCTCTTCCAGTCATATCTCTCTTTCGTAGGTCTGCTGGAAGAAATTTCATTGTAGAAATAAGAAGAACCTGTTGTGTCGTCTCTATTATGTTGTATCTGTATGTCTTTTTTTCTTGTGTGCAATAAATGATAAATAAATAAAATAAATAAATAAAAAAATCCAATATGGCGCCTGCAATAAACACAATATGCTGTCGGATTTTTTGGTATTGTTATTTTGGACAATACTTTTGGACAAAACAAACAAACACACACACACACACACACACACACACATATATATACATAACAAACAACAATTGTGAGTTATGTAGATACTTAAGAATTTTTCTTTTTTGTAATTTTTCTTTTTTTTTGGTGGTGTTGTTATACTTTCTACTTGTGTTACAATATTTATTTTATATAGGTAATGCTAAGTATAACAATACATTCGTTGGTACGCTGTGGCTTTGGAGATGGGCGTTTATAGCTACACTACAGTTTCCAACTACAGTAGCTATCATCGCTATTTTGTACTGTGTATATTTATTTCTGTATCCAATAAAATTATTCTTATTCTATTCTAGTTCAGTTTATTTTACCTTCAGATCTAAGATATGTCTGTTTATAGAGAAATATGTCGGACACTTTTCCATATATGAAAATGATACGAGATTTATTTAATTTTCATTCAGACATCAGGGCGGGCCACTGGGAGTCGAGTTGGATAAAAAGTGGAATTGCAAACACGAGGGGATCGAGTTCGAATGTAACTTTGTCCAGGAAATTAATCCCACTATTAATTCGCCGCGGATCCAGATTGAAATGCGGTTTTCACTTGGTGTGATTTCTCATTTAGACGTGTCCGCTGCGACGTGGAGAGACTCTTTAGTTACACTCATTTTGTGGTAACGTTCAAAAATTTTATGGCATATTTAAACTCACATATCGACGCTGGAAAGGCAACCTTGCTGATCCGCCACACTTGCGAATATGAGTTATATATACCGTTAGAATGGTCTGATTTTTCTCTATCCACTGATCTTAGTTTCATCCAAATACGAGTATTTTTTTATGGTCGATAAGCAACCTGTGATTCGGTTTTTACTGGTTGATAAGCGTACAATTTTAGGTCATTATAGAAATTTTGTATCTTAAGCTACCTTTCATTTAATCACATTGTAGGATAAGCAACATCACTATTTTGTGTTATTCTGCATAGTTTTATATAAGAAAACTTGCATCGCCATGACACAGACAACAGTTTATACATATATTATAATTAGCCGCGCTAAAATTTGTCATGATATATGTAACTATACGGTAAAGGTGCATCGGTGGCTCAGCGGTTAAGATGCGGTCTCCCAATTTGGGAGGTCCGGGATCAATTCCCAGGCAGGCCATGTACCAATGATTGTTTCGTCATGTCCTTCTGTCTATCTGTCCGAGGCATAGCTCAGAGGCTCTTAGTACTAGAAAGCTACAATTTGACAAGGGTATATATAATAATGTAAATAAAATAAGAGCGTCGGTGGCTCAGTGGACGAGACACAGTCTCCCAATTTGGGAGGTCCGGGTTCGATTCCCAGGCAGGCCATGTACCAATGAGTTTTTAATTTCAATTTAATTACTTATGTGCATTTATCCGAATGCTTTTAAAACGGTGAAGGAAAACATCAGGAGGAAACCTGTATGCCTGAGAAATAAAACTTCAAAGGCATGTTTAACCGCCTCCGTGGCTCAATATAAACAACATTGGGTTTACGTTTCGGAGGTCGCGGGTTCGATCCCCAGCGGGGTACATATTTAGTACTCGGTTTGGGTGGTGGTAGGGCATATTAAATGTCCGCCTGGCTAGCTACCACCATCTTATCTAAATCTGCCGCCAAACAGCAATGTTAATAGCATTGTTGTGTTCCGGTTGTCAGAGATAAGATAGCCAGTCCCCCAAATTAGATGGGGTTTCCGGGTCAGTACGCTTCCACCTTCGACCTCATCTTCACTTAACATCAGGTGCGATTGAGGTCAAGTACCAACCCGTTGGGCATAAAAAAAAAAAGACATCCATGACATGAAAAGATGTACTTGACCTCATCAAGTACGAACCCGTCGTGAATAAAAAAAAAAGCAAATGCGACTGCACCACGAGTGCTCAGCCCTTATTGAATACCTACGAAACCGTTTTATAAAACTATGTTTGTTTGAACTATTGTGGCCTCACTCTTGCACACTGCAATCCTCGGCACAATGCCTGTTTAGCGAGCCGCAAAGCCTCCGGGAGCGGACGCATTAGCGGGACCCAGTGTAGCTCCACTGTGACCTACATGTTACCGGGTTTGGAGGTTGCTGGGTGTTTGAAACTATGCAGATCTATAACTAGTTGGGGAACGTCGGAATTTATATACGTAAAATCTGTAAGTAGAATCAATAACCGATATAAGAATAAGAATAATGTTTATTCAGAAAATGTTACATAGTTAAAACTAAATATGTAAGGCTATACTTAGTACCACTAATACAAAAGCCATAGCTGCCGAACTAGGTTTATGCAACCTGTATTTCAGCATACAACGCCCTTCCCCTGGAGATTAAACAGGATTAGCTTAGTGTACATAAAGATAGTTAACAAATGAAATTTTGTTTAACAAATGTATTCCGTATTGTTGTGCAATAAAATTTACTTAATTGATTGAAATCAAGTGCTACTGATCTGTGTATGTGTGAATTTAAATCTAATATATATATATATGTGTGTGTGTGTGTGTGTGTGTGTATGCATATAGCAAGATGAATTGCCACACTTAAGTGGTAGTGGACGGGGTACACTGCTCGCAAGACCGACGGCCGTTGGGGCGGAAAGGTTCTCGAGTGGCTACCACGCTCCGGAAGATGCAGCGTGGGCGGCTCCCCACAAAGTGGACCGACGATTTGGTAAAGATCTAGACTCTATTGTAGAGCAGGGAGACGGAACAGAGCCCTAAACACGTTATTATATTGGATACGTAGAGCATTGTACGCTTTTTGTGTAAAGTTGGCCCATAGACTGCTCGTGTAGAATGTCTGACAGTATGCTTTAAAAAGCGTAATTTTGACTTCAGCCGCACACCGAGCAAACCTATGTGACAATGACCTACGTTCCCTCTCAATATCTAAGTTATCGCTTAAATTATCAGTGAAGATATTTAAACTGCTGAACACGGTCCAAAGGTACTATGAAATAAATTCTTTTGACAATGTGTTATAGCTACCTTGAACTCCTGACTAATTAAAGAAAGTAGGATGTTAAAGTAGGAAAATGTACCTTAGATCAGTTACAAAACAAATTTTTCATGGCTGTAGAAAAAGTATTCCAGGGGATGATTTCTTTTTTTTTTTATCACTTTGCACATACACACAGCGCCATCTAGGACCACGGTAAGCATCTAGTCTTGTTTTATAGGTACCGGATGGTTGATAAACTACACAAATACATTCTTTTTTGTAAATAAATACATATACATGAAAAATATCCATAACTCGGCATACCGTATAGATACAAAGAGTAAATAAAGACGCTCTTAAATTTAGCTAGATCACTATAATTGATTTAATTAGCTTAAATTAAGTACAGAGCTCTTGTATAGGGGTATAGGGGTATGGTATGTACTCATACGTCATGCGTGAGGAAATGTAATTGGGTGTGTGAATGTGTGTGTGCCCAACAGTGTACCTGCACAGTATGTATGCATATGTGTGTGTAGTAAAGTTGTCTGTCGAAGCACTAGCGTAGACACTCGGGAATGCGCAATGTCTGTATTCATCGTACAAACATAAGGCCTAGCGGGATTCGACGTTTTGGTATAGTGGTTACTTTAGTAACTTATTAGTAATCTGTGATAGTGGTCAGAGTTTCAAACGACTACACCAAACAGTCGTTAGCAAACAGTATTATATGCTACTGCAAGGTTATGACCCGTATTACCACGCAGTTATACAAACATAATAAATTACAAATTACTTAGCTATAATTACAATTACACTGGTCAGTCACACAGTAGCTTATGGAGCTAAGCCGATATAACACTATAACACTACAGTTTGCTTCCACGAAAGGCCGTATTCCGAAACTAGGGTAAGTCCCGGACAGATGATACGGTCGAATTTTTTTCACAATTAATAATGAAATATTATAACATTAAATAATAATTAATAATTTTGTAATATAAAAACCTTTTCTTTTAAAAGAGCGACCTCTCGAGTTTCTTGCTTGTTCTTCTCAGGGGAAAATTGCCTTTTGAACAAGCAGTAGCTTTAAAAATGTAAAATCTGACTATTTTAAGTGTACCCCTGTGTACCTACAAAATAAAGCATTTTTTGGTTTTGATTTTGAATACTTGCCGTTTTGTGGCATGATTTTTAAGGGGAGTGGCTAACTGCACTTTGGTGATTAAGTAAATTTTATTCATTTATTTATTTTCGAAACAGATCCAATAAGGACTTTAAACTTTTAAGTATTTAGAACACCTAAACGCTTGGGATATTACTGACCATCCCATTTGGGATAACGGTGGCCGCTCCGTGGCTCAATGTAAACAACATTGGGTTTATGTTTCGGAGGTCGCGGGTACATATTTAGTATTCGGTTTGGGTGGTGGTTGGGCATATTAAATGTCTGGCTAGCTACCACCATCTTATCTAAATCTGCCGCCAAACAGCAATGTTAATAGTATTGTTGTGTTCCGGTTGTCAGAGATAAGATAGCCAGTCCCCCAAATTAGATGGGGTTTCCGGGTCAGTACCCTACCACCTTCGGCCTCATCCTTCTTTAACATCAGGTGTGATTGAGGTCAAGTACTAAACCGTTGTGGATAAAAAAAAAACGGTGACGTTAATGTATCTTGCTTCAAATCCATAAATAACCTATTGATTCTATGTAACATATGAAACGATTACAAATAGTTTACCATCTGGCTATCTGTGCCTTACCTTGCTGGCATGGAGGATATATTATTGTGACGTCCAAAATTTTCAGAAACCCGCACAATCCCACATCACTTCACCAGCATATAAAAGTCCACTACTAGACATAAGCCCATGATGCGATTTGTATCGCTTCATATGGAAGGATTCTCCTTAAACGCCACGCTGGTCTGGGTTGGCGATCACACCAATGACTCTTCCCATTACTGGTTTATCCTGCTATGCTAACGTTCCCTTAGTCACCTTGGAACCCACGGGAAAAGACGCATTGGTCCCATTCTACCCTACCAGGAGATAGCTACAATAATCCGTAATACCAGGGCATCATAAATGTAAGAGGGTCAGAATAAGGCGTTCGTTCCCAACGGGTGCGAAACTGTTTGGCTGGGGGCCAGTAACCGATTGCCTCGGTGCCGCGCCCTGGCAGCCCTGCTCGTTGCCCCCGCACTTCACACCCCCATTTCACATGCACTCTATATGCAGCTGGACTAGATAAGCTTTGTGTACGGGCCTTTGATTTTCCATATTCCATATCGTCGAACAATGCTCAAAGTTGGTTTTGTTCATAATTCACTGCATAACGAAAATTCTCTCCGTCTGAGCACTTACCAGACAATCGGAATGTTTTCTTCGCAATAGTTTCTAGATTCTAGACAAGGTTTGACATAACTTATTTGTAAGTTTTAAAATGGGTAAATAGACTTTGGGTAAGGGGAACGACGGGGTAAAGAGGACAGTAGACCATGATCAACTAACTACAACTTCATCACAATGTATAGCTCTATGTGTACTCATAACCGCCTCCGTGACTCAATGTAAACAACATTGAGTTTACGATTCGGAGGTCGCGGGTTCGATCTCCAGCGGGGTACATGTTTAAGTACTCGGTTTGATTGGTGGTAGGGCATTTTAAAATGTCCGCTTAGCTAGCTATCACCATCTTATCTTTATGCCGTCAAGCAGCATTGTTGTGTTCCGGTTGTCAGATATAAGATAACCAGTCCCTCAAATGTGTTGGGATTTCCGGATCAGTACGCTTCCACCTTCGACCTCATCTTCACTTAACATCAGGTGTGATTGAGGTCACGTACAAACCCGTCGTGCATAAAAAAAAAGTAACCAACACACTAAAGTCCTGTAACCATTTTCAAAAAAACTGAAAATAGCCATGGATTAATTTATTAGAAAATTGATTTTGAATATCCTAGCATCTTCCACAACGCAATGAAGTGCACAGTGGTAACTCTAATTCAATATTGTAGGTTTTATAACTAAATACCTACACTATACCTAAAGTAAACTACAGTATATTTATAAATAGTTGACTATCTATAAGTGCTTCTAGTGATTGTGTTTTATACTATATATTAAGTATTTCTACATATTTATTTATATATATATATATATATTTATTTATTTATTTATGTGTATATATATATATATATATATATATATATATATATATATATATATATATATACAGGGCGTCCCAAAGTTATGGGACATGAAGGGGAAGTACCTTAAATATTGTAGATAGTGAATTTTGCTCAAAGAAGACTTTATGTTATTTTTAAAAGTTAGTAATTCTGCATTCATAGATTTTCTAAAAATTACTTGCTTCGGCTGGGAATCGAACCGACTTAAATGTGAAAAAAAAAACACCCTACTTTTATGATGCCAATCGAAAGAATAGCTAAAAAATAATAACTCTGCCTAAGTAACATAGTATTTTAAAAGAAAGGAACAACATAAAATGATTGAGTCAAATTTCAAGAAAGTTATTTATTGCTAAAGTGATTTCTTCTTTTGGGGATACGTGAAAGATATGCTATACAAAAAGCGATACGAGAACGTAGGCGAGTTGCAAACAGAATTGTGCCATATCACATCGAGTGTTCACCATAAAATGATTAGAAAATCAACAGGCAGCGGGCTCATTAAAAGATTGGCGATTTGCGTAAGACAAGAGGGATCACATTTTGAGCATTTAATTAATTAATTTACAAAAAAATACCTACTTAATTGACTACGGCAGTTTCATGTATGTTTTTTATTTGATTAAAATGATTAATTTCACGTTGTTCCTTTCTTTTAAAATACTATGTTACTTAGGCAGAGTTATTATTTTTTAGCTATTCTTTCGATTGGCATCATAAAAGTAGGGTGTTTTTTTTTTCACATTTGAGTCGGTTCGATTCCCAGCCGAAGCAAATAATTTTTAGAAAATCTATGAATGCAGAATTACTAACTTTTAAAAATAACATAAAGTCTTCTTTGAGCAAAATTCACTATCTACGATATTTAAGGTACTTCCCCTTCATGTCCCATAACTTTGGGACGCCCTGTATATATATATTTATAAAATTAAGTCAATTAATATGATATTATTATTATATTTATGCATGCACCCTACCTGTTTTTCTACCTACAAATGTCCCGTAGCTGTGGGCTGTCTGGAAGAGATCGCTTTTAGTGATAAGACCGCCTAATTGTGTTCTATTGTTATCATCAAAATTATTGTAAATTATTTTGCGCAATAAAGAGTATTTGTATTGTATTGTATTGTATTGTATTGTATTGTATATTCTATTACTAATGGATACCTACTTTTACCACAAGAACTTTTAACAGAAAATACAACCAATTTCGAAAAATCTCTTGAATCAGCCACCACAATGTAATAAATGATTTTACTGAAACGCTTGTACCTATTTCACATTCTATGTTCACTGTCTTGATTAATCACTGCTATATCAACAAATTTCTTTCGTACGACGTGCCATGAGACTTATAGGTGATAGTTCGATGACTGCTAAATTGCAGAGCCTTGAACACCGTCGCAAAGTCGCCTGTCTCTCAGTTTTTTACAGGATACATTTCGGGGAGTGTGCGTTGGAATTACATAATCTTATTCCACCGTCACCCTTCCATCTTCGGACCACTAGGCGTGGGGAGGGATTCCACCCGTATATAGTTAACATACCGAACATTCGCACTAAGAAGTTCGATTCTTCATTCACCATCCGAACAGCTAAGGCATGGAACTCCCTTCCGGCGTCAGTCTTTCCTGAATCCTACAACCTTGGGATCTTCAAGAGCAGAGTGAATAGGCATTTACTGAGATCGCGTGCTTCATCTCCGACCACATCGTCACTTTCCATCAGGTGAGATTGTGGTTAAATGCGAATCCAGTCAATCATATTAAAAAAAAACTAATAAAAAAGTCGGGGCCAATGCTTCGTCATATCAGCCAAAGTCGTCCACTGCTGGACAAAAGCCTCCCCTATCCTATTTAGTAATAAGACACACAATAGTTAGCGCAGTGTGATATATTTTGTAGATACAAAAGGCCTGACAAAAAGAAAGATAAAAGAGATTGACAGCTATAAAAGAGTAGAAATATCCCAACGAATCCCAACTAATATTATTAATGTGAAAGTTTGTGTATGTATGTCTGTATGTATGTTTGTTACCTCTTCACGCCAATACCGCTAGATGGATGAATAAAATGATAAATAGAGAGATTAGGACCTGGATTAACATATACGCTAATTTTTTTGCTGAACCGATTTTGATGAAATCGTCTACGCGAACCAAGTCGTGGGTGGAAAGCTAAATAATGTGTAGCGGCCTATTACATTACATAGTTTTAATACCCTAAAGATCTCCACAACGATCGGCCACATCCCAGAGTTATCGGCATAAATGGCCGAATTGAGAACCTCCTCCTTTTTGAAGTGGTTAAAAAATACATATTTTACTGGACTATATAGTTTACCCCTAAAGCGGGTATTTGACAAAAAAATATACCTCCACCTGACCTATCTGTTGAGAGATGCCACTGTATAAATAATAATGATATGGCGACCAATAGTCAACGTTGTACACAGTGGTCAGCTGGATATTTTACATGGAACTTAATTGAATTCCACGTGTGTCATTATTTTTCGGTGAATTCGCAGAGATGACGGTGACAGGTCCATTTTGGGGACAGTTAGTGTGGAATTGGGTTTTGTGCGACGGACGCGATTGAATACGTTTATTGACGTTCGTCCACACAATAAATTCCGTCGCTTTTTTAATTTAGATTAATTGATTAATTTTTTTATTTCATATATTTAAATTTTACTTTTCATCTTGTTGTACAGGTTAAAGTTTGTTATAGGAATTTTTATATGATGTGTATAGTTTATGTATATTATATATGTATAATATTATATTATATATATATTTATATATAATGATTGTATGTATGTATTTGTGTATTTATGTTGGGTAATTTTTCGCTTAGTGTATTATTTTGGCTTTATTCTTTTATATGATATTTTTAACATTTTTTGTTTCTTCTGTTTCGTGTACACTTTATGCCTACCTTTTATATCAAATTTCGCTCTCACGGGTTTGCTGGAAGAGATCTCGTATAGAGATAAATTCGCCCTTTTGTACATTTTTCTTAAATCTTTGTTAATGCCCATTTCTTTGTGTATGTGTACAATAAAGTGTTAAAATAAAATAAAATAAATAACAAATTATGTACTTTGGATTTTTGTAGGATGCATTTCGGTGAATGCGTTGGAATTACATTTACTTATTCCCTCGTGGTCATTTCATTTTCGGACTAGCTAGGCGTGGGGAGAGATTGAAGAAAACGAATGAATTGAAGAAAACCCGCGGATTACCTATGAGACAGTTCGAGGAAATTTTACATGAAGAATTAAAAGTTCGGAAACTTTGTTGTTGTTGGATCCCTCATGAACTGACAGCGGAGCAGAAGCGGGCTCGCGTTGAATGGTGCTCAAGATGCTACTGAAGTACGACCACGGACATTCTAATGCTGTTTATGACATTTTGAAACCGAAAAAAAAACAGCAATGTTGTGAATGGGTGTTTGAAAATGAGAACAGGCCAACAGGCAGGCGAGAAATGTTGGTAAAAAAATGATCGCGTTTTTTTTTCTCAGCTACGGGTCCCATCTGCACAATTCCAGTTGAAGATCAAAAGAGTGTTAATGCCGAGTGGTAATAATACCATATGTTTACCCAGGGTGTTAGAGAAAGTTCGCGAAAGACGACCAATGAGCCGCGTTCTCCAACATCATGACAACGCTTCATCACTCACCGCCAACAAAACAAAGTCATTTTTAGCTTCCGAAAAAGTACAACTCGTCACCCATCCTGCACATAGCCCCGACCTAGCACCCTGTGATTTTAGTATTTTCCCCAAAATCAAAGATTTGATGAGAGGTTTCACTTTTACAACTCCGAAGAGGCAGTGATAGCGTTCAACACATAGCAAAACATGCCTTGAGATCTGTGGTCCTCCTGTTTTAAAAAATGGTTCAATTGCATGAAAAAATGTTTAAAATGTAAAGGAGAGTATTTTGAAAGCAATAAACATAATATTTTGGTTATGACATGTTTTTTTTAAGTTACGCAAAACTTTTAGTGTGACCTAAGTAGACAGTCAGGATTTCTAACGTCTACACTAAACATATCGTCTAATTGACTCACTTGAATGCTTCAAATCGTCAATTTACAAAGGAGTTCATATACCTTTCTTTGTTAAGTAAATCTACCAATTGTGCTACAATAAAATATAATAAGAGGGAAGCTGACAAAATGTCATATTTTCGACTTATCATTAACAATGCGTCATTGTCTAAGCATTTGTAAGCGTTTTTAACAATTCAACGTTTTCCCTGTAATTCGGCTTATTATTTTCCTCTAAAAAGTAGAATACAATAAAGGTTACGAACGAATACAATAACAATAAAAAACAAATAATACGCTTAACCGTCTTCGTGGCTCAATGTTAAACAACATAGCGTTTACGAAACGGAGGTCGTGGTTCGATCCCCAGCGGGGTAAATGTTTAGTACTCGGTTTGGTTGTATTGTATTTATTCGTCAACAATGTCATTGTGTTCGAAATTATATAACATAAAAACATGAAATCAAATTATAAAATATGGAATAACTTATCAATAACTAGGATTAATTTATACAATTATGGAATAAATTATAAAACATCGTCTAATTGCATCAGTACAAAAGCATAAAATCTAATTATAAGCACAACATTATTCATATTAAAAGTCACCTAACAATACATAAAATAACTAATATAAAAACATTAAATTTTAATAAAGTAAATACTCAAATGTCATTATAAATCAGTCAATGTATTTAAAAATCGTCAAGTCTGTAGCAACACTGTTCCAACTGGAGCTGCTTTAATTTGAATTTAAATTGTTTTAAATCTGTTATTACCTTCAGTTCTATGGGCAGCTTATTGAATAGTTTGACTGCTTGGTATCGCGAGCAGTGGTTGGTGGTATGGCATTTTAAATTTGCATTGCATAAGCGTAATCGTGTTCAGGTTATCAGAGATAAGATAGCCAGTCCCCCAAATAATACGAAAAGTAAGAAATCCTTACCCTAGCTTGCATTTATATTAGGTCCTTACCTATGAAATTGGCGTTTTGTATGAGGAATTTCATTAAGACTGTTTTCTCCATACAAACATTTTTGATTTTTTTTTGGAAACGGCAAATCCAAATTTAGCTAAACCTTGTATGTATTATCGGATAACATTAAGTTAAGTATAGGCAGCGTTAATTTTTAAAAGTAACCCCTTTATAAAAGTTTCAGCGAATCTAAGAAATGATTACGGAAGCACATGAAAAGAGCTGTGTTAATTTTTTTTTTATTATGTGATTTAGCCCAGAAATTAAAAAATATTTCATGTGAAACCTTGAAATAATATTTCATTTTCCAAATAAAAAACAAATTTGGATATAGCTTTGAAAATCGCAGGAATTGGTACATATGATTAACGAAGAAAAAAAAACTCCAATTTCATAGGCAAGGTAGTATTAGAAATATGTAAATTTGTAAGAAAACATCCAGGTTCCTACACTAAAAGGGAAAGCATCCCAACGCGTCATCTATTACGTCACAGAAACAGGTTCCCGCGTAAAATTGCACTCCACAAGTCCGTTTAAAAATATATAATAAGTTACCGCAATTAGTTAGTAAAAAACTAAACAAATAACAAGTCTTTTATTAAAAAATGTAAGCAAAAATTTTATTATAAAATTGATGAATATTTAACTGAAAAATTAATTTGAATTATATACCTACCTATATGATACCTTCTCGTGTCTAGTTTTTATGGTTTGTCACTTGCAGTTGTTTTTGAGTTGATTTTATATATAGATTTTTTTTTATTCAATTTTAGTAAATGTTCAAATTTTATTCATGGAATTATTAGTAATTAATTCCTTGCTGGCAGCTACTACTCTACTTGGGGGACTGAAAATCAGCAAATCTGCTGAGTCCCTACCTTTTCATCATAGTTTGACCTACATCATTATCAATTAATTACTTGTTAAATTAACTTTGTGGTGAATAAATACCTTTTTAAGGAACTTAAAATATTTACGCGTCATCTATTACGTCACGCGCCTCTTTTTAAGGAACTTAAAATATTGCCCCTGCCTTGTCAATATATATTCGAGATAATCAAATTTGTCAAACAATTCCCAAATTTATTTCCATTGAATGATCACATTTAAAAAAAAAGGTAGATATCCTGAGAAATTGTTTGTACCTAAGTAAAGATTACAACTCTATAGTAATAATGTATACTGTATGGCTATTAAATTGTATAATAAAGTACCAAGCGACATTAAGTCACTTCCCCAAAATAAATTTTCTAAAATAATGTTCCAATGGCTACTCGAAAAGTGTTTTTATTCTGTAACTGAATATTTGCAACAAAAATAATCTAATGACAACTTACTGAAAATTGTAAAATGTTATAATATGATTTTATTGACATGTGAAATTTTTATCTATTATTTACTAAATTTTAATAATGTTTTTCTTTTAATTTTATGTAATTTGACATTGTAATCTAATTTAACTATAAAATATTTCTACGCCAAATCATGGCAGAATATGCTGATGGATCTAAATGTGTCACCTTGTAACGTACCATATTCTTGGAAATAAATTATTGTTCTATTATTCTATTCTTTTATTTATTATTATTTATTTAATTAACTTCGTGTGACAGGTCAAGTGCTAAACTGTTGTGCCAAAAAAAAATATTTATAAAATCATTTGCAGAGAAATCATTTTGCAAATGAAAATAAACAATGGGTAATACAGAGCCACCATTCCGCGCATATGGTGCGTGCTGTGTACAGCACACCTCACGGGTCACTACTCTTCCTATACGAAGCTTCATGGAACTCTGATCGGTTTTTAAACCACTACGAAAAACGGCGAGTGCAATGTGTTTGACAGCACTGGGTGCTGGTATGTAAGAATAAGAACAATGAACGCCACAACACGATACAAAAACAAAGAACTGCTAAATTAGACGTAAGTCTTTAATCAATGTGGTGACCTCACTATGGGTCTATAAGGTTTGACTGTTAGCGATAAAGCCCCCTAATTTGTAGTTTCTATAAGATATTTAAATGTACCTTGCAAAGACAAAGTCAAAGCATATTTTATTGTGAATCACAGATAGCATTAGGTATTACAAAATCCTTAGAGCGCTATGTTCCGCCGCAAAGGCATACAATATGACCACATTTTAGCAGTTACAATTTACAAAAATTTACTCAATTTACTAATACAATTCTTTATGTCAAATAAAATACGTTGCATATAGATTAATAGGTACGTTAATTGGTTACAATACAATTATATGGACTTGTCATCTAAGAATTCGTGTAAGCTGTAATAAGATTTTTTGGGCCAACAGATCATGAAGTTTCCTCTTAAATACTGGTAAATCAATTTTGGAATCTTATTATAATATTTCTTATTTAAACAATAAAGCGTATTTAATTGATTTGATTGGCTCAAATTCACGCATGGACAATGCGATGCTCGGCGTTTCACTGCATGGTCGAATCGAAGAAATCCGTAAGCGAATGATGGTCACTTAGCCCAGGGATTAGTAAGTTGAAGAGGCAGTGGGCAGGGCACATAGATCGAACAATTGAAGGTCAGTGGGGCATTAAAGTTCACAAGTGGAGACCACGCACCGGCCAGCGCAGCGTCGGACGTCCACTCACAAGGTGGACGGACGACTAGATGATGTCCTCTTCCAACCTGTCGCTCGGGAGTTCTATGGGGAGGCACCTGTTCAGCCTGTACGTCCTGTGGCTGTTATGATGAAATAGTAAATTATGGTGGTTATTTGTTATTATATATAACAATGCGTCAATGTCCACTGCAGAACATACGCTTATCCCATAGAATAACACAGCGACCGGTTGGAAGCAGCCTGCATCCAACTACTGTCTGCGACATTTTTCAGGTTGTGCACTACACAAACAGCAATGTTAATAGCACTGTTGAATTCCGGTTGTAACCAGTCCTCCAAATATGATGAAGTTTATGGGGCAGTACGCTTCTACCTTCGGCCTCATCTTCACTTAACTTAGTGATAAACATGATGTCAATACAAGAAATAAAGATAAACTTGCAGGTCACATAAGTTTTTCAATAAGGTTCCAGTTGATATACAAAATCTTCCTCTCAATTCAATAAATTTACAGATACTATAAAAAATAAACTTATTAACAAAGCGATAATACGCTTATATTAATACAAAAATATCAGACTATTTAGACGATAATCATCCCTGGACATATCAGATCGTTCGCATGCCAGGCTATTTCACAATTAATAATGAAATATAAAAACATTTATGTAAAATCAAAGCCTGATTTTAAAAGCGCAACCCTTCGAGTTTCTTGCTTATTCTTCTCAGGGGAAAATTGCATTTTGAACAAGCAGTAACTTAAAAAAGGTAAAATTGACTATTTTAAGTGTATTCTGTGTACCTACAAAATAAACCATTTTTGACGTTGACTTGACTTTAACCTAAATCAGGTGTGACTGAGGTTAAGTGCTAACCCGATGTGTATAAAAAATAAAAAAAAACGCTGGGGATCTAATTTTTTTCGAGATTTTTATAAATTTTGAATTTATAGTCTTATCCCAATGTGTAGCCCATAGTGAGGTCGTGTGTACGTTTATTTATGGGAACCGACGCAATGGTGTTCCTACATGGGAGCACGTTTTATAGTCGCTACGATAGTGATCCTGCTATGTGATTGCAACTTCTATAATCTAAATGCAACTATGGTGGTGCAATTATAGAAGCACTCGTGGAGTAAGTGCATGGCCGACCTGTTTGGTATAGTGGTTAGAAACTTTGACTGCTATACCAAAAGGTTGCGGGTTCAAATCCCGCTAGGGGCATATGTTTGTATGATGAATATAGACATGTGTTCCCGAGTTATGGATGGTTTTCATTTATATATGTATTTATTTACAAAAAAAAATGTATTTGTGTAGTATACCAACCATCTGCTACCCACAACACAAGCCTATAGTTGCTTAATGTGGAACTAGATGGCGTTGTGTGTATGTCCAAGGATATTTATTATTGATTTATTATTTATTCGATATTAGCAAAGTTAAGGAACATTTGGTTCGGTCAGTCCTTAGATGGGTGACCTCCAGTAGCATCTTCAATTGAGTATTTCGGTGCTGCTATACATCTAGACCAATAATGAATACACAAAACGCCGTCAAAATACAGAACACCCGTAGTTTGCCGAAGGTTAAAAAGAAAACTGACTCACTAGTCGTTTTGGCTATTAGATCACTAACACACCTCTCTTTTTCAAGTCTCTATTTCCAAATTCAAAAATTGTGTTTCTTCTCCCCGACTATACATATTACGAAGCGATGGTAGTCATGCTAGTCTAAAGACTCCCCCATGCTCCCGCGCTCGGCCCACCCGCCCGGCGACGCTGTAAAAAAAATATCGGCTTGACAGCAACTGTTCCACCTCTCTGTCCTCACTTTCCTTTTTTCTTTTCCGCGGGTCAAGTATCTCGGCGCGCCTGTCAAATTTTCGAAAATACTTGCGGCGTTAAAAACGTTTATACTGGGTGTATTTGTAATCTGTGAAAAGCTATAGCTACTGGAATATATTATCTATTAATATAATGAATGAACACTACTACAGCTATAATACAAAAAATCAGAAAAATTTTACGAGTTGTAATATGTAGGTATACCTATATCCACGATATAATTGGTATTTTTACGGAAAGTACAGATTTATTTCATGTTTTTCTTAAAAAAACGGGTAATTCAATAAATTGTTATGAGAATTGGAAGCTCTATGGCAGGTTCCTAAGCCTGTTCTAATAAAAAACAGTAGTTGGAATTCTATGCCTACACTCCCACCCAAACAGAAAAAAAATATTTTCGCAAATACAGACTAAATATCATAGCTAACATGACATGGCGCACATTATTGGATGCGGAATTTAATAGAGAACAAGTTCAAACACAGTCCAAAGGAATTGGAACTCTATAATCATTTCAATTGAGAGTTGAAAGTCGAGTGTCCGTGGACCCCGATCGGTGTTCGCGAGTGTTGTCGGTATAAAAGTATTTTGGACACCGATCGGTGTCGGCGTCCGCCTAAAGGTAAAAAGCAGTGGCAACAGTACAGCTGCTATAAATATTGAAAGAAATTCTTATATTACCGTTCTCTCCCACTTCCTCTACACAGCAAAGCTAATATCGGATAAATTGAAAATAAACTTTTATCCTGCAGCTTTGAATTCTTTCCGTGCACTTCGGCTTAATTGGGTGGTACGAAGGAGATAGCTCAGAGGAAGTATTAGTGGTTTATTATTTTCACTCGACTGCCCTGAAAGAGGGGGGTTTTTTTATGCACAACGGTTTGGTACTTGACCTCAATCACACCTGATATTAAGTGAAGATGAGGTCGAAGGCGTACTGACCCGGAAACCCCAACACATTTGGGGGCTGGCTATCTTATCTCTGACAACCGGGACACAACAATGCTATTAACATTGCTGCTTGGCGGCAGATTTAGATAAGATGGTGGTAGCTAGCCAGGCGGACTTTCTTTCTATTATATTATATTCTTACCATCATTATTGTACCTGTGTGTCACAAAGAAATAAATGAATATGAATGAATGTAGTGCTTATTAATGTTTTGCATACCTATAAGATAACACTTTTTGATTTCAATATGCTGAACTTTCAGATGTACTTAACAATTAAGAAATTATTCGTGCTAACCCACTTAAATACTCGTATTGAATTCCGTGATGATAGGTTTGCCTGGAAGAGATAAGGCCGCCTAATTTGTAGTTTCTATAAGATATTTAAATGTACCTTCCTTATTCAAACAATAAAGCGTATTTGATTGATTGATTGATTGAATGTAAATACGAAAAGGTTAGAATATTATACTCTTTCAATTTATCTCTAAGGCCCGTATTAATAAAGCGTTCTCAAGATTGACACGACATTAAGTTGACGTTTGAGGATCCGTTGCATATTAACACAGTACCACAAAAATTGAGACAGCCGCGATCTCAATCTCAAGATCGATCTATTAATACAGCCCTAAGTGACACTGTAAGTCTCAATTGGTATTCTCCATGAGGTCGTTCTAGAGCGCTATCGCACTGGCGTAGTACGACACTAGCGTGGAGACGCATTAGCTTCGCGATCCGCAAGACTTTCGGATATCGACGTCGATGTTTTAGTCGTAGATAATTATGCTCTTGAAACGACAGCACGAAACTTGTTATACAAACTAATGTGCGAGACGAGCTTAAGCTGCTCGTTGGGGAACTTTAGCCAGCCACGCGGGCGAAGTGATGCGATCTCGAACGCAAACTACTCTGTTGTTGTAAGTTTAATCCGATAGGGTATCTGTCAAATATGAAAATGGTTGTAATAACGATTACGAAGTATTATTCAGTTAGGGTTTAAAATAGGGCAAGTCTGACAATGTTCTTGTGGTTTTCACAAAGCTAGTGAAATTAGATACGTCACGACACGACGTTTTACTTTGACAAGTGCGAGTTTTTAAAACATACTCACCTCCGTGGCTCAATGCAAACAATATTGGGTTTACGATTCGGAGGTCGCGGGTTCGATCCCCAGCGGGGTACATGTTTAAGTACTCGGTTTGGTTGGTGGTAGGGCATTTTAAATGTCCGCCTGACTAGCTACCACCATCTTATCTAAATCTGCCGCCAAGCAGCAATGTTAATGACATTGTTGTGTTCCGGTTGTCAGAGATAAGATAGCCAGTCCACCAAATGTATTGGGGTTTCCGCGTCAGTACGCTTCCACCTTCGACCTCATCTTCACTTAACATCAGGTGTGATTGAGGTCAAGTACGAACTCGTCGTGCATAAAAAAAAACATATATTTCCAATACTGTTTTTAATAGGTCCTGATCGAGTATTTAGTAAGGCAACCAAGGCTTTTAGGCTTATGTGAAGGTATTTAATGCAGAATACTTGCTTGAATTAGAGTGGGCGTGGTGTGGTGTATATGTGCATGCGTCAAACACTCGTCGTTTTTCGTCTGGGGTTAAAAGAAGATTTTCTAACACGATATGCCAAACACTATAGAATTTTTATTGTTATAACCTCAAGGGGTAGCTATAGTATCCCTGAACGTATAGAGACATAGCTTATGTCCTCATTTCCTTTGTAATTTTTTTCGCAACATAGAATCTATTTCACCACATGATTGTATGGTGCGACTAGAATGGATAAGATCAGCAATGAGTATAAATATCCTATGGACATACACACAACGCCATTTAGTTCCACATTAAACAACTATAGGCTTGTATTATGGATACCAGATGGTTGATATACTACACAAATACATTTTCTTTTTGTAAATAAATACATATATAAATGAAAACCATCCATAACTCGGGAACACATGTCTATTAGAGTTATTAAAAGCAGATGTAGTTACCAGTGGAATACGGAGTCCAATAAAGATCACAACACAGGATTAATATACTTTTATATGGTGCACGTTCACAACACACATTTATACTTTTTAATAGGTAGATTTCAGGTATAAAACATTTAATAATTGTTTAAACTATTTTATAAACGTTTTTCACACTTGACACACTTGACAGTCCAAAAGCAAGCAGTAACTAGGAAACCATTTGACAACTGCATAATTCTTCTTTATCGATACAAAAAGATTGTTAGTTTATATACAAAAGAGTTCTGACAACAACAATGTCTATATTCATCATACAAACATATGCCCCTAGCGGGATTTGAACCCGCAACCTTTTGGTATAGCAGTCACAGTTTCTAACCACTTCACCAAACAGGTCGTTATTATTATATCAGTTGAAGTCTGAAAATGGCACCAATAACAGAAAAGTTGAGGAGTGCTCGTAATAAGTTTGGGCACATTATGAGGAGGGATAAAAGGCACGTATCGAGACGAGTACTAAGTATGAATGTGGAGGGATACAGAGGAGGAAGACCGAAGAAAGTGTGAGTATGGAGATGCCGGCTGATAGATGAGAGAGGAAGAGAAGGATATGTTGTGCCGACCCCACCTTGGGATAAGGCCAGGAATGATTAAATTGATAGTCACATCACATTGAATTGAATCGAGGGAAATGAGGAAGCGGACCAACTTGCAAATCAAGCGGCGATAAATGGAGAAAGAATAAATGTTTCACCTTTTTACACTGATCGTTTGTACGCAGTAAAACAGCAATGTTATAATTACTGGAAACAATACTTCGATGAGAGGTCCTTGACAAAAGGAATATGGTACAAAACAATCCAATGCGAACTTCCTCATTTCCCTTGGTTCGATCATTGTGAAATGGATCGACGACAAATTGTGACGGCTTTCAGACTTCGGTCCGGTCGTATTCCGTTGAACAAATTTGCCTTCCTAATGGGAAAGACGTCATCACCCAATTGCACAGAATGTGATGTGGAGGAGGATGTGATGCATGTGTTGACGGAGTGTGACCGGACAGAAGCTCTTAGAAGCTCAATGATTATGGGAGGCTATCTGTGCTTAAATAATGTAGGCGCCTGTAATACCATTCTGGCTTCACCCTACTCGAGTGAACCGAGGATGCTTTACAGGCTACTGTCATTAGCTATTAATAATCATAACGTTTAGTACCTATATGGTAAATGAATTGCATTACCTAGAAATAATGTTTTTCACATTAATTACATAAATAGCATTATTACTATATACACACCCGCTTCATAAATACCTAATTATTTATTTACACAAACAGAAGCAACGGCAACATGGCCGATCCGCGGAACGAAATAATTTACAACTCTCACATCAGTGACTCAATAATTCAACAAATATTATAAAGTTCGTTTATTACTGTAATTTCATCTTTTGTGAATGTAATCAAACCCAAAAATTTGTATTTCCCAAGTTTCCAAACAAAATCAGAAAACGACTTGACATGCTTGACATTACCGCTTGTTTAAAATGCAATTTTCCCCTGAGAAGAACAAGCAAAAAACTAGAAGGGTTGCTCTTTTAAAAACAGGCTTTGATTTTACATAAAGGTTTTTATATTTCATTATTAATTGTGAAATAGCCTGGCATGCGAACGATCTGATTATGTCCAGGGATGGTTATCATCTAAATAATCTGATATTTTATAATATGCTTTCTTTATAAGTTTCTGTTTTATAGCGTCTTTAAATTTATTGAGAGGATGATTTTGTATATCAACTGGATCATTATTGAAAAAGCGTATACATAACCCTTTGAATGAATTATTGACTTTGCGGAGGCGACTTATGTGAACTGCTTGTTTATTTTTATTTATTGTATTGACATGATGTTTATCACTATTTTTCCTAAATGGCGCTATATTTTTTTACATATATTAGATTTTCAATTTATGACTCGATAAAGAATAGAAAAAATCGGCCATTTGCGTGTCGGGCCACGCACAGTATACAGGATGAAATTATATGACAAAATATCTTTCGAAGTCGTTGCTACTGTTGATTGACTAGTTCATTAAATTGAAATAAGTTGACCCCCCTTTCTTTGCACCGAAGTATACTAAACGTACGACCGATATATCGGTCTCTTTAATGGCGGCTCTTAAGTTTTTATAATGGATCAAAGGAAATCTTTACAGAAGCCGCTTGTTATGGTTTTTCACTGACACAAGATAAGATCTCCTGTTGCCCACGTTTTACAAGCAGTGGGGTGGATATACAAGATTAAAATGCTGTAAAAAGCGCAGCCTCCGTGTTAGCTTGCGACTTTATCTGGTACTGCAGAGCGTTTACAGTCACATAAACATGTTTACAGCTTAGCGTCAACCCTATCGCGGTAACGATACAACAGGTTTAGTATTACCTATTTCTTCATTATCTCTCTTATTATAAAACTAAAAAGTGTTCAAAATGTGACATTTTGGGCCTATTTCATCATAATCAACAGCCTAACACTTCTTCTGACACATGGTTGTCTCTCATATATACACTCTCTAAGAGATCTGTTTAAAGAAATAAGTATTTAATTGTTGCATCCCAAATTATATGACAGTATAATGGACTCGTATGTACGCAAAAATATGTGCATATTTCGTAAACATTCTGATAATCATAATTTGAATACTAGAAACAAAAATAAGATTAAAATTCCACAATTTAGACTTAGAAAGGTTAGCACAGCATTTGTGGGACACAGCATACGCTTTTACAATAAAATACCAGAACATGTATTGCGTTTGAGCAGAAATTTTAACGCCACATTAAAGAAACTCTGTGTAAGAAAGGTTATTACAGGATAGATGATTATTTAGGCGATAAGGAGGTCTGGTGTTAGCTGGTCGTTATGTTAATTGATTTTGTTTTGTAATATATAATCCCACCAAAAACATTCTGTAAAAAACTAGCCAAATCTCGATGGAGCTGCTTGATTATCTCTAAAAAGTAATGAAATCTATACAAAGTCGTGCCAAGTGTAAGGTTCCTTACTGCGATTTCTTTATTATTATAGTTAATGTTGTGTGACTTGGCCGTTGAAGGGTACACAGGGGTACAAAACCAGGTGCTCCATGACACCATTGCACCAATCTGTCGCCAGAACCGAATCCGAAACCGCCAGAAACAGAATAATTAATAACATTAATAGCGGTTGACCTACAGACTTGACATTTTGGATTTTAAGTATGTGATTATAGCTTACTGGATGACGAAAATTTCTGCGTTCTAGTCTTATCCAGAGGTTCTAAAATAGGGGCCTGAAAATGCGGCGAAATGGTTCCAGTAAAGGATGGTACGGCAGTGTTTGCTTCGCGCTCGACTTGGCGGGGGCACTGCCGTGCCCCCAGATATAAAATGTAATATTATTGTAAAGATGGAAACCAATTGAAAAAACAAATTGTATTGTTGCGGAGTTTATTGTCGCTTCTTCTCCCTAACCATAGCACATTGTGAAGCGATGTAGTTTTAAAAAAATTACGTGTTGACTTTCAATAAGTGATATTTTTGTATCCTACATTGAACAAAATATTTTTGATTTTGATTGGAAAAGGATAATCGTAATTATAATCGGCTGATTAGTGTCAGATATCAGGTGTGATTGAGGTCAAGTACCAACCCGTTGTGCATAAATAAAAAAAAAAGGCTAATGGGTATCGGGACCCAGTGTTTTTAAGCCACATCTGTAGAGCATCAACTTCGCTTGACTGCCATCAATTGAAATCACCCCGGACGGACTAAAATGGCGATGTGGCCGAAGATGAAGCACACGATCTCAGTAGATGTCTATTTTTAGTTTTTTAAGATCCCCAGCTTAAACATGTACGTTTAAGTACTCGGTTTGGTTGGTGGTAGGGCATTTTAAATGTCCGCCTGGATAGCTACCACCATCTTATCTAAATCTGCCTCGAAGCAGCAATGTCAATAGCAATGTTGTGTTCCGGTTGTCAGAGATAAGATAGCCAGTCCCCCAAATGTGTTGGGGTTTCCGGGTCAGTACGCTTCCACCTTCGACCTCATCTTCACTTATAATCAGGTGTCATTGAGGTCAAGTACCAACCCATTGTGTATAAAAAAAAATCCCAATGTTGTAGGATTCAGGAAAGACTGACGCCGGAAGGGAGTTCCGTTCCTTGGCTGTTCGTATTATTAATGAAAACTCGAACCGATTAGTGCGAATGTTCGGTATGTTAACTACATACGGGTGGAATCCCTCCCCACACCCAGTAGACCAAAGATGAAATGGCGATGGTGGAATATGACTGTAATTGGGAAAGACCGGCGGACCTGTAATTTAAAACTGTTTATAACCAATCAAATCAAACCATTTTTATTTCGGACAAATAAATCCATAAGTGTTAGTAACAAGTAGAATTAATTGAAAGTTGTGTTAGTAGGACTATGCTCTGCGACAACAGCAGCATGCAGCCGCAGCGATGAGTCACAGCGCTGGGCTAACACGCTCAAGATGCCGTTCGTGCTGGCACGAACACGATTTAGTAGAGAGGCTCTACGCTTTCTCATAATTGAAAAAAAAAACAGTCCGTATGCGCCTCAGCTAACATGTTAGATGCACTACTACTAGAAACAGTTAGGTGTCGTTGCAGTCCAAACAGCATCCTGAACGCGTTATTGTACTGGACGCGTAGCGGGCTATAAGCCCTTGAACGTTTAAAACGTTTGACTAGGCTTCAAATAGTGTCAATTTGACTGGTCTACTCCGAGCCAACATATTACAACGCACACACAGCGCCCTGCGTTCCCTCTCAATATCCACATCTTCAGACATCGTAATGTTATAAATAACATTAAATTGTACTGAGATTCCATTGAGAAAGGTTACAACTATTGTCCAAGTTCATCCATCCATCTCCATTCTCGTCGCATATCCCAACCTCGCCGGTTTACCAACCTAGCGCATCTAAACAGCTGACCTTCGGCTGAACTTTGAAAACTTTAGCAGGGCTATAATCCCAGTTTCCCGGCCCCGATCCCGCGGGATCAGAGGGCGCGATATCCAGCCGATTTCCCGCACTCGTCCCAACTTGTTCCCAACTACATTCTCGGTATATAAAGTAGATGAATCAAAGAATGGGATGTTCCAAAGAAAATTTGTACTTAACCTTCCGCGTTCAAGGTGAAAGTAAATACTTCCTGCACGACGTGGGGCTTGATCGGCCAATTTTAAATCAGTAATAAATTGCCATTAATTATTATACTATCCCAACTAATTCTCAACTATCTCAACTAATATTATAAACGAAAACGAACGAAAACGTAAAAAACGGGACCTTCTTTGTACTCTCCCCCCTCGGGCTCACCTCGGATAAATAATAAATAAATATCCTTGGACATACACACAACGCCATCTAGTTCCACATTAAGCAACTATAGGGTTGTGTTGGGGATACCAGATAGTTGATATACTACACAATAACATATTTTTTTTTGTAAATAAGTATGTACTTATAAGTTATAAGTACGTATAAGAGTTATGGATGTTTTTCATTTATATATGTATTTATATGAAAAACATCCATAACTCTTTTGCCACTGCGCTTCGTCCGGTCAGCGAGGGCGCCGGAGGCCCACCTTCCAGTCTCTCTCCAGAATGGTAGCGGTATTTAAAGAGTTAGTACCCCAGGAGGGTACCAGCACTGCTGGAGAATCCCTCATCGCTCAGGCTGCCCTATTTATTCTGGGGTGGACACCTTCCTCAAAGGCCGGCAACGCATCTGTGACCCTTTTGGTGTTGCGGGGTGCCCATGGGCGGCGGTAATTGCTTTCCATCAGGTGACCCGCATGCTCGTTTGCCGCCTTCTCATATAAAAAAAAAAAAAAAAAAAAAAAAAAACTGTTCCCGTGTATGTATTCATCATACAAACATATGCCCCTAGCGGGATTTGAACCCGCAACCTTTTGGTATAGCAGTCAGAGTTTCTAACCATTACACCAATCAGTTCGTCAGTTGTAAATCATTTTTTTTTAATTATTTACAACTGACGACCTGTTTGGTAGTGTACCCTGTGTAAAATATTGATTAGTTATCACCTTTTATAATAATTCAAATTTGCCATTACGAAAATTCAAAACAATCATAAATACATAAACTATATACAAAATGCTATTATATTATAAAATTTCAAATTACTAATTTTTTTTTTTTTTTTTATATGAGAGAGCGGCAAACGAGCATACGGGTCACCTGATGGAAAGTAATCACCGCCGCCCATGGACACCCGCAACACCAAAAGTGTCACAGATGCGTTGCCGGCCTTGGTTAATAATCAAGCATGGACATAGGTCACTTGGCGAACTTCAGTCTAATTATACAATAAAATATATTTCTACCCTCGTTAATTATTGTAACCTAAAACGTACTTAATAATCCTTCAGTTTTTTGCTCGTTCTTCTCGTGGGAGCTTTATGAATAAACAGTAATTTTAATATTATTTAGTGCAACACTGGTTGATGGAATGTGCTAGAAACCGAAATGAAAGCGATACACTGGTGAGACAATTAAAGCTGAGTCAATACGCTGTAGGTTTGGCTCAATCAATTTTGGGTAAACCTGGATCAATAGCGGCCAGATTATTATGTTTGTATCTTCTCATCAGTGAATCTTGGTCAGGGTACGATGGGACTGTCATGTCTAAAAGGACTCTAGTCCCTAAATTAAATAAAGATTAAAAAAATTATTTCGCTATATCCCACTGAAGGTTTCAAGACAAACAACAAACTGAAAGATTACTTACAAAACCAACTTCTTAGTCAGTTTTAAAAACAGAAAAAATGTTTAAAGCTTGGGGTCTGTCATACACATGGAAGGTTAATATTATTACTTCACAAAGCCGACCGATTGGTGTAGTGGATAGTGACCCTGTCAGCGAAACCAACGGTTGCGGGTTCGAATCGCGCGACGGGTAAATGTTTGTGTGATGAATATGAACCTTTATTCCTGAGTCATGGATGTTTATCCGTTATCTAATATCCATAGTACAAGCTTTGCTTAGTTTGGGACTAGATGTTTGGTGTAAGTGCCCGAAATATTTATTTATTTACAAAACAAAAGTCGAAAGTTTCTAATAGATTTATACTGATAAATTGTTGTCTGCTCGCGTATTCGGGAACGTGATTTAATTACTCAGATTTAGCTGAAAGTGACGAACAAATTTAGTTGCTACTTCAACTGTAAAATCGAATTGTATGGCATGATAAAGAGTCGTAAAGAAATCCTCCGTCTACTTTGGGGGATATTTTTTCTCTTAAAAGACACACACGATGTAATCTGTTCTGAAAAGGAGTTACATTGAGTGCTCTGAGTGCTCGTGTATGTGAAACGGAACGAGCAATAAACCTATTTATATATTGTATAAACTCGAAAATATCTACAAGCTCAGTTTAACCTTTAACCAAAAAGTGAGGTTTTAGAAGGTTGATCGCTATATATGTGTGTCTGTTTGTGGCACCGTAGTTCTTAAACAGGTGATCGGAACTAGCTGCGGTTTTTAGATATGATTTATCAAAATCGTTTCAGCCGTCGCGTTTTAATCGCCTGTTTTCTCGGGGGTTTACTAAATTTCCAATTTATTGTTATTTATTAAATATTCTCTATTGCACCCAAAATATTACATTATGTCAGAGTTATAACGATAGATCATGTACAAAGATAGACTTATCCCTTAAAGAGATCTCTTCGAGCCAACCTGAACATTGAAGTAGGAAACCGTGTAATATAGTAGTATCTCAATTTTTGAGTTATTTTTAACCCGCAAAGAAAAATAACGGGTGTTATGTATTTAGATAGATAAAAAGTTTATTGCACAAAAAGTGTGGGAGGCGCTGGTTTTATAATTAAACCACATGAAATAATTTTCATCCCCCCACCTCGGAAAGGGTATTTTAGCTATTCGATATCTGAGCACAAAAGCAATTTTTATCCTCTTGAGGTTAAAGTAAATTTGCATTTAGAACATCGCGTGCACTAGGTATGTGATTCCAAAATATCATTAAACCTATTTACTTCCATCTCCATGGTGCCGTATTTATCATACAACTTTTCAAAATTTGTTAAAAACTCAGACTCTGTCAAACCTCCTTGGTGTACTTTTGTTTTTAATTTGCTTTGCGCGCCCCATTTTGTTTTGACATCGTAGGTATTATTATAAATAAAAAACTTGAAAACAATTAGTCATATCCTCGCTGAGGGGGGATGAAAAGTCACGTGTTGCACTCAAGTGCAAAGATTTTTCACCTTGTGCTCTTTTGATTCCCTCGCTAACGCTCAGGATTCTAATTTTTGAATCACGCGCTGCGCTCGTGATTCAATTTTAGAATCCTTCGCTTGCTCGGTCATCAAAGTTGAGCACGCGGTTAAAAAGCAACCTTGCACTCTTGTATAACAAATAACTATTAGCAGGAGTGTATATTGGTAGTAAAAATGAGACGGTTACAGAGAGTTGCTTAGCCGATCGCGGCTGACGTGTGACTAAAGTACTTCCTATCATGAGAATAATATATGAATAGCTTGGGCATCACAAATCGAAATAGTTTATTATAATTTTAACGTATATAGAATATCTAAATATCTTTATTGTACACAAAATTGTTACAGAAATATGCATTGTATATGAATGAATATGAAATCGAAAATTGCAATAATTTCTTAATTTTTCATTAATTAACGACCTGTTTGGTGTAGTGGTTAGCAACTCTGACCACTATACCAAAAGGTTGCGGGTTCGAATCCCGCTAGGGTCATATGTTTGTGTGATGAATACGGACATGTGTACCCGAGTTATGGATGTTTTCATTTATAATAAGTATTTATTTCCAAAAAAAAATGTATTTATGTAGTATATCAACCATCTGGTATCCACAACACAAGCCTATAGTTGCTTAAAGTGGAACTAGATGGCACTGTGTGTATGTCAAGGATATTTATTTATTTATTTATTTATTTATTTATTTATTTATTTATTTATTTATTATTTATCAATTTATTCTATAATAATAATAAATTTGGTTCAATAACTTAATTAGGTACATAATATTTTATTAATTGAATCCAATATGTTACGGGAATAATCTTACACAATATTCATTTACCAATGACGTTAGTTTTAATTTGATAACACCAAACACATTTCAATATTCCATTTGTTCCACGACCAACCCTCAGGTTTCAGCGGAATACCAGTGTTTTGCCCGCCTCGGGCAAATCCGTACACTGAGCTGTAGCCTTGTTGTATACTGCGGCACACACATAATATTTGTATACTGCGGCACACACATAATATTTGTATACTGCGGCACACACATAATATTTGTTTGTTTCTGTACTTGTGTTTTATTGTTTTAGTTAGAATTAGAATTAGAATTTATTTATTGCATACAACTGTGTTACAAAGATGTTGTTACATTAATTGGTAGGTACTTACACAGTTTACCCATTTAGGGTGTGCAACTTATTTCATTGTATAAAATATATCTAATAATTAACAATTTAAAAATATTATAAACATGTCACTAGATAAGTTAAATATAAAGGTTACAAAATTTAAAATAAAGAGTCAAAATTAACTTTCAAAGTATCCATTAAAATTATAAGATAGAATAATTAACAATAAAATATTGTTACATTATGTCACTAGATCAGTTGAATGTCAAGGTTACAAAAAATTAAATCAAAATGTCAAAATTTACGAAGTCAAACAAAGAGTCAAAATTTATTAAAGTATTCATTCAAATTATAAGTTGTATTTTTCATATGTAAAATTTGTTATGTGTGTGTATATGGATGCAAATAAATGCTTATCTATCTATCTATCATCTATCTACTAACTTATATGTAGGTATGTGCTTGTGTCGTACAAAAACAAAATCATCTGTTAGGTACCCCTGTTTGAGGCAGGCAGCATTTACCTACAACTTTCCATCAGTTGATTACTCATTTGTCAAGCCATGACATAAAAAAGTTATAATCCAATACATAACTCATTCCCATCAGGCTCGCTGGGCCTAAGAAAGTCATTTCTTTGAGCGCATTCATTCTTGGAGTGAATGAATGAATGGGAATGAATGCCCGGGTTTGGGCGAATTAGTGCGTCCTTGAGCGCGGATTAAATAGAACCGAGCGTAATTAAACCTGGTATAAAACCGGTTATACGAGTAAATGCAGGGGTGGGAATGGAGATGAGGTACTTTAGCGACAGCTAGCCCAGAAAGGATGCTTAATTTTTGGCGACTAATATCAATCTCAAACTCAAAGTATTTATTGCATACCACAGTGGTTCATATTTACATACAGTTTTTAGGTACATTAAGTAGTATCATGTGACACCCTGTTAGGGCACAAGCAATTTGAGAGAGCACTATAAAGTACATGACAATCTTAGGCTTATTATGTATTTACATATTTTTTTGTTACAATTACTTAGGTTTTATTGTTTGTATTTATGTTTATATACCTACTTTTTTATTTATTTTGGTATATTATTATTTTGATGGGCAATAATAGGTAAATATTATATATTATTTATTTATTTATTTAGGCTCACCAACAGAGTACATACATTGCATCTTACAAAATCATTTACACTAAAAGTAAGTAATTTGTAAGTATCGCTCTTTGTCTGCAATAAAATACTTTAATTTCATTTTTCCTTCCGAGGGTTTGCTGGAAGAAATCTCTTACAGAGATAAGCTCGCCTTTTGTGTATTGTAATTTCTGCCCTATGTTTGTTTAATGTATGTTTGTATACTTATACATGCAATAAAGTGTTAAATAAATAAATACATAAATAAATAAAATTTTCTGGTATGAATTCCAATTACAGATGAGCACAACACTCAAATGCATGTAGTACAATAACACATAAGCTATAGGCATATAATTTTAAACTATAAAAAAGAATTTTGAAAGTATCTTAAGTAAAATATTTTAAAAATTTTACTACTAATTACTTATAACTAAGTGTGTGATCACTCTGCACGAGAAGAGCATCGTCACGTGAGCAAATAGTTTTTTAAATTTTTAAATCGTCTGCAAACAGAGACGTCCTACAGAACTGAATAACTTCAGTGATATCATCGATTAAAAGTAAGAAGAATATAGGCCCTAGAAGGGATCCCTGGGGTACACCTGATGTAGCATAGTAAGATTTAAGACACATAGCCTTTTACAGCAACTTTTTGAAATCTATTTCTTAAGTATGATGCAAACCAGACCAATAGGGATCCACTTATGCCATAATATGTTTCCATCTTTTTTATTAGAATTGCATGTCGAACTTTATCAAATGCGCTACTGAAATCTGTGTAAAGGACATCCACTTGTCGATCTTTATCCAGATTACGGCTTAAATCATTTACATAAGAAACCAAGTTTGTCTGAACCGAACGTCCTCGCCTGAAACCGTGCTGACTGTCAGAGATATTACCATCAGTGTGCTGAGTGATTATTGGGATTATATCCATTTATTATATTAAGTTTATGTAATTTTTATTATTATTTGAATTTAGTATATGTATCTTTGTCTTTATCATTGAAAAATTCGTTAATTGTATAATAGCTTTTATTTATTAAAAACTTCTTTAATTGCGTTATGAATTGGTTTGTTTTATCTAAATTTTTAAGACTGTTCGGTATATTATTATAAATTTTTATTGTCATAGAGTGGGGTTTTAGTATCAGATAACCTTAAAGTTAAGTTCTTAATTTTTTTCATGTGTATAGCGTATTACAGGCCCATCTCCATTCTACCTGTACTTAGTAAAATTTTTGAGAAACTTATTCTGGGTCAAATATTGTGTCATTTCAATACAAATGGACTACTACATGATAAACAGTTTGGCTTCACTAACGGTCGCTCGACAACGGATGCCGGTGTAACTCTAATTAAAAATATTTATAATGCCTGGGAAGATCGCAGCGATGCAATCGGTGTGTTTTGCGATCTTTCAAAAGCATTCGATTGTGTGGATCACAAAACGCTTTTATTTAAATTAGAACATTATGGGGTGCACGGCAAAGCCCTCGACTTATTAACTTCTTATTTAGAAAATAGAATTCAAAAAGTTCAAGTAAATCTGGAAAAATCTTCAGGATCCTTTGTGAAAATGGGAGTGCCTCAAGGATCAATTCTAGGTCCTTTTATGTTTTTAGTTTATATTAATGACTTGCCTTATTTAGTTCGGAACCTGGTTGATATTGTGTTGTTTGCTGATGACACTTCATTTATATTCAAAATAAAGAGAGGGTCGAATGATATTGACGATGTAAACGATACTCTTTCACAGGTTTCGAACTGGTTTACTGTGAATAATTTAGTTCTAAATGCTAAGAAAACCAAATGTATTAAGTTTTCCTTACCTAATGTAAGGCAGGGGGAAAACAACCTAAAGTTGAATAGTGAACCATTGGAATTTGTTGAGAACACTGTTTTTCTTGGCATCACTTTGGACTCCACACTACAGTGGGGGTCGCATATTGAGACACTTGCGAGCAGGCTCAGTTCAGCTGCTTATGCTGTTCGTAAGATTAGACAACTTACTGACATTAAAACAGCGAGGCTCGTTTATTTTAGCTACTTTCATAGCATTATGTCTTATGGTATACTACTGTGGGGTAGAGGTGCAGATATTCAAACAATATTTGTTCTACAAAAAAGAGCAATCAGAGCAATATATAAATTACGCTGCCGTGATTCTCTAAGAGATCTGTTTAAAGAAATAAGTATTTTAACTGTTGCATCCCAATATATATATGACAGTATAATGTATGTACGCAAAAATATATGCCTATTTCGCAAACATTCTGATAATCATAATTTGAATACTAGAAACAAAAATAAAATTGAAATTCCACAATTTAGACTTAGCAAGGTTAGCACATCCTTTGTGGGACACAGCATACGCTTTTACAATAAAATACCAGAACATGTATTGAGCTTAACAGAGCAGAAATTTAAACGCCACATTAAAGAAACTCTGTGTAAGAAGGGTTATTACAGGATAGATGATTATTTAGGCGATAAGGAGGTCTGGTGTTAGCTGGTCGTTATGTTAATTGCTATTGTTTTGTAATTATGTAATATAAGATGTAGTATTGTTGTAAGGATGGAGACTAGTTGAAAAGATGTGTTGTTGCGGAGTTTCTTGTCGCTTCTTCTCCCTAACCATAACACCTTGTGAAGCGATGTAGTTAAAAAAAGAAAAATAGCATGTTGACTTTCAATAAGTGATATTTTTGTATCCTACATTGAATAAAATATTTTTGATTTTGATTTTTGATTTTTGTATCTGTCAGGTGTATAATAACATGAATTGAAACGTCAAAACTTCAAGCATTTATTTCAAGTTAAGATACAAATCATTTGTTGAATGTCAATTTAAATCAACTGGAAATTATAATAAGGCTTATTGCATTTATCTGTCAGTCAGTATGTCCAAGGTACCACCGCGAAAATCATCTGTGTAAACGAAACGGCGCAAGAAACCCAGAGGATCTTTATTGTCCTTTTTATTTTTAAATTCATAAAACTTCCGAAGGGCCCTGATATCGTCTAAATATGCCAACCATGTTAAAAGCTAAATACATTCGAAACGGCGCAATCGATTGTCATTAGTAATTTCATAAATTGATTGATTGATTAGACTTGGCTAAAAACAATTTTTTTTAATGCCCACTTTCCCATATTTTAATCTTAAGTATGAAGAAAACCATACTCAAATCGGACGACGCACTGAGATATGTGAGGAGTTCCCGCAATTCCTCGTAGATCCCATCAACAGAACAGGATTATGATGAACATTGGACCAGCCTGGAAGAGAGTCCTGTAAAATGAAAAAAGAATTTTCCGAATCGGTTTATAAGTTCTGAAGTAACAAACATAAAAAAAATACAACCGAATTGCTAACCTCCTCCTTTTTAAGTGTGTTAAAAATTGGACGCAAGCTCATAATTGAAATAGTAATCTACAGTAGATTTAGCGACTTGTCGCTAATGCAGTAACGTGACCTCTCTAGTGGCTCGAGTTACCGCGGAAGTTCGCTGTTATTTAATGAGCTTTCCAAATGGTACTACGTTTTAATTCCGCGATTATAACCACCGCTGAGGGACCTGAAGGGCTTCCTCTCATTGATGCCGCGAAGGTGACCAGGAGGGAGATTCTGCCACTTTCATAAAACATGATTTTACAACAATAGATGCGATTTGATCTCTTATTGTATTAGGTCCTTACCTATGAAATTGGCGTTTTGTATGAAGAATTTCATTAAGACTGTTTTCTCCATACAAACATTTTTGATTTTTTTTTGGGAACGGCAAATCCAAAGTTAGCTAAACTTTGTGTGTATTATCGGATAACATTAAGTTAAGTATAGGCAGCGTTAATTTTTAAAAGTAACCGCTTTATAAAAGTTTCAGCGAACTGAGAAATGATTATGGGGAGTACATGAAAAGAGCTATGTTAATTTTTTTTTATTATGTGATTTAGCCCAGAAATTAAAAAATATTTCATGTGAAACCTTGAAATAATATTCCATTTTCCAAATAAAAAATCGCAGGAATTGGTACATATGATTAACGAAAAAAAAATTTTAATTTCATAGGTAAAGACCCACTATATAAACTTTCTTCAGTTAGATAAAAAGGGATACAAGCTCAGTATGTACTGCAGCGAAATCAAGGCGCTGATTTTCATTGAGCCTTCCTGAACGAAAGCCACTTGGCAACATTTGTTGAGCGACATGTATCCTCGGAGATATTGGGCGACGTTGCCAGACGTCTGGCGACATCGCGAAACTTATACCTTGTTTTTTTTTTTATTTTTGCACATACACACAGCGCCATCTAGTTCCACACTAAGCAACTAGGCTTGTATTGTAGATACCAGATGGTTGATAAACTACACAAATACATTTTATTCATAAATAAATACATAATATGAATGAAAAACATCCATAACTCGGGATCACATGTCTGTATACATCATACGAACATATGCCCCTAGCGGGATTTGAACCCGCGACCTTTTGGTATAGCAGCAGAGTTTCTAACCGCAACAATAAACAGATCGTCAATGACACACATGTTAGATTAACCATAATTACATAAGCTGCACTTAACCACTGCTATACGAGAGGTAAGCACTCCTGGCGCAGTCGCATTCGCTATTCGTTTTTGATAAGTTAAACGTCTGACGCAGGCAGTGGCTATGGCATATTGTTGTGGGGAAACGCTGCTGACATACATATCATTTTTGTTCTGCAGAAGCGTGCTATTCGTGGCATTTATAAATTAGGACCTCTAGACTGTCTCTTACATAAAAGTTTAAGGAAATTAATAACTTAACAATGGCATCTCAATACATTTATGAGAATTTGTTATATAAAAAAAAATATATAACCTTATTCACTAAAAATAGTGATAGGCACAATGTTAATACAAGGAATAAGAACCAGTTATCTGTTTATGTTAGCCGACTTCACAAAGTTAGCAAATCCTTCAAAGGGCAATGTATACGCTTTTATAATAAGGTTCCAGAAGACATTCAAAATTTGCCTTTAAATAAATTTAAAGCAATCATAAAGCAGAAATTATTAACAAAAGGTTTATTATAAAATCACTGACTATTTGAATGATAAGCAAGCATGGACATAGCTGTCTTATTATTCATATAATTATCAAATCGCAACCCATTATCTGTTTAAAAGAGCAACCCTTGAGTTTCTTGCTCGTTCTTCTCTGGGGAATCGGCTTTGTGATCATTCACAAAGCAGTAAATTTAAAATTTAAATGTAATATTAATAGTGACGTTTTCAAGTGATAATTTTATCCTATGAAATAAAATATTTTGATTTGATTTGATTTGATTTGGTTTGAGTCCTCGAATGGGAACGTTCAATAGTCGGGTCCGGTTGTTTTCAATAGAAGGTAGTCGTTAAGAGGTGGCTTGACTGACAGGTGGACACTAGTTTGTCATAAATACACCAATCCGTATCTTTTAGAAGAACAAAAAGATTTAATATACTACTTCGAGGCCGATGATGTAGTCTTTATGTTTGTTATTATGTATTTGTGTAGTAATTTAGTAATTGTAACTTATCATATTTATATATTTATAAATATATTCTTATTTAGGTTATACTTGTATACTAAATATTTATGTATTTATTATCTTCTTTGTCACATTCACACACTGCACTATTACAATGACACAATACTTTCCCGCTACATAACAAGCACAGATTAGTAATACACACTCTGGTTACACATTGCTTTCCTCTCCCAGGGTGGGACGGAAGAACAGCGCCCAGTTCCTGGAGCTGAGCATAATGCTGAGTCCCACTCCTTTTTGCCGCAGTGGCACTCAAAATTTGTTATGTTTATCTTTATATGTTTTGTAATTTGTTCTTTTTAATGTTTTATAATGTTAAGTTTGTTTTGTACATTTAGTGTGTATGTATGTATGTACTTGTGGCGAATAAACTGTTTTCTTTCTTTCTTTCAATTCGCACTTGGCTCGGGTGGTGGATTATGGTGCATAACCTGGCCCAGTGAGAGGAGGCTCTGCTCCAACACTTGTAAGGCTAAGGATAATGATGTCAGCTTCGATAGGTTCGACTAATCTCATGTGGACCGAGGCAAGATATTGGGCGACACATATCGCTCGACAAATGTCGCTCAGTGGGGACGCAGCTTAACCCTTCAACCGTAGGTTATTAAATTAGCTTCATGTATGTTCTATTGACGTTAAAATTCCATTCTTTTTACATTCATTTGTTCCAAACACATCAAATAGCCTAGCGGGCGAGGGGGCGGGGCTAACACAATAAAATGGCGATTTTATCAAAATTCATTAGCAATAAAGGGTCCGTTGGGACTTTTTTCAGATGTTAATGTTGTTTGGAGAGGCCTCGGGTGGCCCGCTACACGCCGCTGTGGTCTGAACTCTCCAACTTTTCACCAACTGTGGATAGGCGAGGCTATTGTGTTTAACTGCAAACCTAAAATATAAAAATCTTTAAAGAGTTTTGTAAAACCCGACTACCTATTTTTTTTATTCATTGATTTATTTATTTAACACTTCATTGCATACACATATACCTACAAAACAAAAAAATATATACAAAAGGCTAGAAATCTCTAGAAGAGATCTTTTCCAGCAGTTTTAGGTAACTTGAAAAAGGGGATAGATACAAAAACAGAAGTTTAACGAAGTAAATGAGATAAACAAACATCAATCAATTCAATTTAAGAGCTATGCTCTTGTCGGTGGAGTAACGACCACGTCTCTCTACTTTCCGCCCTCGTTTTAACCTCTTGGTACGACACGACATTCACCTTTTCTTTCACTTGGTCAAAGTAACTACGCCTAGGTCTTCCCCTTCCTCTCTTTCCTTCAATCTTTCCCTCAATTATGTTCTTCAAAAAAATATCGTGTCGTATCAAGTGACCTATCATCTTTGCTCTTCGGTTCTCAACTGTGGCTAACAGGCATCTCTTCTCCTTTACCATCATTAACACCTCTTCATTTGTTCTCTTCTCGGTCCAGCTTATTCCCTCAACAAACATACAACGGATAAATAAAAGAAAACTTTTTATCCTGAAGGAACTCACTTTATCGGGATATAACGTATCCTATGTTTTATTCCAGAGTATTTTTTACCTATGTAACAATATTTCATTCGAATCCGTTCATCCGTTTCGCTGTGATTGATCCACAAACATCCATTCTTCCCCACTTATAATACATTTGATGTGATTCTTTGCTGGTAACTAGGACCGACTGTATGACTGCGGTTATCAGAAATAAGATAGCCAGTCACTCGAAATAAGATAAGGTTTCCGGCTCTGTACGCTTCTACCTTCGGCCTCATTTTCACTTGACATCAGATGTGATTGAGGTCAAGAGTTAACCCGTTATTCATATTTTTTTTTTTCAGTTACTAATTTTCTTTATTGAAATGAAACGTTGACAAACAAAGTATTTAGTGAAAGTCCCCCTGGAACGAGATACGAGATAGCGAGTCACAACGCAGACCATCCGCTAGTTACGAGTTTGTATAGGAGCAAGCACCTCGTGTTTAGTAATCTCAACAATTTTCTTCTTTTAATTTAATTTAATTTGTGTATCTGTGGAGCTGGCTGTTTCAGCCCTCGTGACTAGTGATGCAAAATTATGTAAATTTACCGAAAACTCTGATAAAATACGGGTATTTTACTCCAGAGGCTGAGAGGCTGGTGATCTGTCACACAGGTTTCCAAGTACGAATACCGGTCTCTCTCAAATCCGTTGGTTTTGCTAACTTGCGTAACAAGCCCGCAATACAAAGATATAATTGTAACATATGTTGAGGGCAGGCTGAAAACCAGCGCTGAGCAATTTATGTTACTCAGTGTTTACTGAAACTGTCCCCCACACACACTAGTTAGTCATAGAGCCGTGTTGATGGATCGATCTTGAGATTGGGATTGCGTCTAGGTCTCGATATTATAGTTTTCTTTTTGTCTTTTTTGTTTTTTTGATACTGTTTTACTTCTGTTTTTGATTTGTTGTATGTTGTTGTAGTTTTTGTTGTTTCTTCGGTGTGTGGAAATAAATGGTTTAAATGGTTCAAAAACTAGTTTATATACGTCATAATTTTAAGTTACCTATTGTTAAGTTTGTACCTACATTTTTATGAGAGAAAATTAAAACTTTTTGTATTTGTATTTTGTATGTATTTATATAAATTACGGTAAAATTACCGCCGACTTATGACGTTTTCAATTTTAATTTGTTTTAAATCCCGCGGGCGTATAGTTGCAAAATCATTATGTGACGTTGCCGATTAGTGCAGTCCGCCATATTGTGCGGTACATGCGCTCGTTCCGTTCCGCTGTTGGTGGGCGACTGAGCAAGCGGCGATTAGTTGACTTGGTGTTGTCCGGCATAATGTTTTTTCGAAAACTATCTTGTTCGAACAATTTTCGACAAGAAATTTTAGCGCCATCTGTTGCACCGACCCGGAACTTTTATGAAGTGAAAACACAATGGCGCCCCCGCAATTTCCTATGGAAATATGATATTTTTTTATAGTAGTTTAATACGTTTTTTACCAAATATTACCGTATTTTACCCGGGTAATTTTACCGTTTTACGTCCGTATTTTAGGCTTGTTTGATTCGGCTTGAAAAGTGGTCGGGTTCTAGGGTGTTAGTCAACTATTATAGAAATAAATAGGTACACAAATGTCTATAATATATTAAACATATTTAAATTAAATTAATTAATAAATTCCCACCGTGTGGGGTTGACCGACGCGATATTACACATATCGATATTTTTGCAGGGCCGGTCGAGCCGAAGAACATAAATAAAAATAAAATAAAAATATTTTATTTCAGACAAATACAGTACATAGGTGTTAGTACAAATTTTACTTACTATGTTAATATTATACCTAATTTTATAAAATTAATTAATTGAAATAAATTATCTGAGACTTCACTCATCCTCTGCCCGCAAGATCATCGAGACCTCAGAACGTGAAGTTCGACGAACCTGCCGACCAGAAGAGAGTCCAATCTGTCTCTCACCATCCCTAACACTATTAGAGCTCTCGCGCACTCTCCGTACCGTATATGAAATACCGTATTTTACATAAGATATAGTTTTTTACCGTATTTTACTGGAGTAATTTTACCGCTTGACATCCCTACTCGTGACGTAGGACGTAGGGGGGAGGCCCTTCGTTAATTCTCCCAGGATTGGGTATTTTAAAATGTAATTAAAGTAAAATACTTCTAATGAGAGCGCTTTCGGAACAGATGTTTATTTTAAGATAAATTATGTGGGTGTTCCCTTCTGACAATAGAAAACAAGGACAAGGTTATTATATTGACGACCTGTTTGGTGTAGTGGTTACAAACTCTGCTGCTATACCAAAAGGTCGCGGGTTCGAATCCCGCTAGGGACATATGTATGTATAATGAATACAGGCATGTATTCCCGAGTTATGGATCCATATTTATTTACAAAAAAATGTATTTGTGTAGTTTATCAACCATCAGGTATCCATAATATAAGCCTAGTTGCTTAGTGTGGAACTAGATGGCTCTGTATGTATGTGCAAAGATATTTATTTATTTATTGTTCTAAAATTAGTATACTTTGAATCCAAAAGGCGAAACCCAACGGTTAACCGTTGTTACTTTAATGTTTGGTATATCTCTGACCACCCCAGTTGGGAAAATGTTCGTGACGTTATGTATGTATTTAAAAGATGCGCTTCCTCTCGCATTACCTCAACTACACTATAACAATTTTCTCAATTAGTTAATTGCGGAACCGAGTTGCGGAACTTAAGATAGCCAATTTTAAATTTTTTAAGCTACTGCTTGTTCAAAATGCAATTGTCCCCTGAGAAGAATAAGCAAGAAACTCGAGGGCTTGCTCTTGTAAAAACAGGTTTTTATATTTCATTATTAATTGTGAAATAGTCTGGCATGCGAACGAGCTGGTCCAGAGATGATTATCATCTAAATTGTCTGAAATTTTATAACACGCTTTCATAATAAGTTTCTGTTTAAATAACTATTGTAACTGTTGTTCTATACCAATAAGAACCTCATTGAAAATATGTATACGTCATAACCCTTTGAATGAATTACTAACTTTGCGGAGGCGACTTGTGTGACTTGCAATTGTGACCTACTGTTTTCCCTATATACCAAATTTAATCCAAATCCGTTCATCCGTTACAATACAATACAATACAATACAAATACTCTTTATTGCGCAAAATAATTTACAATAATTTTGATGATAACAATAGAACACAATTAGGCGGTCTTATCACTAAAAGCGATCTCTTCCAGACAACCCACAGCTACGGGACATTTGTAGGTAGAAAAACAGGTAGGGTGCACGCATAAATATAATAATAATATCATATTAATTGACTTAATTATATAAATATATACATAATACATATAAATATATACATAAATAAATAAATATATATATATAAATAAATATGTAGAAATACTTAATATATAGTATAAAACACAATCACTAGAAGCACTTATAGATAGTCAACTAATGTTCACGAGGCGGGAGTCAACGAAAAGAAAAAATTCAGAGACCTAAGTAGTGGTTTTTGACTTGACATTTAAAAATATTTAATGATTGAGCTTTCCTAATAGATTCTGGCAAAGAGTTCCACAGATGAGTGGCTTGCAGTCTGAAGGACTGGCTATAGAATTTTGTTAAGTTAGGAGGGACGTAGAGACGAAGATTTTCGGAAGAACGGAGAAGGCGATTATGAGAAGCGGAAAGTAATTTGAACCAATTTTTGAGATAGAAAGGTGTCCTTGGATCGAACAACACTGAATAGAGAAGAGAAACTATTTGCAAATCCTTGCGACGTCGGATTGTGAGCCATTTGAGTTGAGCCCTGTATTCAGAAACATGGTCATACTTGCGTAAGCCAAATACGAATCTGATAGCAAGATTTTGGAGTCGCTCAAGTTTCTTTCCTTTCCGTTTTGCCTTGATTGAGCAAGAAACAAACAAATAAATATCCAAACTTTCGCATTTACACGTAGGTATTTAGTTTGTCGGTTTAAAAAGGGTGTTCATACGGAACTTTCAGGGCTCGAGTCCTACCCGTTATTTTTTTTTATAATTTTACCAACGGGTTGGTATTTGACTTCAATCACACCTGATATTAAGTGAAGATGAGGTCGAAGTTGGAAGCGTACTGACCCGGAAACCCCAACATATTTGGGGGACTGGCTATCTTATCTCTGACAACCGGAACACAACAATGCTATTAACATTGCTGCTTGACGGCAGATTTAGATAAGATGGTGGTAGCTAGCCAGGCGGACATTTAAAATGCCCTACCACCAACCAAACCGAGTACTTAAGCATGTACCCCGCTGGAGATCGTACCCGCAACCTCCGAATCGTACCTAATCGTTGTTTACATTGAGCCACGGAGGCTGTCGTTAACTACTTTTAAGCATCATTTTTACATTTTGTACCATATTGCATTAAGTGCCATTATAGAACGTAACAGATATTAATTGATGACGGCACGAACACGGTACGGGGGTGACACTCCTCGTTTTATTTTGCCGTAATCTGCTAAAGTTCCGCTTACTGCCGTCGGGTTGTAAAAGCCAACGTGTTACAGGAAAAAAACCATTAACGCATCCCGGTACTGCGGCAAGCGACACAGCTGCACCTGCTCAGCAGTGAGACAACTTTGAAATTGAAAAGATTTTCCATTTTTTTTTTTTATAAATGTTCACAAAACTGGACACAATTCACAATATTTTCAGTCTTACCCAACATTACGACATAATTAATTGAATGTATCCTACTTGATGCGAACACAGCATGCACACAGGTAAACAGTCTCAATACTTAAGAATAAAATAGGCTATTAACTAAATCAATAAAACTATATTATACAATGTGTCCCGGAGAGAAGTGACCAGCGGGCGTAGTTTGAAAATTTATACAAAATTATCGATAAATCAATTAAATTTAGAGACCTAACTGCTTTTGTTTTTTAAAAATTGTTAATCCTTTTTTTTTAATAGACATGTCTGACCTTCTGCACTATTTTAGTCATAATTTCTTTGTTTTTACGTCTTTCCCAATTCTTTTTTTTTTAATTCAGTGCTGTTATTATTATTCATCAAATTAAGTTATGAAAATTATCCCAAAACAAATAAATAATTTATTAAAAAAGAAATAAACTTAAAATTCGACCAACAAAACTGTATTTCTTTAAGTTTAAAAATAAAAAAACGAAAAATGTCCCTATAACATCATGTTTTTTTTTAATTATTATGATACTACATGATATTCTCTAAAATATCCTCGAACAATGTTTTTAGTTATTTCAAATAAATGTGAACGTACGAGACATTGAAATTGACCTTTTATGCTCCAGTAACTAGATAGAGATAAGTTTAAAAAAATGAAAGTAATGTTTTAAGCAGTTTATTTGCACATTTAAGTGTTTTGTTATTACAATGAATCATTTTGATTTTAACATGATAGTTTAATAATAAATAAAAGATACTTAATTTGTTAAAATGGTTGTTTATTAAGAAAAATCAGGTAATTAATTAATTATGTTTTCAAAATGACCGCCGTCAGCGGTTATGCAGGCCAGGGCCCTAAATGACATCCTTAGTGTAGTTCGCCTTATTTCTGCATGATTCTGCGCTATTTCTGCGGCAGCAGCATCGATTCTCTGTTTCAGCTGGTCTCTTGAAATTATTGGCACAGCATAAACTTTTTGCTTCATGTAGCCCCAGAAATAATAATCAAGAGGCGTCAAGTCTGGTGACCTCGGGGGCCATGCTACTGGACCGCCTCTGCCAATCCATCTTGGATAATTTTCATTGATGAATTCACGTACCGATTGTGCATAATGTGCCGGGGCTCCATCTAATTGAAAGTACATGTGACGTCTCGTCAGCAAAGGGACGTCCTCTAATAATTGTGGGAGATCATTGCGTAAAAAATTCAGCATGACCTCTTGCGTAAGTCTTCTTGGCAATTCAAATGGGCCAATAATTAAATCATCAATAATTCCAGCCCACATGTTTACAGAAAACTCGTATTGAAACGAGGTCTCCCTCACTGCATATGGATTTTCAGCGGCCCATATGTGCAAATTTCGGTGGTTGGTTATTCCGGCCCTGGTGAAAGTAGCCTCGTCGGTCCATAAAACGCGCTTTATAAAGTCAGGATTAAGCCTGTGTTGACGTAATATCCATGTACAAAATACCAACCTCGGCATACTGTCACCATCTCTTAAGTTTTGAGCGCGTCGATAATGGTAGGGGTGAAGTCCCTCTTTCTTCAATACGCGCCAGACGCGCATTCTTGTTATCCCCAGCCTGATAGCAATTCTGCGAATGCTTATCGTTGGATCAGCTGTTACTAAACGTAACACCTGCTCGTCGATGTCCATACGAACAGCAGGAGCAGGTTGTACGGGGTCATTTCGTCTGCGACGTAAACCCATTTCACTCATTTGGCGATGTACTGCGATAAACGAGCGATATCCAAGTACGACCCGGTTGGGATATCGTCTTCTGTACTCCGCAACGGCAGCTCGTGCGTTCCCGTCACAAAAACCATACACAAAATGCATATCAGCCACATGAGAAGGTTGTAAATTTGCAAGTCTAGACATTTTAAAACAAAGTCACAAATTTAAACAGTAGTCCTCGAAACTCGGAAGCGCACCAATTGAATTCAAAGACGTAGCGTCACGGACACAAGGAACGATCGACTAACTAATAATAAGCAAATTGGAGCCGGTCTGAGAAAGGTGGCGGGGGGCGGGAGGACAGGAGCTATACGATAACAGCTATAAGTATATTATAGTAATTTTTTACCTGCTCTATCCTTATTTGAAGGTCACAATTCAACACATTGTACTTTGGCACACGTTTGAAATTGATAGAAACATTGTTCTAGGATATTTTAGAGAATATCATGTAGTATCATAATAATTAAAAAAAAACATGATGTTATAGGGACATTTTTCGTTTTTTTAATTTTAAACTTAAAAAAATACAGTTTTGTTGGTCGAATTTTAAGTTTATTTCTTTTTTAATAAATTATTTATTTGTTTTGGGATAATTTTCATAACCTAATTTGATTAATAATAATAACAGCACTGAATTAAAAAAAAAAGAATTGGGAAAGACGTAAAAACAAAGAAATTATGACTAAAATAGTGCAGGAGGTCATACATGTCTATTAAAAAAAAAGGATTAACAATTTTTAAAAAACAAAAGCAGTTAGGTCTCTAAATTTAAATGATTTATCGATAATTTTGTATAAATTTTCAAACTACGCCCGCTGGTCACTTCTCTCCGGGACACATTGTATATATCCATGTATTGCAGTGTCCCCTTAGGTTTTGACTAGGCATTTGCGTGCTTTATCTTAGGCTACATCTTAACTTGGGTACCACCTGGCGAGATTGTGGTCAACCCTTCAAGCCTTTCATAAAAACAACTATCCAATTTTTTTTTTATTTTTGAAATGCCCTACAGGTGTCGCTTGAACGCTTTCGGTTGTGTCCTGTAAGCGATTAACCGAGGATATTTATTCTGTAATGCTTGAACAAACCGTGACTATGCTGTGGTAGATCGTCTTGCAACGGAGAACAGGATATAGGCAGAAAAAACAGGTTATGAAAGAACTTACCTTGGCCGCTGAGGCTCGCACACACACACACCACAAATTCACAATACGTAATAGATAATGTTTAGATTTTGATTCCCGGCCGGGGGTTTTGATAACGCTGATTATTTATTCTGCTTTGATTAGTAGTTTTAGATTTTTTTTGTTTTGGAGAAAAGTTTCGTGCACGCGCTTGTTATGACGTGAAGATAGATACGTTCGGCCGCCGAAATGTAGCGATGGTGGAGCGCTCTGGTGACAGTTCTTTTGAATTACTTACGTTCAAATATTCCACACTATAATCGGCGCGGATTTTTCTTCATGGTTTTTTACGGCTAAGTCATGGTGAATGAAGTATAGGAAAATGGAAGGAAATAAGAAACTTGCAAGCCATAACAGCTACTATATATTTAAAACTTACTAATGTTTGCGACCTGTTATCATTTTGCGACCTTGGCATTTAATGTTGGCTACTATTAGCTAAGTCAAATAACGTCAGTCTTTGGATGGGTGACCACCAGTTATAGAAAGACGACCAATTGGTGTAGTGGATAGTGACCCTGTCAGCGAAACCACCGGTTGCGGATTGAATCCCGCTAGGGGTAAATGTTTGTGTGATGAATACGAGCCCGAGAATTTCCGAGTCAGGGATGTTTATATAAATATTTATGTATGTTTATCCGTTATCTAGTATCCATAGTACAAGCTTTGCTTAGTTTGGGACTAGATGATTGGTGTAAGTGTCCGAAATATTTATAGTCTTATATATATATCTGGGGGCACGGCAGTGCCCCCACCAAGTCGAGCGAAAAGGGCACGGCCGTACTATCCTTTTCTCGAAGCCATCACGGCTCCTTTGACCCCTCTGTAACTTCCTTTTGGGTAAAGCTAGAGGCCTGAATTTTCAATGGCGATGTGAGACTTGGCATTTTTGTACATTTTATGTTTTTGATGGGATACTCGTTTTACCAGTTAATACTGATAAATCCTTGTATTTTAAAGGGCTTAAAATTTATAATAAACTAGCTTTCCGCCCGCGGCTTTGCCTGCGTTGAATAACTTTATCGCGGATATTTGTTTATCCCGGCGGGAACCACTCATTTTATCAGGATAAAAAGTATCCTATGTCTTAACCTAATAAAATTATTTTATTTATTTTATTTTATTTGTATTAACAGCTGCAATAACACTAATAGAAACTATTATGTGAAACAGAGAGCCAATTACAGGTCCTCACAAATAGAAATATATTATATAATTCAATAACATACATTATCACACTTGTACATTTTTTGCCGTCGCGGTACATATACCAGATTCAATATTCACCAAAAATAAAACAAATGATTTATAAATTAAATGAAGCCATCAAAGAATTGTTGATTTAATTGACACCTCGCTGACATAAAATCAAAGTCAAAAATATTTTATTCAATGTAGGATACAAAAATATCACTTATACAATTGTATAATTATTATTGTTGTACATTTTTTTTTTTGAAGCTATATTTAAGAAGTGTATTGTAGAATTTTGTGCAATAAAGTGTACTTGATTGAATGACTGATTATTGTAAGTCAAAATGTTATTTTTTTTTAAACTACATCGCTTCACAACGTGTTATGGTTAGGGAGAAGAAGAGACAAGAAACTCCGCAACAACACATCTTTTCAATTAGTTTCCATCTTTACATTTTACATTACATATTACAAAACAAAAGCAATTAACATAACGACCAGCTAACACCAGACCTCCTTATCGCCTAAATAATCATCTATCCTAACATGTAAACTTATGTTAAAAAGTTCTAGATCGAACATCTTAGACAATTTATTAAAATTGTTGCTCGCACGCCACAGAATGGTGTTTTTCTGTATTTTATTTCTTATTATTTTTTAGTTATTTGGGGACTATGTGTGGTGCGACCTGTTTGGTGTAGTGCAGTGTAATGGAATTGCTTACTGCTTACTGGAATTGCTTACTGCTTACTGGAATTGTGTTGAATTGTAGTCTTCACTGGGTGTTTTATACTTTATGGAACGATTTAAAATTAGAATGTCTTTCTATAATATTGTCTTTGACTGTATCTGTTCTCTGTCTATCCGTATAATAAAAGATGGTTAGTTTCATGTGAATTCTTTTAACTTTATTTATTTTTTACTTGCCTATCGCCTACACAGTTTTCAACAAATTGCTTACTGCTTACTGGTATTGCTTACTGCTTACTGGAATTGCTTATGCTTACTGCAATTGCTTACTGCTTACTGCTTATTGGAATTGCTTACTGCTTATTGGAATTGCTTACTGATTACTGGAATTGCTTACTGCATACTGGAATTGCTTATTGCTTTCTGCTTACTGGAATTGCTTACTGCTTACTGGAATTGCTTACTGCTTGTCAGTGAAACTGTGGCAAGAGTGTGGACCACTTATGGATTTCACACTTTGGACTTTTTAGCTTTGCTTCGTTATTTGTGAACTGTAATCGGTGAGGACGCGAAATTGAATATGCTGTCCCAATAAAGACTACAGATGTTTGTAATTACCTGTATTGGACCGCTTTGTTTCTCATACAGTGTGGAAAGATAAGTCGGGCCCTGGAGGGAAACTACTGGCTCATTTTACTTAAAGGAGACATTCCTTTTATTTTTAAAAAGAAACAAAACTGCAGCAAAGATTTTCTAAAACTCGCTTACCTCGCGAAGTGGGCTCAAACCAACTAAGTTTAAAAAAACAAATACTCCCTATTTTATTATACAAATCGATAGTATAACATTGGGTTTACGATTCAGAGGTCGCGGGTTCGATCCCCAGCGGGGTACATGTTTAAGTACTGGGTTTGGTTGATGGTAGGGCATGTTAAATGTCCGCCTGGCTTGCTACCACCATCTTATCTAAATCTTGTGTTCCGGTTGTCAAAGATAAGATAGCCAGTCCCCAAATGTGTTGAGGTTTCCGGGTCAGTACGCTTCCACCATCGACCTCATCTTCACTTAACATCAGGTGTGATTGAGGTCAAGTAGCAACCCAAAAAAAAAATATCTAACAAACATTCTAAGTAGTCAGCAAAAATTTGAAGGGCTTTTTGCACGCGGTGTCTATTAAGGTAGTTTTGAATTTATTTAAAAGTATCTAGATTCTAATTAAAAAAAAAAAAAAAAAAAAAAAAGATTACATTAACGGATACTTCGATAATAGCCCTCTTCAGTTGCTGTAATCATTCGAAATCCGTCGAAAATAAATAAAAAAGGAGATCCCTTATTGGGCGTTAATACAAATGCCGGCGGCGTCGTCGTCGGCATCCGGTCTCCGGTCACCGGGCGGTTCGTTACGGTGGAATTGATTTTAAAATTATTTTTCCATTTTTTCCCTCGACGAATCCGCGGCGCGTGCCGTGTGTACTGCCGGCGGCACAAATGTTATAAACAAATGTATTTAACATTTTTGCCATCGACAGTACTTAATACAAATATGTTATGAATTAATAAATTGGCCCTGTGATTGCCTGCAGAGTAGATTTTTTTTATGCACAACGGTTACTAAACCTATTATTTACAGCAATTAATATTGCTGTTTGGCGGTAGATTTAGATAAGATGGTGGTAGCCAGGCGGACCTTTAACCACCAACCAAACCGAGTACTAAAACTTGTACCCCGCTGGGGATCGAACCCGCGACCTCCGAATCGTAAACCCAATTGTTTACATTGACCCACGGAGACGAGTACGCCGCATTTGACAAATAATATCAGATACTCGTGATCATAACACCGCATAAGACTTTGATGGATTTTGGCAAGTACAAAGAACCGATTTTTTAAATTTTCACTCCCAAGGGCATCAAAGTGCGGATGAAATATTTCAAACCAAAGTCAATATCATCGGACTCTCGCACTCGATAAAAATGTGGTATGCAAATTATACAATGGAAATTATGTAAATACGTGTTTCAGTGCATTTACCTATTAGTTTCTTTTTTTATTTAAAATCAAAATACACATTAATAAATAACATTCACAGGTAAAAGAGTCCATCTAGCGCATCTCCTCGAGGCGGCATTGTTCCCGCGTTGAATAGCGAGACTTATTCTCTGAGCTAGGAAGCCGCCCGCTCTGCGGTCACCAGAAGCCTCGATGAGACGCGCCGACAGGTCTTGGACCAGGCGTTTTGCCTCAGAGCCCCAGGGTCCCATCGTCTCGACCCCAACCGGTACGAACACGTAACCTTCCTGTAAAATTAGTTTCTTAAAACAATGAAATTTTGAAATTACGGTTTTTCGATAACGATTATTCTATAAAAAAATTTAGATGGTGGTAGCGGGATTTTAATGCTTTCGATTTATTTTACTGTAACAAAAATGATTTTTTTATTTCTAAGGATAAATTTATTTATTTATTTATTTAGGCTCACCAACAGAGTACATACATTGCATCTTACAAAATCATTTAAACTAATATTATCTGGTATGAACTCCAATTACAGACGAGCACAACACTCAAATGCATGTAGTACGATAACACTATAAAACTGTAGGCATAGAATTTTAAACTATAAAAAAGAAATTTTAAAGTATCTTAAATAAGTTTGGATAGGTAAAATAAAATATTTTCAAAATTTTACTACTAAGTATAAATGTGGACAAAGTCGCGAGCAGCAGCTAGTTCTATTTAATGGTTTAATTCTAAAACATTTAATTGCTGACGGTACGAAATGGTGAACGTTGACGAGGGTCCGTATCTGTCCGGTCTGACGCCGGCGCCGGTCCCAGCCCGGCCCGCCCCGGGGGAGCAGAACACGGAAAGTATTTAGTTATTACAAATCCACAATCTGTATCAAGAGGTAACATCCTACAGATTGCCCGGCGCTAACATGAGTTCACGCTAACATGAGTTCACGCTAACATGAGTTCACGCTAACATGAGTTCACGCTAACATGAGTTCACGCTAACATGAGTTAGATAGATAGATAGATAAAAAGTTTATTGCATAAACTGGCACACATACAAGGGAGAAACATGAACAAAAAAGAAAACAACAAGAGACATACAATTTTTAACAAATACAAACAGATATAAACAAATATATACCATAACATTAAAAATTCCTTCGAGACTTACTGCCGATTCATTATATGTGGGTATGTGTGCAACAGTCATACAACAAGGTCATAGCTCAGCGCATTAAAAATGCTCAATGAATGAGCAAGCACTGATTTTCAACTATCACCCAGGAGCCGCGCGGGAACAAGCATAAAAATGAAAAAAGAAAAGAAAAGAAAAGTATGCAATAGGACAATGTGTAATGTAGTGGTGCGCCTGACGTGAATGAAACGCATAAATAAGTGATTTCGTCTACTTAAAATGATAAAAATATAATATTATTAAATGAAACACAGTAGAATCATATTATTCCATCTATGAGTAGTGCTTAGGAATACCCAGTTTTTGTTTATCTAGTAGGTACGATATATATTGTTTTTTAAACGTACATTTTGAACCAAGTAACCTGACAGGAGGAGGAATGTTATTCCAGCACTTCGTCGCACTGTAGCGGAGTTCACGCTAACATGAGTTCACGCTAACTCCCTTCGTTAAAGTGTAACTAATATTAGAAGACATAATCTTTGCAGGGACACAATGTATGTGACGTAATGCGTACTCAAATGTCATCAGCGGGTTAGCGAACGAATGCACCGCGTGGGCTCGCCAGTCGTTCCCCGTCGCGCTCCTCGCTAACCCGCCCACGTGTACCGTCTTCTATATACTACTGTTTCGTATAATTTAGAGTCAAATAAATAAACTACTGTGAATGCGAATCTCTCGTTTTCCTTATCGATACACTGCACACCTTCTGATTGACGTAGAGCCAAGACGTATCCATCTGTGGTGCCCATAATAGAAAAGACCCGTACAAGACCCGTACATCTTATTGTAAAACGTGTATTAAGAAAAATATGGACTTAATCTGTGGAATAAACTACAAATAATACAGAACAAAATAATTAAAATGTTTTTCCATTGTCCTTATTTAACACCTGAATGTAAAATATGTTATGTGTGTGTTGTATAGTCAATAATATTTTTTTTTATGCACAACAAGTTAGTACTTGACCTCAATCACACCTGATGTTAAGTGAAGATGAGTTCGAAGGTGGAAGCGTACTGACCCGAAAACCCTAATACATTTGGGGGACTGGCTATCTTCCCTTTGACAATATCTTACCTTATTATTAGTATATTAACCATCTAGTATTCACAACACAAGCCTATAGTTGCTTACTGTGGAACTAGATGGCGCTGTGTGTATGTCTAAGGATATGTATTAAGTAAGTATTAAGTATTATATGTTAAAGTGCAGTTAAATTATCTAGTTATAGTTTGTAGGCTTACTTTATGTATTTTTATCTATACGTTATATAATAATTACCTCTCTCTTTGGGCGACCTTGAGCCTTCTTATGAGGTCCGTAGTGAGCAACGTTTCTATTTATTTAGTCATTATTATAAGCCTCAGGACGTTTACTGCTGAACATAGGCCTCCTTCGTCCATCATCATCTTCATCAGTTCATCTTGTAGGTGGATGTCCCACGCCCACGTTAAAACCCCAACGGCCATCAGTTTTCCGAATTATGTGTCCTGCCCACTGCCACTTCAAATACAAAATAGTTTATTTTTCCAGACCAGTTTAACAACAATGCTACCAATTTTTGGATTCCCCTAGTAGGCAAATTTAATAATTCACCTGTGTCAAGAGACACCACTTTTACATGTCTTAGCTTACTTAAAGCTGGTACATCAGTTCCGAAACCTGTGAATCATTTAACACTCGAAGAGATAATACTAATTTTATCTTGAATTACACAAGTGACGTCACAGCTTGGTGGTGCGCGGTTTTCACGTGCCACGGACTTCGGGAATTCAATTTGTTTCCGCCCGCCAATCAAATTTGAGCTCCGAAGGCCCCACCTCGTAATAAAAAGGATAAAAAGCCCCCAGATTAATTTTCAGGGAATATTTTTTACCTCCAGACGTCTTGCTGACAGAATGGCTCGGGTTTGTTTTTGTTTACAGAAGTATACAGGTACACAGTCAAAATAAATTTATGATCGACAAAAAGTGTATTGCGAAAATAAGCTAAAAATAAAAATGGATAAATCTTACAATAATAAAACAACCAACTTCAAATTGACTTCAATGACCGTCGACGATGTTAAGTGAAGATGAGGACGACGGTATTGTCTCGGACCGGTCTTATTTGGGGTAACTGGCTATTTTACCTCTGACAACTGGAACACAACAATCAGCATTGCTGTTTGGCGGCAAACTTGGACAAGATAGGCGTAACTAGCCAGGTGGAACTTTGAAAATACCCCTACCACATACCAAACCTAGTATTAAACATGTACCCCGCTGGGGATCGAACCCGCGACCTCCGAATTGTAATTACAAATGTCTAGTATAAGTTTGTTTGTCTAAGACAGCATATTGTAAACTTATTTGTGGTCCTAATAAATAAATGAAAAAAAATATGAAATATTATCGTTCTTTGTGTACGTTTTCATAAAATGACTACATTTTTTTATTAAACACCACTTAATCTATGCTCCTCCTTCAAATTGACTGTTTAAATCAAAATTATTTTAACTATAATCTTTACCATTCACCACCATTTTTCTATAACTGTTTTTTTGTGATTAAAAAAGTGTTTCCAATTCGTAATGTGTTTTGCCATCTTCAATACGGTATCTACAGTATCTCAATGTAAACAACATTGGGCTTACGATTCGAAGGTCGCGGGTTCGATCTACAACGGGGTACATGTTTATGTACTCGATTAGGTTGGTAGTAGGGCATTTTAAATGTCCGCCTGGTGGTGGTAGCTACCGCCAAGCAGCAATGCTATTGCATTGTTGTGTTCCGGTTGTCAGAGATAAGATAGCCAGTCCTCCAAATGTGTTCAGGTTTCCGGGTCAGTACGCTTGCACCTTCGACCTCATCTTTACTTAACATCAGGTGTGATTGAGGTCAAGTATCAACCCGTTGTGCATAAAAAAAAAAGTACGGACCCCTAAAAATAGTTGCCTAAATGCAAAGATATTGTAAATTTTTTCCATAAATAAAAAGCATATCCCTGCATCTAGAACAAATGTTCTACGTCATTTGACGACCGATTGGTGTAGTGGATAGTGTCCCTGTCAGCGAAACCAACGGTTGCGGGTTCGAATCCCGCGAGGGGTAAACGTTTGTGTGATGAATACAAACATTTATTCCCGAGTCATGGATCTTTATATAAATATTTATGTATGTTTATCCGTTATCTAGTTTCCATAGCACAAGCTTCGATTAGTTTGGTGACTAGATGATTGGTGTAAGTGTCCGAAATATTTATTTATTTATTCTCCAATCCCGAGACTGTGTGGTGAATTTAACCATTTGAATAGTGAGATCCCACAGACTGATATCTTTCACGATTCATTAGGTGTGTTTAAGAGAAGAATTTCTCAATATTTGCGGAAGCAACATTTATAGATCGTTGTGCTGTTTTTCAATTAAATTAATTTATTTTTTTGTAATCATTACTAGACTTGTAATAACTTAATTATGTTTAGAGCTGTGTATATCTCTTGAATGTTGTACACGCCTATTATTTGCACATAGACCTGTTTATACTTGAACCTGTTTGTTATTGTGAGTTGTAATATATGTGCTGTAGGTGTGTCTTATTAAATAAATAAATAAATAATGTAGTTGTTTTGATGTTTGTGTAACTTTATCGAATACATCTACGATCGCAATCTAAAATGTGTTCAACAGAATTGACGTGGCGTGCAGACAGACAGATAAAATCTCCAATTTTGTTCCAACGTTTTTGTTTTTTTTTTCCATCAATACTATTTGTCGGATCTGAAGTTATTTGCTTTGATGTTGCCAACGTTATTTTTTCTATAGTTTTATTTACATTTTTATGAGGTTGTCCGGTGATACTGAGGCCAGTGGCGTGCAAAGGCTTTACAAAATTGGGCATGCTCAATAATGTTTTTGTGGATTTTACAATTTAAATTAAATTGGTACATTTTATTGCCTCTATCCTCTTCAGTCTGCAGTTTCATATGCACTTGCCTTTTACTTAAATCGTCATGACCATTTGTACATTCCAAATAAATAAATAATAAATAAATAAATAAATATCCTTAGACATACACACAGCGCCATCTAGTTCCACAGTAAGCAACTATATGCTTGTGTTGTGGATACCAGATGGTTGATATAATACATAAATACATTTTTTTTGTAAATAAATACTTATTATAAATGAAAACATCCATAACTCGGGTACACATGTCCGTATTCATCACACAAACATATGCCCCTAGCGGGATTCGAACCCGCAACCTTTTGGTATAGTGGTCAGAGTTGCTAACCATTACACCAAACAGGTCGTTTGTGTTGTAAATGTTTTTGTCGTTCGGCATTACTTATACCTTAAACACAGAATTAATATAGTACTGACGTACCTTAACCTATATTAACAATCATTTCATAAGATTATGAAAAATGAACATAACTTTACTTTTAATACAAGTAGGTTTGGCTAAAACACGTTACAATGTACCTAAATCCGAATTAATACAAATACAAATACATTTATTTTGCTCTAAATGTGGTACACAGATCTCATTCACAAATACAAAGTTTCACACATTTTACCAGACACTGGCATGCAAAACTTAATTATATTTACACATTTAATTGACGATTATATTTACACATGCATATTATACGTAGTTACAATAATTATTTAGTTAAAATGTCAGGTTCAAAAATGTCAATAATAATTTCGTTACAATGTCAAATTCACAGTAGTCAAAATTAAATAGTTATGTAGGTAATAATTAAATTGTATTCATAGCTTTGGGTATTTGTAAAAGTCAAAATATTCATCCACTGAGTAAAAACAGCATTGTGTCAGCCACTGTTTAAGTTTCCTTTTGAATATTTCCAAGGGCAGAGAAATCATATCATTATTTAATGTGTTATATACTCTTATAGCCATTTGATAGCTATTTCTACTATACAATGATGTTGTTGAAGCTGACAACATTAATCTGTTAGGAAATATTATGTTATTTCTATTGTAAACTATTTGAAATTTAAATAAGCTTGTATTATAAAAAAAAAAAAAAAAAATCTGTTAGGAAACCTGGTATTAAAGTTACAACTTTCAATTCGCTTTTGGAACAAGTTTGGATGATTTTTAACAAAGACACATAATTCGTAGATATATAAACATGGTACTGTCTAAATGTTCAATATCTTATATTTTAAATAAAGTTGCCTTTCTGGAGCATTACGGGCACACTCCAAAAGAATATGGCATACATCTTCAAATTGTATCGAATGTTTGACAATTCAGAGATAAAGATTTTTTCAATAAATATGCGAACTTATTCAATGGCATGTGCCCTTATTAATAAACCAATCCCAATACAAGTCTTGAGGCTGTATCAACCGAGATGCGTCTTAAGCAGTTGACGCTATCTCAAGCTCCGTGCTAATTTATAAACCAATCTTGAGGTCTACTCAGCTGAGATCACTTATCAAGTATTCGCCTCAGCGGCTAATGAAACATAGTCTTAAGTTCCGTTTATTAATACGTGAAACTCTCAAATGAGTACTGCTTGAGTAAGCACGCGCGTTTGAGGTCTCAAGTTAGGTTTATTAATCAACACGTTTACTTAAGACCAGTCACAAGACTGTTCTCAATCTTGAGAATAGTTTATTAATACCAGCCTAAATGCCATTTTAATCATTGCCCTACCTAGATTGGCTACCAGGGCATACGAGGAAGCTCACAGTGACGTTCTATCCACACTCATTTCTCCTTAGTTAGCGCATCAAAACTATGAACTCTTGTTTCTTACAATTTTTCGTAGTATTTAATCGTGGATTTTAAGTCTCCTTTATGGCTTTATAAACTTTGAGAATAAATGTCACAATATATAGTGTCCCGAAAGTTAACGTTGAAATATTATAGGGTTGAAAATATCACGTCATTAACAGTCTGATCTGCCGGAGAGAGGAAAGTGACTCTATATTAACAAATTTTACCATTAGTCTGATGTATACAGGATGAGTTCATCTTAAGGAAAATAATAAGGCATATTAGGTGAGCAAAATAGAAGTTATTGGCATAGGTAGTTTAATTTAACCGCCTCCGTGGCTCAATGTAAACAACATTAGGTTTACGATTCGGAGGTCGCGGGTTCGATCCCCAGCGGGGTTCATGTTTAAGTACTCGGTTTGGTTGGTGGTAGGGCATTTTAAAATGTCCGCCTGGCTAGCTACCACCATCTTATCTAAACCTGCCGCCAAGCAGCAATGTTAATAACATTGTTGTGTTCCGGTTGTCAGAGATAAGATAGCCAGTCCACCAAATGTGTTGGGGTTTGTACGCTTCCACCTTCGACCTCATCTTCACTTAACATCAGGTGTGATTGAGGTAAAGTACGAACTAAAGTTCCTATCATGCGAAATTTATTTGGAACTCATATTTTGCCGAATTTTTTTTTATATCTATTGAATTTATTTAATTTATAATGAGTTATGGATGTTTTCATTTATAATAAGTAATTATATTTATTTACAAAAAAAATGTATTTATGTAGTATATCAACCATCTGGTATCCACAACACAAGTCTATAGTTGCTTAAAGTGGAACTAGATGGCATTCAAGTCCATGGTCCAAGGATATTTATTTATAATGATGGTAATTATGTGAATAGGCTACAAACGTGACCGTAAATGATAATGCATTATTCGATGATGGTTTTGAAAAAAAAAAACTAAACTACTTATGCCAATACCTTCTATTTCAATTACCTAATATGCGCTTCGGTTGGTATATAGTCAAATACATGCCACCAAGTTAAGAAATAAAATAAAAAATAACATGTAAATCTGCGACTTCGTTACGATATAGTATTAACCATAAATTACCATGCAGCCCCCTGTGTATTGATGAACTTGCATCAGGCTTGTGACTACTTAACGGCCAATATTTTCAAACCACTCCAAACAATGGCCACCCATCGAAACGTTGCTTAACTTCGCAAATCGAAAAGATTATCAAACGCAACCGCGACGATTCCTTTCCGAATTAGTTTTGGTATCTATCTGTTGCTCCCTAAAGAACGACCATCCTTCGGCCATTAAGAGCCTTCATCAGTAAAGAGGGCTCCAGGGAACTTTCTCTTTATTAAAAACAAAATGTAGCAATCAGGGAGAAAGAACTTATTTGGAATGTACTTGCCTTTCTAAAGTAAATTGCTATTGTACGTGGCTTGAAGCAGTAACGAGCTCTTGTTGTTGCCCGTGCAACCGCGAGGCTACGTCAGTTGATTTGTGTGCTACGTGAGTGTCTACGAGCGGTCTACGAAGCTACGACCCCTAGACCGAGTCAGGAGTGTTTTGACCGGAATATTAAACTCGTATTTTCAGTCACCTTTTTGAAATTGTCTATTTTATTTTGAATAACTAATATTTTATGATGACTAGTGAATGTCTGTTATTTTCTTTGCATAAGTAATATATTTTCTCTCGCCTTAACATTTCTTCTAAATTTTCAGGTTCGTTTGTGTTGAAATACTTAATGACATCAGTGTCAGTACGTCTGAAATAACTATTCATATTGGAAACTGGTTAAAGTTATAAAAATTGAAATTAAAAAGCCGAACCCCAACTACGGATAAACCGAGCTGAAATGCATGAAACAAGAATATATACAGTATATTTTTTTTAACTGGGGCGGGAAATCCGAAATCATTCAATCGTTTTTTTGTGAAAGCAATTTTGATATAGTGAATTTTTTGTTCAAGGATGAGTCCTTGCACTAGCTTTTGTTGCTCCGATTATTTATCTAAATGACAGCTTGAAAGAAAAACAATTATTCAGCTTACAATGTCTTACATGAACGTGTTCGTTCGACACCCGGAATCACCCTCTTCCATCGGGCAATCGGGTAACAACCAGACTCAAATCGGGTCACGTGTATCACGAGATACATACATATATAACGTCACGACCTGTATCCCAAATTGGGTGGTGGGAGACATCCCAAACAATAGTTTGAGTGGTTCATACTTTGAAACTTAAATAATGATGCCTCACCCTGACAATAGTGCATGAGTACTATATTGTAATTATTTGTTATTAGCATAGGTATTGTATACATATTGCAGTGCCAATAAATAAATATTTTATAATATGCTTTCTTATACACACACACATATACAACGCCGCGAAACACATAACACCAGTCGTTTTTCTTGGCTGATTTTTTAATATTCTTCCCTATACTGAACACGAACTGCTATATTAAATTATAGCCCATGTTAGTTTCCAATATATTTTGCAACATCGACAGCACATCCAACTTGTAATGCAGCACTCCGGTAATTACCAAGTACGTGGTCGAGCAAGTTGGAAAGTTATGAAGAGAAACAGCTGGGATAACTCAATATATATTTGAGCTAAGTACCGCTCAATGAGCTAGTATACAAACTTGACGTTATACAGAACTCTTGGAGATATTTTTTCTACTCGAGACAGAATATTCGATCGCTGTCTTTAGGAAAAGAGTTAAGGAACATTACCTTTCCATTCATAGTGTTATTCCGTGTATTATATGTTTTTTTTTAATATGAGAGGGCGGCAAACGAGCATGCGGGTCACCTGATGGAAAGCAATCACCGCCGCCCATGGACACCCGCAACACCAAAAGGGTCACAGATGCGTTGCCGGCCTTTGAGGAAGGTGTAGGCTCGTTTCTTGAAGGTTCCAATGTCGTACTCGTTCGGGAATACCGCTGCCGGAAGTCCGTTCCACAGGGTGGCTGTACGTGGTAAGAAGTTATGTTATGTATGTTATATTTTATATTCGTATGTATTGAAATATGTATTTATTTATGTATTTATGTACTTATTAGTATGTAGTTATATTTATATTTAGTTAGGTTTTTTTTATCTATCATATTTATTCATTTCTATAGATTTCCATTGTGCACGTCTTATCTGCCTCTTCCAGTCATATCTCTCTTACGTAGGTCTGATGGAAGAAATTTCATTGTAAAAAGAAGCAGAACCTGTTGTGTCGTCTCTATTATGTTGTATCTGTATGTTTTTTTTCTTGTGTGCCATAAATGATAAATAAATAAATATTGCCAGAGGCTTATAATATGTAAAATACCAATCATATTCATTAAAAAAAAATCAAAGTGTGTATAGAACATGCTCATAAGAGCAGGGTTCCGTAGTTACAAGTGTTAAACTAAATAAATATCTTTGCACATACACACATCGCCATCTAGTTCCACACTAAGCAACTAGGCTTGTGTTATAGATATCAGATAGTTGATAAACTACACTTATTTTTTTTTTTGTAAGTAAATACATATTTAAATGAAACATCATGTCTGTATTCATCGTACAAACATAATGCCCCTAGCGGAATTCGATCCCGCGACCTTTTGAAATAGAAGTAGAGTTTCTAACCACTAGACCCAACAGGTCGCCAATAAAGCAGTCGTCAGCAAGCGCTCGGGTTGTACGCACGTTCTCACCTTATACTGCCGTATAGTGATCTCCAGAGTTCCCAAACCTTTTCTATCTTTTTACAATGAAGTGTAAAATTTGTAAAGCTGACTTTAACGACGGTGTGCATTGTGAAGGGTGCAACGGTGATTACGATTTTGGTTGTGCCAAGGTCGCTGAAGTTACTTATCGTAAGCTGGGCTTGGAGAGGAAGACGGCATGGAGATGCCCCCTATGCAAATCCGGAACATCAATATCTAGCCCCGACAAACTTGATATCATATTGCGGGAGCTAACTGAGCTGAAAGAGAAACTGGTAGCCCTACCAACACTCGTGAATGATGTGAAAGCAATCAAGACTGAACTGGCTGAGCTGAAGAGGTCATGTGAATATGATAACGCTAAACTTGAAGAGTTCGAAAATAGGCTACTCGAATCCGAAAACTCCGTAAAACAGGTGCAGCACTTGCAGGAAGCTCTCAGTTCCAACACAATCGAAATTGGTAACCTGAAGCAAGAGCTGGGTGTCAAGGAACAATGGACTCGATTGAACAACGTCGAGGTTAAAGGTGTACCGGTCATCAAAGGGGAAAATCTTTTCACTGTTGCCGAGAATTTATGCAAGATAGTTGGATATACTTTTCTCAAAACGCAAATAAATTACATCTCTAGGGTACCAACACCTGACTCTAAGGAAAAAAATATTATTATCAATTTTCTGAACCGGTATGTGAAGGAGGATTTCGTAGCTGCAGCACGTATGAAGAAGACGATAGTGGCTGGTGAGCTGGGGTGTGGTGGCGACTACAGCAATAAACGTATCTTCATTAATGATCACCTGTCACCTGACATGAAAAGGCTGCTCGGTAAAGTTAAAAATTTCGCGAAGGAAAAAGGCTTTCAATACGTGTGGGTGAAATTTTGTAAAATACATGTTCGTAAAACGGATGAGTCACCGGTCAAGATTATTATGAGAGAGAACGATTTAAACAAACTTACCTAAACTGTAACATACCAATTAATATGAACGATTTCTTCAAAATGTTTGTTACCCCTGGCCTTAGTGTCTTACTGCTTCCTCGCTATTGTTTACGCTTGCGTCACTTATGCCTAGTTGCTAACTCGCTCACTCCTCAACATATCATATTGCTGTCGTTGCGTTGTCTGCTCGCACTCACATGTTTATTAACCAACAATTTATTCTTCTACCCTTCATATGTTTCTTGCTTGATTCATACATTATTATGTTTGAAGCGTTATATAATTGTTACTTTATGGGGTGATTACTGTATAAATCGCATATTATCGATTTGCTCTTACACTGTTTTTGTTTTAAATTATGGTATCAATGGCCGACAATGGCTTAAATGTTAATAAATCTAATTACTTTAGGATATATTATCAAAATGTTCGAGGTTTACGTACCAAAACAACAACTTTTTTCAGGAATATTTGCAGGCAAAATTTTGACATAGTTATCTTAACAGAGACTTGGCTACTGGACGGCATATTCGATAGTGAGCTGTTTGACAATCGGTACATGGTGTGGAGCGCGACCGCGACTACGAGGCCACCGGCCAGGGGCGCGGCGGCGGCGTACTCGTGGCAGCTCGAAGGGAGCTGTCCGCGTCGCCGCGGCCCACCTACCGCTCCACTGCCGAGGACCTATGGGTCACGCTGCACATTAAAATGCACGCCGCTACCGTACCTGTCAAACTGCATATCTGTGTTCTTTATCTATGTAGACAAAACTTGGGTAACTCTTTCTCTCAACAACTAACAAACTTTCTCAACAATTTAAACCGCGTTTTAATGTCTCATCCTGATGATGTATTCTTTATAGCTGGTGATTTCAATCTTAGCAACATTGTGTGGATCCATAATACGGATGACTTTCTTGATCCTTCTAATGTGTTGACGGATGATGAGCTATTATTGACGGATGAAATGGCCACTCTTGGGCTAAAACAATATAATGGCATTCGCAACACATTTGACCGTACACTTGATTTAATTTTTTCCAATTACAGTGTGTCTGTGTTGGACTACAGTGATGATCCGCTCGTTCCTGTAGACCAGCATCACGGTGCGCTTTTGGTTACGGTAAAGTTCAATAACTATAACCCATTGCAGATTAAGTCATACACTAAATACCTATTTAATAAAGGCGATTATGCAAAATTAAACAACGAACTTGCAGGTATAGATTGGGATAAGGAATTTGCCCCCAAATCTCTGGAAGATGCCGTTTCCTATTTTTACAAAAAGTGTTCATCTCTAATTAAAGAGTTTGTACCATCCAAAGTTATTACAGCCGACTATTATCCTCCTTGGTACTCCCCTGGTCTTAAGAAATGCATTAAAGAGAAATACAAATACCTAAAGAAGTTTAAAATGTATGGTAACGGAGCAGCTGAGGAAACTTTTAAATACTTGCGGCGTCGAGTTAGGGAACTAGAAGAGAAATGCTATGCTAGATATATTTCATCCGTAGAAAATTCTATTACAAGTAATCCCAAACAGTTCTGGTCGTACTTTAAAAATAAAACCAAATCTAATTCAATGCCTAACAGCATGACTTATGGTACCAGTATGTATAATACCGGTGAACAGATTTGTAATGCGTTCTCTGATTTCTTTTTAAACAACTTCCTCACCAGTACTGACGTTACCCAGGGAGATGGCTGTGGCTCCTCATCTGTTAAGCCGTCCGTTTCTTTTATATCTAAGATTTTCATCAATGTTAGTAAGGTAGAACAATTACTTTTAAATTTAGATCCGGCTAAGTCCGCTGGTCCTGACAATTTACCAGCTATTTTTCTTATAGGTTGTGCTAAAACCATTGCTATCCCTATATCACTAATTTTTGAGAGATCTTTGGATGAGGGGATCGTTCCCACTATCTGGAAAAATGCTTACATCACACCAGTACATAAGAAAGGTCCTAAACACGATATTGAGAACTATCGTCCTATTTCTAAACTATGTATAGTCTCAAAAGTCTTTGAAAAAATTGTATATAATCAAGTATATTCTGCACTTAAACATTCCTTTAATACTACCCAACATGGCTTCTTAAAAGATCGATCAACAATTTCCAACCTTGTTCTGCTAAACACAACTCTTACAGACGCCATGGATAACGGTTACCAGGTTGATGTGGTGTATACTGATTACAGCAAAGCTTTTGATCGTATTCAGCACAGTTTGCTTATAAACAAATTAGAGAAGATTGGCATTAATGGCGATCTACTCAGATGGTTTACGTCTTATATCCACAATCGCTCGCAGGCCGTAGTTGTCAACAACTATATATCTAGTTGGGTTCCCATTCCCAGTGGAGTTCCTCAAGGATCATTGTTAGGCCCCCTTCTCTTTATCATTTTTGTTAATGACATCGATAATTGTTTCCATCACTCGCACCTTCTTAGTTTCGCCGATGATATGAAGATATTCATGACAATTAAATCTCCTGTTGATACCCTCTTACTACAGACTGACCTGCAACACCTTGAACGTTACTGTGCCTTGAATCACTTAGATTTAAACCCGTCTAAATGTAGTGTCGTCACTTATACTCGTAAGCGAAATATTGTGTTATACGACTATTTGCTAAAAGGAAATAAGTTACAACGGGTCTCTGTCATTCGTGATCTCGGTGTGTATCACGATGCCAAACTACTCTTTGATACTCATATAGACAAAATTGTTAATAAGGCTTCAAGAGCGCTTGGATTCGTGATGCGCAGTTCCAAAGACTTTAAATCCGTAAAAACTCTAAAAGTCCTCTACTGTTCTTTGGTACGAAGCAATCTTGAGTATGCATCGCAAATATGGAACCCTATTTATTTAAAATATATCAATCGTATTGAAGGCATCCAAAGAAGGTTCCTTAAATACCTATGTTTTCGAACTAAAGACAGGTACAGTTCGGATAACTATGTCAATCTATGTAAAAAACACCACCTACTTCCATTGACAAAACGTCGCCAAATTGCAGATCTTGCCTTTCTACAAAAAATTGCACAAGGTTTGATAGACTGCCCCGAACTTTTTTTTTTTTTTTTTTTATTATTTTATTTATTTATTTAGGTTCACCAACGATTGTTTACGCTAATACATTTTCAGTACAAATTGCTTAACACTACTTAAACGTAACAATCACTTACAGGTAAACACTGCTTCCACTAAGTTCTTCTATCACATATCTATATTAATGCCCCTAATAAGCCTCTGAGACATAATAACTTAATATGGCTCCCTGTAGTATCATCCAACTACAAGCAAAACACCTTTATGTGGCGTGCGAGCAACAACTTCAACAAACTGTTATATGACCACCTCAATGTCGATCTCTTCCACACAAGCGTTCCCACAGCGAGACGTATCCTTAGCAATAGTTTCTTTTAATCGTGTATTGTTTTTTTTAATTTTATTTTTAATGTTCTATGTATCTAAGTAACATATTTTATAAATGTTTACATGTATGTATGGATATCGCATATGTAAGCTACGTAGTGTATGTGTAGCGTTCGATCCTGCTGAGCGCTTTATTAGACCAATATTATATTGTCTACAATATTTCTATATGTGAGAACCTGTTATTAGCCGTCAGGTATAATTCCCCATTGTTATTTGTGATTTAACATGGCTGTTGGTTTTCCTTAACATAAATAAATAAATAAATAAATAAATAAACATCAAGACATAGGCATAATACACATTAAAAAATAAAAATATTTTTGCATTTGATTTATGTTTAATTTTTTATATTTGTTACCTCAGAACTCGACCATTTATAAACCGATTCGGAATTTTTTTTTTTATTTAATAGAACATACTTCCAGGGTGGTCCCGTGTTCATCATAATCCTGTTATTATAATGGGTTCTATGAGAAATTGAAGGAAATCTAAACACATTATAGTCATACGTATAGCGATTTTGGTAGGTACCTATTTACACCAACGAGTCAACAGTTTACATTTAGAAAGTGGAATCTGACTGAAGCCGGTTGTTTTTGGCGGTTCAATTATCAATATGAGATAGTTTACTTAGACTGATTTACTTTAGCTATTTCCACAGCTTGATGTCATATGGCATATTGTTGTGGGGAAATGCTGGTGACATACATATCATTTTTGTTCTGCAGAAGCGTGCTATTCGTGCCATTTATAAACTAGGACCTAGAGTGTCTCTTAGAGATAAGTTTAAGGAAATTAATGTCTTAACAATGGCATCTCTATACATTTATGAGAATTTGTTATATGCAAAAAAATATAACCTTATTCGCTAAAAATAGTGATAAGCACAATGTTAATACAAGGAATAAGAACCAGTAATCTGTTTATGTTAGCCGACTTCACAAAGTTAGTAAATCCTTCAAAGGGTAATGTATACGATTTTATAATAAGATTCCAGTAGACATTCAAAATTTGCCTTTAAATAAATTTAACGCAATAATAAAACAGAAATTATTAACAAAAGGCTATTATAAAATCACTGACTATTTGAATGATAAGCAAGCATGGACATTGCTGTCTTATTATTCATATAATTATCAAATCGCAACCTATAATCTGTTTAAAAGAGCAACCCTAGAGTTTCTTGCTCGTTCTTCTCTGGGGAGTCAGCTTTGTGAATGAGCAGTAAATTTAAAATTTAAATGTAATATTAAGATTAATAGTGACGTTTTCAAGTGATAATTTTATCCTATGATATAAAATATTTTGATTTGATTTGATTTCATATTTTATCTCATAATGTTAGAAGTATATACAACCATGTCTTTATAGCACTAAAATCTGCAATTGACAGACAGATATGGTACAACTACGGACTCCTAAAAAGTCTAGACGGTTTAATTTCGAATCCTCGCTGTCTACACAAGTTATATTCGTAAGGGCATTACGTAGGTGTAGCTTTCTGCTCTCTGGCACTTCAAACCTCAATGACTTGAGTATTAGTAAAGTAAAGTAGTTATCGAACATACTGACATTGGAACATTTGTGTTTCTTGGGCTTAATGAAAAGACTCTTTGATGTTCAAAATTTTATTTTAATTCATTCAGAGGTCAATGTGTGCGCTTCTACAACAAGGTTCCCATGGATATACGGAATCTTCCGCTTAATAAATTTAAACTTATTATAAAACAAAAATTATGTAAAAAGGGATATTACAAAATTTCAGACTACATTAATGATAGTAATCCATGGGATTAAACGGCTCCTCTACACGATATATAAAATTGTTGTAACCTTTCTTGATTGTACATGATTTATTGAAAAGAGACAAACCCTCTGAGTTTCTCTCTAGCTCTTCTCAGTAGTGGTCGCGTTCCGAGCTAGTGGTAGTTTAAAAAACAAATGACGTTCATAAGTGCATATTGTATTGCCTACATGAATAAATGATTTTCATTTCATTTCATTTCATTAACGACCTGTTTGGTGTAGTGGTTAGAAACTCTGCTGCTACGAGTATACGGGTCGCGGGTTGAATTTTCGAATTTTGCGGGTTTGTTTGATGAATACAGACATGTGTTCCCGAGTTATGGATGTTTTTCATTTATATACGTCTTTATTTATTTACAAAAAGAAATGTATTTGTATAGTATATCAACCGTCTGGTATCTGTAATACAAGCCTAGTTGCTTAGTGTGGAACTAGATGGCGCTGTGTGTATGTGCAAAGATCTTTATTTTAATTATTAAAAAAAACGAAATCGTTTTGGATTATTTTATTACTCTAACAAAAATTTGCACTTTAAAGCTTAATATTTCGCAAACGGATTCTTGAATCCACATATTGTCCAACATAACTTGTAATATTTTTAAAAGACCTATCCAACGACATCCCACACGGTGGGGTACAAAAATAAATAAATATAATCCCCAATATAAGTGTAAGTGGTCTTGTATACCGGTCAATTTTTAAACCTAAATCAGCAGAGTACATTCAGCAGGCGATAGACATTCACTGCTGGACAAAGGCCTCCCCCAAAGATCTCCATAACGATCGGTCCTGCCCGCATCCAGCGTCATCCCGCGATCTTTACCAAATCGTCGGTTCACCTCGTGCTGTATCCCTGATGCGTGGTCACCACTCGCGCCCCGCCCCAACGGTCGTCGGGCTTACGAGCAATGTGCCCCACCCAATGGCGTTATAGGTATTTCTAGTTCGATCCCGCAGGGACACTCCGAGCAAAGCTCTCTCCATTGCCCTTTGGGTGACCTTGATCCTTCTTATGAGGCCCATAGTGAGCGACCACGTTTCAATTCCATATGTCATCACTGGCAACACACACTGATAAAAGACGTTCGTATTTGAAGAAGTAGAAAAAGTACGTAGCTTCCCAAACATTGCCCAGCCGAGTTGTATTCGACGAGTACGTTAGGAGTGTTTTATTCAGGTTAGGATCTACCTTAATGTTTTTTATGCACAATTTTTAATAAAATAATCATAATGACAGTAATCCATGGGATTAAGCGGCTCCTCTACACGATATATAAAAATTGTTGTAACCTTGCTAGATTGTAAATGACTGATTGAAAAGAGACAATCCCTCTGAGTTTCTCGCTAGCTCTTCTCAGTAGTGGTCGCGTTCCGAGCTAGTTGGTAGTTTAAAAAACAAGTGACGTTCATAAGTGCATATTGTATTGTCTACATGAATAAAATTATTTTCATTTCAAAGGAGGAGCTAATGGATTTCATATCAATTAAGCCCTTTTTAGTGGTTTTAATTTGGCTGTTACCGACGAAGGACGCTGTATCACTACAAACATCAAACGACACCGACACATCCCCTGTCTATCATGTTTTGTAGAGCGCTTATTTCGGACACGCTTCCAATGAAACCTTTTGTAAAATCCGGTATAATCCGGCTAGTACCCAAAAAAAATTATCCAAATTTATTTTTACCACTTTGTCGGCGAGATTGATATGTAGACGCATGCCTAATTACAGCTCTCTAGTAATTAAATACACAAAGATAAAAAGTACAGATACACGTACAACTCTATTATGGACGACCGATTGATGTAGTGGATAGTGACCATGTCAGCGAAACCAACGGTTGCGGGTTCGAATCCCGCGAGGGGTAAATGAATACGAACATTTATTCCCGAGTCATGGATGTTTATATAAGAATAAGAATAGTTTATTATGAACGCCACAACACGATGCAAAAACAAAGAAGTAGTAAATTATAGCTAAAAGAGGATCCCGACAATGCTGTCACGTGTTGCGGCGTGCACAAATGGGTTAGCACTCAGCTCATGCTGCGACGAATCACAGCGCTGGTTTTCAGTGCCCCCAAATGGCCAGTGACGCACGGACGCCACGTGAGGTACAATAATGAGCAGAATAATAATAAATAATTATAGTCGGGTTAGTGTATGTATAGTGTAGTGTAAATATACTAAATAATAATTACGTAACGGTATTATAAATAAATACGTCTAAATATAAGTAGTTATGTATGTTTATCCGTTATTTAGTATCCATAGTACAAGCTATGCTTAGTTTGGGACTAGATGATTGGTGTAAGTGTCCGAAATATTTATTATTATTATTATTTTATTATAAGTTGTAACAGTTGTACTTAATAACACCAATCAGAATGATTGTTGCGTCGAATATTTTTGTATGTCTTTCTGTAATAAACAAATAAATGCTTTATCTATCTAAAAGCATGTGAACTAATCCACGGACAAACAGACAGATAGACGAGACGACAAACTATATAAAGGTTAAGTTCAAGTCATATATTGTAAAATAGAACCTCTCGTGGTGCAGTCGCATTCGGTATTCGTTTTCGATTAGCGAAGTTAAGCAATGTCTGGCGTGGTCAGTCCATGAATAGGTAACCACTAGTGGCACGAGTGGTTCGGCACGTTAAATAGTCGGTCCCGGTTGTTTTCAATTGAAGGCAATCGTTAAGCCAAGTCGGTGGGTTACAGGGGTGGCTTACAACACTGCACGTCTGACACAAATACGACAAATATGACGGAAATACACTTATTAACATTGATTATAACATTTTGTATAGGGCGGTTTCGGCACTCAAATAGAAAAACAACTTGTCTCTTCCCGTGGGTGCCATAAAAGGCAATAAAGGGAATTTCCACCAAAAAACATCTATAGATTCACGTGTGCATTTCTGTATACAATACAATATAACACAACACAACACAACACAATACAACACAACACAACACAACACAACACAACACAACACAACACAACAAAACACAACACAACACAACAAAACACAACACAACACAACACAACACAACACAACACAACACAACACAACACAACACAACACAACACAACACAACACAACACAACACAACACAACACAACACAACACAACACAACACAACACAACACAACACAACACAACACAACACAACACAATACAATACAACACAACACAAAAAAAATGTTTTTTCAAAAATGCTTTGATTTGGCCGGTGATTGATATGCGACTGGTGTAATTAGTTGGGTACCAATCATGCGAAATTTATTTGGAACTCATAATATTTTATCGAAGATTTCTATATTTAATTAAATTTAATGATGTAATTATGTGGAAAAGGCTACAAACGCGACCGTCAAATGACATAATTAACGCTTCATTCGATGATGGTTTTGAGAAAAAAAAAACTATACCTGTGCCAATAACTTGATTATGTGTAGTTTTGAGTGAGGTTAGGTTTTTTTTTTTTTTTTTTTTTTTTTATTGAAGAGGTGGGCAAACGAGCAAGAGGCGCACCTGATGGTAAGTGTCACCGCTGCCCATAACCATCTACGGAAACGGAAGATCTGCAGTGGCGTTGCCGGCCTTTAAGGAAGGAATATGCTCGCTTCTTGAAGGTTCCCAGATCGTATCGGTTCGGAAAGACATCCGCCGGGAGCTTATTCCAAAAAGTAACGGTACGTGGAAGGAAATGTCTACTGAACCGCACCGTGGTGGATTTCCAACTGTCTAGGTGGTGTTGGTGGAATTTAAGTTTATGCCTAGTAGTGCGATGATGGAACTCAGCAGCAGGTTAATTCGTGATAATAAGGAAAAGGCATGTTTCCCGTTCGAATGCCGTATATTGAGTGTTCTTATAATTAATACAATAAAAGCGGTTGCGCTTTGGTCAGCGTAAAGCTTCCGACATTGCATGTGTGACCGTGGGAATACCTATATTGCAAACTTCTATTTCACTTAAATAATATGTCCAATTTTTTTCCTTCCAGTAAAAACATTCATACGGTATAATTAATATTGTAACTGCCTTAAATACATTCCTCAGTGGCAGCAACTACTCTGCTGGGGGGCGACGGAAAATACATTTTTTTATGCAGAACGGGTTAGTACTTGACCTCAATCACACCTGATGTTACGTGTAGATGAGGCCAAAGGTGGAAGAGTAGTGACCCAGAAACCCCAACACATTTGGGGGACTGGCTATTTTATCTCTGACAACCGGAACACAACAATGCTATTAACATTGCTGTTTTGCGGCAGATTTAGATAAGATGGTGGTAGCTAGCCAGGCGCACATTTAAAATGCCTATAAAATTTAAAATCGGACCCGCGACCTCCGAATCGTAAACCCAATGTTGTTTACATTGAGCCACGGAGGCGGTTAAACACACATAAAATATGTGGCTCATATCCTCTCCCAGAATGAACAATGTTCATTCATGTGATAAAGATCAGATGTCCGATTAATTCTTTAGATCATACCATTTCATTTTATTTATAGAGATTTTTTAAATTTAATTATAAGTCAGCCTGTGAGCGTATTACATAAATTGTGTAACAAGTGATATATTAAGTCTCGTCCGGGTCTAAAGTGTAGGTTAAAAGCCTGTCGGTCTGACCGGCTGCTTTAATTCCACTCGGGCCAGGGCTTGCGTTGCGCTTTTAAAATAAACAAGAGCTGAGCAAACCCATCCATTACCTGCCTTCCAAGAATTTTAGTGTGTTCAGCGCAGCCAGAAAAACATGTTACAGTTGAAACAATATTGTGTGAAATATTGGGTCTTTACCAATGAAATTGGAGTTTTTTTTCTTCGTTAATCAAATGTACCCTTTCCTGCGATTTTCAAAGCTATATCCAAATTTGTTTTTTATTTGGAAAATGGAATATTATTTCAAGGTTTAACACGAAATATTTTTTAATTTCTGGGCTAAATCACATAATAAAAAAAATTTGAACAGAGCTCTTTTCATGTGCTTCCCATAATCATTACTTAGATTCGCTGAAACTTTTATAAAGCGGTTACTTTTGAAAATTAACGCTGCCTATACTTAACTTAATAGACACAAAGTTTAGCTAAATTTGGATTTGCCGTTCCCAAAAAAAAAAAACAAAAATGTTTGTATGGAGAAAACAGTCTTAATGAAATTCTTCATACAAAACGCCAATTTCATAGGTAAGGACCTAATATAATTCGTGTAATTCCTGACTCCACTCCTGATTAGGAACAAGTTTCCCCAAGGAAACATAGTCGAAATCGATCAAAAAAATTTTCGATTACCCACACAAAGTAAACATTTCTATGGTAATCCGACAAGTTTCGGCTTAATTCGGCCATGGTGCCTTGTGGTAAACTGTTTGTAATCAGGAGTAGAGTCACCAGCGGAAAATTGTTGGACCTCTATACTATACTAGAATACTAAAGGTGGTTTCAGAATGTTTACTTTGTATGTGTTATCGAAATTTTTTTTATCGAGTTCGCCTATGGTTTTTTGGGGAAAGTTTCTCGCTGTGTTTCTTTCTCGCTAGCTCTTCTCAGTAGTGGTCGCGTTCCGAGCTAGTGGTAGTTTAAAAAACAAATGACGTTCATAAGTGCATATTGTATTGCCTACTACATGAATAAATGATTTTCATTTCATTTCATTCCATTTCATTTCATTTCATTTCATTTCATTTCATTTCATTTCATTTCATTTCATTTCATTTCATTTCATTTCATTTCATTTCATTGTTGTCCGTAATCAAGAGTTACGTCACCAATTAATGGGAATTACACGAATTCAAATTCATAGGATTCTGTTTCATAACGAAATATATCTATGGCTTAGCCTCTATGGTCAAAGTCAAAGTTTTATTTTGTAAGTTATAAAATTAATATATGAAATCGTCATGAGGTACAATTATCGCTCATTCACAAGGCAGCTACCCAGATGAGTACATGAGTACATCACCGGGATGAATGGAAGTCTACCACTGTACGTTTCTGAAGAAACTTCTTACCACGTACGACCACCCTGTGGAACGGACTTCCTGCAGCGGTATTCCCGAACGAGTACGACATTGGAACCTTCAAGAAACGAGGCTAGACCTTCCTCAAAGCCCGGCAACGCATCTGTGACCCTTTTGGTGTTGCGGGTGTCCATGGGCGGCAGTGATTCCTTTCCATCAGGTGACCCACATGCACGTGTGCCGCCCTCTCAAATAAAAAAAAAATGATAAACTCAGGAGCAAGAAACGGAGAAGTTGCTATTTTCATATAAGTATTTTTGAAATGTATGATTCGACAAACAAATCAAAAGAAAATAATGGACTGGATGTCACCGAGAGGTTCATATCCATACATTATCATCTAGATAGTCAGAAACTTTATAAATAGCCTTTTCAATAAATTTACAGATACTATAAAACGGAAACTTATTAAGAAAGCATATTATAAGATATCAGATTATTTCACAATTAATAATGAAATATTAACCCCTGTTTTTAAAACAGTAACCCGTCGAGTTTCTTGCTAGCTGTTTTCAGGGAAAAATTTCATTTTGAAGTAGCAGTAGCTTGAAAAATGGAAAATTGACTACGTTTAGTGCACCCTGTGTACCTACAAAATAAAGCATTTTTTACTTTGATTATTTTAAATTATTTAACGTCAAGTTTTGAGTGTCTACCGGAACCTTATTATAAAAGCGTATACATTGTCCCTTGAATGACTTAGTGACTTTGTGTAAGCGACTTATATGTACAGCAAGTTTGTATCTTGTACTTACATGATATTAGGTCCAATGACCATTGTTTACTTATATATTTATATATGTATTCATTTTTATATTTGTAGGCTTATTTACGTATTTATTATTATGGTATAGTTATTTTCTTATTTTTTAATTTGCTTTTTATTTTTGTGCACTCTATGTTTTCCTTCACTATTGTTATTGTCCTATGTCGGGTTTGCTGGAAGATATCTCTGTTAGGAATAAGCTCGCCTTCTGTATATCTTATTTATTAATAGCTAAGTGTCGTTGTAATTTGTATTTTTTTCTGTATGCATTAAAGTGTTATAATAATTGTGTATTTCACAATTTTTCCTGAACATTGGCTGATATTTTCTTACGTACCCCTCGTTTAAACGCAAAACAATAATTATTTTATACAAGAAGACACTTGTTCAAAGATACAAAAGCTTTACTAAAACTATAAATTGTAAAGATACTATACCTCACACACAGGCGATAACAAACACATGTTTGCTTAGTTTTTGTTCTATTAATGTAAAGGAGTCCATTGAGGAGTTAGCAGCTGATGCTTATAACACGAGTAGATTTAATGCTTAGCATGGGCATCAGCTGAGAACGTACTTTATCTGTGGTTAAAAATAAATTATTCTTATACTTATACTGTAAAACTAACAGCAAAGTACATGGTAACCCTACAGCGACCAGATTGGTCAGTTTAATTCGTTGAGTGCCATGTATTTGCATACTCGGGGCTCTCGCCTCGCGCTACACCTGGTGAGTTTTGGACGGAGATGTGATAATTAATATCAGTACACATCAACACCGTTAGGATTGGTACCTAAAATCAACATTCTTTAGATCAACTTTCATTATATCAACATCAAGAGGTCAACAGTGTAACAGGTCAACCATTTATTGTATCAATCATTTGTTATGTCAATGGGTCATTAGATCGACAGATTATTTTGTTAACAATTAACTACATCAACTGTTTACGAGTTCAAATAGGTATCAATTACGAGAATATGAGAAAAAAGAAACACGTACTACATTTATTTAGAAGAGTCCGTGATTCCAAGCCACATGTTGGAATGACAAACTGCCGTCATTTAAAAGCAACTAGAACTAACTGTTTAACATATCAGCCGAGGTATTAAAACACTCATATAAAATGCCACTAGTGGTCCCTCCAAAGCGCCAGACGTTGCTTAACTTCGATAATCGAAAACAAATAGCGAATGCGACTTTCCACGTGTGCTTAATCAATGAATATTTAAAGTATAAATTATAAGACTACTAGCTTACTGACTAGCTTTTTTTTCATATTGTTTGTCCCACAGCAACTATTCACTTTATAGGGATAACAAATATCATATGTTAACACATAGGATATCCAGGATAATGTTCTAACTATATATCAAATTTCATTCAATTCCGTTCATCTGTTCCGCCTTGATTGAGCGTCAGACAAACAAACATCCATGGCCCAAGTAGTGAGTCCCTATCCCGTTTCAGGCTGAGTACCCAGCTATCTTCTTATTTCTGCTATGAAATATAGCCCTAAATGAATAACCAGGTCATTACGGCGAACCGAGTTTAAAGTCAAAAACAAGAAAAAAAAATTGTATGTAGGTACAAATTGTGCACTTAAAATAAGTCGTCTTTGCTCTTTTTTAAGCTGCCGTTTGTTCAAGAGCCAATTAGGTATCCCACTTAGAAGAACAAGCAATAAACTTGAAGGAATTCTCTGTTTAAAAAAGATTTTTATGGTACAAAAGACTACTTGAAGCGTGACAAGCCGACGAGCAGGTTATGTCCATAGTTGATTACAATCCATGATATTTTATAACACGCTTTCTTAATTTATTATTTTCTAGATGATAAGTAATCTGTGATTTCATCCAACTTCGATTAGCTGTTTCGGCGTGACTGGGTAAGACATATATTAACTTTGACATTTATAATATTAGTGGGCAAATGGGATGGGATTATAACACCAAAGCTATTTACATTGCCGAGCAAAAATAACGGGTCACCCAATACGCCATGCAAACGTCGCACATCAACAATCCCGCCTTCACACTCCTCACGCTGCAACTCTTATAATTATAAGCTATACTCCCTCCATAAGGTACATGTTTAATACTCGTTTCGAGCTATCAACATCTTATCTAAGTATCCCACTAAATTGATAGCATTGTTGTGTTCCGACTGTTAGAGATAAGATAGACAGTAAGTTGAGGGTTACGAATGAGCGCGTATCCACCTTCGGTCTCATCTTATCTTAGTGTTATTGAGGTGATGCGCTAACCCGTCGTGCAAGAAAAATAATATAAATACATAAAATGTTAAATAATTTTTATTATCTGGTATCGACAACACAAGCCTATAGTTGCTTACTGTGGAACTAGATGGCGTTGTGTGTATGTCCAAGGATATTTATTATTTAACGACCGGTTGGTGTAGTGGATAGTGACCCTATCAGCGAAACCAACGGTTGCGGATTCGAATCCCGCGACGGGTAAATGTTTGTATGATGAATACGAACATTTATTCCCGAGTCTTGGATGTTTATATAAATATTTATGTATGTTTATTCGTTATCTAGTATCCATAGCACAAGCTTTGCTTAGTTTGGGACTAGATGATTGGTGTAAGTGTCCGAAATATTTATTTCATTTATTTCATATTTCATTTATTTATTTATAATGGCCTAAACCCCCCCAGCGCGAGAAAGCTGCGTCCTAACAGTATGAAGATTAATTTGCGTGTCCAGTATTTTTGCTCGTGAGTGTACTAATGAAGTAAACCCAATATATTAGCGTCGGTGCGTTCGATTAATATCGCAGTTACAAATCAACATCCAAGTAAACCAGAGATCGCAATTAATATTCCCCGGGAGTTATTGAAGCGCCTCACACACCTCCCAGTTCACAATAGGTACATTTGTCCGTGATCACGAGTTGGCCGTAACTTACCCACCCCCTCCGCGTGATATATGTGGAGCCCCCCGGGTTAGCTCTGCCAGCTTTTACTTACATCGCAGCGTGGAAATATGGCGCTGGTTTTGTTGTAGCGTGAAGGTAATTGGTTCTTATTGTGTGGGAGTTGAAGCTTTTTATCTGAGATTTTATTGTTTTATTTATTTATAAGAAAACCAACGGCGTTACATTTTGTTTAAACATGGAAATAGAGTATACATAATGTATACTTTAACAGGCATTGTATTCTCAATAGTACAGCGAAAAACAGGTTTTCCTTAATTTGACAGATAGTATTCCGGCAGCGGTATTCCCGAACGAGTACGACATTGGAACCTTCTAGAAACGAGCCTACACCTTCCTCAAAGGCCGGCAACACATCTGTGACCCTTTTGGTGTTGCGGGTGTCCATGGGCGGCGGTGATTGCTTTCCATCAGGTGACCCGCATGCTCGTTTGCTGCCCTCTCATATATAAAAAAAAAATAGTAATCAGAATGGGCATCGTTCTAGGTTACAGTTAAGATTAAGATTTTTAGTCGACTGCTCCAGGACGGAGAGTTATGTTTTTGGAGAGTATGTGTGTACAGAGCGTCATAGTTATTCGAACAGATCTGTTTTACTTTTCTTTATTTCATTTGTTTTCCTAACGGTTCTATTAGATGAATTGGAACTCGTCCATTCCTTGGTACTGAGGGACGACGACATGGGACATTTTCGTCACAGTTTCATATTATTTATTGATTTATATGATGCCTTACAATTTGCCTAACGAAATACGACACAAGTTACATAAGGCCTTTTCAAACGTAGGCAAAATTAGCTGCCGCTGCGGATAGACATTATGCAATAACTCCAGTATTACGGGAATATGAATTAAACGAATAGATTAGGTTAACTTGTCCGTGGGACTATTATTCTTGTTACTGCGACGGTGCGACGGAGGAGGACAGGGAGCACGCCCTGTGGGCCTGCCCCCTGTACGAGGAGGAGCGTCGAGTGCTGCTGGCGGAAATCCAGGGTGCAGAAATCGGCCCAATTCATCACGGTGGTCTGGTGAGTACAGCGGCGAACTTCGCAAGTTTCACCAGATACGCGCACGCGTGGCACGGAAGTGCCGCCCGGCTGGAGTTTGAGGGAACTCAACACTGAGAAGTGATCGCTGGAAGGGAAGAGTCTGGGCGTGGAGTCGCACTTATCTGTGTAGTGAAAGTCAACCCCCAGAAAGGGGAGAATTGGCAATTAGGGACAAGGACAGAGAAGTTAAACAATTTGTCGAGAGTCAAGAAAATGTGCTATCGGGAAAGAGCCCTGCGCAAGTACCGGGCACATCTCTCATCGATTCGGCCCGTATAACCATGATGGTTGATGGGGCCATGGGAAGGTGGTGGGTTTGTCCGTGGGACTATATTTTGTATAGAATAGGCACCAGATTACATAAGGTTACAAAGGGTAATTATCCATACAAAACTGACCTGTGCTCGTGAGTGCGCGACAACGGTCCGTGGCATGTCAAGCGCGAGGCTGACGGGAGTGCTGACGAGAGTGCTGACGCAGCAGCTGTATTCCCACACACTAAACCCTCGCAAGATAGAAATAGAAGTTAATAATGTAGTCTTTAATATCTTCGTAGATGAATTCGCTCCATTTTGATTGATTACCAAAGTTCTTTTATTCTTAGATACAGCGTGATTGATCGACCAGGTAATTCATTTATCTCTTCATTGTTATAAACAGGTGTCAGTACGACTAGAATATATTAAATAATGATTTAGAAAGTTGAAGGTGTGAATAAAGAGTAAGAAAAAGATGGTCAAGTTCGAGTAGGTCGTTTATCGGGTGCTGAGCTTAATTGTTTTCTAAATTACAGAAGTTGGCATTCAAATTGGTGATCATCCATCGTCAGTCTTTCTGAAACCCTATAATCCATTGCTCTTAGTTCTCATTAAGATGATCACCAATTTGAATGTCAATGTAATTTAGAAAATAATTAGGCTCAGCACCCGTAGCGTGACAGGCACGATAAACGATCTACTCGAACTTGACCATCTTTTTCTTCACTGGTCTTCACTTCACTTCAATGGTCAAGAGACCATTTTTTTCGCGTGTTTTAACGTCGAGCGCAACGTCACATTCCATCAGGTGGAGGTTGCGATCTAAAGTGTTTTTTTATGGACAACAGGTAAGCACTTGACCTCAATCACACCTGATGTTAAGTGAAGATGAGGTCGAAGCGTACTAACCTGGACACCCCAACATATTTGAGGGACTGGCTATCTTATCTCTGACAAACGGAACCCGCATGCTCGTTTGCCGCCCTCTCATATAAAAAAAAAAAAAAAGATGATTATAGCTAGCAGGCGTGCATTTAAACCAAACCGAGGACTTAAACATGGACCAAATTCGTAAACCTACATAGAGCCACGGAGGCGTTTCGTAAAATTGCTGTATTGGGCTGTTTTTCTTTTGTAACAGTGTCTCCTCGCGGGTAATAGCTGAAACTCAATGTTATTATTAAATCCTTTAATACACATAAAATAAAATACAAAGGATATTTAACAGTTTGTTCCCTGAACAATTATACTGGATGAGATTTTTAACCGTAAGAAAGAAAATGGGGCATATTAGGTAAGTGAAATAGAAGTTATTGGCATAGGTAGTTTAATTACAAATAAACGATTTCCTTATCTATCGAGTCAATCATAAAAAAATAACACAAAATCACTTCATTTAACAAGTTCATCAATAAACCATCTATCCACTCCGTGAAAACTGAACAACTTGGTTGCTTAGATTCAGTCGTAACTGTCCAATGACTGGACCCACGCAGTCGGCTCAGCGATGAATAATGCATGCTTCGCTCGCGCCCCGGTGCGCCTCGCGCTCCCTGTCACGTATCTTATTAGCTGGTGAACAGACTTGTCTACATTTTTAATGTATGTAATCGTGAATGCAAGCCAGAAGGCGGGTCTCAAATCAGAGGGCAGTTTATTTATAATATGGCTTGATAGAGACGTGGTTATATTAAGTTGAGAGCTTATATGTTCAAATGATTTCTTCCGACTTTAAAAAACTGGAGACGGTTCTCATTTCGACTGTATTTTTTTTGTACTTCTAGAACATTGAATATATCTCTTATATTGAAACTCCATTTGAAGACTATGAAAAATTTACACTTCACAAAATGCTTATTTAAACTTTTTAAGGTCAAAATGGCTTATTTTGTAGGTATATTTGAATTTTTTAAGCTACTGCTTGTTCAAAAGGTTTTCCCCTGAGAAGAACAAGCAAGAAACTCCAGGGGTTGCTTTTTTTAAAAACAGGATTTGCAGTAAGCTCCACGCTGGGCAGGCATGTTGCCCATGATAGATTTGTTCCGGGAGCTCCGGGTCAATGACGCTGCTGTCCGCTATTGGACACTGGTCACCTCTTACGTCACTGGAATAGAAGGTTGGTCCATTCTACTTACACATACAATTCTATTCTCCCATGCTTATCGATTTTTTTAATTTTTTTTAATAGATGGAGAATACAATACAGTACAAATATACTTAATTGCACAACAGCAAAGAAAATACAGTTTCAGAAGAGTTGATATTTATCACTTATTAAAAGTCAACATGTTATTTTTTAAAACTACGTCGTTTCACAAGGTGTTATGGTTAGGGAGAAGAAGCGACAAGAAATTCCGGAACAGCACATCTGTTAAATAGTTAACATCTTTACAATTTTATTACAATTAATATTACATATTACGAAATAAAAGTAATTAACATAAGCGTTATTAACGACCTTCAGTTTAACACCAGACCTCCTTATCGCCTAAATAAGCATCTATCGCATTCTATTTATTTATTTATTTTATTTAACACTTTATTGCATATATATGTATAAATTATAATAATAATAAATAAATAAATAAATATTTCGGACACTTACACCAATCATCTAGTCCCAAACTAAGCAAAGCTTGTGCTATGGACACTAGACAACGGATAAACATACCTAAATATTTATATAAACATCCATGACTCGGGAATAAATGTTTGTATTCATCACACAAACATTTACCCGTCGCGGGATTCGAACCCGCAACCGTTAGTTTCGCTGACAGGGTCACTATCCACTACACCAATCGGTCGTCGTATACAAACATACATTGCACAAACATAGGACAGAAATTACAAAACACAAAAGGCGAGCTTATCTCTGTAAGAGATTTCTTCCAGCAAACCCTCGGAACGAAATACAAATTTAAATATTTTTATTGCAGACAAAGAGCGATACATAAAATATAGAACAATACATTAAACAAAACATCACTGTTATAGGAACACAATTGACAAAAGACAAAACATTAAGATTTATAGCAATAGTGGTTTGATTATAGGACTTTTTTTTATATATGAGAGGGCGGCAAACGAGCATGCGGGTCACCTGATGGAAAGCAATCACCGCCGCCCATGGACACCCGCAACACCAAAAGAGTCACAGATGCGTTGCCGGCCTTTGAGGAAGGTGTAGGCTCGTTCCTTGAAGGTTCCAATGTCGTACTCGTTCGGGAATACCGCTGCCGGAAGTCCGTTCCACAGGGTGGCTGTACGTGGTAAGAAGTTATGTTATGTATGTTATATTTTATATTCGTATGTATTGAAATATGTATTTATTTATGTATTTATGTACTTATTAGTATGTAGTTATATTTATATTTAGTTAGGTTTTTTTTATCTATCATATTTATTCATTTCTATAGATTTCCATTGTGCACGTCTTATCTGCCTCTTCCAGTCATATCTCTCTTACGTAGGTCTGATGGAAAAAATTTCATTGTAAAAAGAAGCAGAACCTGTTGTGTCGTCTCTATTATGTTGTATCTGCATGTTTTTACCGCTTAATACCGCTGCTATTTTATAACGCCAAAAATATATATATATAGATATTACATACAATAAATACATAACATAAAAGCCTATATACTAAAATACATATTCAACATATTTTCATATCCGCACTTATATCTAGGGACAGCCCTAGAGAGATATTATGAATTTTTCGCATGGCGGAATCTTTTAGCCTCTTTTAAAACGTCGTATGAAATCGTGTGTTTTAATCTGTGCACCGAGTAAATACGGCGGAGATAGAATATAAAATTAAAAAGCATATTTCCTCGTTTTAGAGTAGAGTTATGCGTAAACACACTTTGAGCCAACTCTTCGTGGGAAGGTTTTTTGCTCCGCTTGCTGGAGTATGTGGTGGAAATTGAAATATCTCCATAAAAACTCGTAAACAGCTGGATAGACACTATTTAAAAAGGTTTACTTTGATATAAAATGCTAGTTACGCCTCTAACCGCCTCCGTGGGTTTACGATTCGGAGGTCGCGGGTTCGATTCGCAGCGGTGTACATGTTTAAGCACTCGGTTTGGTTGGTGGTAGGGCATTTTAAATGACCGCCTGGCTAGCTACCACTATCTTATCTAAATCTGCCGCCAAGCAGCAGATAGCCAGTCCCCCAAATGTGTTGGGGTTTCCGGGTCAGTACGCTTCCACCTTCACTTAACATCAGGTGTGATTGAGGTCAAATACGAAACCGTCGTGCATAAAAAAAAATATTACGGCGTTAAAATAAGGAATTTTTAGAGTTCCGTAGTCCACAAAGAACCCTGATAGTTTCGCCACGTCCGTCTGTCTGTCCATCCGAGTATGCTTCGGACAGACAGACAGTATTGGCGGCTGGATAGGCTGAAAGTCACAAATATGCGTCAATCTCTGTGAGCCACGAGTTTGGAGACATAGGGCTCGTGGTTATCCCTCTCCGTAGCGGTAGTAGTCGTATGTCCTGACTGACAGTTAAATGTAATAAGACCTTTTATTATTACCAGTAGATTTAAAAAAAAATAAAAAATATCTTTGGACATATACAGACAGCGCCATCTAGTTCCACACTAAGCAACTAGGCTTGTGTTGTGGATACCAGAAATACAAATACAAATACAAATAATTTATTTGCAGGCTAACACGGTACAATCATTGATGAACATTTATTTTAGAACAAGCCTGTTGCGTCATCTGATGGCATGCTAATGGTTAAAAGTAAATTAGACATTATTCAAATTACCTAATCATTAAAATGTCAACACAATAAAAGCAAAATACAAATGTCAAGATACAAAATACACTAGGTCATAATGTCAATGTCTAATTATTATTGCCGTTATTAAAATGCCATTATAATAAAAGTTAAATACAAATGTCAAGACAATCAAATTAATTTACAATGTCAAAACCAAACCAAAGCAATCGAAAATAATCAAATTAGGTTATTGTATCTCTAAACTTAAATGTCAAGAACTCGGCAACACTATAAAAGCAGTTATGAACCAAAATTTGGTATAGCTCCTTTTTAAATTTTGGTAGGGGTAAATCCTTAAGCACTCCAGGCAGGAAGTTAAATAGTTTTATAGCCATATTGTAACTATTTCCAGAAAAACATGTTGTAGTGTGCGGGACAACAGCCAAGCGCTCAGGGTACCTGGTTGGAAATGTGCATGTATTAAATTTCTTTTTAAAAAGACTAGCGTTCTGTTTCACGAACAAGCATATCTCAAAAATGTACATTGATGGTAGAGTGAGTAAATTCAAACTTTTATATAATGGTCTACATGTCTCCAACGGTCCCACACCGCACATAGCCCTCACACACACAGATGGTTGATACACTACACAAACACATTTTTTTTTGGAAATAAATACATACATAAATGAAAAACATCCATAAATCGGGAACACTTGTCCGTATTCATCATACAAACATATGCCCCTAGCGGGATTCGAACCCGCGACCTTTTGGTATAGAAGCAGAGTTTATAACCACTACACCAAACGGGTCGTCAAATGCTTGCAGTTTGAAGTACAGAATCCTTAGGTTTACCGTACTCCCACTTAGCCAACATTTTTACCTGAACGGTCGCATCGTAACCATTAATGCAAATTAGCCATGTAGTTACATCGTTATCTTAGTTTGAAGCACAAATATAATCGCTACGAACACGGCGCAGCTGTCAGCGACTCAAGCTGAGTGTATCACATCGCTCATCTGTCGGCGAGATCGTTGCGCGCAGACACGCTAATTCCTAAGCATTAACATTGCTACACACGGACAGGGAATCAGCTAGTTTCCAACTGTATGTCAATGATTTGGGACGATATTTTTCACGTGATGCTGCCAAGAGTTTATACACGTTATAGTAAACTATTGTTCACTACATCTACATCTACTACATCGCCGTAGCGGAAGTGTGATGAATTTTACAAGTAGTCTGCAACGTTTGATCTTCACAATAATTTTTTGAATATTTTTGTATTTTAATATAAAAAAATCGTTTTACACACATACATACAACAGCGTCATCTAGTTCCACACTACGTGACTAGGTCGACAAATGAACACATTAAGTTTGTCGATCGATAAGGTCAACGGACCTGTTTGTTGTAGTGGTTAGCAACTTTGACCACTATACCAAAAAGTTGCGGGTACGAATCCCGCTAGGGGCATATGTTTGTGTGATGAATACGGACATGTGTGCCCGAGTTATGGATGTTTTCATTTTTAATAAGTATTTATTTACAATTAAAAAAATGTATTTATGTAGTATATCAACCATCTGGTATCCACAACACAAGCTTATAGCTAGTTGCTTACTGTGGAACTAGATGGCGCTGTAAGTATGTCTAAGGATTTTTATTTATTTATATAAAAAAATAGTTCTCGATTAGCGAAGTTAAGCAATGTCTGGCGCGGTTACTTCATGGTTGAGTGACCACTAGTGGCATTTGGTTGTTTTCAATCTAACCGCCTCCATGGCTCAATGCAAATGGCAAATAACATAGGGTTTAGATCGCGGGTTCGATCCCCAGCGGGGTACATGTTTAGTACTCGGTTTGGTTGGTCAGCTGCCGCCAAACATCAATATTAATAGGATCAGTAGGTACGCTTCGACATAATGGCCTCATTTTCACTTAACATCAGGTGTGATTGAGATCAAGTTCTAACCAGTTGTGCACAAAAAACGGCAGTTGATAACATTAATCGGTGGCCTACTGCGGTGACTTAAAAACACTGACTGTCAAGTGGCCACTAGCCTGACACGAATCGACCAATTCCTTGGAATTATGGCCCACGCCCTGTTCCAGTGAGGGGAGGCTGTGTCCCAACACTGGCAACGTAAGGCTGTTGATTTTTTTATTACTAATGAGTGATAATGATGGAAAGGTTTGATGAGACTGCCTACAATTATTTCTTTGGTTGGTAGTATCGTACACCCTACCTGTTTTTCTACCTACAAATGTCCCATAGCTGTGGGTTGTCTGGAAGAGATCGCTTTTAGTGATAAGACCGCCTAATTGTGTTCTATTGCTATCATCAAAAATTATTGTAAATTATTTTGCGCTATAAAGGTTATTTGTATTGTATTGTATTGTACAATTGAACCATTTAATATGATGAAGAAGCAAAAGTATCATGTCACGATCGTTGTAAATCTAGGCTAGTCTTTGTTTTTTTTTATGCACGACGGGTTCGTGCTTGACCTCAATCACACCTGATAGTAAGTGAAGATGAGGTCGAAGGTGGAATCGTACTGACCCGGAAATCCCAAAACATTTGAGAGACTGGCTATCTTATCTCTGACAACCGGCACACAACAATATGCTATAAACATTGTTGTTTGGCGGCAGATTTAGATAAGATGGTGGTAGCTAGCCAGGCGGACATTTAAAATGTCCTACCACCAACCAAACCGAGTACTTAATGTACCCCGCTGGGGATCGAACCCGCGACCTCCGAATCGTAAACCCAATATTGTTTACATTGAGCCACGGAGGCGGCTAATGCGGTCTCTGCCTATCGCAACGAGAAACTGGCGTAAATCATTCAATCACTATAAGCAACGTTCATCGATAAACCGACGGTCACAAAACAGAATGTAAAGAGTTGCTCATTTCCTCCAATGATAACCATGCGTCATGGTCTTTATAGCGATGTGTCACGTGCATTGCTTGTCGAGGTGGGGTGAGGCGGTCGGATCACGAGCGCTCTTTGCTTAGCGCACTAATATACCCGTTCAGCAGTATTACCTTATTACAGCGCGGTGCACTCAACTGCACGGGAAACGAGAAAATTGAGCGGATTAAATTTGATAGCGGTCGCTTTACTATCCACTGAGAGCCTCTATTAGTTGCACTCACGGTTGTTTATTTATTTAGCTACTTTATTTAGGTTACTAATACTCCGTTAGTTAACATGCACACTATTCACTCTCGTAAAAGCGTTAATGTACATCGTTCATATACGTACGTACGAGTATTTGCATTAGTTAATTCTTTTAGCAGTCGCGGCTTGTATATCAGTAAGAGCGGATATTTTTGTACCTTTGAATATTGCAATTTGGTAGAGTGATTTTACGGCAAAGAGAAAGAGACCAATTCCCGTGGGTGGTCGTAAAACACATCTCAGGTATTCATTGGATGCGAATGCCCCAGGTGGGAGAGCTGGACGCGATACATTTTTTGTAATTATGTAAATATTATGTTATTTCTATTGTAAACTATTTGAACTTGTATATTTGTAAAGGTTAAGGCATTTTATTACTAAATATGTTATATGTACAAAACTATGTTGGATGCGAATATTTATTTTATTTATTTATTTTATATGACATTCGGTAATGATGCAGGCGGCGTCTTTGGTACTGAGCTCATAAAATTGCGAGACAACGACTGCTCTTGCCCAGATAGACATTACCAGCGGTAGTCAGCTGATACTCTATCTAACTAGCGACAGTCAAAGGTTGCTGCTTCTTACCGCCATCGTAAGTCGTAAGTAGCAGCCATCTCCGGCGCCCGTCAGCGGTAAGAGTGGCTTACCACCAGCGTCAAGCAAAAGTAGTCGTTACCGCCAGGGTGAGGGTGCCTTTGGATCAACGTAGTCAACGTCTGACACCCTTACAGTGTCAGTACAGTACCACCAGTCATCATGCAGCACGTCAAAATGAGAAGAATTGCCGAGGATGTAGAACTACTCAAGATTACGTTTCACATATTTAATCACTCTTGAACCTAAAGACAAGCTAAAAGCATAAGTCACCATTGTATACTTCTTGCAAATACATAATTGAATTGAATTAAAAATCTCCTGTTTCCGAATATGAAGTTATTACACTCGAAAATCGAATCCAACTAATCTGGGCAACGTTTGGGAAGCTACGTCGATGTTACATACCTTGTCCCAAATACCGCAATGTCTCAAGATCTCGATCAGTGTGTGATGCCAGTGATGACATATGGAACTGAAACGTGGTCGCTCATTATGAGCCTATAAGAAGGCTCAAAGTCACCCAAAAGGCAATGGAGAGAGCTATGCTCGAAGTCTCTGTGCGGAAAGGTGACCGATATAGCCCGAAGCCAAACTTAAGTGGCAGTAGGTGGGGCACATTGCTGGTAGGGATGAAGGCCGTTGTGGCGGAAAGCTTCTCGAGTGGCAACCACGCACCGGAACACGCAGCGTGGGCACAGATCGCGGGAGCCGTTGTGGATATCTTTGGGGGAGGCCTTTGTCCAGCAGGAGACGTCTTTCGAATAAAGATGATGATGTCACTCGAAAATAGTAGGAAGGAAAAAGATGTTGCTCGTATATTTTGAACAGTCTCTCTTATAATTTTCAAATAAAATTTCTATTTGTATCAAGAGCAAACCCTTTAGAAAAATATACTTTACCCGAGAGAATTGCTTGCGACAAAGCGGTCGCTGTCACATCAAATAAACTAGTTTGCTTCATCTCGGCAGTCGGCGGGTCTCGAGGTAATTCGCGTTTTATTGAAGTAAGCCGCTCTCAGACGAGATACTTATGTGTGATAGTGAAATACTTTAGTCAGCAGGACTTTGTGACTCTTTTATATGTATATTATGTAGGAATATACCTATGACGACCTGTTTGGTGTAGTGGTTAGACTCTGACCACTATACCAGAAGGTTGCGGGTTCGAATCCCGCTAGGTGCATATGTTTGTGTTATGAATACGGACATGTGTACCTGAGTTATGGATGTTTTCATTTATAATAAGTATTTATTTACAAAAAAAAGTATTTATGTAGTATATCAACCATCTGGTATCCACAACACAAGCCTATAGTTGCTTACTGTGGAACTAGATGGCGCTGTGTGAATGCCTAAGGATATTTTTTTTTTTTTTAGTTTATTTATTCCTATACTGTCGTTCAATAAGCACTTATACAATTTTTACGCTGTGATCTCGCTCTGTAGGAAATGTAATTAAAATATCGCATAAAACACTGTTTACACATAAATATTATTATTATTAATTATTATCATCAGCACCCTCATATCCCCACTGTTGAGGCACAGCCTCAATGCATGGACATAACCAGCTGTTCGCATGCCAAGCTATTTCACAATTATTAATGAAATATAAAAACCTGCTAAGTGAGCAATAAAAAACTGTTAGGAGCATTGTTATGTTCCGGTTGTCAGAGATAAGATAGCTAGTCCCCCAAATGTGTTGGAGTTTCCGGGTGAGTACGCTTCCACCTTCACTTATCATCAGGTGTGATTGAGGTCAAGTACAAACCCGTCGTGCATAAAAAACAAAAAAAAAACCTTCTTTATAAAATAATATTCTAACCTTTTCGTCACAGTACATTTTTGAAAATCTTAATATATGTCAAAAAAAATATAGCATCATTTAGGAAAAATAGTGATAAACATGATGTCAATACAAGAAATAAAGATAAACTTGCAGGTCACATAAGTCGCCTCCGCAAAGCAGTTGATATACAAAATCTTTCTCTCGTTAAATTTAAAGATACTATAAAACAGAAACTAAATAACAAAGCATATTATAAAATATCAGACTATTTAGATGATAATCATCCCTGGACATAATCAGATCGTTCGCATGCCAGCCTATTTCACGATTAATAATGAAATATAAAAACCTTTATGTAAAATCAAAGCCTGATTTTAAAAGAGCAACCCTTCGAGTTTCTTGCTTGTTCTTCTCAGGGGAAAATTCCATTGTGAACAAGTAGCTTAAAAAATATAAAATCTTGACTATTTTAAGTGTACCATAATTACCTACAAAATAAAGCATCTTTTACTTTGACCTCTTCTCACTGGGAGACAGTATGGGCCATAATCCACCACGTGGGTCTAGCATAATGGATTTGTGTCATACTACCTGACACCGGTTAGTGTTTTAAGCCCCTGTAGGCCACCAATTTGGCTTAACGAGTGCCTACAATTGAAAACAACTGGCACCGACTATTTAATGTGCCCTCCGAAGTACGGAAGCACTTGTATAAAAATGTCACTAGTGGTTACCCATCTGTCTGTCCGTGCCAGACATTGCTTAACATCCCTAATCGAAAAGTGCTTCATTATTAAATAAATTAAATTCAAACACTGTTTTCATTTGCTCGCTATGTTTAATCAATCAATCAATCAAATAATTTTTTTGTGATACACAGGTAAAATACAATAAAGTGATGTTACATAGAAAACTGACAGAGCGCTGTGATCCGCACATTGGCATACAAAACAATTTTTCTACATAAATAAATAAATAAATAAATATTTCGGACACTTACACCAATCATCTAGTCCCAAACTAAGCAAAGCTTGTGCTATGGATACTAGATAACGGATAAACTTACATAAATATTTATATAAACATCCAAGACTCGGGAACAAATGTTCGTATTCATCACACAAACATTTACCCCTCGCGGGATTCGAACCCGCAACCGTTGGTTTCGCTGATAGGGTCACTATCCACTACACCAATCGGTCGTCAAAACTATTATACTAATACTAAACAAAACTATTATATTATACATACTATTATACTAATTACTTAACTACACCAAACATGGAAAAGTTGTATTAAATCATTTAAGTCATATTAATAATGTTATCATGTCATATTATAATTAGGCAGGTATGTATATGGCGACAAAAATATAAAACCTTTATATAGCAACGATAGTCAAATTTGAACTTTTTAATTGTCCGTAATCTAGCCAGAAACAATTTATACGAATTTGTCATTCAAAAATTCTTTGATCGATAAAAAATTTATATAATACGTTCTTAAATATCTCTAATAGATTTAGGTATCTTGTTGTATATACAGGGCGTCCCACGGCTATGCCACATGGGGTGAAAGTACCTTGAATTTTGTAGATGGAACATTTTACTGAAAGAAGACATTATTTTAATTTAAAAAACAATTTAAACTGCATTCATAGATTTTTAAATAAGTACATGGTTGAACCGGGAATTGAACCCTTTATTTATAAAAAAAAAATTACCATGTAGCTTTATCATACCGATCGAAAGGCTTCATCATAAGGATTATTTTTTGCTAAATAACATAGTGTCAGAAATAAAAGGAAGACCATGAATTTTAACATTTTTAATACAAAATTAATCAATTTATCAAATGCTCAAAATGAGTCCCATCCTGTTCAATACAAAGTCGCACTCTTTTGATTATTTCGCTCCCTGTCGATTTTTTTATATATTTTTTTATATTATTTTGATACGCCATGGTTATTGCAACAAATTCACAATACAATGCAAAAAAATTTAAAATGACAATCACAGAAACAAAATAATAAAAGTTTGAAAATGGAACAGATTTTTGAATTATTTTTTTATAATCAGCCAGCCGCATTGCGATGGAGAAAATCATTTACGCGTCTTTCGGCAGATTCAGGATACGGCATACAACCAGGTACCTACTTACTAATTACGTATCTCTTTATCATTTTATCATGAACTTAAATTATAATAGGGAAATGATGCATACTTTTCGAGTGGGTAATTAGTATTAGTAATGATAATGTCAGTTGTATGTCCTTACGGCAATGTCAGCTTTTCATTTTTCTGAACAAAATTGCACATCTAATGTTAAAATTCATGGTCTTCCTTTTATTTCTGACACTATGTTATTTAGCAAAATTTAAATAAGCCATGTTCATTCCCAACGCTGCTGTGTGTATTGGCACATAACATGTTGTCACAACAACCTTTGCAAGTGACGTTATTTAAACAGAATTTAATAAAATTCACTTCTTACTCGCACAGAAGACTAGTGAACATCGTTCAGTGAGCTGTTGTCACTGACAATATCCTGTCTTTAACAGCTATTGTATTCATGTAAATATTTAGGTTGTTCCCCAAAGGACATCTTTTTTAATGAGCCAATATGATGTCCATTCATCATGCTCTTGAATAATAACAACAACAAATATTTCGAACACTTACACCACTCATCTAGTCCCAGACCAAGCAAAGCTTGTGCTATGGATACTAGATAACGGATAAACATACATAAATATTTATGCAAATATCCAAGACTCGGGAATAAATGTTCGTATTCATCACACAAACAGTTACTCCTCGCGGGATTCGAACCCGCAACAGTTGGTTTCGCTGATAGTGTCACTATCCACTACACCAATCGATCGTCCATATCCCAAGATTGTAGGATTCAGGAAAGACTGACGCCTGAAGGGAGTTCATGCCTTGGCTGATCAAATTATGAATTAAGACTCGAACCGCTTAGTACTTTAAATAGTGTTTGATATATTGCTCATTTATCATTAACCATATGAAGATATCATCATCAAGATCATCATCATCAGCCCGTAAACATCCCACTGTAGGGATATAGGCCTTCCCTCGTATATGAGGGAATCAAATCAAAATGTTTTATTTCGTAAGTTATAAGAATAACATTTGGAATCGTCATGACATACAGTTATCGCTCATTCACTAGGCAGTCTTCTCAGAGAAGAACAAGCAAGAAACTCATGAGTATGGCCATAGTCCACCACGCCGGCCCAATGCGGGTTGGGGACTTCACATGCCTTTAAATTTTTATTTCTCAGGCATGCAGGTTTCCTCACCATATTTTCCTTCACCTTTTAAGAGCAGTCTGAGAAAATGCATATAAGTAATTAAATTAAATTTAAAAATTCATTAGTACTTTGGCATGCCTGGGAATCGAACCCGGACCAAACTGGTAGACCGCGTCTTAACTGCTCACCCACCGACGTCGACCGACGACCGACCGACCATGATGATAAAGTCTGTCTATTTGCAGATGAATAGCTCTTTAATTATTCTAATTATTAGAACATCGTATCCGTCACTTAAACATCAGTGAGATATTACCACAGACATAAACCCAACTCACGTCACAGTTGAGAAAGTGGTCCAAAGACACGACACAGTTGGCAAGATTGGCACAGAAGGAAGCTCGGACTTAGCAGATTTGTTTACCGCCAACTTAGTTCGACGGGATATTGGCAGTTGGCTCGCGAGACGCGTAATTACAATTTAAACCCTTCGGGGTGTCGAGTAATTCCAGGGGTAGGTGGTGAGGGGTTGGGGCTGTTACTATGTGATGTATCAATTAGAGTCGGCTGTGAACAGTATTTTAGATCTATTTAGCGTGGTTTTGATATTTCGATGACTCCCAGTGGAAGCTATGATGCTAATGAGTTGGAGCCCACTAATATTGGATCTGTACCTATGAAATTGGAGTTTTTTTCTTCGTTAATCATATGTAACAATTCCTACGATGTTCAAAGCTATTTCCAAATTTGGTTTTTATTTGGAAAATGGAATATATTTTCAAGGTTTCACATGAAATATTTCTTAATTTCTGGGCTAAATCACATAATAAATAAAATTTGAACAGAGCTCTTCCCATAATCATTTGTTAGATTCGCTGAAACTTTTAAAAAGCGGTTACTTTTAAAAATTAACACTGCCTATATTTAACTTAATGTAATCCAATAATACACACAAAGTTTAGCTAAATTTCGATTTGCCGTTCCCAAAAAAAAAAACAAAAATGTTTGTATGGAGAAAACAGTCTTAATGAAATTCTTCATACAAAACGCCAATTTCATAGGTAAGGACCTAATAGTTTTTAAAGATAAGATAATTTATTAAAACAATGACAATTTCTCCTGAACAGAATTGCATATCACAGTTAGGTATAAGTTAGTAGTTACTTATACCTATGAAATCGGAGACCACTTATCTAAATCCGGTTGTCAGAGATAAGATAGCCAGTTCCCCAAATATTTGGTTTCCGGGTCAGTACGCTTCCACCTTTGGCCCCATCTTCATGTAACATCAGGTGTGATTGAGATCAAGTGCTAACCCGTTGTGCATAAAAAAAAGAGTTTTTATATACTTAAATAATTATTTCTTAAATAAAGAGTATACAATTATTTGGTATTATTTTAGGATCCGGTTCAGCAAGATCTGGGACATATTTTTTAATTGTAAATGTTTTTTTATTTTTATTTATTTGTTTATTTGCTTTTAGGAAAACTTACAGCTAATACTAAGATATCATATGAACATTGTATATAAAAATGCCAATTACAAGTTCCCATTATTTTGTTAATTGTATATAGTTTTTATAAATATTTATAAAATTCTCTGTGCGCTAAAAGCAAAAGTCTAAAATCTGTACATTAGTAAATAAAATGTATACTATTTTGTCAGATTCTTAGAAGTTATACAACTAATTGTGTATATAGTTTGGTATCTATCTACTTGTGGCAACTAACCTAATCCGCCGCTTCTCCCGGAATTTGAGCATAGTTCCCGAAGCGAGTTTCGGGAACTTGTTATAAGAGTTTACTGTTTCAGACGAAAGAAGGTATGTAGCTCTCAGGTTTACGATTTCCAATGAAAGGAAATTGTCCAGTAACTATTGTCAGAGTATGGGTAAACTAGATAAAATACCCTTTCTCTTTTGATATTGTCTAATGTTATAGCATTAATGGTGTGGTGGGGCATTTTAAAAACCTTAATTTATAAAACGCCCTTCGTTGGTGTTGTAATACGCCCCAGAAATTTGAGTACCTACTTACGTAAAACGATAGCCCTGCAGTCTAGACGATAGTACGTTATGGTGATGGTAAAGTTTGTAAAACAAGATTGTAACAGCTAGGAACTTGAAGTTTACAGTTCTCTCATCGTTTAAATGTTACTAAGCCTACACAGTCCGTCCATCCGTAGTCCGTCTGTCACTGGCTTCTGTCTTTTTAACCATAACATGTAGGGAGTTTAGATTTTCACAGAATACATGTAACTATGGCCTCCATTACGACTAATCAAAAAATCAAAGATTTAAATCCAAAGGGAATCCTTCAACAAGAAGTCTTGAAAAAATTGTGTCTTGATGCTGGTACGCCTACTCGCACTTGGCCATTTTTACTTTATGTTTTAGTTACAGAAAACACGAAAAAGCGACTATTATCTTAAAAACTATATTTTTAGAAATTTGAAGCGTTTAAAATGTGACGAATGTCTTAGACAAATAATACAGATAAATAAATAAATATTTACACACACCCTAAGACACTTAAACCCGAGATCTAGTCCCAAATTAAGCAAAGGTTGTACTATGGATACTAGATAACGGATAAACATACATAAATATTTATATAAACATCCATGACTCGGGAATAAATGTTCGTATTCATCACACTAAATAATGAATATGAAGTAAGCATGATTTATTTAATGGGGGTATTGTAATTAGGTTAAGGCGTATTACCCAGAGTCATTATACAAAACGCCCCACTGAAGATTTTTATATAAATGATATTCACTAAGTGTCCATACGTATTTTGTATTGATTTTCTAAGTGCCATTTTACTAAGAAGACTTCCATGATATAAATATCTAGTCATATACCCTGAAATATATTGTTTAAATGTAACTCTTGACATATATTATGATATCGACACATTGTACATTACCGTTTTTGTGTTCTTCAGAGTCGAAAATAAAATAAATGTTCGTATTCATCAGTTCATCACACAAAGATATACACCTAGCGGGATTTGAACTTGCAACTGTTGGTTCTACGGGCATGGTCATTACTCTGCCTGCAAAACCAATTGGTGTAGTACGTCGAATTTTCTTATTTATCTTCCAATTTATTTTCTTTGTACGTCTATTTTTATTTTATTTTATTTTCTTGGGAAAACCAACAGCTGTTTTACAAATTATCACTTAAACTAAAAAACTGAAAGCCAATTAGATGTTTCCACTGATAGAACCTACTTAAACTTAATTAAAAACAAAAAAACTATACAATGCAATCAGAGAACGGTTGGAAAAATTAGTCTAATTATAAACAATCTATAGATAGGATATCCTTGCATCGCTAATCCAAAAAACAAGCGGGTCACAGCAGTATTAGGTTACTTTTTGGCCAAAAAAAAAAACGTCTACTTAATGTGTTCCTTGCCGATGTAACGCTAGTACAAAACAGGTCCAAATCAAACTCGTTGCTAAGTAAATTAAAATTCTTACTCGCTCGCTGCACAAACGCATTCTGCCTGTAGTTGGTGGAGCATGATGAAAGATGCAAAAGCGGGTTGAACCTAAGGATTCTAGCTGGGGCTTTGACACAAGTTCTGGACAATCGGTAGCACTGGACGCCATCTTTTACTAATAAAGCATTTACATATAAACCGTCGTGAATCACCCTGATTTCTAATTAAAACAAACCAACTTTGTGAAATACAAGCACCATTTACAATGTAGAGCAGGTATATCCCTAATTAATCAACTATTACGCAGTAGGTAGCAATTAAGGTAATGCAACTCAAGACAATGTAGCCACTATTGACATAGCTACTCCATAATTACATTGCCCTGGTACAAGTTTATATTACCAATTTACCTGATTATTACAGATGGTTCAAACAGTTGTGTCAGCATTCAGTTACTTGCTAGTTTTCCGCCCGCGGTTCCGCCTGTCTTGTGCAAAATAATGATAGTTGAAAATGTCTAATAGTTTTAGTCCATTATAATTGCAGAGTTAAAGATAGGACACACTGTTAATAATTTTAAAGCACATGTGTCTCTAAATATTTACCTAAATAAAATAGACACAACACAATACAACACACAACACAACACACAACACAACACAACACACAACACAACACACAACACAACACACAACACAACACACAACACAACACAACACACAACACAACACAACACAACACAACACAACACACAACACATCACACAACACAACACAACACAACACAACACAACACAACACACAACACAACACAACACAAAAAAAAATACGAGTATATTACGAAAAGGATTTCATATTATCCGAATAAAGAATATTCCGCATTTGAATTGCAAAGCCTTCCACATCTTTGTTTCAACTTCTTCTCAACAAAGAAAATAAAAGAGCGAGATGTTAAATAAAGAATGCAAGAATTGTTTAGGACTGTCCTCGGGGAATTTGTGTAAATATTTAAACTGTAAGCTGTTGCTTGTGATGCAACAAAACGGTGCTCCGTTTGCGTTTAGTTTCCTGCAAAGGAATAAGTTATCAATTCTAAAACTTTGCCCGCAGTGCAAAGTGTATTCTGCAACTATGATACCCTATTTCCACATAAGTTACTACATAATATTAAGTAGATTTCCATCCAATACTCTTTTTTTTTTCAAATTTCAAATTCGTTTATTTTCCCTCCACAATTCGTACATTACATTATTATAGATACAATTATAAATAAAAATTGTGGGCGACTGATGCCTAAAGTAGGCAGTAGCCTGTATTTCAGGTCATCAGGTCCTTCCCCATTACAACTTTGCAGTAGTAGGTACTTATCTATAAATGTATGTACATGGTACTCATTGGTAAACGAGAAGACGTTAGTGGCGTTAGCAATATATATGTATTAAATGCACATGTATATACAATAATGTAAACTGTTAAGTTTGTGAGTGTGTATGGGTTTACTATTGAGTGGGGGTTTACTTACTGCTTCGTCTAAGATTGGCTACTTTTTGTTTCATTGGCTACATTTGCCGTAAGGAGATGGGAATCTTATCTTCCTATTTACACATCCTATTTCTTTCATTGATTTATCTGGGTTCCAAGTGTAACAGTCTTGATCCTCATCCACTAGTAATTACACAAAAACAATGTTAAAATGTTAAATATCTGGTGTCTAAATTAAATATGTATATTTCAATGTATTAAGTTTATACATTAATAATCTATAACAATATTAATAATAATTTTAATTGACCAGTTTTCACAATAAGCAAATTGTAAAGTTACTGCACCAGTACTGCCACGCTTATCACACGTTTCATAAAAATCAAATGTCTTGAGTTGATGGCACAGTTCTTTATTGAAAATTGTACGAATAAGGTGCTCACTCTGCTCAATATAAGTAATTTCCTTACTTAAAACCAGTGAGTTTAACTTCGTTATACAAGGTAGCAATAGAGTCATATAAGCACCGTCTTCAGTTGGCGCCATGTCGAGTACCACTATTGATTGTGTACCTCTTTCCTACTTTACACCTTTAACTCTTCATCAATTAGTCTGGATCTCAAGGTAGGAATAGATTCACGTGGGGCACCGTCTATCTATATTATCTATAGTAAGCACCGTGCAAACTACCATTTTGATCCTGGCTTACAGGAGTTGCAGTGGGAGGAGTGTAGAGGCAGGTAATGCAGAATTTGTTCATTGCAATTTTGACATCTGCCGACTCAGCTAATGCCATAGAAAAAACTTGCAGACGGTACTTGGTGTCCGGGAAGAAGTCATACAATGGCCTCCCAATTAAGAATCGTTTATTTGACCCATTTAGCGACACACATATTATTATTACATGAAATGTGAAAATATACACAGTGAAATTGGTACCGAGTGAGATAAAAGTCGTACACAAAACAGTTTCATGTAATAGGGTAGGTACTCCTATCTCTTAGTGCAGTTTACAAAATACAATAAAAATACCTAAGCAATGTTTGCGTACCAGTCGGCTATAAGGTGATCTTCTGCTAAGTTCTTTATTGCAGTAGAATCTTTAAAGAACTCGGCCCAACTCACGGAAGACCGGAGTGCTGTTTTACCTTTGTAATTTAATTTATGAAAAATATTCGCCGAGGACTAGAACACGTACATAATTAGCATATAACAACTAACAAGCCGTGAGGGATGGACGGTATATTATGCAGAAATTAGCATAAGCTGAGCGACGCCGTGAATTTTTTCGTCGCAAAATTAAACGACTCGCTTGTTGGCGTTTTTAAAAAGCGCAGGCGAATAAAATATGGCCTTTTTGCATCTTGTATGACACTTTGTGGTTACCATGTGTGTTATAACGTGGTCTCTCACTATGGGCCTATAAGAAACCTCTAGGTGCCGTGTGATTTAGTCGTGTAAAAAGAATACTATCAACCCATCTCTTCCCGTGGGTGTCATAAAAGGCGACTTTACACAAAAATTATTATTACTATATTATTATAGACTAGCAGCATTACTGCTGGTATGTCTATGTCACAGTGTTGGAAGAGTTCACATTGTTCATTATGTTGTTATTCAGTCAATATTTAAGTCATCACTAGTTTAAAAAAAAATATCCAATCTATTCTTGAAAGAATTCACTGACTGGGCGGAGACAACCTCTTTCGGCAGCTTATTCCAGGCCTGAACAACACAGTTGCTCAGAAAGTGATGGGCGACATTGATGTCAGCGACCGTTACGAGCGTGTGCTCGTAACGGTCGTATGTCTTTCATCCTGAATATGTCGTGCAAGTGAGACAGGTTGTATTTATACGTGAGAATTTTGAATGTCTCGATGAGGTCACCTCGCAAGCGGCGCTCTTCAAGGGTTGTAAGATTCAGAATCTTCAGTCTCTCCTCATAGGGTTTCCACCGGAGATTAAATGGCCTCCCTTTGTACACTTTCCAGTAGATTGATGTCTTTAACAAAATACGGACTCCAAATTTGGAAAGCATACTCGAGGAGCGGCCTGACATAAGTTTTATAAATTTTTATGAAAACATCAGAAAATATCCATAGACTTGCACGTATTAATTGATTGACTCACCCCCAGTCACGTGTGCATTGTATGTTTCAATAGGTGAACTGTGGATGTCGCTTGCATACCGTTTCACTATGAGATTGAATCAGGAAAGAATAAATACGTAGAAGACCGAAAATCACCGACATAGCCCAGTGGATGATTTAGTTAAAGTGACTGTAGGCAGGGCGCATAGCTCCAGTAACTGATGGCCGAGTAGAGACCGTGCACCGCAAGGTTGTTGGACGAACTAATGAAAGTCAGCAGTGCTGGATGCAACCGGTCGCTCTGAAAATCTATGAGAGAAGTCTTCTAATAAATCAATCTCAATATAGAAGTCTTGAGGCTGTATCAACCAAGATGCGTCTTAAGCAGTTGACGCTATCTCAAGCTCCGTGCTAATTTATAAACCAATCTTGAGGTCTACTCAGCTGAGATCACTTCTCAAGTATTCGCCTCAGCGGCGAATGAATGATAGTCTTGTGTTTCGTTTATTAATACGCGCACCTCTCAAGTGAGTACTGCTTGAGTATGCACGTGCTTTAGGTCTCAAGTTAGGTTTATTAATCAACACGTTTACTTGAGACCGGTCACAAGACTGTTCTCAATCTTGAGAATGATTTATTAATACGCGCGTAAGTTAAATTATACATATCCAGCGAGACATCTCACGCAACGGTAGCTGGTACGTGGACTCAACTCTACAACTTTTATGCTGTCCTAGTACCCATCAGTTGGCTAAGTGCTCTGCCTGCTGCCACTTCAACTTACTAATTCATAGACATAGACATAAACATATATTTATTTGACACCAAACTGTATTTGACGACCGATTGGTGTAGTGGATAGTGACCCAGTCAGCGAAACCAACGGTTGCGGGTTCGAATCCCGCCACGGGTAAATGTTTGTGTGATGAATATGAACATTTATTCCTGAGTCATGGATGTTTATATTTATTTATGTAAATTTATCCGTTATCTAGTATCCATAGTACAATCTTTGCTTAGTTTGGGGCTAGATGATTGGTGTAAGTGTCCGAAATATTTATTATATTTATAGCAACAACAATATTAATTAAAAAAAGAAAATTATCACAATATACAGAAACAGATTTTGAAATGCGGTGAGTGCAGTGTGATGTCAGAAATGGACAATGTCCATCTCAACATATTATGCTGTAGCAATTGTTACAGCGCTGGTTTTCAGAGGAGCCCAACGTCAAGAGCCTCCGACGCGATGCGAAAAGTTGTACTAGTTGTGCAAATCCATCCACATAACTAAATATAACAGTTGCATATAGAAAAAAATAAACATTATTTAATAATATGTACTGAATATTTATACAGATAATTTATAAAATTATGACGTAGGGAAGAATAACATTAATATATTAAAGAGTAATGTGGGGTTAATTCACTGGGTTTATCGCTTTTATTCTTCTAAGAATTTCCTTATTCCTGCATTCGATCTGGGGAAACACCGGGCATCGCCCTCTCCTCCGCTCATGGGGCTATTTGAGCTTTCTTTTGAGGCCAATAATCAGAGACCAGGTCCACCACATTTATTCCTATGAATTCCATAATAAGCACATCCAATCAAATCGCACAAACTCACTGAGCGTCCAAACTATAGTCTGCTGTTAAAATGTTAGTATTTACGGAGCTCGCCCGCAAATATGTGGCAGTGGAATTTATGCACGACGCGTGACGGCCAGCGAGGGTTGCGGAGTGCGGGAGGGGGGGAGGCGCGGGTGTCGAAATAACTCTCTTTATGAAGCGGGGATACTACTATTTGTCTTATAGATTGTTACTTGAATACGAGTTCCAGGTTTGAAATGAAGATGTGGGGAAAGGATGTGTTGGTATTACCCAGGGGCCATGGTTCATCAGTTGATAGCGGCGTCTTGCCTATATGCAATGTCTTAAGAAAACTTCGTTAGCGCGTTGTAGGATTCGCGCCCTGATTGGTTGCCTTAAATTATGACTTCAGAAAGGGAAGCTAAACTTCGACAGTACATCCCCACGGTAAGGCATAGCCTCTTTTCAGTAGGCGAGTGTATGGGTCGTGGCCACTTGACAGTCAGTGGGTTTAGGTTGGTCCTGAAGGCCACCGGCTTGGTTTAACAAACGTTTTGTTGATCTGTGTTCTGTGTTCGTGCCATATTTGGAGGCTCCAGTGAAAACAGTGTTGGAGTGAACGGCTACAACCCATGCTATGTAGGAGACCATTTACCCGTTTGGTGTAGTGGTTAGACACTTTGCTGCTATACCAATAGGTCGCGGGTTCGAATCCCGCTAGGGGCATATGTTTGTATGATGAATATAGACATGTGTTCCCGACTTATGGATGTTTTTCATTTATATATGTATTTATTTACAAAAAAAAAATGTATTTGTGTAGTATATCAACCATCTGAAATCCACAACACAAGCCTATAGTTGCTTAATGTGGAACTAGATGGCGTTGGGTGTATGTCCAAGGATATTTATTTATTTATTTATTTATTTATTTATTTATTTATTTATTTATTTATTTATTTATTTATTTATTAATTTGTTTATTTATTTATTTAAAAATGTATTTGTGTAGTATATTAACCATCTGATATCCACAACACAAGCCTATAGTTGCTTAATGTGGAACTAGATGGCGTTGGGTGTATGTCCAAGGATATTTATTTATTTATTTATTTATTTATTTATTTATTTATTTATTTATTTATTTATTAATTTATTTATTTATTTATTTAAAAATGTATTTGTGTAGTATATTAACCATCTGATATCCACAACACAAGCCTATAGTTGCTTAATGTGGAACTAGATGGCGTTGGGTGTATGTCCAAGGATATTTATTTATTTATTTATTTAAAAATGTATTTGTGTAGTATATTAACCATCTGATATCCACAACACAAGCCTATAGTTGCTTAATGTGGAAATAGATGGCGTTGGGTGTAAGTCCAAGGATATTTATTTATTTATTTATTTATTTAAAAATGTATTTGTGTAGTATATTAACCATCTGATATCCACAACACAAGCCTATAGTTGCTTAATGTGGAAATAGATGGCGTTGGGTGTAAGTCCAAGGATATTTATTTATTTATTTATTTATTTAAAAATGTATTTGTGTAGTATATTAACCATCTGATATCCACAACACAAGCCTATAGTTGCTTAATGTGGAACTAGATGGCGTTGGGTGTATGTCCAAGGATATTTATTTATTTATTTATTTATTTATTTATTTACCTGATCGCTCAAGGGTTATGTTTTTCGGGTGTATGTAGTTATGTACATTATGTAGATTTCTATGTTAAATTCTGTAGCCTAAAACACGACTAATTTTCAAATACGAGGTGTCGTTGGATTCGTCTTGATCCCTGGAGTGTCACAGGATGCATTTTATGTATATAAAAAAAAAAACATGGCGCACACGGAACACAAAATATGCTGTCGGCTTTTTTGGTTTCCGAAAACTTATAATAGTTATTGATTTCACCTTCTTAACCTTCATCATGTGTTACCTTTTGTATGTCTTGATTTTTTTTTCGTTTTATTCTCTCCTCTCGGAGAAGGCAAAGGGATCTAACCCCATCTTATTTCTTCAGTTTATAAGTCAGTCTCAGTCAAAACAAATAATTTGTCGTATACAGAGTCTAGTCACTGGCAGAATGCTTTACAAAAGATTTTGGCGGCTTCTTGTGGGAACCCGAAAGCTCCGTTACACACTTTAATTTACACTTCCCTTCACTTGTACACCATCACTAACTTTTGCTGCACAATATTCTGCCATTATTAAGCTTCAAAAGTTAGAATGCACAAATTATAACAATTATAAAGAAAATTGCAACTTCACTCGCCGAGATCCCGCCAAAAAGCCCTTGTATGTCTTGAATGTGTTATACTTGAACCTGATAGTTTGTGTCATGAGATGCGTTATAAAATTGTCTTTCCTATAAAGAATAATTTCGTACTTCGAAAACCAATAGCGAGAGTATTTGCTCCACATGTAACCGACTATTTTATATATATTTTTTTTAATGCAAAGCGGGGTAGCACTTGACCTCGATCGCACCTGATATTAAGTGAAGATGACGCCGAAGGTGGAAGCGTACTGACCCAGAAACCCCGAAATATAAACGAAAATTTGGATGTTATTTCCACATTCACGCTATGCCAAATGTCTGAACGAAATGAAATTGTCCATACAGTTGGTTGGTTGATGGTGCGCCTGGCTAGCTACCACCATCTTATCTAAATCGTCCTGTGTATACACACATATACACAGGACGATACACAGAATATACATAGGTATAGATACTAATTAGGTATAGTAGAATAACAAAAATAAACACTTACTAATATAAAAACAATAAAGCCATATTAGTTATAAGTACATAATAAATTACACATCAATATATAACTGTACATACAATCCATTAAAGAGATAAATAATTTAACCACTGCAAGCAATTCTGCGTGACGAATATTTTGTGGTAGTGCATTCCAGAATTGACCATCTGGTCATATCAGTTTTCTGATGATATTGGCCCCTGCATTCATGACCATCATTTCCCAGAATTAACTTACTCGCCAATATTCAACAACAGCTTCGAAACTATCCCCGTGACCGGAACAACTGCCCAATACTACCCGGAAAACTAAATTTATTCATGAGAGGGCGCGTTAAACTTCCCTAATGTATTCTATGTCAAATGGTAACTCGACCCGCGCCGTCCCTCCGTCCTCTTTACTATACGCATTATCAGAAATGAATTCATTTCCAATTTCAATATCATTTTAATGGCTTAGGATAATGGTGTTGTCAAACTGGATCAGTGATTACTGTGGTCATATATTTCAGTTTCATCAATACAATTCACTTTTATACATGTATATGTGTGTGGCTAAATGGGTCAAATTAACGATTCTTATTCTGAATAGATATATTAATAAGTAGCTTTCCGCCCGCGGTATCGCCTGCGTAGAATAACTTTATCGCGGAAATTTGTTTTACTGCAGCAGCTACTCAATTTAGCGGGATAAAAAGTATCCTATGTCTTAATCCAGGATACTTTCTACCTGTATACCAAATTTCGTTAAAATCCGTTCATTCGTTTCGCCGTGATTAAGTAACAAACAAACAAACATCCGTTATAATATTAGTTAGATAACAAACAGTCATATTGTCAAGAATGTTTTAGATTAGACTTTAAAACAATATTGCTAGCTTTCACCAGACACAGTCTTCTTCAAAGTCAGAGGATGGCTCTGCTATTCCTCTTTAAAGCCCACCGAATGACCAGTACTGACGCTCTTCCCGTACTGGCAGAGATATAGCCAATTTACTTGGAACTTCAAGAGCTCTCCAAGAGCAGAGCGAATAGGCATTTACTGGGATCGCGGGCTTCATCTTCGACCACATCGTCACTTGCCATCAGATGAGATTGTGGTCAAACGCCTAACCTTGGTGTAGCTGGTTCTATGTCATAAATAGACGACCTCAGGTCGTAGGAGGTTAAAGTATAGAAATAACCGAGGATGACTCGTTTGCCCTAAGCTTGATCTTTCAAGAGAACAGTAAAATATAAACTATCTGCAACTTTGAAGCCCTCACCGGCTATCGATTTCATTAAGCCATCCACACTCACCGTCGGTTGCAGCGAGACGAGACCACATCATACCACCGCTGCCCTCCATAGGGTCTGAGGACTTTGGTCGTCCTCAAGGACGACCAAAGTCCTCACTCCGATCGACCGCAACTGAGCTATGTTGTGAAGCATCAGGTGGGCTCTTTGTTCCCTCTGACATCTTCGTCTTCGAGCAAGATTAGACCGCGCTGCCCTCCTCCCCAATATCGCCGCTACTTTGATCAGTGGGGAGAAGTCCAGTCCGGTGTTCCCTTTTGGTCACCTCTATGAAATGCAGGTAATAACCGTACACCCATTCTATCAATGTAATTAAATCAAAATTACGTAAGTCATAAAAATAACATCTGAAAACAATTACCGCTCAGTCACAAAACCGACTCCCCAGAAAAGTACTAGAAAAAAACTCAGGGGTTGCTCTTTTAAAAATGTATTTTTACATTTAATGATTATACAAAGAAAATAATAGACTGAATATTTTTATCATCTGCATCTGTAAAGAAAAACTAGCGTGCTAGCGACTATAATTCTTCTCATTATTTTACCTCACGTGGCGTCCGTGCGTCACTGGGCATTTGGGGGCACTGAAAACCAGCGCGATTCGTCGCAGCATGAGATGAGTGCTAACCCATTTGTGCACGCCGCAACACGTGACAGCATTGTCGGGATCTTCTTCATAATTGTATTTCTATTTTAGCTATAATTTACTACTTCTTTGTTTTTGTATCGTGTTGTGGCGTTTATAATGAACTATTCTTATTCTTTGTTCGTTATTGTTTTATTGAGAACCAATGAAACGACAGACCAATGGTACGGGATCTGCAGTTGGCAGAAATATTGTAAATTGTGAATGTTATTTCATATTAGTCTGTTTCATTCCGTGCAACGCGCCCCTTAATTTATCGCTTTTTGCTCTGTGCGAAAAATGCAGGTTAAAATGTATGAATTTAGATGAGCCACTCAAGTACGGACCACATTGCACGTGAGCACAAATTATTGTTAATAAAATGAGCTGTTTTTTATTTTACTTTTGAGATAAATTAAGTATGTTACATGAAACAACAAATTTATAAAACACAATTAACAATACCTATATCTTACAGAAAAAATACGCCGTCCAACTCGCTTCCGTGAGGCATAGTACCTAGTACGCTAGCGGTATTGCCCCGCTGAATGCATAAGCTCAGCTGCTGAGCAAAGTAGGTACCAGCTCTCACATCTCCAGAGCCATGGACCAGTCTAACGGTCTTTCGAGATCCTATATTTATTCATTACTCTACATATGAAAAGTTAAATATTGTGCCATATTGCATACCTAGCCATTATCCCACTGCTCACTTCTTATTTGGTCTTTACCTATGAAATTGGAGATTTTTTCCTTCGTTAATCATATGTACCAATTCCTGCAATTTTCAAAGCTATATCCAAATTTGTTTTTTATTTCAAAAATGAAATATTATTTCAAGGTTCACATGAAATATTTTTTAATTTCTGGGCTAAATCACATAATAAAAAAAAAATTGAACAGAGCTCCTTTCATGTGATTCCCATAATCATTTCTTAGATTCGCTGAAACTTTTATAAAGCGGTTACTTTTAAAAATTAACGCTGCCTATACTTAACTTAATGTTATGCGATAATACACACAAAGTTTAGCTAAATTTGGATTTGGCGTTCCCAAAAAAAAATCAAAAATGTTTGTATGGAGAAAACAGTCTTAACGAAATTTGTGAAGGTGCAATGAAAACAGGCCGTATTGTGGTCAACAAAAACAAATTTATTCTTTTATGTCAAAGTTCCTTCCTTTCCCACCGTTTTTGTATGTGACAGGCTTGCAATATTTTTTAACTGGATTACAGATTGATTGATATAATAAAGTGTTTCTCTGCTGCGGCAACGACCCAAAACATCATCAGGTTATGGGCCCAGACACAGGACAGAAGAATTCAAGAAGTACACAGAGGTTTTGTAGGAAAATTGAACTCCATTGAAAGTGTTTGTACGCCAAGTCTTTTTGGTTCTAACCGGCCAAGAAAATATAGATAAACAGAAAAGAGAGTAAATATAAGAGAAGTACGATGGAGCGTATAATTATACTGAACAATGATAATTGGACGTCATGGAAATTTCAACTATCTATTGTACTGAAGTCCAAAGGACTGTTTAACACTGTGAGTACTGCACCACCTGATAAAATAGATGATAAATATGAGGAACTGGATAGAAAGGCACAAGAAATCATTGTAACCAGAGTGGAAGAACAAATTATGACATACTTGATACCATGCAAAAGTGCGTTCGAAATGTGGGAGAAATTGTCTATTGTTTTTGATTCGAAGTCACAAGTCGGCCTGCATCTTATCCAACAGAAGTTCTATAATCTTTCTTATGAGCCACCCATGGCAAGTTTCTTGGCTAAGACAGAACAAATAGTGAACCAACTGCGTTCGAGTAATGAAGTAGTTTCAGAAAACATGGTCACTACAAAGGTGTTAATGAGTTTGCCAAAAGAATATCGCCACTTCGTGTCTGCTTGGGAATCAGTACCTCTACATGAACAAACGCTGAAGAAACTTACAGCTAGGTTATTGGTAGAGGAAGAAAGGATCAAAGCAGCTGAACCAAGCCGTTACTCATCCGCCTTGTTTGTAAAGAAGAATAAAAGTAACATGTCTGCACAAAAGAATAAATCTGAAGGTGAGAGTACAGATATAAAATGTTTTCAGTGTGGAAAGTCAGGACACTATAAAAGTAATTGTCGTTTGAGAAAATGTAACTACTGCGGTAAGACCGGTCATTTATATAGTAATTGTAGAGATAGATTGAATAAAAATATAAATGTTAAATGTAACTATTGTGGGAAAGTAGGGCACTTATTTAATAATTGTAGAGACAGAACTGATGTAAAAATAAATAAACCACAGAATGCCAATGCATACATAACTCATTTTGACTATTTAAATTGTACAGATTTTATAGTGGATACAGGGGCTACTGAACATATGTGCAAATATAAAAATTATTTAACTGAGTATTCCGAGGTAAATAATAAATATGTAACAGTGGGAGACGGTAATCAATTACAAGTGTACGGTGAAGGAAAAATAGAGATCCTAGCATTTGATGGCAAAGAATATGTGCCCTCTATTTTGTCAAATGTATTATTTGTGCCAGACCTTAAAGTAAATTTATTCTCAGTAATTTCCGCTGTAGACAGAGGTTATATAATGGTCTCCAGAAAAGATATTTGTGAATTTATAAAAGATGGTAAAACAACATGTACTTCAAAGCGTTCTGGTAACTTATATATAATGGACTTTAAATTTAAAAATACAGATGTTGCACTTACCTCCTTAACTGAATGGCATGAAAGGCTTGCTCACCAAAATTATAGATATGTAAAATGTTTATTGGATAAAAATCAGGTGAAATATGAAGGGCAGACTGAACAATGCACAGCGTGTTTGTTGGGGAAACAACACAGACAACCATTCTTTAACAGCAATTTTAAAGGTAGTTATATCGGGGAACTAATTCATATTGATTTGTGTGGACCCATGGAGACACAATCTTTAGGTGGGTCTAATTATTTCCTGTTAATTAAAGATGACTACAGTGATTACAGATTCGTTTACTTTATTAAAAATAAGTCGGAGACAAAGATTTGCATAGAAAATTTTATAATGTTATTTGAAAAAGATGATTATAATATAAAAACTATTAGAAGTGATAATGGGACAGAGTTTATTAATAAAGATGTGTCAGAATTATTATTCAAAAGAGGTATTACCCACCAAACCACTGTCAGCTATACTCCAGAGCAAAATGGAAGAGCAGAGAGAGAAATGAGGACTATTGTAGAGGCTGCACGAACTATGCTACAGGCAAAGAAATTACAGAAAGAGTTATGGGCAGAAGCTATAGGCACTGCAGTGTTTACCATAAATAGAACAGGACCTAGCAAAATTAAGGATAAAACTCCCTATGAGCTACTAAACGGGAAAAGTTTTAATTTGAGAACTCTTAAAACTTTTGGAAGTGAAGTTTATGTACACATACCCAAGGAAAAAAGATTAAAGTGGGATTCGAAAAGTAGACCTGGCATATTTGTGGGATATGGTATAAACACAAAAGGATACAGAGTATGGTTCCCAAATACAAAAGAAGTAAAGACTTACAGAGATGTTACGTTTATACAGGAAAGCACAGAAGTTGAAAAGAAAGTTACAGAAGAAAATAAAAACAGAGAGTACAGACAGAAGAATTACATTGGCAATATAATAAACAATGACACAATTAACGAAGAAAGCTTAAATAGTGCGACAGGTTGCAGTGAAGACAACGAAATAGAAGAATACAGAGATATAGTAGATACTGAAAGAATTTATATAGGAGAATATACAGATACAGGAAAAGAAAATATAGATACAGGAAGGGAATGTGTGGAGATAGAAGAAAGAGAAGAAAATATTACAGATGAAAGCTTTTATGAAGCAGTACAAGACAATGAGATAGAAGCTATAGAAGAAAACATACGAAGGACTAGAACAAGACAAATAAATATGCCGAAAAGATTTGAAGATTTTTATACTGGCTTCACAGCAGTAGAATTAGAAGAGTTGACACTTTCTAAAATAAGGGAGAGAGAAGATTTTCCTAAATGGAAGGAAGCAATGGAAATAGAAATAAAAGCATTACAAGATAACAATACTTGGGATGAGACATATCTACCTGAGAATAAAAATACAATAGAAGCTAAGTGGGTTTTCAAGATAAAGGACGGAAATAATGGAGAAAGACAGTATAAAGCAAGATTAGTTGCAAGAGGATTCCAACAGAAAGATGACTTTGATCACTCAGAGATTTATGCACCAGTTGCAAAGCTACCAACTCTAAGAATCCTTCTCGCTTTAGCTAATAAATTCAATTTACACATGTCACAGATGGACGTCAAAAGTGCTTTTCTCTATGGTGATATAGAAGAAGAAGTATATTTAAAAATACCTGATGGACTGGAAATTGACAATAAAAACAAAGTTTTAAAGTTACGGAAGTCTTTATATGGATTGAGAAAGTCACCTAAAAATTGGAATGATAAGTTCAATATGTTCATGATCACAGAAAATTTCTTGAGAAGCAAATCGGACTATTGTTTATACTATAAACCTGACAGAAAATTGTATGTATTACTCTATGTGGATGATCTGATAATAATAGGGGAAAACCAGGAAGAAATAAATAAATTGAAAACAGCTTTACATAAACAGTTTCAAATGAAAGAAATAGAAAATGTGAAATATCTTGGAATAAATATTACTAAAAATAAAGATACTATAGAATTGGATCAGAAACATTACTTGGAAAATTTATTAAAGAAATATGGAATGGAGGAGTGTAATGCCGTTGGTACACCTATAGAACTAGGACTACAATTGCCACAGAATCCTTCTTCAGATAAAGAATTGGAAAGCAAATGCAGACGATTAATAGGCAGTCTCATGTATGCTATGCTTGGATCGAGACCTGACCTTTGCTTTGCATTGAGTTACTTGAGTAGATTTCAAGTTTATGCTAGTGACGAGTTGTGGAAAGCATTGAAACGTATTTTACGTTATATAAAGGGAACATTAGATTACAAATTGATTTACAAAGCTGAGGAAGACATGCCTTTAATAGTTTATACGGATGCGGATTGGGCTGGAGATACAGTGGACAGGAAATCAACTTCAGGCTATGTAATCAAAGTTTATGGAAACACAATATCTTGGTGCAGTTCAAAGCAACAATGTGTGGCATTATCGTCAACTGAATCAGAATATGTTGCTATGGCAAAAGGTTTAGCTGAAGGGTGCTGGATCAGACATTTATTAGGGGAGATAGGAATAGTTTGTGACACTTTTGTAATGAACGTGGACAATCAGTCAGCCATTCATGTTTCAAAGAACCCGGAGCATCACAAGAGGTTGAAACATATAGAGTTGAAATATCACTTTATTCGAGATAAAGTTCGAAATAAAATTGTAATTTTAAAGTATGTTCCAACAGCAGAACAACTAGCAGATTTATTCACAAAGGGGCTGAATAAAATGATATTTCAAAGATTGTGTAATAGTATAGGATTGGTTCAGTAAGCAAAAACAATCGTTTCTTTTACTTCTTTATTATTAGATGGTTTTCATTGAGGAAGGGTGTGAAGGTGCAATGAAAACAGGCCGTATTGTGGTCAACAAAAACAAATTTATTCTTTTATGTCAAAGTTCCTTCCTTTCCCACCGTTTTTGTATGTGACAGGCTTGCAATATTTTTTAACTGGATTACAGATTGATTGATATAATAAAGTGTTTCTCTGCTGCGGCAACGACCCAAAACATCATCAAAATTCTTTATACAAAACGACAATTTCATAGGTAAGGACCTAATATAATAGGTATAAATCCCGACCGATTGTACACGTGATTATGTATGTCCAAAGTATAATAAAAAATAAAAATGATGGATCATCCATACCCACATACATACATACACAGGGTGTTAAAATCATAACCCTTCTCCGTGGTCGAGTAAAAAAGGCTCCGAATCTTTCGGCGAGAATCGCTGCAGCACTCAAAGGTAGGTTCGGATTATTTTTATGAACTAAATTATTTTTAGAATGCTTTGGAGCTATTATACCATGAAGTGTTTAGTGAACGACTAAGAGCGTTATCACACTAGCGAGTTGCGAGCGAGTGGGAAGCGGGGCGAGTGCGCAGCCAGCACGCCGCCCGCGAGTTCGCGACGTGTGCGTGGCGAACACGCCCCGGGTGCGCAGCGAGCACACGGCGAACAGCGCTGTTGACGCCATTTTGACGAAATTGTCCATTTTCCAAATAAAAAACAAATTTGGATATAGCTTTGAATATCGCAGGAATTGGTACATATGATTAACGAAGAAAAAAAACTCCAACGTCATATGTAAAGACCCTGCTCATTCGTTTGGACGAAATATACAACTATCCCACTCTCACGTCGCGTGGCGCGCGACAAACAATGTCATGCTACGGGGGGTGGCATGAAATTTACAAAATTAAATATTACTTTCATAACCGTCTGCGTGGCTCAATGTGAACAACAAAGGGTTTACGAATCAGAGGTCGCGGGTTCGATCCCCGGCGGGGTACTTGTTTAGTATTCGGTTTGTTTGGTGGTAGGGCATTTTAAATATACGCCTGACTAGCTACCATCTTATCTAAGTCTGCGGCCAAACAGCAATGTTTTATAGTATTGTTATGTTCCGGTTGTCAGAGATAAAGTAGCCAGTCACCCAAATAAGATGGGGGTTTCCGGGTCAGTACGCTTCGACCTTCGGCCTCATCTTCACTTAACATCAGGTGTGATTAAGATTAAGTGCTAACCCGTTGTGCATAAAAAAAATTCTACCCAACTCTACTCTGTTAAGCTTGGGATGTAAAGTAATCAAACCAGCTGATATCGTACTGAGTTAGTCCGGATTACGGAGATCCGTGTATTTCAGTTGGTAGTTTACTTCCAAGCTTCAACTATGCCGCCATAGTTGCAGCATAGTTCCGCTAAAGCTGCAAAGCGTTGCAGCAGTTCAAAATGTTACCATAGTCTAGTTAACGTTAGTTCTGGCATTCTTGTAATTACCTTAAAACTCAACTGCCTGAACCTGTAAGTCTCCGAGCCTGACCAACGCTTTGTCCAAAGTTTGAAATGAACGCAACGAACGAAGTTGTGTAAATATATTTTTAGTCTGTATTTTTTCCAATTCTCTAAGTTTTATTTATCTAAGTAATATTTAGAAAGCTTGAATGTTTGTTTGATGCTCAATCACGGCGAAACGGATGAACGGATTTGGATGAAATTTGGTGCATATATAGAATATATCCTGGATTAACATATAGGATATATTTTACCCCCATGAAGTGAGTAGTTTCCGCGGGATAAACAAATTAAAGATATCAGCGATAAGCGGAGCAGCGGGCGGAATGCTGGTTCATAATATTCGTTAGATAGATAGATAAGATATTTAAATGCCTTTAATATAATAATAATTAATAAATATCTTTGCATATACACACAGCGCCATCTAGTTCCACACTAAGCAACTAGGCTTGTATTATGGATACCAGATGGTTGATAAACTACACAAATACATTATTTTTTTGTAAATAAATACATATATAAATGAAAAACATCCATAACTCGGGAACACAATGTCTGTATCCATCATACAAACATATGTCCCTAGCGGGATTCGAACCCGCGACCTTTTGGTATAGCAGCAGAGTTTCTAACCACTACACCAAACAAGTTTAAATGACTCTTCCATATCTTTGTAATATTTTTTACGGTGTATTAAGCTCCCGTGATCCTATTCTTACCTGGTGAAAAGCCTCTAATATTTCATAGCTTGAGGGCTTACCTCAGTCAACATACCGCAATTTCACATTACTTGAAACACCACATCTCCACAGCGTAACATTTAGAATTATCCTAACAGGGGAATGACTCCACAAAGAAGTTTAACATCAAATATACATTTTATACGTATTATCACATATTATTCTGGTACAAAGACAAGACAAGACAAGACAAAGAAAGGCCAAGTCAAGGGTACCCTAAACCGACGAGCTTGTATAAATAACTTAGTGAGAGTGAATGAAGCAAAAGAGGGTCAGGATCGTAGCAAGTGGAAGTATGTGGTCTCTGCCTACCGCTACGGGAAACAGATGTGACTAAATGTATGTATGTACAAAGACAAGTAACATAAAGTTCATCAAGAAGTTCCAGTGGAAGTCTTCTGGCTCAACCTGTAGACCCTCGCCATCATTATGTAATTGAAAGTGCTCATGGCAACAAATAAATAAATAATAAATAAAATCTAGTTCCACACTAAGCAACTATATACGAATATAGGCTTGTATTATGGATGCTGGTTGATAAACTAAATAAATACATTTTTTTTGTAAATAAATATATAATAAACCGCCTCCGTGGCTCAATGTAAACAACATTGGGTTTACGATTCGGAGGTCGCGGGTTCGATCCCCAGCGGAATACATGTTTAAGTACTCGATTTGGTTTGTGGCCAGGCATTTTAAATGTCCGCCTGGCTAGCTACCACCATCTTATCTAAATTTGTCGCCAAGCAACAATGTTAATAGCATTGTTGTGTTCCGGTTGTCAGAGATAAGATAGCCAGTCCCACAAATGTGTTGGTCGTACGCTTCCACCTTCGACCTCATCTTTACTTAACATCAGGTGTGATTGAGGACAAGTACGAACACGTCGTGCATAAAAAAAACATCCATAACTCGGGAACACATGTCTGTATTCATCAAACAAACTATGCGCCTAGCGGGATTCGAACCCGCGACCTTTTGGTGTAGCAGTCAGTTTCTAACCACTACATCAAAGAGGTCGTCGAATCAACTCGCTTAGTTAGTGGTAGATCACTCTCACCATCAGCGTCATCATCATCATTAGGAAGAAACTTCTACTATCAAATGCTTCACTCTATGACTTAAAAGCAATCCCACAAATACAAGAACCAGTCACTTTTTCAGCTTAAAAAGTGGTCTATACGATAATCCAGGTGCTAATCTGTCTACCAACCAAATTTTAACCAAATCCGTCCAGCTGTTTAGGCGTGAAGAGGTAACAAACATACATACATCCACGTGTATGTACACGCACAAACTTTCGCATAATACTAGTTGAGATAGTTCGAATGGAATTGGGATATCATCACCACCATCATACAGACCTAAAGTGACGCCTGTTTCCCCTAGGGGTAGGCCGAGACCACAGACTTCCACATGAAGCAAAAGAGGTGTATCAGGATCGTCATCATCATCTTCAGCCGTTTAGACAGATTTTCGCATTTGTAATATTAGTTGGGACTAGTACGATTCTAGTGTGGGTCAGAATGGCGGGTGTATTGTTTCAGAAATGATTATGTTATATACGACAGAAAAGTACCTACAATGTACTAGTATGTACCTTTAATGAAGGTCAATGTACCTCCTTGAAACTGGAGCAATTATAATAATAAAGTGAGCCGCGGACCTGACGGTCAAAATCGCGAGTGTATGCTGAAAATGAATGTAATAGGATAGCTATGGGTATGTACTATTTACCAAACGAATGTACCTTCAATGTACCTCACGAAAATATAATCTAAATCAAATTGAATGAGTAATTAATGAGGAAATCAAGAAAACAAACTTTTGACGCCTACAATTTTTTCATAGCAATATGAATAGCGTTCTATTTTGCTCGTATTAAGAATGTAAAGCCAGTCATAAGAGAAATATTTATGGGTTTGTATATGTGCTTCGATAAAGTTAAGAAACATGGAAAAGACATAATCATTTACTCATCGTTTATCAAAAGTTACAAAGAAAAAACAAAAAGCGTGATTACTTTTGTCCATATAATATACAATGCGCAATTATGTTTTTACGGCTTCTTGTAGTTCGATTACATAGGTCATCATAACACACCCACTTATTCTGTCTGTAGCAATGGGCCTTGTAATTCCATCGTCATTTGTCCAAATCTGTAGCTGGTAATACAGATCCATAGAAACACGCTGAACACCTGCCTTTAACCGTCTCCGTGGGTCAATGTAAACAACATTGGGTTTCAGTACTCGGTTTGGTTATGTCCGCCTGGTTAGCTACCACCATCTTATCTAAATCTGCCGCCAAGCAGCAATGTCAATAGCATTGTTGCGTTCCGGTTGACAGAGATAAGATAGCCAGTCCCCCAAATGTGTTGGGGTTTCCGGGTCAGTACGCTTCCACCTTCGACCTCATCTTCACTTATCATTAGGTGTGATTGAGACTAACCCGTTGTGCATAAAAAAAAAACACATTATCATCCTTTTGGTTTTCATTAGTCGGGTAAAAAGTAGACTTGCTTGTTCTTGTTATGCTGTGACAATTCATAATCAAACATTCAAAGTCCCAGTAAGGTATGTAACTGTGTGGATAGCGCCCCGTCGCCCTCACCTCGCGCTAAATTGTTATTCGATAAAATTCGTTACATCCCGCACACGAGAGAGTTGTGAGCGACTTCTAAATCAAGCTTCCGAACTAGACGCCGAGAATTAATTCAAATTTGGAATTATTTTAATGACGGTTTACTGATCTATATATGGTGGGTAGATAAATTGCGGAATGGTAGGTCTCGTCTTCTCATTAATTTAATAATATTAGGTCCTTACCTATGAAACTGACGTTTTGTATGAAGAATTTCATTAAGACTGTTTTCTCCATACAAGCATTTTTGATGTTTTTTTGGGAACGACAAATCCAAATTTAGCTAAACTTTGTGTGTATTATCGGATAACATTAAGTTAAGTATAGGCAGCGTTAATTTTTAAAAGTAACCGCTTTAGAAAAGTTTCAGCGAATCTAAGAAATGATTATGGGAAGCACACGAAAAGAGCTCTGTTCAAATTTTTTTTATTAAGTGATTTAGTCCAGAAATTAAAAAATATTTCACGTGAAACCTTGAAATAACATTCCATTTTCCAAATAAAAAACAAATTTGGATATAGCTTTGAAAATCGCAGGAATTGGTACATATGATTAACGAAGAAAAAAAACTCCAATTTCATAGGTAAAGACCATTTATTAAAATCGTATTTCATGGAACAGCGGATCTGGAATTACATGTACTTGACACCTCCATGCAAGTCCTTATTATCCAGAAATGACAAATAAACTGATTAAGGCTACATTTTGTAAGAATAACACCAGGCAGAATGATTGTTGCGTCGAATATTTTTGTATGTGTTTCTGTAATTTGCAAATAAACGCTTTATCTATCTATCTTATCTTATTATCGGTTAGCCACCGGAAGGGGGTGGGCCTCACCGCCCCCCAACCTATTTGTGGAAAGATCACAGGCAGCTTTAGCTTCTACTCGCACCTCGCCTTCGCAAATACCACTGACGGGATTCGGTGTGCGCCAGATTGTCGCCGACGCAAGAGCATTGTCTACGATTAACTCCAACATATTCCTGTCTATTGCTTTCACGTAGATCTTGAAAGGATTTTCACAATCACGACCGTACTGTGGGAAAACAAACATATTATTGTGACCCTTTTGGTGTTGCGGGTGTCCATGGGCGGCGGTGATTGCTTTCCATCAGGTGACCCGCATGCTCGTTTGCCGCCCTCTCTAATAAAAAAAAAAAAAAAAAATTTATTGTGATTATTTTAATATTGGATTCAGTTGAAGCATTGAAGCTAAATTTAAGTTATGTTTCTTCGATACCAAAAAAATGCTTTTTGCTAGCAAGCTTGCAAGTGATATTATTCTGTGTATTTAAAAAACTATATTATAGTATTAATACATTTGTGTATCAAGATATCTATAATAGATATACTGAGGTTGTCTGGAAGAAATCGCTATCAGCGATAAGACCGCCTTTGTACACTTCATCATCTGTGTTAAATGTTCTTTGTATTTTATTTTTGTGTGCAATAAAGAATTTAATAATAATAATAAATATTAAAAATATTAATTAAGTACCAAAATGATATTTTTTTATGCACAACGGGATGACCTCAATCACACCTGATGTTAAGTGAACATGAGGCCGAAGGTGGAAGCGTACTGACCCGAAAACTCAAATATTTGGGGAATTGGCTATCTTACAAGGCCGGCAACGCATCTGTGACCCTTTTGGTGTTGCGGGTGTCCATGGGCGGCGGTGATTGCTTTCCATCAGGTGACCCGCATGCTCGTTTGCCGCCCTCTCATATAAAAAAAAAAAAAAAAAAAAAACAATTTGACAACCGGAACACAACAATTCTTTTAACATTTAAAATGCCCTACTACCAACCAAACCGAGTACTAAACATGTACCCCGCTGGGGATCGAACTCGCGACCTCCGAATCGTAAACCCAATGTTGTTTACATTGAGCCAAGGAGGCGGTTGATACTACTTTGTTGATATTTGGTGGATATTACTGTATGTGTGCGTTTATAAGAGTCCAGTAAAGTTATTTTTATCATTACCTGCTGATATGAGTACACTACCCCACTGCAGGTGTTGTGGGGTATGTAGAGTGGGGGAGCGACCCGATCGTAGTCCACGTCTATCATACCTGTAGGAAATGTTGACTTGCAATTAACCATTCTATTGGAGTGTCTCTGTCTAGATGAATTGACGGCTTGGAGGTAGCGCAGCAGCTGGCCATAGGCCTTTTTTTTCGCGGGGAAACGCACTGCGCGTACCACTTGTCTGGGGGACGGCGAGTCGGTTATGTGGAGCTCCTCTCCTGTCCTATCGGGAGCGATACCCACGTAAGCGGCTCCTCGCCCCCCTCACAAGGGGAGGTTCTTTCCCGGAGGGCGTTTAGCCAGCGAGCGGTATGAGGTGCGACAGGGCCCGACGCGACGACACCCCCCCGGTCGCACCAAGGGCACCAAGGCCTAGAGACAAGTGGAAATTATGATGACGTTTTTCGAACTGTATCATCATAATCAGCCCACATCGCTGCGACCCAGAGCCTGATCTTCAGCTTTACGCAGCTTCCAGACTCTTTATACAGATCGTTGCTTGTCCATGTAGCCTTACATCATATCCCACATTATGTTTGCCCGTTATGAAAATTCTTGCTTCATCGTTTGTTGGTTCGACTACAGATAGGCCCTACCCATTGTCTCTTCAGCCTGCAAACTTTTGGGTCTGCGAGTATGTCGACGAGTTTGGGCATATGATGATCACCTTGCTCGGGATCCTGTCGGGATCGAAACGAAAAGTATTCCGTTTAAGACCTTCTGTTAATTTTACTGCACCACAAATACATACATACACTCCATTCACACAGTCACTCGCACATGCATTTTAACCAATCTCCATGCGTCACACCTTCGTCATAACCCGTCATAATGAAAACAATAGACTATACTGCGTGTGAGGGACAAACCGACTTTCCCTTTATGGGGCATGTTATTTAATTCAAAATAAATCTAAATCCGATAGTCTGTCTAAATTTACTTCGGTCGTAAATAAATATCCAAATAAATCGAAGAAAATTACTCTTAAGGCACACTATACAAATTTACACGGCTATTGACTGATTGGTAGGATAGTATATGGCGTAATTCATTCTTTAACTTGATGCAACGTTGCCAGTTTATCAATTACGTTTAAGAGGAAGCTTACACTAGAATGCATAATTTGTTTAAAAAAATAACACGTGACGTCACTCAACAGTCAATCTATTAATGAATTCAAAAACAAAATTGGTAAAATATTTAAAAAGCATATGTTTGCATATTTTCTACGACAAGTAATTTATTTTTCTTTTTATTGCATATTTTCTGACATTGTAATTAATTAATTTATCGTTAATAATTCATACTAATTTGACTTGTTTAATAATTTACTATATATTTAATATTATGCTTTAAGACAATGATATTTGCACGCCGTAAGTGGCAGAATATGCGAACGCGCTGTATTATATTTAAAGATCAATTGTTGGACCATATTCTAGTGAATAAATATTTCATTTCATTTCAGCTTTTGGTCAGTGTCGTCTGTGATTTTCAAATGATGTCAAACAAATTATAGAATCTGTTACCCTTCGTTCCTTCGACTATGAACTGCGACGAACGGACTGAAGTTACGGCAGTGGTCACGAGCAGCGCGGTGAGCAGTACGTTCGCGAACATGTTGGGGCGAGGGTCTAGCGGCATCCGAGGCATGTCCGCATTAGCATTGTTCTTATAATAATCGCGTGGCGTCGATTGACGTGAAATCATACATTACACGCCTTTTTTTAACTTCTAATTAGTCAATATCAAATGCCAATTAAGGGGAATTACCATTTTAAATTGCTAGCTAGGAAGTATGTAAGTATTTAGACTTCCTTCGAAACCAATGGTAGAGATTCGAATTCCGCGAGGGGTTATATCTGTTGTAGATACATATCTATGTAGTGAAGATATACTGAGTGACTCTTGTATATATGGCTTTTTTATCAAATTTCATGTCGGCGATAGCTATTCTACGAATATCATCCCACATATTGTTTGATTAACAAAATATTCAGTTCATCGTTTTTAATTTAAGTACTCGAACGATGTTAAATCGAAAAATCAGTACGAATTTATCAGTTTATCGAATGTTTCGTTATGTTACGTTTTGAAATAATTTACGATACATGTTACCCTGTTTCCGAGTGCAGCTTTTCATCGCACTTAGAAATTCATGAATGCCTGCTTACAGAACGAAAGCAAGCATGCAGCATTTAGCAAGCAAGTACATAACCAAGCAAGCATGCATGCATTTGGTTTCTGGGCAGTAGCTTCGATCTAAACCTAAATTATCCGAGTCGGTTCTACTCCTTTCTGATTTATATAGCCCTATGACAATTTCTGCTTTATGATAGTTTTTTAAAGGTAAATTTTGAATGTCTTACCCAGTAAACCTCTCAACCTTTCTTTTCTTTTTTAATATTTAAAATAAATATCTTTGCACATACACACAGCGCCATCTAGTTCCACACTAAGCAAACTAAGCTTGTATTATGGATTACGGTTGATAAACTACACAAATACATTTTTTTTGTCATAACTCGGGAACACGTGTCTGTATTCATCATACAAACATATACCAAACAGGTCGTCAAACTACAACAAACCTTATTATATACTTGTCGCAGAAACGATAGACGTAGAATTAGATTACTAAGGGAAATTTCAGGAAAATAGCGTGGGACGGCCGGTTAACATTTGTATCAATATTTATTTTACGTATTAGAAAGTGGACTGTATTAACGTTAAAATAACAAGATTAAGGTGTAAAACGTATATTTCAGTAAATTAGGAAAACTGATACAGCCAAAAACAAAAAGCACAACGAAAATCACCCTGACGTTACCTATCAAAAAAACCCGTCTAGCTGCCAGTTTCCAACATTATGTCTTGGCTATTTATCAAAATGCAGACACAATACTTAAACAATGGATTTCGTCATCGATCGTTGACACTGCGGCTTGAGATATAAACGTAAATTTGGCTGCCAGTTAAGTAAAAAATAGACGAAACAATGTTAACGAACATTTGTCATGCTTCCAAAATTAATGAACCTCGTGTTTTTTTTACAATTATTTGCATTCGAGTCGCTGATTTTGTGTTCACACCTCGTGGCTTTATAAGCAGTGTGGACATTTGTTCGGGATGTGACCTCACTGCTCGCCAACATGGTCGTTGTTCAGTGCTTGCTCGGTGCACTGCTACTGGTAGGCACCCAAGCTAGCCATAAATTTAAAGTTCAATCCGCAAAAGGTATGTGAAGTTTGGAAAAAATATTTTTCAGCCATCAAAAAGTTCTGTCGCCTGATTTTTTTTGTGGTGATATTTTTTTTTTGTATTATCGGCTGTTTGATTATGTACCTAGTGTGGTTGTTTAAGCTAAGATAGGAAGTTTTTGGATGAAGAAGGCCTGGCGGCAAAGTAGAAGAGGATCAGCTCGTCTCTTCCCGTGAGTGTCGTGAAATGGTCGTGAGCATAAAAGTATAATTACGAGGAGACCAGTCAGACCGCCTCCGTGGCTCAATGTAAATAACATTGGGTTTACGATTCGGAGGTCGCGGGTTCGATCCCCAGCGGGGTACATGTTTAAGTACTCGGTTTGGTTGGTGGTAGGGCATTTTAAATGTGCGCCTGGCTAGCTACCACCATCTTATCTAAATCTGCCGCCAACATAATAGCGTTATTGTGTTCCGGTTGTCAGAGATAAGATAGTCAGTCCTCCAAATGCGTTGGAGTTTTAGGGTCAGTACGCTTCCACCTTCGACCCCATCTTCACTTAACATCAGGTGTGACTGAGGTCAATTACCAAATCGTTGTGCATAAAAAAAAAGCCTCGTCTATCTCTTTCCATGGCAGGATTTTCCTTAATCGCCATGCTGAACAGGCGGGTTTGTGATAGCAGATTTTTTGGGAGCTGCCCAATGACGCTATTGGTTTTTTTTGAGCCACGGAGGCGGTTATGTCCAGTAGTGGACTTTTATAACCTGTTGTTATATTGTAATGCAAAAGGCGACTAAGTGTCACAGTGGGTCCAATTAATACTAAACTATATGACTAAACATAAGTAAAACCATGTTGTAATGTAAACTAACTCGGAGATCTAATAATTTGATGATAATCGTGATGATATAGTAAAGAATTTTTTATTTATACATACTGCTCTAAAATAACTTTGTTTTTTTTTTATGCACGACGGGTTCGTACTTGAGCTCAATCACCCCTGATGTTAAGTGAAGATGAGGTCGAAGGTGGAAGCATACTGACCCGGATTTTTGAATGACCGTTGATTATTCGCGGCGTATTTCGTTATTCGTTTTCGATAAACGAAATGAACCAACGTCTGGTGCTTCAAAGGGTCCAGCCGGTGGACTACATAGACAACTTGAACACTGTCATGTGAGTCAGTCTGGCACAAATCCTCCAATCTGGACTGCAGCCGCGTGGTGGCTCTTGTCCTGCACCCTCTTTAATGAGAGGAGGCTGTGCTCAAGCAAGCATCCAGAAGCAGGGCATTTATATGATGTGAAGCCTTGTAGTTTCCAGCAGATTTGTCCTGAGTGTCGTTAACAGTGACTGAACGTAGTAAATCATTAGTATAAGAATATAGACCAATGACGTGACGTGATAAGCACAATGTTAATACAAAGAATAAGAACCAGTTATCTGTTTATGTTAGCCGACTTCACAAAGTTAGTAAATCCTTCAAAGGGCAATGTATACGCTTTTATAATAAGGTTCCAGTAGACATTCAAAATTTGCCTTTAAATTTATTTAAAGCAATCATAAAACATAAATTATTAACAAAAGGCTATTATAAAATCACTGACTATTTGAATGATAAGCAAGCATGGACATTGCTGTCTTATTACTCATATAATTATCAAATCACAAATTGTAACCCATAATCAGTTCAAAAGAGCAAGCCTAGAGTTTCTTGCTCGTTCTTCTCTGGGGAGTCAGCTTTGTGAAAGAGCCGTAAATTTAAATGTAATATTAATAGTGACGTTTTCAAGTGCTAATTTTATCCTATGAAATAAAACATTTTGATTTGATTTGATTTGACGAGCGGCAGCGCTTTCCTGTCTATCCAGGAGCTTGGCAATAGACATATATTAATCAGGTAGTCGACTTGAACAATGACTTGTAACTAACATTAACAATTTCAGAGGAACTTCATATGCACTTTTATCCAGTGTTCACGCTGCCCACCTTGTACATCCCGGGTGGTCAATGCACAGGCGTCATAGCTTCGAGTCTGGTATGAGTCCATCCAAGGTCACTCTGCTCTGCCACTTCTTGGTATACCGGTAGAAGCCGAAAACTGGCACTCGTGGAGCAGTCATATTCACTATATGTTTTCGATTTGTAAAGTTAAACGTTTGGAGTGGTCAGTAATTGGATGGGTGAGCTAAAGTGGCATTTTTGGATGAGTATTTCCGTGCTTTAGAGGACGCTCTAAAGATTAGGTCTCAATTGTTTTCAATTGAAGGCACATTTGTTAAGCCAAGTTGGTGGTTTACAGATGCGACTTGAAACCACCACCTGTCAGGTAACCATTCATCATCATCGTTAACAGTCTTACCCGTCACCACTATTGGGGAGAACTCTCAAGGGGAGATTGGGCAATAATCGAGCATACATGCTCAGTTCGAATTGGTAGATTTGTGTCAGACGACCGATCGTCATTTGGTAGATTTGTGGGTAGATTTGTGTGTGGCCACCTCGGTAGTCGGTGATCTACCCCTTAAAAACACTATGACTATTAGTGGAGGATCCTTAGCTTAACAAAGTCTGGCGCGAGGAAGCCGTGCTCCAACTGGGGCATCAAAAGGCTAATGTATGATTTTAAGAAAATAAAACACGCCATTTTTGTGAATTTTGATTGTTAAATGTCTCTAAAACCCATCAATATTCCCATGCCCTCCCCCTAGTTTGACACAGCCTCTTATTAGATGAAGATGAAGAGGATATAGGTCATAGGTAATCCACCACCGGAGCCCACAGTCAGTACTTCAATGCTGACCCTATAAGCCACTGATTTGACTTCAATTCACGAATATACTAATCAAAATCAAAAACCATTGGCAAATGCGACGCCACAAGTGCTTGGCTTACATTTGAGCTCCAAAAATCTTTCCAATCCCAAATAGGTCGAAAACAACGTCGACTTTATAAACGAAGATGAACTACCATGTTTAGTACATGCCGTGTGCTTCCCGGCAAAAGATAATAGAATAGGACCAGTTTCTTCCTGTGAGTAAAAGGCGGCTGAGGGATCTTGAGCAAAGAGCATTGACATAGTTATAGGCAGCATGATTTGGCGTATCTCCCAAAAAATGCTAGCGCCCACCCAGAGCGTGGTGATTAAATTCTTCCATGGGAGAGGTTTATGTCTGCTTAGTATCTACTCACATCAGTATCACATGTGTTGTTGTAGTATTCCGGATAAAATCAGTTAAAGTGTTGTCCTTTTTTTTAGTTTCCGACTTGCTCCAATGTCACCAAGTTAGATCTATTGGTGCATGACAACGAGATGCCCTCAATCACCATAGAGGACTCGCTTATGAGAGCTGTGGTATATCGGAAGAAGAATCCGAGGACAAACAAATGTGACGACTATGCTCCTGTGAGAGTGAGTGTGGGGTGTCTCGATCCATATGACGACTTCAGGGCGGCACATAATATATCTTAAACAACCCATTGAACCAAATAAAGTATGGTTATATCATTGTTTTTTTCTGTTTACAACATAACCTTTTAGGATTATAATAAAGTCCAAAGGTTTTGCAATCAGAAGTTTCCAACGACCGGTAAGATCGTTGCGCTGTCGCTTTCGGCCAATCAGAGGGCCGTAAAATAAAGCGGACCAATTAGCATCCCATGCACAACTGCGTAAGCACCTGCACCTGCGGCGTCATATTCTCTTAGTCTCGACGCACCCGGGCTCCTCGTGACAGTCAGAAATGGCCAATAACGAGCTGCGGACTGCATTTTATATGAATTCGCCGCATACGGTTATTGCCAGTGGTCGCTACACTGCCTTAGCTTCATGTGCCTGTAGCGAGGAATCCAAAGGGTAAAGCGGACGTACGTCATTAAATTAAATAAATAAAGAAAATTAGGGGAAAATATGAATTCCAAACAAATTTCGCATGATAGAAGCCCTACGAATCCCGCCAGTCGCACATCAATTTACGTCCGGCGCGTGTAAGCACCTACCTACAAAATAAAGCATTTTTGACTTTTGCTTTGAGCTATGCCTCGGACAGACAGACAGACTGACTGCCGATACTTTTACTACGGAAACCTAAAAGATGCATCCAACCTCCTTCAGCACCCTCCCGCTCAGAAGAATCTTCAACTACGCTTATACATTATACAACAACCAATCTTCCGACTTGCTCTCATCGTTGAAAACCGCCAAGCTACAAAATTTTCCATTTCGCGAAGGGAGGAAATAAAAAAAAACAATTTATAACTACTCACTCGCGCCGGCTGCTTGATATTCAATGTTTACATATCATCCGCTTCAGGAAACAATCTTTCTAAAACGCGGCGCACTGTAAACAGGCACTTACATGGGGCCGCATTAATGGGGCGGGGGCGCTGAATAATTCATGGGGGCGCAAGTCGCAGTGAACATACGTTCGCGATCGGCTCGCTGACACAGCAGTGCTTGTGGTAGCGCCGAAAAAAGTAACTGACAATAAACACGGCTTTAGATATCTGTATACAGGCGACTAAGGGACTTTCCAGTGCTGTGGCACGTAAGAATAAAACCAACTTAATGGAATTTCCATCAAAAACCCCTTCTTCCCCACTACTCCACTAGTTGAGACATAGTTTGTATTACCGAATATTTTATGCTTAATAGCCCGAATATTTTTGCTCAACTCAGTTGATCATCTAGTTTTAAAATCAAACATAACCTACCGCTCAACTGCTTTGAGGCATTGGACACATAATTTATTGATAATTGTTATTTATATTGTCATTGACATTTACTTGCACATTTTAACGGCGAAGGACTATCACCCTGTCACGTGTGCGTTTTTGTATATTTTGAAAGGTGAAACGTGGATATTAATAAATAAATAAATATTTCGGCACTTACACTAATCATCTAGTCCCAAACTAAGCAAAGTTTGTGCTATGGATACTAGATAACGGATAAACATATATAAATATTTATATAAACAACATCATAAAATAAATATCAAATTGAAGAAATGCAGTATGTAAAAGTGCCGCTTTCCGCCTGCGGCTGCCTGCGTGGAATAGTTTTATCCCGTATATATTTAATTTGTTTATCACGCGGAAACTACTCACTTTATCGGGATAAAATACCCTAAATCTTAATCCAGGGTATGTTATACCTATATACTAAATTTCATTCAAATCCGTTCAACGGTTTCGCCGTGATTGAATAACAAACAAACATTCAATCTGTCGCATTTATACTATTACAAGTTCGTTACGAATATACGAATATCACACAAAGAAATTGACATATATACCTACTGATGTGACTAGGCATCGAATTCAGGGTCAAGTCCATTCCTAGGAACCCCGGGGAGAGTCCCCAACTCGATATAGAAAACTTATTCATAACAGTAACCTTTTTACTCAGCATATTTTAGGGGATATATAAAATTGAGGTCGCTACCACTTTGCTTATTTTGCATGTAAACCCGGCCCATCCGTCGGTGTCACCTACCTGATGTTCCCTCATATATCTTCGTACAGCGAACCCCTACGGTGTTACAGTTCCCCAGCTTATTCTCTATGGTTATTACGAAACAAATTAACAGGTTGAGTACTGTACGGCTTGTTTACGTACCCACACTTATCTGTAGTTATGTTTCGTGTTATGTAAGACCGGATAAGTACGTGGCTATATTTAAACGTGATATCAGGATTGCTAATCGAAAAAGTTTGTCGGTGGCTCAGCGGTTAAGACACGGTTTCTCAATTTGGGAGGTTCTGGTTCGATTCCCAAGCAGGCCATGTACCAATGAGTTTTCAAATTTAATTACTTATGTGCATTGGTTTTTCATTCGTCGTACAATTGTCGTGAACAGTGATTATTGCATGTGACATCTGTAACCTCCCAGAGATAACTTTAATACAATTGACCTCAAATACAGATATATCGTCAGAGGTAGAGCATCGGTGGCTCAGCGGTTCAGACGCGGTCTCCCAATTTATGAGGTCCGGGTTTGATTCCCAGACAGGCCAAGTACTAATAAGTTTTTAAATTGAATTACTTATGTGCTTTTATCCGATGGCTCTGAAACGGTGCTTACTTATAAGACACACAGCTACATTTACATATCCACAAAAATAATAGATACATTTCGATTCCAAATAAAGATTCCTAAGGTAAACTATGACTACCACATCCTTTAGTCTTAGATACTTCATCTTTCTCGTTCCCTTCATCTATAAAAAAATTGCATAACACCTATCTATGTTTTTTATGATTAACTGGATACGTGTTTGACCACAATCTCAGCTGTTGGAAAGTGACGATGTGGCCGAAGGTCAAGCACGTGATCTCAGTAGGTGCCTATTCACCCTGCTCTTGAAGATCCCAAGGTTGTAGGATTCAGGAAACACTGACGCCGGAAGGAAGTTCCATGAATTGGCTGTTCGCGTTATGAATGAAGAGTCGAACCGCTTAGTGCGAATGTTCGGTATGTTAACTACATACGGGTGGAATCCCTGCCCACGCCTAGTAGTACGAAGATGAAATGGCGATGGTGGAATAAGATTATGTAATTCCAACACACATTCACATATTCTCCCTAAACTAGCATGACTGGAAGAGAATACACAGTGGCTTCAAAATCTCTCATATTCTGAGTCCGAAGATCTCTTACGTCCAATCACTTGGTATTTGGTCCTTACCTATGACATTGGCGTTTTGTATGAAGAATTTCATTAAGACTGTTTTCTCCATACAAACATTTTTGATTTTTTTTCGGGAACGGCAAATCCAAATTTAGCTAAACTTTGTGTGTATTATCGCATAACATTAAGTTAAGTATAGGCAGCGTTAATTTTTAAAAGTAACCGCTTTATAAAAGTTTCAGCGAATCTAAGAAATGATTATGGGAAGCACATGTAAAGAGCTCTGTTCAAATTTTTTTTATTATGTGATGTAGCTCAGAAGTTAAAAAATATTTCATGTGAAACCTTGAAATAATATTCCATTTTCCAAATAAAAAAAACAAATTTGGATATAGCCTTGAAAATCGCAGGAATTTCATAGGTAAAGACCCTATATATTCATTCATACACACTCCTACAAATTCACTCAATACAAACTCAGCGAATCAGTTTTTCCAAATGCATCAAGCATTTATGATAACTGATAAGAAGATTATATCGTTGGGCTGGGCAACCACATACTCCACTCAAATCACAACATGCACTCAAATCATAATACACACACAAACTAGTCAGTAATAGATAGCTTTATTCACTGCATATTATTACTGCATATTATCCAGCTTAAAGTAAATATAGTTTTATGAATGAGTGGGCCCTCCTGACACAGGCAAGTTTTTCGACTTGCCTACTAGGAGAACCCTATTACTAGTGTAGTAATTGAATAAGCTGTTTTGAAATAAATATTATTTTATTTTATTTTATTATTTATTTTATTATTGTGATGGGTCTGTGTAAGAAGGGTTATTACAGGATAGATGATTATTTAGGCGATAAGGAGGTCTGGTGTTAGCTGGTCGTTATGTTAATTGCTATTGTTTTGTAATATGTAATATAAGATGTAGTATTGTTGTAAGGATGGAGACTAGTTGAAAAGATATGTTGTTGCGGAGTTTCTTGTCGCTTCTTCTCCCTAACCATAACACCTTGTGAAGCGATGTAGTTAAAAAAAGAAAAATAGCATGTTGACTTTCAATAAGTGATATTTTTGTATCCTACATTGAATAAAATATTTTTGATTTTTTGATTTTTGATTTATTATAGTAATGTATCGCAGTTGGCAATCAGCAACTACTCGTATAGTTGACGCCATAGTACAGGTAGATCCATTTGACGCCATAGTACAGGTAGATCCATTTCAGCGTCAATTACTTCCTCGTATGTTTCCTGCCCTCCTATCACCGTCTTATAGTTCTTAATTACATGCATTGTAAATTGTTTTTAACAGACTGTATTTGTAAGTAGGCTTTCAGGTATAAGCATTATTATTATTCCACTGTTCCAAATCAAGATTCCATTAATGTAAAAATATTTATAAATTTGCAGTGGGATCCAAAGTCTTCGATTTGAAATAATAATCCGCGTTATAGTCGTACCAATCCAAAACCTTTCCGTCGAACCACACGTACGCGCCTTTTAGACTCTGTGGTACGTCAAGCACAAGCGAAACCGGTGTCTGGGCAGCTTGCTCCACAGTATAAAATCCCACTTTATTGGTCATATCCGTCTGCACTAGACCAGGATGCATGGAGTTGATCGACACATTCCTCGGTGCTAGCTCCTTTTGTTGCAATATCGTAACAGCACTCAAAGCTACCTTAGAAATTCTATAAGCAGCCACAGTGCCATGATCAGCCAAGTCCTCGTAGTTAATGGTATTGTTCTTCATCGACTCGAGGAACCAATCCACGAATTCGTTGATATCGGCCACTGTCAAGTCCTTCCGTGATAGTCTCTCTATCCAGTGCTTGTTCCTGATGTTTGACAAATGCCCGCAGTCGCTGGATATGTTCAAAATACGTCCGTTGTCCCTCACAATAGGGAACAGTATCTCTTGGACGGTAAGAATGCTTTTGTAATTTATTTCAACAATAGTCTTGCTTTTCTCATAGTCGTCGAAAAGACCAGTGGTGTTGGCAATCGCTGCGTTGTTGATAAGTATGTCGATGGCTCCGTGAGTCTTCTTGAGGTGGTCTCTGAACTTGATGACGCTGTTCCTATCGACGACATCCAGTTGATGGTACTCAGGCTTGAAACCCAGTTTATTGAGTTCTGCTACGGCAGCTCTCCCTCTCGCGTCATCTCTGGACGTCAAGTAAACGACTCCATCGAATCTCTTCAGTAGCTCTTTGACGATGGCAAATCCAATGCCTTTATTGGAGCCGGTAACGACTGCCACGTTCTGCGACATGGCTAACCCCATCAATGTTCCGTTATGCAATAAAGTAGTTCGGTTCTAGTGATCGTATATATCTGGTGACTTTGACCTCCGATAGTGTTATCGTTGTTGAATTGTAAACAATAATGTCGATTGCAGCTATTGTAAACAATTGTGTTTCCTTTGGTTTGTATCGACAACACGATTTTCGCATTGTGTGTTCACGTCATAACATTTAGCATGTATTAGTGGAAACATTAAAGGATAATTGTCAATCTCTTTTTTTTTAAACGGAATCAAAAAACGATTTTGACGAATAGAATTATTGATTGCTTTTCTTTAGTTACGGACAATAACACTCTTACTGTTTTTTTTTATAATTAAATCTTTGCACATACTCACAGCGCCATCTAGTTCAACACTAAACAACTAGGCTTGTATTATGGATACCAGATGGTTGCTAAACTACACAGATACATTTTTTGTAAATCATCCATAACTCGGGAACAACATTCATAATGCAAACATGCCCCTAGCGGGGTTCGAACTCGCGACCTTTTGGTATAGCAGTCAAAGTATCTTCTAACATTATGGAAAAGCTGATTATGGAATATTATGTATATAATACTTAATAGTGCATTCGATTAAATTTGGTTTGGCAATAAACGATAGTGTGTTTCAAATCAGGTTAATCATTGAAATTTCTTGGATTAAGATTGTGCCAGGTGAAAATCTGTTGAAAATCAGATAATGACTGATGCAAGAATGGTAATCAATTTTACTAAATAATATTGAATCGTTACGTGACTACGATATGTAATATTTACTAGCTGTTGCCCGTGACTTCGTTTGCGTGGAACATTATAAGAATAAGAGTAAGAAACGTTTATTTGACCCATTTAGCGACACACATATTATTATTACATATAATTGTTTGTACATTTAGCTAATAACTAATATACTTAAGGCTTCATTACTCTAAGCGATGTAACAAACGTTTGTAAACCTATTTAATAAAATAAAAATAAAAATTACATGAAATGACTAAACTAATTTATTTATTTGACACCAAGAAAACATTATAATTATTTACATAGGTATAAAAAATAAAAACTAAAATAAAACTATAAGGCAAAGACGTCATCCAGAGCTCCCGATTGCGGTATGGACCCTAACACATTGGCTGCATTACCTCTCTGAACAGCCAGACTGAGTCGTTGAGCGAGGTATGCGCCAGCCCGTAAATCACACGAAGCCAGCACCAATCTGGTCGAGAGACCGTGGACGAAATTCCTGGTGTCAGAAGACCACGGTCCCATAGTTTCTACTGCAAGCGCCACAAACTCATGGCTACCCAATAGGGATGAGTACTTGCGGCGCTAGAGCAGCTGTGCTTCCTCTGCCGCAGCTCTGGCTCTCGAAGAGATTTGGGAATGTGAGAGGGTGCCAAAGTATCGACGCAAGTAGCGTCCCATTACAAGGTTCGCCCTAGTGACCATGGCACCAATGTACATTTTTACATGAAATGTGAAAATATACACAGTGAAATTGCGACCGAGTGAGATAAAAGTAGTACACAAAACAGTTTCCTGTAATAGGATAGGTACTCCTATCTCATAATGCAGTTTACAAAATACAATAAAAATACCTAAGCAATATTTCACTTATAGACTAAAGTCCTTAAAAATTAATTTTCGGTGTCGCAAAGTGGTATCAAAGAAGGTCTCCTTCTCAGCATAAGTTGCGGTCTAGAAGTTAGACTACAAGGCTGGTTTTCAGTGGAGCTTAACTCTTTTTATATATCATTCATCAATCACTATTTCAAGAGGCTCAAAATTTATATTTACTTATTCTTTCTTCTTGTGTGGCTTCCACGTTGTTCTCCTCCTTACAGGATAGTTGACAATCAGTGTTTTGCTCGATGAGCAATTTAATACACTGAGCTATAACCCATTTGTACTGCTGCAGCACACACATGTGTTAGTGTTACAATATTATGTTATTGTTGTTGATGTGTTACCTTATCTGTGTATCAATATGTATAAGTCACAAACAGTGAAGTGTATTTGATAAAATATGCTTAAAACGGACGGAAGCGTGCCCACCTTTCAAATTCACATTTCAAGTGGTGAGAGCCTCCATATCAGGCAATTGGTTATATATTGCCATTGCATGCACCCGACCTATTTTTCGTTCTACATGTTTACGAATCGGAGGTCGCGGGTTCGATCCCCAACGGGGTACATGTATAGTACTCGGTTTGGATGGTGGTAGAACATTTGAAATGTCCGCCTGGCTAGCTACCACCATCTTATCTAAATCCGCCGTCAAACAGCAATGTTAATAGCATTGTTGTGTTCCGGTTGTCAGAGATAAGATAGACAGTTTCCCAAATATTTGGGTTTACGGGTCAGTACGCTTCCACCTTCGGCCTCATCTTCACTTAACATCAAGTGTGATTGAGGTCAAGTACCAACCCGTTGTGCATAAAAAAAAATTATAAGAGACTATATTACCCATGTTCAACAAATAAATTAATTGATAGGTATTTGAATATGAAATATAGATCGAACTGTTACTAGGATGAAAGGGTATATAAAAATAAAACAAAGTATTCAATCAATTCAGGCAGCAGCCATAAATTGCGAGGGAATTATATAAAAGCAACTATCCATCATTTGGAGCGGACGAGAACTGCCGCGAGCCGGGAATGGGCCGAGAAGGGGGAGGTAATCACTGTCGCAAGTGCGGAGATGCAGCGGACTTGCTACTGAAACTTGCAGCTGGCTTGATACTGGAAGATGCAGCAAACTTGCTACTGACAATTTGAAGTAAAACTCTTTGAAATTAGCTTATACAATGTACATTTTTTTTTTTATCCACAATGGGTTAGCACTTGACCTCAATCACACCTGATGTTAAATGAAGATGAGGCCGAAGGTGGTAGCGTACTGACCCGGAAACCCCATCTTATTTGGGGGACGGGCTATCTTATTCCTGACAACCGGAACACAACAATGCTATTAACGTTGCTGTTTGGCGGCAGATTTAGATAAGGTGGTGGTAGCTAGCCAGGCGGAAATTTAATATGCCCTACCACCAATCAAACCGAGAGAAGAAATACAATAATCTCAAGTATCATTCTATAAGTTTTTCTCAGTCTTGGAATAGTTTTATTTGTACGAGCCTTCTTTAACGTCTTGTTACACTTATATAGCTTTTTTTTTTTTTTTTTTTTTAATTAGAATGGGATCGCTCTTGACGTTAATCTGGACTAATGTCGAGACAAGGTCTACGATGGAACGAGCTTTCCCAGAAGATGCCTATTTAACCTGACTTTAAAGAGCTGCGGGTTATATGCGATTGGAAACACAAACAACTTATATTTATATAACAAAGCTTATATTTATATTTATGTGTGTGTGTGGAAAATAAATGGTATTAATGCTACTAAATATGTACCCTGCTGGGGATCGAACCCGCGACCTCCGAAATGTATTTGGGTACTTGGGTACTCGGGTACTCGGGTACTTGGGTACTCGGGTACTCGGGTACTCGGGTACTTGGGTATTTGGCTACTTGGGTACTAGGTACTAGCGTACTTGCATACTTGCATGCTTACATACATACTTACACTCGAAAAACATTACCCTCCTTTCTTGGCAGTCGGGTAAAAATGGGGCCACGTTATCCTAGAAATAATTCTACATAAAAGTAGTCGTAGAATTTACGATAGCAAAAGGTTATCATAATGAATACTAACAAAGGTGTTTGACAAGACAGAGCGTCGCTCGTCGCGCTTCCCTCGCGCCCGGCAGCTAATGTGTCCCCGGGGGCCCGTCCGCACAAACCAACATCGATTCCCGGCTCGCGCTTGCCACTTTTACCCAACGATATAAATCGATACTTATGTGTTTCTAACTGTTCTATCTGTTGGCTGCTTTTACAACTTTCTCATCGGATTTACATTGCTTCGCTGTTAAATTTACGAGGAGGGGATATTTTCTTTATTGCTTGTTCTAAGTGATTCCTGCTTTACCGATAAGCTGTCTAAGAGGGTGTTATTCCAAATCATCCATGTCTGTACGTAAATTTGAAGTCTCCCGAGTAGATAACTATTGTGGTGATAGAACGCTTAGAAGACGCGTACCTCACCTTTTTAATACCTTGCCTGTCCATATTAGAAATAAGCCCAAATAAATAAATATCCTTAGACATACACAGCGCCATCTAGTTCCACAGTAAGCAACTATAGGCTTGTGTTGTGGATACCAGATGGTTGATATACTACATAAATACATTTTTTTTTGTTTTGTAAATGAAACTTAACTTATTATAAATGAAAACATCCGTAACTCGGGTACACATGTCCGTATTCATCACACGAACATATGCCCCTAGCGGAACCCGCAACCTTTTGGTATAGTGGCCAGAGTTGCTAACCACTACACCAAACAGGTCGTCTATTATACTATCGATTAGTATAAAAAAGTAGGGAGTGTTTGTTTTTTAAATTTTAGTTGGTTCGAGTCCCGGGCGAAGCAAGCGAGTTTTAGAAAATCTTTGAATGCAGTTTTGTTTCTTTTTAAAAATAAAGGAATGTCTCCTTTAAGTAAAATGAACCAGCTTAAGGATTTAAGGTAGTTTCCCTCTAGGGCCCGACTTATCTTTCCACAGTGTATAACCTGTAACTTCTATGTAAATACTTTTTTTTTATGCACGACGGGTTGGTACTTGACTTCAATCACACCTGATGTTAAGTGAAGATGAGGTCGAAGGTGGAAACGTACTGACCCGGAAACCCCAACACATTTGGGGGACTGGATATCTTATCTCTGACAACCGGAACACAACAATGCTATTAACATTGCTGAAAACGACGACGTCCACCTTGTGACTAGGTAACATAGTTTTTGTGAGACTCGAGCTCCGTACAGACAAACTGTGCAAACGGTTTTGTTGGGCATTGTTGGGTTGTTAAATTAAGACCATGGAGACAGGATGCCATACTTTCAAAGTAAATTGGACCCCCGTAGTTTGGCGACTTAAACAGTTGTCCTTTCTTCCGAATGCATCATCAGCAATAGGAATATGATAGGCGCGATAAACATTAATGTCGTGCGAATTAAAAATTGTCCTGCTCATTCGTTTGGACGAAATATACAACTATCCCATTCTCGCGTCGTGTCGGGCGCGACAAACGCTTTCATGCTACGGGGGCTGATCTTCACTAAATGTACATGAAACGTAAAAGTATAATAATAATAATAATTTTTTTAATTCTTATTTTCTCGTCTTTTGAGGGTATTACCTTATCACGCGGGCCGTAGCCAAGCATGATAAGGGATAACCGAGTTATGGTACGCGATTGTCAGTTATGGTTGCTAATGTTGAGAATTTCCTAGCAATGCGGCATGTATTTAGAATTGTGGCTTTTTGCAATGTTTCTATAATATGAGTTGGGATATGTAAGGTATTGAGGCTGTTGCTTAAGGTTTTAGGAATTACAAACTCAAATCCTATTTCAATGAGTGCTCTCAAAACAAGGGCATCTGGTACAGGACCATTGTTGACGAACCTCCACGCGTACCTTGGTTTGTCTCACGAAACTTCAATAGAAAAGAATTAGTTATTTGTTTCCGAACCCGAACTTACCACATTCCACTCAACAAATTTAACTTCATTATGAAAAAAAGAGACGATCCAAACTGTACCCGATGCGAGAGAGAGGAGGACCTCCTCCATTTAGTTCTCGAGTGTAAAATCAACGAACAACCGAGGTTGGATCTCTTAAAAGAAACTCTGTGCTCTGCGGGGGATCTCCTCTTCTTTTTCCATCAAATTTTAAGCTCAGGGTTCACTATCAAATATAGTGATAGATTTTTAAGTTTCATCATACACTCACTTAATCTTAGATTTGAACATTATAAAAATAGTCTTTAAGCAGTAATCCCAAGTTTAGATTAGATAAGAATGACATTATAATGTTTTTTTTTGTTTGTTTTAAAGTCACACCTAAAGTTTAAGTAACATTGTTTTTAATTTTAAGCCGGCTTAATCATTATGATGTATGGCTTATAAAATAAATAAGATTAAAAAAAAAAAAAAAACTATTATTATTAGGTATATTATTATAGTCGAGCAGCATTACTGCTGGTATATCTATGTCACAGTGTTGGAAGAGTTCACATTGTTCATTATGTTGTTATTCAGTCAATATTTAAGTCGTCACTAGTTTTTTTTAATATTTATCCAATCTATTCTTGAACGAATTCACTGATTGGGCGGAGACAACCTCTTCCGGCAGCTTATTCCAGGCCTGAACAACACGGTTGCTCAGAAAGTGATTCCTTTCAAATAAAAAAATAATGATTGAAATAGAATTAACAATTGGCAGAGATATTTTTTTTATGATAAACTGGATACGCGTTTGATCACAATCTCACCTGAAGTGACGATGTGGTCGAAGATGGAGCACGCGATCCCAGTAAATGCCTATGCATTCTGCTTTTGAGGATTCCAAGGTTGTAGAATTCGGGAAAGACTGACAGAGGGAAGAAGTTCCATGCCTGACGAATGAATAAAGAGTCGAACTTCTTAGTGTGAGTGTTCGGTCGGGTGGAATCCCTCCTCACGCCTATAGTAGTCCGAAGATGGAAGGGCGACGATGGAATAAGATTATGTAATTCCAACGCACACTTACCGAAATGCATCGTGTAAAAGATATATCGGGGAAATTAATGAAATAAAAATGTATTTGTAACATCCGTATAAAATATATTTTTATTTATGTTATTAACATTTTCACGTCACGAAAAGTGACGGGTTTTAATCGTTTGATGTCGTTGTGTGTGTGATTTTGTCCGGACGTATCTATACGTGGTCCCATTTCAGTGTGTTTTTTTATATATTTTTTTATATTTTGTAGTGGTAGATCCACGCTGTAAGCTAGTTTATCTTTTAGCTTGCAGCATGAATGGGCCGGCTCGACCGGTGAAGTACCACCCTCTCGCAGCAGACTGACGTCTGAGTAGTGGCATTTTGCCACTGCGCTTCGTCCGGTGAGCGAGGGCGCCGGAGGCCCAATCTCCCAGTCTCTCTCCAGAATGGTAGCGGTATTTAAAGAGTTACTATCCCAGGAGGGTACCAGCACTATTAGTGCTGGAGAATCCCTCACTGAGCATCGCTCAGGCTGCCCTACGTATTCTGGGGTGGGTAAAAATCCGCTCGTACCTGCCGGCGGCAAGAGCAGAAACCAAACGGCACCCCCTCCTGCGGTCCGTGTGCACTTTTGCAATATCAGGGATATCCACTCGAACCTGAACTCCGTCCACCATCACCTCGAGGCGGAAAAGCCGGTCTTGCTCTTTCTGACGGAGACTCAGATATCGGCACCTGCCGACACGTCATACTTGAATTACCCCGGGTACAAAATCGAACATATATTTGTGTGCTCCGCGCAGGTGTCTTTCGAAGGTTAATTTAATTTTTTTACACCCGGATATAGGTTCTTAGCTATTTTGATGAAAATCGGTTAAGCCGTACCAAAGATATTTAGCATTTAACACAGTTTTTTGGTGTATTTCAATAATATTATAGGTCTTGCGAAGGTTTTCTAAAATATTATTTTCTTTACATTTAAGATTAAACCCAGATATCGAGTATTTTAGTAAAGCAAGCCAGGCTTTTGGGCTTATATGAAAGTATCGCTTCCTGAATTACTCCCACCTGCAGAAATTACACACTTTATTAAAATAAAAAGTATTGTATTCTACATGTGGATTCTACATGTGCAATCAGTATCGCAGTGATTGGGCGACAAACAAGCATCGAAACTTTTGCATTTAGAATATTAGTTAGATTTCACATTGAATTTTGAGTAACTCGCTGGAATCCCAAAAGATATGAGGACCCAGGGGACTCCAGAAGGTAAAATTTGGGCGATTTGTCCATAAACCGGTGTAGATAGCGAGTGAATATGCCGACGCCGAGGGACCAATATTTTGTTATGTACGCTTTGTTGTTTAGGGATGTATAAATAACTGAGCAGCCTTCCGACGCGACTCGCGTCGAATTCGTTAAAATTGAAAGACAATTCCTTTGACGCACGACACAATTTAGCAAATTGATACGAGAATTTCCTGTTCTTTTTTCTTCATCTTAATGGCTCTTCAGCGGGGTTTACGACCTCGACGTAACTAAGTGGAATTGCCAGTGTTAAAGCAATAAAAGGACACGCTGCTTTTATATTGCTATTTCTGCAGTTCAAATCTTTGAAAGGTAATTTTTTTTATTATTCTTTAATCTACTCTTTCTCTTTATTATTATTATTTTCTTCACTGGTCATCATTAATTAGTAATTTTGCTTTACAAATTCTTTAATTTTTTATTATATATTTATAAGGTACTTATGTGTGTATTATTTTTGTTATGTATGTGGTATCTATCTTTCATGTATATATATATTAAAAGGACACGCTGCTTTTATATTGCTATTTCTGCAGTTCAAATCGTTGAAAGGTAATTTTTTTTTAATCCTTTAATCTACTCTTTCTCTTTATTATTATTATTTTTTTCACTGGTCATCATTAATTAGTAATTTTGCTTTACAAATTCTTTAATTCTTTATTATATATTTATAAGGTAGTTATGTGTGTATTATTTTTGTTATGTATGTGGTATCCATCTATATATATATATATAGCTATTTATGTATATAATATATATGTATAAATGTATGGTTTTAGTTTTTCTTTATTAAATAAATAATTGATTATGTAGGTATTTCATATCTGCATCCGTATTTTGCACAACCTGCCTGTTCTATAAAGTTAAACTCCGACACCCAAAGGTTGCCTGGAAGAGATCGCTTTTATTGTACTTGTATTTAATTGTACTCTTATCAGTATTGTGTTTTGTAAAATGTATGTTCTCCTTTTGTATTCCTTTTCTACAAAAAAGAGCAATCAGAGCAATATATAATTTACGCTGCCGTGATTCTCTAAGAGATCTGTTTAAAGAAATAAGTATTTTGACTGTTGCATCTCAATATATATATGCCAGTATAATGTATGTACGCAAAAATATATGCCTATTTCGTAAACATTCTGATAATCATAATTTGAATACTAGAAACAGAAATAAAATTTAAATTCCACAATTTAGACTTAGCAAGGTTAGCACATCCTTTGTGGGACACAGCATACGCTTTTACAATAAAATACCAGAACATGTATTGAGTTTAACAGAGCAGAAATTTAAACGCCACATTAAAGAAACTCTGTGTAAGAAGGGTTATTACAGGATAGATGATTATTTAGGCGATAAGGAGGTCTGGTGTTAGCTGGTCGTTATGTTAATTGCTATTGTTTTGTAATATGTTATATAAAATGTATTATTATTATAAAGATGGAAAAAAATTGAAAAGATGTGTTGTTGCGGAGTTTCTTGTCGCTTCTTCTCCCTAACCATAAAACCATGCGAAGCGATGAAGTTTAAAAAAAAAAATAACATGTTGACTTTCAATAAGTGATATTTTTGTATCCTACATTGAATAAAATATTTATGATTTTGATTTTGATTTTGTATAATAAAGTGTATTTGTATTGTATTGTAATGTAATTTACAGCCCAAATGTCGGACATCTGAGTAACTAGGATTGTACTGTACGGTACGCAAAAAGAATTGAGTCACTCCGTCTCTTCCCGTTGGTGTCATAAAAGGCGACTAAAGGACTTTCCACCAAAAAACATATATAGAATTGCTAAACGATAGGCTAGACCCCTGTCACATATGCATTTCAGTATATTTCGTAAAGTGAACCGTCGATTTTAAGTATTAATCTTTTAATATTTGGACTTCAAACGGAATACCATTTGGAATACAGGTCGCGACTTTATGTATGATGATGTATTTCATATAAATTCATACATTTAAATATGAACGAAACGAGTCCTTCAATGTGATTTCTCCTTAAATCCCGATACGACCTGCAAATGGGGACAGCATTATCCATTTCAACCGATGTTATATTCATAAGGGGTCAACTGCCCCGCCGACGTATCTATTGTGTCCATTGCCCGCGATAATGACGACACAGGTGTATAGTGAATGTATTTGTAAGGTATCAACACTCGCTTTGTGCAGATTCAGAGTGTAGTCATTGAAGTGTCCCTCTGCATCCTCTATCGCATGTTTCATGGGGAGTGTTCTGAAGAACTGTTCGAGCTAATACTCGCTGCTCAATTTAACCGTTACACTTCTCGCCGAAAATTAAAACTCCATCCACATCACCTGGATGAGTGGAAGTCTACCACTGTACGTTTCTCAACGTACGACCACCCTGTGGAACGGACTTCCTGCAGCGGTATTCCCGAACGAGTACGACATTGGAACCTTCAAGAAACGATCCTACACCTTCCACAAAGGCCGGCAACGCATCTGTGACCCTTTTGGTGTTGCGGGTGTCCATGGGCGGCGGTGATTGCTTTCCATCAGGTGACAAGCATGCTCGTTTGCCGCCCTCTCAAACAAATATATAAAAAAAAAGATCTTATTTTGCTTCAGCCAATTTTATACAGACTCACCACGTCGTCAGCGCTTATGAGGATTTATCCCACATGTCATTCTATACAAACTTTGAAGTCCAAATTTTCCGAAATGATTAAACCGATTCTAATGAAACTTTATACGTATAAGGAGGATACAGAGACCTAAAAAGTTAGTAGAATTTTTTTTTTCGACTTTAAAAGACTATATTACATTTTATCCTGTTCGCAGTCAGTTTATTGGTGGTATTATTTGTTGCTATACCAAAAAGGTCGCAAGTTCGAATCCCGCTAGGGACATATGTTTGTATGATGAATACGGACGTGTGTACCCGAGTTATGGATGTTTTTCATTTATGCATGTATTTCCAAAAAAAAAAAATGTATTTGTGTAGTGTATCAACCATCTGGTATCCACAACACAAGTCTAGTTGCTTAGTGAGGAACTAGATGGCGCTGTCTGTATATGTCCAAGGATATATTGGTGTTTATGGATGGCATCATTGCTTGAATTGAAAATGTAGAACACACTATGACATTGTAGTGTAGATAATTTGAGATTGTGAAGAATCTTAAGTCCACTTTTCCCACGGGAAGAAACAGGTTAGTCTGTTCACTAGAAATTCCAGATGGTTTAGACAAAGTAAACAACAAGAGTATGGAAAGCAAAACCTTTAAACTTTTAGTATGCTCCCCAATAGATGCAGTTCACGCTCCATTTGCTCCCCTAGCCTCATGAAATATATATCAGGTCGAAGTAATAACGTTATCCTGTACCTGTGAAATCATACAGTGCTTTTCTTGCCGTAAGTGAAATACGAAGTAGCAAACGTTGGACTCTTTACTTGATTGGAAGATACAATGACCTGACCTTAAACAGATTATTTTGCATCAATAAAGACTTAGAAAATATTACAACATAGGCCTTCCGTCGTATAAGAGGGAGTATGGGCCATAGTCCACCGCGCTGGCCCAATGCGGGTTGGGGACTTCACCTGCCTTAGAATTTTTATTTCTGAGGCACGCATTTCCTCACGCTGATTTCCGGGAATCGAACCCGGATCTCCATATTGGGAGACCGCGTCTTAATCGCTGAGCCACCGACGCTCCTTGGAACATAGTGCCTCATTACAAATATTATAACTGGCTTTATTTCGCGAACTTGAGTTGATTACCTACCTAAAGTAAGAAAGTACCGCAAATCTATTAATTATGTATCTATAGTCTCCTCGGATAATGGTGAGCGAGTCTCATCAAATTGCAATAAATAACTACTTAATTTTATTCTTAGATCCTCTAATAATGTATTAGGTACATAAACACTAGTTCATTTGAAGCGGATAATGTCTCAACTATACTCTGCCAGCGGTCCGATTCACGTTCGAGTGCGTACCGAGTGATGTTAGCGTGCTAACATAGGATGTTACTACCTCACAGGTTTCATTATCTTAATAATTTTCAACACACGTGTTATGATGAATGGAGGGACGAGAACAGATAAAATAAGGAATCAGTATGTAAAAGGGAATTTAAAAGGGTACCCGTGAAAGAAAAGTTGAAAGTGAATCGTTTGGCTTGGTATGGACAGTTATGAGAGGGATGAAACTCTTGTTACTAAGGTCCGTATTAATAAACGAATCTCAATACAAGCCTTGAGGCTGTATCACCCGAGATGCGTCTTAAGAAGTTGAAGCTATCTCAAACTCCGTGCTAATTTATAAACCAATCTCTACTCAGCTGAGATCACTTCTAAAGTATTCGCCTTAGCGGCGAATGAATGATAGTCTTGAGTTTCGTTTATTAATACGTGAAACTCGACGCACCTCTCAAGTGAGTGCTGCTTGAGTATTCACATGCGTTTTAGGTCTCAAGTTAGGTTTATTAATCAGCACGTTTACTTGAGACCAATCACAAGACTGTTCTCAATCTTGAGAGTGGTTTATTAATACGGGCCTTAGATAGTGATATGGATGTCGATGGATGGAGAGGAAAAAAAATACCACCATTGGTGTAAGTGTGCGAAATATTTATTTATTTATTTCTTGTTGATAAACTCAAAATTCGGAAAACCCCTGTGAAACTAAACATAATAATATCATCCAGGTAAAAAAGCAGCTGTGTTCAACATTCAATTAATAGATAGATATCTTCACACATACACACAGCGCCATCTGTTCCACACTAAACAACTAGGTATGTATTATGGATACTAGGTGGTTGATAAACTACATAGATACTGCTGTTTTTTTGTAAATAAATACAAATTAATATATCTTCATAAATATCTCAAAATATTGAATCAAATAAGTCTAAGAACCTTTCCCGTAAGAAATGTGCACTCAAGTTGAACCACTCATTATTGAGATACATAGATACATCCGGATAAAGACTGGACACGCACGCACGCACACACACACACACGCACGCACGCACGCACGCACGCACGCACGCACGCACGCACGCACGCATACACGCACGCACGCACGCACACACACACACACACACACACACACACACACACACACACACACACACACACACACACACACACACACACACACACACACACACACACACACACACACACATACACACACAATGCCGTCAAACACAATACTCGTGATTTTTGGCCAGTTGTTAAAAAAAGACGATTTAATTGTACAAGTCTCTAATCATGTATTGTATTGTAGTTTCTCTCTTCTTGTTGTAAACCATCTGCACATCCAAATGCTATATTTCATTATCCATAACAATCTGTACATGTGTGTTTCTGTAATATGCACATCTATATAAAGGAGTACATGCAGTAATGATCATAATAAACGTTTTGAAAACATTTAGCTAACTGAGCATCATTCGGACCACAGGCTTTGTATCCGGGGAGAGAGATCGCGGAGCAGCCAATAAGGATCGTTTTCTAATACCTTTGAATGTGATGTCTGACATGAATAAGTTATAGGCCTCACAATACTACAAATAGGATTTGATCTATTTGTATCATTGATTTTCCCCTTGCGCGTAGTATGTAATACAGTTACGACACATATATCAATGGTAATATTGTATACCGGAGGGAAGCGGCATGGCTTTCAGTTTGAGATGCTTATTATTGGCAGATATCTGTGTTTTTCAGAACGTTTACAAGGTAGCTTCGTATTTTATTATGACTCGCGGCCGCCATCATCGATAAGCTTAATTTTAAGTCAATCGATGCTATAGTGAATCTACTATCTAAGTAGATTTAGATCGTATTTTATTATGACGCGCGGCCACCATCGTCGATAAGCTTCATTTTACTACAGTGTTACAGTTTACAAGGTAGCTTCGTATTTTATTATGACTCGCGGCCACCATCGTCGATAAGCTTCATTTTAAGTCAGTCGATGCTACAGTGAATCTACTTAGATAGTAGATTACTATCTACGCTATCTTTCTATCTTTCTATCTTTTATAAGCTACCTTGTAAACGTTCTGAAAATTACAGATATCTGCCAATAATAAGAATCTCAAACTGAAAGCCATGCCGCTTCCTTTCTAGATGAAGTTTATACAATAACAATTTAAATATTTAAATTAAAACCCAATAATATCAACATCGACATAGAAACTTTTTATTCAGTGCCACAATACATTGTACAGAACCATCAATATAATTATTATTATACAGGAAGAAATCTTAGAATAATGCACAATATGATTGTAGCAGTGAAAGGGCTTGCTGGCTCAGCTAACGCTGCAAACGCTGAACGCGCTTAGAACACTGATAATTCTGCCAGTGCCTCAAGTGGAAAGTGACGTTCAGCTTAAAACAGAACTTTGGAAGTAAATAAATAATTAATGGGATTGTAGTAGTATTGGTTATTTGTTAAATATGTACGAATATGTATTTCGTTTGAAAAGCGTACTGGGTTGAGTTAGTTATTAATATTATATTGGTGATGCATGTATTTATAATATTAGTGTAAGTAGTATTTTAGGGTAGTTTATCAGCCGGGACGTAGGACACGGTCAACTAAGTACGGAAATAAGTCTTCTGATTTGCAAGCTTTTTATATTGGGCTTTGAAAGATGCACTAGACTTAAGAGCCCGGAGTGGTGGTGGTAGATTATTCCAGCACTTAGTCGCCGCGTATCTTTTAGCTTTGCGAGCGGCATGTTGGATATTTAATCGAGAAATGTATCTGACACTTTGTGGACCAAGAGGAATCTATCGATACCTTACAGTTCAAAATCGATCAAGGCGTTAAGGCTATAGGTTACATAGAAATCTACATACAGATATACATACACCCGAAAAACATTACCGTCCTTCCTAGTAGTAATATACCGTATTTAATAGAACTTCAAGAGCTTTTTTGGTGTTTTTAATAGCCGGGCCACAAAATATGTTATACCGCCTCCGTGGCTCAATGTTAACAACATTGGGTTTACGATGCGGAGGTCGCGGGTTCGATCCCAGCGGAGTACATGTTTAAGTACTCGGATTAGTTAATGGTAGGGCATTTTAAATGTCCGTCTGGCTAGCTACCACCATCTTATCTAAATCTGCCGCCAAGCAGCAATGTTAATAGCATTGTTGTGTTGCGGTTGTCAGAGATAAGATAGCGAGTTCCCCAAATGTGTTGGGGTTTCCGGGTCAGTCTGCTTCCACCTTCGACCTCATCTTTACTTAACATCAGGTGTGATTGAGGTCCAGAACGAAACCCGTCGTGCATAAAAAAAACCCACGCGGCCACCTCCTTCATATTATGAATTATTAATTTGTCTATGCTAAAAGTACTTCACAAAATATCCCAACTTTTTTCATGAATCATCGAGGAAGCACTAACTGAGACTTAGGTACGTATTGAATTATCAGGTAATTCAATAGATAAAGCTTGAAAGATCCCGTGGTCAACTTTTCGAGATGAGTTGCCCTGTTTTAAAAGGGTTTGTTTTAGGCCCTGTTTATAATTACAGGAAAGATGATAATTTAGGCGATGAAGAAGTCTGGTGTTAGCTGAATTCCATGTCGAGGTAACTACACTTATGTTGATGGCTTATGTTGTTAAGGAGTTTCTTGTCACTTCTTCTCCCTAGCCACAGAACCTCGTGAAGCAATGGAGTTAAAAAAAAATTCGCAGATCTCGTGCATTACACGACCTTCGAGGTATATTGAAAATGAACTCAACAAAATTTAAAAAAAACGCGATACGGGTATATTTATATATTTAATATATATAAATTTATGTGTGTTATGTAAGTCAATAATATATTATATGTTTTAAGTGCAGTTAAATTATCTAGTTATAGTTTGTAGGCTTAGTTTATGTATTTGTCATCTTTACGTTATATAATAATTACCAACTATAAAATATACCCGTATTGCTACTATTAGTGTAAACCTCACTAGTACTGGTAGCTTGTATCTTAGGCCTTAGCGATAAGGCCGCCTTTTTGTGCGATTAATGATGTACGTTGTATTCTTCATGTAGCTTTGGTTAATTGTTTTTCTCTGAATAGATCCCAAATTACATAGTAATTGTGTGGCCCCCGAAAGGATAGTGGTCATAAACTAATAATAGTATATTACATAATTACATAGAGTTTCAATAAGTGATACGAGTATACCTGCATTGAATAAAAGATTTTTGCTTTGAATTCTTTTCTGTGGTCCAAATAGCTTGAACAATAAGATATTACGTACGTTAAACCAAAGCGGGGAGCCGCACGCAAATTGAATACTGTGCAGTTGACATGACAACCAATTAGAGAAGTCTTTAGGACCCCTCGGTGAGTACAGTCACCGTTTTTGCCTGTAGCTCGTAACTTACCGGCGGCTCACAAACTTCGGAAGTATTAAACAATCTACGTCGCCGTATGAATGGAGTGGATTTAATTAAACGGGGGGCCATTCTCAGCGCGCGGACGGGTCGTAAAGTCGCGTTGTACGGCGTGCCAGCGTGCCATCGTGCCAGTGTGCCGGCTGGCCGCGTGCCAGCGGCGACCGGCGTGCCACGCGCCACTGAACCCGCGGCAATTGGCGCACTGATTTATTGTACGTTTTTTGGAAGCTGCTGTGAAAGTTAACGAATAGGTTAAAGCAATTAAGTGATAGTTTTTTACGTGTTATAAGGAGCAAATGCAGAATATCGTGCAGATTCAATCAATACAATACAATACAAATACACTTTATTGCACAACAGATAAGAAAATACAGTTTCAGAAAAGTGGTAAGAATAGAATGTACAATTTGGCGACCTTATGACCTCTTCCAAAAGCGATTCTTCCAGGCAACCTTTGGGTATAAGGACAGTACATTTGAAATAGGTGGGTTGTGCGGTATTAAATAAGGATGCAGATACAAACTACGTGAATAAGTTTCATATATTTACATACACATACATACATAGATCAATAGACAAATATACCTACTTAAACATAACATTTATAAAATAGCAACAAAATACAAACGTAAATATTTATCTTGTAAATTTGTCACAGAATTATTTACGTTAATTACGTTTTTATGATATCTAATTTTGTTACTGCAACCAATACCTAGAGGGAGATTAAAAGTGGCACCCGTGACAGAAAAGCTGATAGGAAAAGGTTTAGCTTCGTATGAACATGTTATGAGGAGAGATGAAACGCATGTTACTAAGAGAGTTATGAATATGGATGTCGCAGGAAGGAATATGAACGAAAAGGATGTGAATGATGAGGTTACGGCTGATAGAGGAGATTAAAAGAAAAAGACGTACTGCGCCGACCTCAAATAAATTGGGACCAGAGCAAGAAGATGATGACTTTTTTTTATGCACAACGGGTTAGCATTTGACTTCAATCACACCTGATGTTAAGTGAAGACGAGCTCGAAGGTGGAAGCGTACTGACCCGGAAACCCCAACACATTTGGGGGACTGGCTATCTTATCTCTGACAACCGGAACACAACAATGCTATTAACATTGCTGCTTGGCGGCAGATTTAGATAATATGGTGGTAGCTAGCCAGGCGGCCATTTAAAAATACCCTACCACCAACCAAACGAGTACTAAATATATACCCCGCTGGGGATCGAACCCGCGACCTCCGAATCGTAAACCCAATGTTGTTTACATTGAGCCAACGAGGCGGTTATCATGTGGAAAGTCATATGAATACCGTGGAGCGCGGTTTGCTACAAGAAGTGAACCTGGTGGCGCTGGTATCACCGGTAATGGCGCGGTGACGACGTTTACAGGAAATATTAGGTCTGCACTTACTTTAGTAACTTATTAGTAATCTGTGTCTGCACATCAAAATGTGGTGACACTTTGCTACCAGCCGTCCGAGGAGATGGACCACCACTTAGCACACCAACGACCGTGAGTGACTGTGACCATTATCACCGACGCTTGAAACAATGAGTCGTTACCTAATAAGAAGTTGTGGTCATGGAATTTGAGCAAGGAGGAATTGTAGACTACCCCGGATGAATCTTACAGACTGCATTCGAGGGCCAAGTTGGATGCATGAGGGTTATGCGTATGTTTACTCTTCACCAGTAAGCATCTCGGGTTCCATGATCATAATTTAATATTGAGATTTATGTGAGAGTAAGTGGTCTGTGATTACCACCTTACTTAAAGATTTAAGGTTATCGGGCCTAATATCGCCTGTATTGGCTTGATATTATATTGGAAACAAGGTCACTACTCGCTAGACCAATCGCCTCATAAACTTGTCAGTTTTCAATATACATTTTTAATAAAATGGCTTCGATTCAAGCAGCCACTGACATAACTTACTGGAAAGTCAATTTCGACTTCTTCATAAACTATTCACGGTATCGAAGTATATCGGTAACGCTGCTCGGTGCCGATGCGAGTAACAGTGACAGAGCTATAGATTACTATAACGAGAGCGGTTTGCGTGAACGCATAAATACTCATCATAGACCCATGCCTAACAGTATCGCCATGTTTGTTCAGTGCACAACCAATAAAAACTGTTATACCATGAATTACAAATCTCAGAGCTATCGTCAAAGTTTTATACAACAATATATAACTGGCTTGCCGCCCGCGACTCCGTTCGCGTAGATATCGAAATAAATATCGGTCGTACAAAAGACATAGTAAAAGAAAATACTTGGCTATATGGGTTCAGTTACCTTTGCCTATCCAAAAGAAAACTTAAAAAATATCGTTTTTATTTTTATGGTCACAATCAACCAAGTACAATATTACTGATGGCTTTTTGGCGGGATCTCGGTGAGTGAAGTTGCATTTTTGTTTATAATTCTTATAATTTGTGCATTCTGACTTTTGAAGCATAATAATGGCAGAATATTGTGCAGCAAAAGTTAGTGATGGTGTATAAGTGAAGGGAAGTGTAAATTAAAGGCGTAACGAAGCTTTCGGGTTCCCACAAGAAGCCGCCAAAATCTTTTGTAAAGCATTCTGCCACTTTACTGAAGAATAACTTGACTGTGACTAGACCCTGTATACGCCAAGTATAGGACGAATTACTTGTTTTCACTGGGACTGACTTGTAAACTGAAGAAATAAGACATGCCTGTATGGGCTTAGATCCCTTTGCCTTCTTCGAGAGGAGTGGAATAAAACGAAATAAAAATACTAAGTGATGTTTACACTTTCCTTAAACTTTAACGTTCTAAATGTTAGAAATAATTTTGATTAGGTAGTTAAAGTACGTTTTTTATTTCAAAACCCTATTTTTTAATCTGTACTTAAGTAAATATATTTGTGAACACTGTCAAAATACATTCAGTACTATGTGACTGATTATAGCTTTGCGTCCGCTTATATAATTATACATCACAATATAAATTATTCCTAAGAAATTTTCTCAAAATGATAGCGAAAACCGCATCAAAATCCGTTGCGCAATTTAGAATAACCAAGCGTACAAACAGACAGAACCACATAGCAACTTTGTTTTACTATTTAAAGCTTATAGATTATTACACGTATAGATAACTACACATTTTTATATAAGTACAGTATTTGTATTTGTAACAACGAAATTTACTCACGTAATCTGGTGATTTGATCACAACAATGTGTTTTGTTTTCCGCTCTGTGGGTACTGAGAGAAAGGGGTCGATCCAAGCGAAATCTAATCGAGCGAGTACTTCACTCTCCCAGAAAAAAGCGGGAATAAAACAAAAACATCTCCGAGCAAAGTGTATCAGATGAAAGCGGGTACAAGAGTACCCCCGCTGTGCCGCCGGCGTATGAATAACACATGAGCCGATCGGAACAGCCAAGTATCAGCCCGTTGCGGAATAGCTGGTCGGCGTCGGAGAGCGATTTTTTAATCCTTCGCTTTTGGATTCGCATACGAAAATTATAAATTTTTGTAAATTGATATCCCCGAGACCCACCCAACAATCTATTCTAGTAGTTATTACTTCCATGGTACCAGGGACCATGGAAGTAATAACTACTACATGGAGGTTAATAAAAAGGATGGATATTCAACCCATGACTTTGACAGTCTTGATTTTTTTATAATTCTCCAACAATATTTGAAGGCAAAGCGATCTGCGCCCCTACAGCCTAGTCTTCTGTAGTATACCTCATATCATTCAGTAAAGTGACAGAATGCTTTATGGAAGATTATTGCGGCTTTTCGCGGGAACGCAAAGCTTCGTTACGCACTTTAGTTTACACTTCGCTTCGCTCGTACACCATTACTGACTTTTGCTGCAATAATCAGTCTGTATTACACATCAAAACTCGAAATAAACAAATTTCCGGAAGTATAAATAAAAACACCACATCCCTTGCCAATTCAGGTAGGTATCCATTTTTGTCGTCAGTGAAATTCTTAAATAAGATTTGACATTTAGATGAAATTGGCAACACAGCTTTCACATTCATCGTGATTTTTTATCTGTCCGTGAAAGTTCAAAATCGAACCCCTCTGGTCGGCCGCTTCCTGCATTCGATTCGGCTGCATATTGTATCTGCTGCCACCGCTGACGTTTGAATACGAAAACGGGTTCGAATACTTACAATATGACATCAAAATAAACTCGGCCCGTATTCCGGTTCGCGGCAGAGAACGCGGGGCTTCATTGGTCGGATTTATACGACTGAATCCGATTTGACTATTTTTAAACGAACAACTCTCAAAGAGATTTATTTTGCTTTATGGGAAAGTTTGTCGAAGTTAAGCGAGTTAAGAAGCAACTTGAATGTTCCCGATTTACATACAAATGGGAGAACTATTTTAATGGCGACCGAGGCACCTAACATTCTTAAACTTGTCTTTTATTTGATTTACTTGAACTATTGTGGTTAACCAAATGCCTCAGGAAGAAGGGTAATGTTTTTCGGATGTTCAGGTCCAAGAATACAACATTGTGTTAGCTTCTAAGCATTCAAACGCATGGCTTGACGGGTTTTGAAGTATAAGGTGTCATTAGATTCACCTCGATGCCCAGAGTGCCATCGGATTCATTATGATAAATAAACCAACATGGTGCTTACAGAATACAAAATGGCGTTTGCTTGCAAGTATTCAACTGAATGGCTTGACGGATTTTGCAGTACAAGGTGTCAGATGCGCAGAATGTCATCGGATTCACTATAATAAAAAATCTAAAATGGCGCCTACACAATACAAAATGGTGTTTGCTTCCAAGCATTCAAGCGAACTGCTTGAGAGAATATACATTCATCTTGTTCCGCAGAGTGTCAGGATACATTACGGTAAAAATTCCTACGTAGCACCTGCAATAAATAAAACACGTCGCATCACAGTTTTAAATGACAGAGTTTGAAATGGTTTCAATTCCTTTTTTAAAACTAGTGTAGTTTTTTTTAAATACTTTTCGGATAATGGACAACGCAAAAGCCACATACCATAACAGCATTTTGTCATCATCTTGAGAACAAAAGGAAACTGTCTTTGAACGGAAATTTGAGAGAATATGCGCTTTAGTTTGCTACCTATCTACATTCAGCTGCAATGAATTCGAGAATATTATTCACGAAGTTAAAATAAATGAGTGAACTGAAACGTAAACAGATAAAAGTAGCTACAGGGGAGGGAGAGGTGAAAATAACGCAGCAGTTTTATTAAATTATACAGTTTTAAAAAGTTCTAAAATTAAAATTACCTTTTTTATATTCATTGTCTTCCATTTGCAGTCCTTTCTTCGAAAGCTTCAGTATTCGTTTCCATAATTAACTCAACAAAGTTAGCTTAACACATGCAGTATGTTAGTATAACGTACTTTTTGAAGTTTCTGCTTTACCCAAAATGGGAAAAAGGAACACTACTGGAATTTGCTCGGAGACCGTCAGCAGCTGACGGTCTGAAATAAATCAGCTGAAATAAATCCCTGTGACAGACGAGCTGCTCGTCTGTCACAGGGATTTATTTCAGAAACTATTTGGAATAGAAATCGATAATTCGACACGATTCTAACCGCCGATTCGAATCGATTCTAACCGCCACCGTGGCTCAATGTAAACAACATTGGGTTTACGATTCGCGGGTTCGATCCCCGCGGGGTACATATTTAAGTACTCGGTTTGGTAGGTGGTAGGGCATTTTAAAAGTCGAAATTGACTTTCCAGTAAGTTATGGCAGTGGCTGCTTGAATCGAAGGCATTTTATTAAAAATATATATTGAAAACAGAAAAGTTTATGAGGCGATTGGTCTAGCGAGTAGTGACCCTGTTTCTAAGCCAACGGTTATGGGTTCGAATCCTGCTAGGTGTAACAGTTTGTGTAACAAATACGAACATTTTACTCCGGAGTCATATATTTTTGTTTATCTGTTATATAGTATCCATAGTACAGGCTTTGCCTAGTTTCGGACTAGATAATTGGTGTAAGTGTCCTAAATATTTATATAATTACGTTCACGGTAGGTATATAGGTACCTACTGTATAATTTTTTGAATAGGTACTAGGGAATTAAATTTGTATATTTTGAAAATTGGGTAATTCACAGTAGGATTGATTGTAGTTCGTAGCTCAATGTAAACAACATTGGGTTTACGATTCGGAGGTCGCGGGTGCGATCCCCAGCGGGGCATATATTTAGTTACTCGTTTGGTTGGTGGTAGGGTATTTTTAAATGGCCGCCTGGCTAGCTACCACCATCTTATCTAAATCTGCCACCAAGCAGCAATGTTAGTAGCATTGTTGTGTTCCGGTTGTCAGAGATAAGATAGCCAGTCCCCCAAATGTGTTTCCGGGTCAGTACGCTTCCACCTTCGACTTCATCTTCACTTAACATCAGGTGTGATTGAGGTCAAGTACGAACCCGTTGTGCATAAAAAAATACCTACCTACCTACTTACAAAAGAAGACAAATATATAACACTCGAAGATACGATCCGCTCCCGAAAGTCCCGTCTACCTTTAATTTGACACCTGCGTACACAAAAAAACAAATATCTTTATTTTACACAGGGTGTACTTAAAATAGTCAGATTTTACATTTTTAAAGCTACTGTTTGTTCAAAAGCATTTTTCCCCTGAGACGTACTTTCAAGCAAAAAACTCGGAAAGGACGCTCTTTTAAAAAATGTTTTAATTTACAAAAGGTACATTTTATTTCATTATTAGATGGTTGATTGATTGTTCGTTATTAAATAACCTGCGTATGCGAACGAGTTGGTTACGTCTATGTATTTTTCCAGGCCATATTCCATATATAAAAAGTTTCGTTTCGCCATACATGAGCAAACTTTCACACTTAAAACATTAGTTACATTAATTTACTGAAAAGTTCTCTTCATTCAAATTACCAGGGCTACATAAACGAAAGAGGCTAGCTCGCACTCCATTACACGTGATTCCGGCATGATGGCGGCAAATAAAGCCGCAGTGTGATGTCCGTGTTCAAACCGCGCCTCCCGCTCCCGCGCCACCCTCGACTCTAATTGGCTGAGTATCAAGTTCATCGCTTTGACGAGATAAAATGGTGATGTCGTTTTTCAATACACTTTTATGGTATCCAGTGGCTAGTTTTAATTATGTGTTATATTTAAGAATTGCTTTAAAAAAACCCAGTCAAATGGTTATAGGTTCATACGCTGTTGCGTATCCTAGAATACACTTAAAGGCTTTAAATTTTACACAGAGTGTAAATTGTAAGTTTCGTTTCTTTTTCTATACTGTGCGTGCGTGCATGCGTGCGTGCGTGCGTGCGTGCGTGCGTGCGTGTGTGTGTGTGTGTGTGTGTGTGTGTTAATTAAATTAGATAAACATTCAGTTATCATTTATGAAATAAATAAGAAAATTATTGAAATACAAATACTTAAATAATACTTTCTGTGTTCACTGTGCTTTACTAAATTTCGCTCGACGATGAGACTCGTCGCAAAGCGATTCCACTTGGAGACTTTCGATTCCCGACGACTCGACACTCGCTGGATAAATCAGTTGAACCATTGTATGTACAACATTACAGTATACTTTTCCAGCCAACCATACAATTATTGCAGAATCTGTATCACAATCGATTTAGTTTACGAAATCACCTTATTGATGAAGTCCAACAACGATCACCTTAAAAGCGTTATTATCTTTTTATCTACTATTCACTTCACCCGGACTTCCTCTTAATTAATTAAATTCCCGACAAAAATAGAATTCATTAATAAAAAAAAAGTTCCCCGGTAAAATTGGGAGTAGAGGGAACTCCCGGTGTTTTATTAGAATTATCCGGGATTATGCGGGATTGGACTTAATTATAGGAGCTACCCAAATTATGGGCTCTTAAGTTTTTTTATTTATCATAAGCTCTTGATACACGGATATTGGTAAGACACCGCGTGGTAGTTCACAGGTTTACTTAGTCTCCGTCGTTTACTTAGGAAACACCTGATTTGCATTTTTATGTATTAGAGCTTTGCGAAGTTAAACAAGTTTCTTTCAACAGGTTTCCTGATTACCGTGGAGGGAACTAAACGACTTGTTTGTGCAGGCGATGCTAGAGCTGACTCCTTCAGTGTTACTCAATTGGGGTCCATATTTAGGGATGTTACGAACGTCAAATTGTTCACACGTGTTTGCTTTTCAATGTTTATGCTGCGAATGTGCGAATGCGATTGCGAATGTTAAGGAGACATACAGACAATACTTGATGTATTACAAAAATCATACGAATTTATAATCAATCATTTTTATTACTAAGAGAAAAACTTAGACATGTTGTGACGACGTGTTCAACCTCCACCTCTTTCTTTGCGATACTCTGTGGCTTTTTACTTTTTAGGAATTGGATTCAAAATTCGAAATTCGAAATTTCTTTCTGAACCTTCTCTATTTCCCATTACTAACCAACTTAACTTTGTGGTGAAATGCGTAGTTTGCACAGACTGCTTATATTCTACATTTATGGAACCCTAAATGTGCGATATGCACTTGGCCTTTTTTTCTATCTTTGGCATGCGTTGCAACAGTTAAGAAGACGATTTGACGACCTGTTTGGTGTAGTGGTTAGAAACTCTGTTGCTATACCAAAAGTTCGCGGGTTCGAATCCCGCTAGGGGCATATGTTTGTATGATGAATACAGGCATGTGTTCCCGAGTTATGGATGTTTTTCATTTATATATGTATTTATTTACAAAAAAAAAAGTATTTGTATAGTTTATCAACCATCTGGTATCTATAATACAAGCCTAGTTGCTTAGTGTGGAACTAGATGGCGCTGTGTGTTTGTGCAAAGATATATAAAAAAAAAAGTTACATCGGCTTCTTTCAATGCTTGCAATTATTGATTTGCACTCGAACATGCCGTGTTTAGGGCATATTGTAAGCCGTTACGTTTTGTTTTACGAGCGAACTGGCGCGCGGTTTGTGCCACACTACGTTCCGTTACATGCACTCGCATCTACGTATTTAATGATGCGGCCCGAACGACCCGCGCGTCGATACACACCAAATGATTTTTATGTACGGATATAAATTTTGCTTATCGCTGTATGTACTCAATCAATATTGGCAATGTAGAGCACGTGGGGGATGAATGTACTTGTAATGTACACGTCACAATGAGTAGCGACATCTCACGCATTCCATTGATTGAATTTTTGATCGAATTCGATTATGGTTCCTTCTGGAAAGTTGTTTGTAATCAAGAGTGACGTCACCAGTTAATCGAAATTACACGAATTCAACTTCACCCTGTATAGTTTTGCACGTTTCAACCTCCAACCTCAACCTATCACGTGTGTATTTCTGTATATTTCATAAGATGAACCCTATGTTGTTTAAAGCATTAAACTTACATATTTGGAACATCCCAAAGGCGAACGTTTGGGATACCTCTGATCAAACCATTAAAATAAAAAATTAAAACAGTTTATTTCAGGATTAGACCCATATTTTGGTTAGTAACTTAAAAATAAATAGGAGTAAGTTAGTAACTTAAATCTATAATAACTGTGAGCAGAAGGGACCGTACGACTGCTGCGGCACAATCAGCACTATTTGGATGTGTGCAAGCGTATCCAGTGCCGCAGCATTACGGAATCCCACCTGTCCGCCAGTGTGCTCAGGATGGTGTTGGAACTGCCGCGCACGCGCTTCAAAATCGACGCGCTACGTTTCCTGATGATGGCGTGAAAACCGTCTATATGCGCATCGGCAAACATTCCTGATGCGCCATTGGGCAAAATTTATGTATTTAATAAAAACCGGCCAAGTGCGTGTCGGGCTACGCGAAATGTAGGGTTCCGAATTTGCCCAACACGATATGCGTACTTAGAAGATGGCTTGATAAATGTTGTTAGTTGATATACAATTTTCAAAGGAAAGTACATTTTATGTTTTTGAGACCGACGGTAGCTGGTTCGAATCCCGCAACGGGTAAATGTTTGTGTGATGAATACGAACATTCATTCCCCAGTCTTGGATGTTTATATAAATATTTATGTATGTTTATCTAGTATCCATAGCACAAGCTTTGCTTAGTTTGGGACTAGATGATTGGTGTAAGTGTCCGAAATATTTATTTATTTATTTATGTTTTTCAACTTTTGTGAACTCTACTTATCTGTGATAGTTTTACTTTTAACTTCGGTATAGCCGAATTTACCGCTTACCTAGAAGGGGAGACGACGACACTTGGATCCAACAAAAATTTACAATTTAACACGTTCACTGACACTGAACCAGACACAATAGATGTTTTATTGTTAATAGGCGGCGTTCAGTGTCCGTCAACGTGTTAAGGCTTAACATATCGCAAACGGATCCCCAAATCGATAATCTGTAATAATATATTTGAACGACTTATCCAATGACATCCCACGCGATTGGGTACAAAAATAAATAAAAAAACATTCCCTCTTTAAGTGTGGGGTTACCCTTGAAAACTTATTTTCAATATTTTATTTTATCACTTTATCGGCCGTATTAACTAGTATAGCCATGATAAATTACAGCTTTCTAAAAGCCACTGAACATTAAATACAAAAATCAATGGGACACACGCATCACGATTCTTTCAGAACTCCCCAATACTCCCCACGGCCCGAACCTACATGATCACCGGCACATGATCCGGATAAACAAATCGCCGAGCACCTTCTCCGGATAAGCTCCTCTCGGGCGTCGTAGCCCGATATCTACATATATCTGAGTTTACGACCCGATCGTCTGTGGCGTCATCTGCTACATCAACGTGGAAGTTTTTGTGCTATTTCCTCCGGCTTTTTGTTGGATTGACGATAACTACGCCTTATTGAACACTAAGGAAGGAAACGAGCCTATATACTCGTAGAGGATATTCTTATAAAATATCAATATGGAGTTAGTTTCAGAGAGGCGAATGAAAATCGCAATAAATAGCTAAACTAATGACTGTAAATAGAAAATTTTGAATTTTATAAATCATTGAAACACACTAAACAACTGTCATCGTCACACATCCGACTGCAGGGATATAGGCCTTCCTTCGTATATGAGGGAGTATGGGCCATGGTGCACCACGTTGGTCCAATGCGGGTTGGGGACTTCACATGCCTATGAATTTTTATTCTCAGGCATGCATATCACCATGTTTTCCATCACCATTTAAGAGCAGTCGGAAAATACGTAATTAAATTAAATTTCGAACCGGACCTCCTAAATTGGAGACCACGCCTTAACCGCTGAGCCACAGCCGCCTCTGTGTTTAAACAACTGTGTTAAAAGCCAAATATCTTCGAAACAACTTGACCGATTTTCATTAATTATCATAATCCCACTCAAAGCAGATACATCCGGACAAAGGTTGGACACACATACACAACGCCATCAAACACAAGTCTTTGTTAGTGGACGGACAAAGCAAGTTCTACTAAAGATGGCAAAATGGAGACAAGACAAAATCGGAATAACAACAACTGACTCACAGATCCGGGCTGTTTGATGCTCAGGTAATTTTTTCCGCCGGGCTATGACTGGGAGCTGTCTCTGTACAACCTTAACCGGGACATGCCCCTGGTAGCAGGCCGGGTTCGATCACACAGAGACGACTGTCACTCGCCTGGTATTAGTTTCGAACGTGGTATTGGACTTGATAAGGGTAGAAGTACGTGCACTCTCTAGCAGCATCGAAGTAATCCGATTCACAATGAACAGGCAGGAGTGTACCTTAGAAATTGTTGCTTGTCGTATGGTGCTGGGCTTTTGTGGTGTTTTCCTGCTCCTGCATTTGTTTATGTGGAAAGAGGAGCGGGACACTCCTGCCTTGCATTGCGAGGGCATCAATCGACTGTTGCATTGTGATGGGAATAAGTCCCCCAAGGCATTTATATATATTTTTTTTTAATAGGTAACTTAGCTATGAATTTTGGCAAAAGACCGCCTGATTCTATTAGTCATCTCGAAATCCTACAATCTTTGGAATAGAGCAGGCTGAATAGGTTGAATAGGAAATACTCGTAATATGGTATTCGTTTTTGGTTAGTGAAGTTAAGCAATACATGGCGCGGTTAATCCTTGGCTGTGTGGGTGAACTACCAGTGGCATTTTAGTAAGAGTGTTTCCGTGCTTTGGAGAGCACGTTAAATTGTCGGTCCCGATTATTTTCAATTGAAGGCAGTTGCTTTAAAACACTGACTGTCTGGTGTCGACCAGTCTGACACAAATCGCACTAGTCTAGCGTGGTGACTTATAGCCCATTCTGTCTCCTAGCTGTGCCTCAACAGTGAAGACCTGTAAGGCTATTGATTAATAGGCATTTACTAAGATCGCGTGCTTCACAATTTGCTTTTTGGCATTTAGTGTGATTGAGGTCAAGTGCTAACCCGTTGTGCTTAAAAAAAATTCGACTGCATCGCCTCTTACAAATCTGTATCCAGCCAATCCTAAAAGAACGCATCAGCAGTCCAGTGTTGTACATCAGCCTCTCGTATTCTTGGGAAGGAATTATCCTGCTGCCCATCCCTGGTCCATGCGGCTGCGCTCATGAGCGTTTGAGTGTTGATCCTATTCTATAATGTCGGCAACCACTCGACAATTGTTTCTTTTTTTTTTAACAAGACCTCAATTACACCTGATGTCAAGTGAAGATGTGGCTGAAGGTGGGACCGTACTGACCCGGAAATGCCATCTATTAACATTGCTGTTTGGCGGTAGACTTATATTAAGATGCTAGTATCTAGCCAGGCGGACATTTTAAAATGTCCTACCACCAACCAAACCGAGTACTAAACATGTACCCCGGTTAGGATCGAACCCGCGACCTCCAATTCGTAAGACCTATGTTATTTACAATGAGCCACGGAGGCGGTTAAAAATATAATATGGCGGCGGCTTTACGTTCACTCAACGCAAACCAAAATGATTACTGTGTGTCCCGGACACGGTCCAAGGAACGTAAACACTTGATGTATTCAGTGTAAACCTGTGTAGTTACAGTCGACCGCGAGAGCTTCCCTCTGTCGTCCGCACGCGGGAGAACAATGTGATTATTGTGCGGCTGCAGACGGGGCAAGGGATTGGAGTCAGCGATTTGCTGTGGATAAATTAACATCTAAGTAAATAACAATTAGGGAAAATCTCGTTTCTAAAAGCAATGAGCTAACTTTAAGAAAAAATTTTCTCGAATTAAATACATACATAACGTGGCCTTTAATCCAGGGATGGTCAGCGATATCCCAATCATTAGTATTTGGGTTATACAAACAATAAAAATTCAGTGGTTCAAACAACATCACCTTACGTACTGTTATACCCCTTCGATGCTGGTGGAAACGCTGACGTGATCCATTTCCTGCACCTCTGCATCCTTCACCATCCATGTCGCACCCGAGGGCCACTCCGCTCGCCAGTCTCCTCCCATCCATCGCCTCTAACGGTTGCCAAAGGACATATTAGTCCGTCAATTCAAATATTCTTTTTTTAAAAACCCTAAATAGGGGACTCCCTATAACAGTACGCAAAAATGTACAAATCTATTGATATTTTTTGGAGTAAAATGCCTTTGTCGCCTTTTTCTTTTTACATCCCCTCCAATTAAATGCTCTAGGTAATCTTCAAATCAAATCAAATCAAATCAAAAATATTTTATTCAATGTAGGATACAAAAATATCACATATTGAAAGTCAACATGTTATTTTTTTTTTAAACTACATCGCTTCACAAGGTATTATGGTTAGGGAGAAGAAGCGACAAGAATCTCCGCAACAACACATCTTTTCAATTTGTTTCCATCTTTACAATAATATTACATTTTATATAACATATTACAAAACAATAGCAATTAACATAACGACCAGCAACACCAGACCTTGTTATCGCCTAAATAATCATCTATCCTGTAATAACCCTTCTTACACAGAGTTTCTTTAATGTGGCGTTTAAATTTCTGCTCTGTTAAACTCAATTGTTGTTACACAACTCGACTCTGCAGTGTGCATTGCAACTTTGCACACATTCCTTTAAAAATCAAGAGTCCAAAGACGACTTGTGGAATCGGTCCAGGGTTTCTTTGCCGAAAGTGGTGTTAATGTAGCTGTATGAATAAAATAACAACAACTGTACTCGAGAGACTTGTTTAACCTGTCTCCTCTCTGTATTGTATGCAACATTAAAGTATACATACATTAATTATACAAATGTACAGTCAGGTTTAAAAGTGCAGTCATCAGGTTCAAACGATGAAATTGTTTTGGAACACCTTTGAGCTTCTAAAGAAAAATGCCTTCAATTATTGTGCAGTAGATCGTATGAATGGTACTCGATTCTTGCCTTAACCACAAAGGTTTTGAAAAAAATATTAATCGTTTGAATTTGGAGTATGACTGCATAATTGCACTTTTAGCCCTTTTGTGATATTAGGGTGCAGCGGCAATAACTGAAAAGCAAAGCGCTGTAGTCATCTCTTAAGAGCACCTGCCAGCAAAATGCTGATTCTATTTCTGATTGCCACAGAAAGAAAATGTTTATTTGTTTAAATCGATCGATGGGACATCGATGTCTCAAAGATAATAATGGTACTGAGACTTGTTTTGTAGAAGTAACGATGATTACAATGAAAACAATTTATGACAATATAATTTAGCAATTAATGGTTTAGCTAAAACCCCTTCCATCTCTTTAATTTGGTGATCATGTTGAACAACTAACCATTGTAACACTAGATCCGGCGATATCGCTCGTGTCCTGGCCCCGGTCGCTCCACCAGTAAAGGCGTCACAAAAACAGGAAAAATGGCGTTCACCTGTGTCGGAAGGCGTTCATTTAGTCCTCTTTGTCGAGGATCGCTTAATGTATGACGCGGGATCAACACTCTGTGCTTTGTGAGCGCTGCTTTTGTTGCGAGTGGGGACCCTTCAAACACCCGACCGTTGTTTCGAGATCTATGCGGAGTTCTTTATTTTCACTCTGTGGAACTCTGCTAGGGTGCCGCGTTTTACTGACTTACTTTCGGAACAATTCATGGATAAAATTTTGATTAGTTTATGGTATTGTAATTACTAACGATGCTACGGAATTTGTATCAGTTGATTCTGAAGTTTTATTCATTTTTCTCCTTATTAATTTCAGTTGCAAATGGAGTGAGATTTGAGATTGGAGCACGCATTTGTGTGTCGCATGTGAATGTAGTTTTTAATCCTGTGCTAGATTGGATCAGCAACTTCGTTACCCCAGTGGATGCCGGTCCTCAAAAAAAGGTCGTGTATGTGTACAAATAGTGGACGCTATACTGGGAATAAGTATGTCATTATATCATTACCAGCCTGCGGCAGTCCACTGCTGGACATAAGCCTCTCCCAAGGCGTGCCACTCAGCCCGATCTTCGGCTTTACGCATCCAGTTACTGCCAGCCACCCTGCGCAGATCGTCGCTCCATCTAGCCGGGGGGCGTCCCACATTACGTTTGCCTAAACGCGGTCTCCACTGTAGAACTCGCTTGCTCCAACGATCGTCAGTCCTACGACAGATGTGACCAGCCCACTGCCACTTTAGCTTGCTGACTCGAGCGGCTATGTCGGTAACTCTGGTTCTCTGGCGGATGACTTCGTTTCGAATTCTATCCTTCAGAGAGACTCCGAGCATAGCCCTCTCCATGGCCCGTTGAGCGACTTTAAGCTTGTGGACCAATCCCACCGTCAGTGTCCACGTTTCGGCACCGTATGTCATAACAGGTAGGACGCACTGATCAAAGACTTTTGTCTTTAGGCTTTGCGGTATGGGCGACGAAAAGACCTGACGAAGTCTCCTGAATGCTGCCCAGCCCAGCTGAATCCTTCTATCGGCTTCCTTCTCGAAATTGTTTCTACCCAGCTGTAGAACTTGTCCTAGGTAGGTATATCTGTCGACAATTTCGAGAAGTACTCCATCAACGTCGATTGGTCTGGGTACGATGTGTACGTTGAACATGACTTTCGTCTTGTCCAAATTCATACACAGACCAACCTGTCGGGAGGATTCATTTAGGCTGCTCAGCATTTTCTGGAGCTCCTGCGGCGACTTTGCCATAATAACTATGTCGTCGGCAAATCGAAGGTGAGAGATGTATTCGCCGTTTATGTTTATGCCTCGTCCTGCCCAGTCCAGAGTCTTAAAAACGTCTTCCAGCGCATTAGTGAACAGTTTCGGGGATATAACATCCCCCTGTCTCACGCCTCTATGGAGCTGGATTGGTTTTGTGTGACTGTTGTGCATTTGGACGGACATTGTGGCTGACTTGTAGAGACATTTCAGCACCTCGACATACCGCCAATCGACTTGGCATCGCTGCAGGGACTCCATAACAGACCAGGTTTCAATGGAATCAAAGGCTTTCTCATAGTCCACAAATGCTAGGCACAGGGGTTGGTTATACTCCGTTGTCTTCTGTATAATCTGCCTCAGTGTGTGGATGTGGTCTATGGTACCAAATCCTCCACGAAACCCGGCCTGTTCTGGAGGCTGAAATTCGTCAAGCCTTCGCGCGAGTCGATTTGATATAACCCTCGAGAACAACTTATAAACGTGACTCAGAAGCGATATGGGTCTGTAGTTTTTAAGAAGAGTATTGTCACCCTTCTTGAAAAACAAAATGACAATGCTCTTGTGCCACGCCTCAGGGGTTCTCCCGGATAGTAGTACGGAGCTAAAAATACGCTGGAGCTCCCTCAATACAGGTCTACCACCTGACTTCAAGAGCTCCGTCGTAACTCCGTCCTCACCCGGGGCTTTCCCATTTTTAAGTTGGCTGAGGGCCATCTCGATCTCCTCCGGACTAATTTCTGGCAGCTCGTCTGTATAGTGGCGTGTCAGCGCAGCTCTGGGGTCGCTATGTGTAGTTGCAGGTTGCGAGGCATGGGTAGCGTATAGTTTGCCGTAGTAGTCTTCGGTCTCAGCGAGAATTTCGGAGTTCGACGTCACAATTTTACCCTCTGATGTTGTTAGTTTTGCCAGGTGACTCCTCCCAAACTGCTGCGAAAATACTTTGGGACCCTTGTATCGCTCTATTGCTTCCGTAATTCGGCGCGTATTCGAGTTTCGCAGGTCCCGCCGTATTGATTTTCGCACCTGCTTGGAAAGTGCCACCTGCTTTGCGGTGTTCGACGTGTCACGTCTTTGTGCCATGAGATCTTTTGTCTCTGCCGAGAACCGAGACTCCCGACCCGTACGCTGCCTCTCGCAAAACCTGTTACCCACTTCCCTTAAGATGTTAACTACGTTAGTGAGGCTCTCGTCAACATCCACAGTGGGTTTCAGAGAATCGAAACGGTTTCCGAGCTCTAGCTGGAAACGTTCAGCGCCGGCTATGGACTGATGCAGTGTCGGTCGGAGCGTAGACTTCATCAAACGGGACCTTTCTAGGTGAAAGTCGATATTCAGAGATCCTCGAACCAGGCGGTGATCACTCCCAGTATTAAAACTATTAATCACTGAGACATCCCTGAATATAAACCTTTTATCCGACATGATGAAGTCTATCTCGTTCCTAGTGACCTTATCGGGGCTTTGCCATGTCCACTTCCTGTGAGGCTTTTTCTGAAAAAACGAATTCATCAGAAAAAGCCCCTCTTTTTCGAGGAAGTTGACAAGCACTTGTCCCCTGCCATTTCTGCTTCCATATCCGTGAGGCCCAATAACCGCTTCGATTCCCGTCTGGCTGCCCACTCTGGCATTGAAGTCCCCCATGACAACATTGAAATGTGCCTTTCTGGTGTTATGCAAGGCTTTGCCTATGTCTTCATACATGGCTTCCACTTCATCATCCGAGTGTGCCGAAGTCGGTGCGTAAACTTGTATGACTTTTAGGGAGTATCTTTTGGTCAGTCTAACGACAAGATACGCAACTCGACTTGACACACTAGAGATCTCCTCAATGTTGTCCTTGAGGACTTTATTGACGAGGAAACCCACTCCGCCTTGGGAGAGCTTATCGCCCTCTCGAAAGTAGAATAGGTGGCCTGATTGTAAGGTTAGTGTGTCCTCCCCCTCTCTTCGGACTTCACTTAACCCCACAATATGCCACCGTATACGCTCTAATTCTACCTCGAGTTCGTGTACATACTCATCAAGCCGCAGGCTTCGTCCATTATAGGTCGCCAGGTCTAACCGTTTGTGGTAGCCATCCGTAACCCGGGGATTCTTCGCACCCCCTACCCCATCGTAACCGTGACCGCTACCGTGGTCAGGAATAATGAGGCGGCCGGGAACTGGGGGCCGTGTTTTATTGGCGCTAATCATGGGAGGTATTGCCCTAATCGCCACGCTGGGCAGGCGGGTTGGCGATCGCAGTTGGCAGAAGTATATCATGGACGCTGCTGCCCGTCTCATGTTAGTATTTTCTTCTGCCCTACCGAAATGGTTTGACCGCCATTTATCGGTTGACTAACTGCGCTGATGGCAGAAACCAACAGTGGGCGGTGGGGTCGTCACGTCCCGACGCCGCAGCCGCCGAATAAGTATGTGCATACGCAAAATTATTGTTTCGTGTTTTGTAATTGTGTCTAAGAAATATTATTATTTGAAACATGGAAGTTAAGGAATAAGGAAGATTCTTCAAGTAACATCAGCCGCCTTGCGAGTAGATGATAAAAGCTACAGGTGCTACTTGGAAATCTTTTTTATCACATACTTTCCATAATGAGTCTGGGTCAAAGGTAGGACTAGAGTCACACATAGGGCACCGTTTGCCTTCAGTACCAGCAGATGCCCATCAGGGTCCATGATGATCAATATTTTACTTAACGTCTTATTTACACATTGTCGAAAAGCAATAAAGTATTGAGTATTGAAGAAAGGATGAAAAACTGTATTGTACCCAAAAGGGAAACAATTTCCACAAATTATAAAGTATACCACAAAGGCGATCTCAGAACGATTTACATTCAGTGTACTAAGTATCGGGAATTTGTCAATAAAACAAAAAATACAAATTATTCATCTAAATTTATTTTATCGCCTTCAAAGTAGGCCCCATCGCTTGCAATACAACATCTCCACCGCTTCACCCAGTCTTCCATACATTTTTCATAGGCTATTTGCGGTATGGCCTTTAGCTCATTCAGCGAATTTTCTTTTATGGCTTCTATCGACTCAAAACGTTTTCCTCGAAGTGGTAATTTTAACTTGGGAAATAAAAAAAAGTCAGACGGAGCCATATCAGGTGAATACGGTGCTTGGTCGAGAACTTTTGTTGAATTTTTCGCTAAAAACTCTTTCACTATAATGGCTGTGTGTGATGGTGCATTATCATGGTGCAGCATCCATGAGTTGTGTTGCCACAAATCTGGACGTTTTCGGCGGATACTCTCACGCAAACGCTTCATGACGCCTAAATAATATTCTTTATTCACTGTTTCTCCCTCTGGAAGGAATTCGGAGTGAACCACACCACGGTAGTCAAAAAAAACTGTCAGCATCACCTTGATTTTGGAGCGACTTTGCCGCGGTTTTTTGGGTTTCGGCTCGTTTTCGAGACGTCATTCTGAAGACTGTTGGCTTGTTTGCATGTCGTACTCATAAACCCATGTCTCGTCGCCAGTTATTATACGTTTCATAAAGGTCGGATCCGAAGAAGCTCGGGAAACCATGTCTTCAGCGACATGCTTTCGCTGCGCTTTTTGAACAAAATTGAGCTCTTTTGGAACTAGTCGAGCGGCGACGCGTTTCATGCCTAAAATGTCAATGAGAATGTTGTGGACGGACTTAAAAGATATGTTCACCTCACTAGCCAACTCTCTCAGACTCATAGATCGATTTTCGAGCACTAGCTTCTTGATTCTGTCGATGTTTTCTTTGGTCGTAGCGGTTGAAGGTCTACCAGAACGAGGCAAGTCTACTACTACTTCTCGGCCTTCTTTAAAAGCCTTATACCATTCATAAGCCCTTGTTTTCGATATACACGATTCGCCGTAGGTATTTCGCAACATTTTTAGTGATTCACCACATGAAATATCATTTGAAACACAAAATTTAAGGCACACTCTTTGTTCAACAATATTTTCCATTGTAAAAATCGCCGAGGACTCAAAACTATGACCAACAAAAAGTGTAGTTTAAAACAAATTAAATGACAGATCCCGCTCAAATTTTGCGCGCTAAATCAGTACAGTGCTACCAACATGCAGTAAAAAAATTAGAACGACCTCTTTTACGCGGGTCTTTTTATTGACATATTCCCGATACTTTTTACACAGAGTAGTATACCAGATATCCAAGATAACAGAAGCTAGAACCCATACGACGCTCTGTTGGGCAAAGTAATAATTATCCTACAATACATAATTATCCCGAATAATGTAATAGAAGTAAAGTTTACCAGTGATTTGTAAAGCATTTTCGAGAAAGTGCAAAAATTATATATCAACTTTTGATATTGTATCAAATTTCGTTAGTAGCGCAACATTGGTGTCGCAAACTATATTAATTAGTTTAGAAACAATGTTATAATGTTTTTACGACACTCTCGTGTAAAATTGATTACATACGCGTTTACATAGAATGCATGGTAACAGCCAGCGAGAACAAAACAGAAGCAATTAAAAGTTTTGGCCGCCTGTGACGCGCTGACATGAACGCCGGGAGTAGCCAACGGGCACTAAAGGCTAGTTTGGCTACTTGCAGCATACTGAAATAATATAATCTATTTCAATTCAGCTGATGTGTTGCTAATTACTTCGGCGAAGTGAAATGGCTGATTGCTGAGTTTTAGCTATGAAATTTTAGCTTGTTTTATTGTTTTAGTGTCGCGCGTTGCTGTTTCTACGAACTAGACATTCAATACCTAACATAAAAAAATTAGAGTTTAGCGGCTTCTACAACATAGGAAATTTTACGTATCATAAATTATTGCGAAATACGAAACCGAAATAGCAAATTTAAATTTGAACGGAGCACGGTTGCGCCAAGCTGACAATGATATATTGCAAATCCATAAGATTTCCAGGTAACTGATCCCAAATAACTTGCGTGTTTAAGACAAATTAGTATCTTTTACATGCAACTAGAAGAAACTAAACGAAATAATGGCATGGCCATGGCAGAGACCTATGTCCAACAGTTTAACTGAAGAACAAGGATGATAAACAGAGTGAACTAGCAAAGCTTGTAACCATTGTAAAATGAAGTCTGAAATAAAAATTTAAGTACTTTTTAACGACTTTAGAACCAATTTTAAATATTGTCGTTCATACGTTATCTCAAAAAGCTAATAGGAAATGACTTCTACGTGACATGTTTCACATAAATCTGCTCTTATTTTAGACGAGAACATACGTGTTGGTTGGTGTTACATTGTGACATTCTATTACCATATTTATAGAGGTAGCGATGAAAGTCACGGACCACAGCTTGGGATTTCGAGAGTTCATTTTCCGGCGACAAGATGTGACTGAATATATTAAAGGAAATGCACTTATAACACCAGGCCGCACTGGCGCACTGTATGTGAATTTCAATCCACTCTATGGTCCGAATGTTGGTGGTCAAATAGAAAATATTATTTAAATTTTTCTGCTCAAGTCTTTCGGTTCGGTGAACAATGCTTACATTCGTATTTTTTTATATATGGGTTCTGACTTTAAACTTCAAGCATTTATTTCAACGTAAGATACATGATATAATTTTATTGAATGCCAATTTAAATCTATTGGAAATAATAATAATACAGTTTATTTATTTAAGCCTCACTTACAGGGTTTTATTAAATTTTAACCGCCTCCGTGGCTCAATGTAAACAACATTGGGTTTACGATTCGGAGGTCGCGGGTTCGATCCCCAGCGGGGTACATGTTTAAGTACTCGGTTTGGTTGGTGGTAGGGCATTTTAAATATCCGCCTGGCTAGCTACCACCATTTTATCTAAATCCACCGCCAAGCTGCAATGTTATTAGCATTGTTGTGTTCCGGTTGTCAGAGATAAGATAGCCAGTCCCCCAAATGTGTTGGGGTTTCCGGGTCAGTACGCTTCCACCTTCGATCTCATTTTCACTTAACATCAGGTGTGATTGAGGTCAAGTACCAACCCGTTGTGCATAAAGAAATATATATACATATAATGGTACAAATTACATTTTGGCTCTCTTTTGGGAATTATGTCTATTAGTGGTCCTCTGATCTCTATACTAGACGGGAGGCCTGTGTTATAGAGATCAGCGTAAACATTAAAATTTAGTACATAAGTGTGTTGATATGGCTTTGTTTTATATGTTGTATGTTAGTCAGTATGTCCAAGTTACTACCGCTAATCATATGTGGTAACAGAAGCGGCGCAAGAAACCCGCAGAATTGTTGTTGTCCTTTTTTAAAAATAATTGATTTCGGACAAGTCAGTGTGGCCATTATATTAGGTATTTACCTATGAAATGGAGTTTTTTTTCTTCGTTAATCATATGTACCAATTCCTGCGATTTTCAAAGCCATATCCAAATTTGTTTTTTATTTGGAAAATGGAATATTATTTCAAGGTTTCACATGAAATAGTTTTTAATTTCTGGGCTAAATCACATAATAAAAAAAAATTGAACAGAACTACTTTCATGTGCTTCCCATAATCATTTCTTAGATTAGCTGAAACTTTTATAAAGCGGTTACTTTTAAAAATTAACGCTGCCTACACTTAACTTAATATTATCCGATAATACACACAAAGTTGGTTGGTAAATGGTTTATATTTTATTTTGTTTTATTTCATTTTGATTATTTTGACGTAACAATGGTTACATACTTATACTTTCTTAATTAATTTTGACATACATATAACAATATGTTTTACTATTGTATACAGGAATTTGTTTTTTATGTTATTATTTTTTGTTTTATGTTTGACAATCACTTTTATTTTAAATTTCATAAATTTACGAAACTGTATGTATGACATGCTATTGTAAAAGTGAACTAAATAAATCTAATCTAATCTAATCTAGTTTAGCTAAATTTGGATTTGCCGTTCCCAAAAAAAAAAAGAAAAAAGTTTGTATGGAGAAAACAGATGAAATTCTTCATACAAAACGCCAATTTCATAGGTAAGGAACTAATATGTAGGTAGTTAATCAGCCAAGCATATAATTTCTTCGAAAGTAACTGATCTTCGAACTCTAGATACGTCACCGCACAGACATGAATTGCGTTGGCGCCAAGCCAACTGCATCGCCCTTGCTGCCACATACAAAGGTTGATACTCCGTACTAAGCGGGCTTAGTGCTTTTCTATTACCGCTATAATCAAATCAAATCAAATCAAAATATTTTTATTTCATAGGATAAAATTATCACTTGAAAACGTCACTATTATTATTAATATTACATTATAGTTTAAATTTACTGCTCATTCACAAAGCTGACTCCCCAGAGAAGAACGAGCAAGAAACTCTAGGGTTGCTCTTTTAAACAGATTATAGGTTGCGATTTGATAATTATATGAATAGACAGCTATGTCCATGCTTGCTTATCATTCAAATAGTCAGTGATGTTATAATAGCCTTTTGTTAATAATTTCTGTTTTATGATTGCTTTAAATTTATTTAAAGGCATATTTTGAATGTCTACTGGAACCTTATTATAAAAGCGTATACATTGCCCTTTGAAGGATTTACTAACTTTGTGAAGTCGGCTAACATAAATAGATAACTGGTTCTTATTCCTTGTATTAACATTGTGCCTATCACTATTTTTAGCGAATAAGGTTATATTTTTTTTTGCATACAACAAATTCTCATAAATGTATTGACATGCCAATATATAACATATAACATACGCCACAATATATAACATACGATACGTAATATAGCGAGATTTATGTAGTATGTTAGTCCATGAGTCAAGTCTGCTAACTACACTACTAACTAACAAGGCTAACAGTAATGTGCAGAGAAAATTTGCGGCCAGAGCGCCGATTAGGAGCTTGGAGCTCGGAGCTTGCTGCTCTGGTGCAGTGATTACGATTTTGCGATTTTACTAGAGGCAATTTCTGTAGACTTTTGTGCTTCTGACATTCTCATACGTTACCATGAATAAAGTGCTATAACGATAGCAACGTTATATTGAAATCTTTGACAATGTACATGGTCTTTTCCCATTATAATCTCAGCTTGATTTAGTCATTAGTATCATGTATATTTCGTTACTTATTTATAGGGTAGAAAAGGATTACTTTTTGTATATTGTTTGGATTTTATATACAATACAATATATTAATTAGATAAATAAATAAATATCTTTGCACATACACACAGCGCCATCTAGGTCCACAGTAAGCATCCAGGCTTGTGATATGGATACCAGATGGTTGATAAACTACACAAATACATTTTTTGGTAAATAAATACTTACATGTATAAATGAAAAACATCCATAACTCTGGAAAACATGTCTGTAATCATCATACAAACATATGTCCCTAGCGGGATTCGAACGCGACCTTTCGGTATAGTAGCAGAGTTTCTAACCACTACACCAAACAGGTCGTCATAAACATTATTATGGCTTCACGCCCGCGGCTTCGCTCGCGTGATATTGCCTTATCGCGGACTCTTATCTCAGCTCAGCTTAACTTTGTTATTTTGTTTCATCGCTCTCTCTCTCTTCCAATTTACATTACGATCGATTCAGAGATATAGTCGTGAAAAAGTTACCAAAAATACAGACAGACAGATTTCACTTTGATATTAATGTGGAGTAAGTTCATACTTATATAATAATGTTAGGAAACTCGAGCCTATATGAATACAAATCATTTCACGTAGGTAATTAAACTCCCTTCGCTAACTGTTTTAAAACTTAAATATCTCGGAATAGGCTAATTTCCATCATGGCTAAGATTAATTCGTGAAGACCTGATTTCGAAAAAAAATCATTTCAAATCTTCAGCCGTATAGACAGATAATCCACCTCTTTGCGTCGAGGGTTAAAAAGAACTTATTATGTGTACAATATTCGGATTTTTAGGGTTCCGTAGACGAAAGCCAAACGCTGCCACAAAGCTTTAGCAGCTTAACCGTTGAATCTAATTTTCATGTTTTTTGCCGACCTGAACTCGAGTAAAGTGAAAAATTTTACCCCTACAAGAAAAGTAGTGGAAAAGTAAGCTTCTTTTTCCAAAATTTTGTTCCGAAGTATTTTTTAACGTCTGCTGTATGCTTTATCAGTAAATACCAATATATACCAATATACATTTAAACTAACTCTTTTAACTTAATTTCGCAGTCAAATCGTAGCACAGACAAGTCCTGCACCTTACCCGGAACCCTAAATGTGCGAAGCCCGACAAACACTTGGCCGATTTTTTATACGATAATGACATACAGGTGTAAATTTAAATAGATGCTTTTAGCCTTTAACAACTTATTATTGTTACTTGATTACATTTTATTAACATACGTATTAAATTACGTACCTCTTGCGCACGCATTAAATGCAACTGCTGAGCGAACAAAGCGGGTTGTAGTTTACAAAAAAATAACACTTCCGAAACATACAATTTCTGGGGTAAATGAAATATACTCAAGTAACACTTTACGTGGTTTAAGGCCCAATTTAAATAAAATTGGCATCTTGGATGTAGTTCAAAGTGATCGTTCTTTTTACTTCGCGACCAGAACCTTACATAAGTCAAGTACACATTTGCTACTGCAACATCACTAGTGTAATAAAATATAAAATGTTCACTGTTCCACTTTTATTGTTGTGTCATGCATCGTTCACTGAAAAATCGTAGTGTTTCTCTACGAAATGGAAGTCAAGGCTTTCCCTTCGCCTGTATATTTGTATCGTGTATTCGAGTCCCATTGTTTGTTGTAGCGCGCGATCCACCGCCTTCAGGCACAAGTTTCGCTTTGGCACTCGTAAATAACATTTCTCTTTCCAGGGAATATTTCAAAGCAAAGTCGTAACATTTAAAATGCACATGTAACATTAAAAAGATTCATATGGTATCGCTGTTTACTTAGATTCGAGCGGCAGTATATGTGTAATATCCGAGATAGTTAAGGTTTTTTTTTATGCACAACGGGTTTGTACTTGACCTCAATCACACCTGATGTTAAGTGAAGATGAGGTCGTGGAAGCGTATTGACCCGGAAACCCCAACACATTTGGTGGGACTGGCTATCTTATCTTTGACAACCGGAACACAACAATGCTATTAACATTGCTGCTTGGCGGCAGATTTAGATAAGATGGTGTTAGCTAGCCAGGCGGACATTTAAAATGCTCTACCACTAACCAAACCAAGTACTTAAACATGTACCCCGCTGGGGATCGAACCCGCGACCTCGGAATCGTAAACCCAATGTTGTTTACATTGAGCTACGGAGGCGCTTAGCGTAATTACGTTAGAAACTAAAACAGATTTAATTTGTGTAATTCTTGTTTATTAGTGACCCCACTGCTGATTATGGACAACTTTCCCCCACGAACCATAGCCGAATTCGATTGAAACATTTTCGAATTCCCATACAAAGTAAACCATTCCGACACCACCTTTGGTATGGCAGTCAAAGAATTTTCGGCTGAATTCGTCTATTCTAGTTAGTGGAAAGTTATTCGTAATCAAGAGTGTCGTCACCAGTTAATAAGAATTACACTAATTCAAATTCACCCTGTATATCATCACTAATAATCAGGTCGCTAGTATTATAAATTAGTATATATAGCTAGTTATTTGCAAAACATGTTTCTGACTAAAACAAGAGCCAAATGCACCTTGTTAGGCCATAGCAAACATAAACTTATACTTATATATTCATCTCACAAGTCATTTTCATGTGGTCATAAATAAATAATAAATTATCTGACTTCGGTACGTAAAAAGAATCGAATCCAGTCGTCTTTTCCCGTGGGTGCCGTTAAAGGCGACTAAGAGAGTCTCCACCAAACAACATCTACACATTTGCACGTTTTAACGGCGATGGGCTCACCTCTCACGTGTTTTTCTATTTGAAAAGGTGAACCGTGGATGTGTTTCAAGCATTAAACTTAATATTTGGATCACCTAAACGCTCATGTTAGGCATAGTTGACCACCCCAATTTGGGTAAAAGTCGTATGTATGTATAAATTTTATATATACCTAGACAATGATTTGTAATTAGGCAAATTTCTTTAGAAGAGTTAAACTAGAGCTCAATTCTAGAAAATTAAGCACACGTTAATCGCCTCGTCAAACTGGCCCGCCGGCGAATTTAAAGGAACTTTGAGGCTTATAACGCTGCTCCCAATCATAGGGCCACGCTGATCAGGTCATTATCACTTACGCCGGCCCAGCGTTGCGATTAGAGTAAATCCTTCTACTGAAAACGATACAAATCACGCCATAGTAGAGCTTTATGTCCACTTTTATAAGCTATTGATGTGTGACGAGGTTGATATTAAAGATTTATAAGACATTAAACTCTCAGCATTTGTGCCGAATGCGATTCCACTATTAATAATTTGTAAATATCAAATCCGTCCATCAATTTAAGGGTCGTGATAGCGTGTGGCTGCGTAAGTATACCATGGATCAGAAAGTCTAGTCGAACTTTTAGTAGATGCATAATGGATTAAATGGGCAGTCATACGGTGACTAACAAAATACACATTAACTCAGCGTACTGTATGTACTCGTCCGACAGGTCACGTCGCTTAGCAACGACGTGCACATCCACTGCTGTAGCACGCGTGCCGCCGTCGCGACCGTGCCCCGGTGGCATAGGGGAGAGACTCCGCCGTGCCACGAGCAAATAGAGAGGTTACTTGACGAGTTATTCCGCCCGCGTACCACGGCGAGCGTCTAAACTTATTAACTCGTACGAAGAGTGCTCCGCCAAATCGATGTCGAGAATGGAAAATGGAAATTTTTACGAAATAGACGTTTGGGCTTTTACGGCTGTTGCTGCGTGGGTCGAGAGTGGAGGGTGTGGAACGGTTAGGGGATGCTCGTTAGCCTTGTTCGTAACTCCTTTTCCGTAATGGGTTTACACGCAATCGCGTTTGTTGGAAACTAAGAGTATCCTTTTTTATTGGTTGAACATTTGTGAAGCACTAACTGCTAAGTGTAATGGTGGACATTTTGCACGAAGTGTTCTCAAACTTGCTTAATGGCGACGACTTTTTAAAACACACTCTATAGGAACTGCGTTTGCACATTACAAACAATCATCTTCTGTAAATATGAAATACTTCCAAAGAACAAAGAAATAGTTACATAATAATTCTTCACATAATTAAACCTGAGTTTAGTGCGGTGCTTATGAAAGTTTTATTTCCTGGGTCGTAGGTAGTAAATTTAACTTTGCCGGTGGAGTTACCTAAGTTCAGCTGGCACCTAATCCTGACTGCAATTATAAACCTACATAGCAGGGAGAGGAGATTTTTGCCACAGCTTTAAAAAGCAATTACATTTCCCTTCTTCTGTTTGGTTGTTTGTCCACATTGTTGCAAGTATAATGAGGGTTGTAGCGAAGTGTGAGTACCCGGGGCACCGCGGAACAATGCGAACTCCCGGCCAGTTAGATTTGTGTTAAAACATACTGAACTCTATGTTGACTGAAGTAATGTAACAGAATGAATCTCCGCACCGTATCGCTCCCAAAAATAAGGCTCCACAAATAACCAGTCAACTTTTTAACACAATTTCAGAGAGAGCAAACAAAAACGAATGAAATATAAATGAGTTACAAATTGAATTTGGAAACAATTGGAATGATCTGCGAGTCAGCCACTCGACAACTCGATAACTCGGTGAGTTGGCACTCGGTTCAAACCAACTCCGACATCAGCAGCGGGATGAATAAGACATGAAGACACAGGCACCAGGTCGTGGATATTATGCAAATTGTTTAGAGAAAAATATCACCGAGTCAGGAGCGGGTGCGACTGAGGCGCGAACTTTTGCAATACTCCCGCGCTTTGTGACGTCACGGGAATAAATAGCAGCGCCTGCTGCTAAATGATATACTGGTGACGTCGGCGCGAGTTAATTTTATACTGTCGTTGTCATCCTCCCGCTTGTTTACTCCGAACCGACGGATAAACTTAATAAGATAAGAGATGGCTTGTTCAAAGTTAAGTGATGGATTAATGGAATTAATTGATTGATTGATCACAAACTTTGTCTGAACTAGTTTGTTTTAACTTGGTTAAGTATTCGCCGATTCTTGTTATATCTTGGGAGACAGCTGCAGTTGCTTTAATAGAGTACCTCCCGATCAAGCTTGTCGAATCCACAGACGTTTCTAATTAAAAATTGAAGCGTTGGCTCAGAACGTTTTAGGAACTGTCCAATATAGGAGTAGTATTTGATGAGGCTTCAACTTGTAAAATCTAACAAAATTTGACAGATTCTATTATAGGGGTGAAACTTTCTAAGGTATTGAGTATTAAGAGGATTTGTCCCACACGGCATTCCATAGGTACCTACTAACTATCAAATCCAAATTTTCCGAAATGAATAAACTGATTCTAATGAAACTTTATACGTATAAGGAGGATAAAAAATATACTGTATTTTTCCTGTAACTATGGAAAACTTAAAATTTAGTATCAATAAAATGTTATCTACTTACTTTTTAAATCCATATATACGTCTATTTTTAAATCTATTATATTAGGTCTTTACTTATGAAATGGGAGATTTTTTTCTTCGTTAATCATAATGTACCAACTCCTACAATTCTATAGCTATTTCCAAATTTGTATTATATTTGGAAAATAGAATATATTTTCAAGGTTTTACATGAAATATTTTTTAATGTCTGAGCTAAATCACATAATAAAAAAACTTGAACACAGCTCTTTTCATGAGCTTCCCATATTATTTCTTAGATTGGCTGAAACTTTTATAAAGCGGTTACTTTTTAAAATTAACGCTGCCTATACTTAACTTAATGTTATTCGATAATACACACAAAGTTTAGCTAAATTTGGATTTGCCGTTCCCAAAAAAAAATTCAAAACTGTTTGTATGGAGAAAACAGTCTTAATGAAATTCTTCATACAAAACGCCAATTTCATAGGTAAGGACCTAATACATAAAAAATTAATTAGAATTATTTTATTCATTTTGAAAAATTTAACTTCAAAGTTTGTTATGGAATACCGTGCGTCATAACATACTTGACTATCATCAGCTACAAGATTGAAAAGCCTGACTGGATTTACAGCGGCGTAATAATATTTTGTGCTGCCTTTGTCAAACTGCTATGTACAGATTTTGCGTGAAGTTGGAATCTATATTAATTCTGTGACATAGGCTAACATAGAGCAAAATTATTTAGAGATTATAAAATTTGACTAAATGGTGCCAAACCAAATTGTTCTCGAACCTCACTTTTTGAATTATTAGGCATGTACAATTGTTGGGTTTGCTATCACTGAGGTACCGTTGGTGTTATGAAATATTTATTCACTAGAATATGGTCCAACAATTGATCTTTAGATATAATACAGCTCGTTCGCATATTCTGCCATTTATGGCGTGCAAATATCATTGTCTTAAAGCATTATATTTAATATATAGTAAATTATTAAACAAGTTATAGTATTCACATGTTTTACCGTGATTAATGGCAACATCCTGCCTAATCAAATTATTCCATCCGCGGTCTTTGATCAATGTGTGTCACCACTGGTGACTTATGACTTAACGTGATCTCTCACTTTGGGCCTCGTCAGAAGGCTTAAGATCACGCAAAGAGTTATGAAGATGGCGATGCTCGGTGTTGCGCTACGTAACAGAATCGGGAATGGACGAACGAAAGTCATCGTCATAGCTCAGAGAATTAGTTGAAGTGACAGTCGGCAGGGCATATAGCCCAAAGAGGTTACTAACGTTATTACTACTTACTACTAAACGTTTCCCAAAGTATCACATGCCAAAGTATGTTTCCCAAATTTTCATTTGGCAAAACAACTTTTCGCAATTTTACAGTTATTTTCGGCAATTTATTGTTTAACAATTTTTTTTTATATGAGAAGGCGACAAACGAGCATGCGGCTCACCTGATGGAAAGCAATCACCGCCGCCCATAGACACCCGCAACACCAAAAGGGTCACAAATATTTACATGGCAATGTTTCATTTTACCAAGTATTATGTAGTCCAATATGGTTTGGCATAACATGCTCTTTCCAAAATATTGCATTAAGATCCAATATTGAAAATATACTGCTGCATGGATGTTTGTTTCACTTTGGACAAATATTTAAGGTAAGAAGTTATATAATAATTATATTGTTATTATACAAATCAATTCCGGCGCTTCGCCGGCCCAGCGGCTCGCTTCGCTCGCTCGACTCGCGCCTTTTTCTGGCTAAGTCAGTAGAGTATTTAAGTTCGATCAAAACCTTTAATAATAATAAAATTAAGATATTAAAAAAAAATTTACCACAATCTCACCTGGTGATGACGATATAGGCGAAGGTGGAGCACGTGATCCAATAACTGTCTATTCAATAGACTTCAAGGTCCGAAGCTAATGAACTCCTGAGAAGATGTAATTGGAAAACGTCCCAAGTTCACCGAAACTTTGTCTTCCACAGACTATCAAAAACATTAATCCATCTTGCTCTCAGTTCTACTAAATGTATGCTGACGAAATTCATCCCGATATTGGTATTGCATGAATGCGCAACCACAAAGGCATTTGTAGCAAAAGTGGCTTATATATCGGCATGTTTAGTTTATGCAGTCGGAATATCAGAGCGAGTTTCCAGTGAAATCCAAGCAATTACGTGATCATGGAGCCAATCGCGTCGACAATCGGGCCTATTGTGGAAATTGCTCCGCCCCCCTCGCCCCGCTGACTCGTAAGTTTAATTAGTAATTAAATTACAGTGTATTACAGGAATATGTGTAAATTGATAGTATTTAGTAGAGAACGTCAGGTATTAATAACAGTGGATGATTCAGTTCAGCTAAAGAGAGCAATGATTTTATTGTTACGTATCAAAAATAGCAAAACTTGTATGCCGTATTTTTAGGCCAAGTGAGGTAAATAACCAAATTTTATTGGGACTTATGGGCTTATTAAATAACGGGACACCCCACGAAAGGGAAAAAATAAGATATCAAGTGGTAGTTGATTTAGAATCCGATGTGATAATGTTTCAGAGGTCTGCGATGCTTCATACAATGCGCATGGCGGTGTGGGAGCACACCCACATGTATACTTACATGCCTGTACGTGTAATGCATGGTTTGCAATTTCTACATACGAAGCCCCCGTGACCTCAGTCGTCTCCGGGGCTCCGTATGTGTCGCAAGTAACAATATCAGTGTACGTATATAGATAACCTATATGTAACCGTAATCGTCGTTTACTCCAATATACGGTGGTTGAAAGTGCATCTACGTTTGATTTCCACACCCCTAAAGCACCCTACACACAATTACCTTCTGAGAACATTATGGACAATGAAATAGTGTCTCTACAATGAACTGATAATAACATACTACCAAAGCGGCATTCTTGTTCTCAAGAATTTAATGATTTTGCCTTCGATTCGCTAAGATTTTTTTTTTTCATTTATATAATAGGACCACAAACAAGTTCACAATATATTGTCATATATAGAATACAATATATAAACTATACTAACTAACTATACAATATATAAATATATAAACAACTTAGACTAAACAGACATTAGTAATTGTGAACCCAACATCATTGGTCACAACGTAATTGTCATGTAATAATATAATAATGTGAGGCCTAATACAGCAAACTGTCAACCAACTACAGAAACTTAAGTTATATAGGTGGAGTCTAGGTGGCGTATACAGGGCGTCCCAAAGTTATGGGACATGAAGGGGAAGTACCTTAAATATCGTAGATAGTGAATTTTGCTCAAAGAAGACTTTATGTTATTTTTAAAAGTTAGTAATTCTGCATTCATAGATTTTCTAAAAATTATTTGCTTCGGCTGGGAATCGAACCGACTCAAATGTGAAAAAAAAAACACCCTACTTTTATGATGCCAATCGAAAGAATAGCTAAAAAATAATAACTCTGCCTAAGTAACATAGTATTTTAAAAGAAAGGAACAACGTGAAATTAATCATTTTAATCAAATAAAAAACATACATGAAACTGCCGTAGTCAATTAAGTAGGTATTTTTTTGTAAATTAATTAATTAAATGCTCAAAATGTGATCCCTCTTGTCTTACGTCAATATCCGAAAAACAAACGCTCGCACATACTGTTCCATTTTCAAATTTAAGAACAACATTTAAAAATATCACTTCTTTTTAAAATATCTTAAAAAGTATGCATTCAAACAAACGCTGTCATAAACTGTTCCATTTTCAAATTATAAATTATTTATTTTTGTTTTTAATTTGCCTTCTGTCTAGCTTACAGAGGACGTATTGAAATACAAGTTTTATCATTTCATCTACACGTGCACTTATAATAAGGAAAACTATGTTAGTACCTATTTTATGAAGTGGGTACTTATTTACGAATAATCAATGCTATCTTTGGAATGATAATATCGCTACTTTTCGAACGTCGTCGGCAATAAATAACTTTCTTGAAATTTGACTCAATCATTTTATGTTGTTCCTTTCTTTTAAAATACTATGTTACTTAGGCAGAGTTATTATTTTTTAGCTATTCTTTCGATTGGCATCATAAAAGTAGGGTGTTTTTTTTTTCACATTTAAGTCGGTTCGATTCCCAGCCGAAGCAAGTAATTTTTAGAAAATCTATGAATGCAGAATTACTAACTTTTAAAAATAACATAAAGTCTTCTTTGAGCAAAATTCACTATCTACAATATTTAAGGTACTTCCCCTTCATGTCCCATAACTTTGGGACGCCCTGTATACATATAATCCATGAAATACATTTATGTATTAATACAAGGTGTTTTGAGTTGTGTCACTTGTGTATTATTATGAGTTTGTGAAATGTAAATTTGTTATATTTGACGTAAAATAATATGGTTTGTGTGCAATTATTTAGTTTGATAAGGTGGACTGGGTATCCGATAATATAGCTAAACGGTATGTAATAGACTTTTTACTATGATACTATATAATATAGATAACGCAGGTGCAGATTTCAGTAGTATATTTTCCTAATTGGGGGATAGTAGGTAAGTTAAGTAGTAAGCGTGCCAGGTAACTAATGCTATACGGATTGCCATTGCTATACAGGGTGTACCATACTATGATAAGATGAAGATCAAGAAGGTCAAATCAACCTAAATAACATTCTAATATTTTTAACTTAAGAATTCTTTTACTTGAAAATGTGGTAGAAAATGTTCTTCTAAATTTTGCTTATGTGGTTAGACACTATATTCCGCAAACCGTGTTTAAGTACTGCAGAAAATTTAAGAGGCAGTTCTCATCAATCAAAAGCTAGGTACAAACTTTTATGTGTTCAAACGGTACAAACGTTCAATTCGCTAAAAAATTGTTATGCGCCCAAAAATTTGTTCCATACGTTGATTTAAACCACCGCTTAAAATATTCTCAGGTAATTAAAAACATACATACATACATACGTCACGAGCTTTATCCAAAATATAGTGGTGGTCAGAGAAAAGTTTTATGCTTGTAACAACATCCATGATTCACCTTATGAAATATACAGAAATGCACACGTGACAGGGGGTGAGCACATCGCCGTTCAAACGTGCAAATCTATAGATGTTTTTTGATAGAAAATCCTTTAGTCACCTTTTACGACACCCATACAAGAGACGACCCTATTTAGAGGTTCTATTCTATTTGAGTGCCGAAACCACACAGCACAATCACAGTATACTGACGTCACAATAACAGACCACAACACACAATAAAGTACACTTTCAGCAGCCAACTCGTGTCACACTACGTCACTGCACAGACCAACACAACAGGTATTGATGGCTCGGCCTCCACCCCCCGTTCTCCGCCACAGTCCACCACTCCGGCCCTGTCGCTGAGATCGGCAGATTGATTACCCCCCCGACCCCCCTTCAACACGTTGCGGGGAATGGATACCCATCATTAACTCATTCTGGGACAAGGCAGTATCCGTGCTAATAAAATCATGGTGATAGATGATGTTTTCTTAACACTTGGTGTTCGGTAAGATATTGTATATTGTTTACTTTCCCGTTTTGAATCATTTTTGTTACAATTATGAAATTTTGATAGTATACAAGCTCCTAATTGATTATTCCCGATCCAAACACGTGAGTGTGGTCCGAAGTATTTGAAGAATTTTGTTCATAAAAACAGTTATGAAAACGCCCACAATTTCAGTGCTGCACCGAAAGATTTTGCCGAAGGATCGGTGTTCTTAATAAGATTTTTATTAGCTTCACATGTAACTGACTAACAAATTTTGTAAATCAATTTTAAGCTACTCCTAATTGTCGTATCGAAATGAAACTTAGTGTGTATATGTAGCTCGGATGACATTACTTTAATTTGGTATCTTGGAGTTGATCTGATGGAGCCAGGAGATGCATGGTAGAACTCTTCTGTGGCTACTAGTAAACCCCTCGATATGTTTTGACTAGTCCAATATATTACACTTTGTGTCGAGGGTGTGATGATGGTGAATGGTGGAACGGTAGCGCGTTTTTTAAGTTTTTTGTTATTTTTATAAATATTTTTTTGTTTTTATATTTTAGACCTACACAATCACATGTTTATTGGAATTGGACTAATAAATTAAGATCTTATATAAGATATTGTTTCGGAGATAATTTGTTAAAGAAATTTTAATTACAGTCAAGTACTGGTAATTTTCAGCAGGGTTAATCAAATTGGCAACACTAATACAGTTCTGTCACTACTCGCCTTGGCTAAAACTACACTTGCATTGATTGAACATTGAGCGCCTGATATGCGTTCACAACCTCGAAGTTTTTTTTTATGATTAACAGGATTCTGGATACCAAACATATTTAATAAAAAAATTGTATTCTAACCTTACAACCACACAATTTTGACACAGCAACTTCAGAGTGTTTTTCAAGCATGGATTTTAATTGTTAAAAAATTGCAACATCATACTTCGAGGTTCAGAATTGTTGAGTTGTGTCAGCCGAACGTCATACTCTGAGGATCGAAACGGCGTTAGAGTGGAAACATGCACTCTGAGCGTCGGTTATGAAAGCAGCGCTGACATTCAACTGGCACAAACCTATGAAGTGAAGGTACAATTTTTCATCCATGCAATAATATCGGGCCCCTTGAGAAGCGGGTGAATAAAGTCTTAAAGGTCGGTAAGATAGCCAATTAACCAAATATATGGGTTTTAGGGTCAGTACGCTTCCACCTTCGGCCTCATCTTCACTTAACATCAGGTGTGATTGAGGTCAAGTGCTAACCCGTTGTGTATAAAAAAAAAGTTAGTAGTGGTGTCGATATACGTTCGATCTATTTTCGGTATTAAGATCTCGAGATTTAGAACATATTATATATGACTAACTTTTATACTGCTATAAAAAATATATAATAAAAATAAAAATAATTAAATGCTAAAATAAAATAATTAAAGTTTAATAATTTTCTTCTTTCGCGATTAATCTCATGAAAGTGCAAACTAAGTTAAAACTTCCGCAGACTAAGTTGAAGTTATCTAAATCTGCCGCCCAGCAGCATTGTTAATAGCATTGTTGTGTTCCGGTTGTCAGAGATAAGATAGCCAGTCCCCCAAATGTGTTGGGGTTTCCGGGTCAATACGCTTCCACCTTCGATCTCATCTTCACTTAACATCAGGTGTGATTGAGGTCAAGTGCGAATCCGTTGTGCAAAAAAAAAATACAATTTAATAATTGGAGAGAGTAAGATTTATTTCCAAAGTTATTCTAACGACAAATATGTTTACAGGTTGTTCTGGAAATCTTCAACTAGCGGTTGATTTGCCAAAGATTTTTGGAAGGTTTTCCAATTCCGACCGAGCTCCGCTCCGCTGGCGGCCCGTCCCGCCCAATCGGCACGGATAGTGGTTCCGCCGCATTCATAGCGGATCGTAAATTAGCTGCAGCCTCATTGGCGCACAATAAAACGCACGGGAGGAGTTTTCAATGGCGCTGGCGATTGTTCCAGCTAGTTCACTTTAGCGAGAATTGCTCTTTGTTCGGGAGCAATGAACTCCTTGCAAGCTCTGGGAATGGAGGTATGAATCAGATTAAGCTAAATTTCATTTTCATGTTTTTTCTCCCTCTTTGAAGTTTTTATTTGATAAAATAGATAATAATCATAACTTGACGTGATAATAGATAAATATTATGACGTGAAGGAATTTATCTGAGCCAAGTTTTGAGATCGTTCATAACAGTGAACAATCAAAAGTTCTTTTATAAAATTTCTTATTAATTTCCTCGGAGGCTGTCGGGTTGTATCATCTATTAAAAGTTGTCTGACCTAATTCTGTTTTACAACCTCCCTTTAGTGATTTATCAAAACCTTAAAGGATACATTTATCTTAAAACTTGAACTCCAGCAAAAAAAGTAGAAGAATTAAAGATAACAAAGCGCCCCGGCTACGGCGAGGGGGCTTTCAAAATATTTCCTCAAAAATATGGAACAATAAAGATCAGTATAATTTTGTTGCTGGGGCGAGCTCAGCAGAATAGTTAATTTCGGAAGTTTCGGGGACGAGGGGCATTAAAAGTTTTTCTTGCGGAAATATCGAAATATCTGCCGGGTTCTTGCAAGTCAGCCTCGATCACGTGGGCCCGATAAACATGGCTGCGAAGCGACTCGCGCGCACTACCGTCGCACCCACCACTTCATCCGTTGCCACATCGCTATGAATTGCAGAACTTTGCTATAATATAGATAGGTGTGTCTACCTTGGTACCCTGGTGCTTGGGCACTTTGGTATGGGACGCAACTTGTGCGGATACTTTGGCACCGTCCCATATGTAAGGAACTGCGCAAAGAGCTGGAACCGAGGCTGAACAAGCTCAAAGTAATAAGCGCCGTAACTATGCGTCAATCTCTATAAACCACGAGTTTGCGGCGCTTGCAGGGGAGACTTTGGGCCCGTGGTCTTCTGACACGAAACAATTTGTAAAGGATTTATCCGTTAGACTGGTCTACGCCTCTGGAGATGTGAGAGCTGGTGCCTACTTTGCTCAGCATCTAAGCTTATGCATTCAGCGGGGCAATAGCGCTAGCGTACTAGGTACTGTGCCTCACGGAAGCGAGTTGGACGGCGTATTTTAAATTGTGTTTTATAAATTTGTTGTTTCATGTATATACCTAATTAAAGATAGGTGACATTTTAATAGTTATCTCAATGGTGAACATAAATCGGCAGCAATGAAACGAGAATATCAGGAAAATGGTCTTTATTAAAACCTCTTTCAATCGATGAGAGTCATCGGAGTTCACAGATATCGACGACGATCGCTAATATTTACAGTTTTAGATCTAAAAATGTTTGCCTATATATACAGAGTCATACAATTTTATTGATTCTGAAACTTGAAATTGTATATTATATCGATCAATCTAAGTATGTTTAAAACTAAATACTTAACAAACCTTTTCAGAGTTTACTAATTAAGATTTCCATTTACGATAAATACTTTTGGAGTACACTCCGAACTTAATTCGTGAACATTACTGACTATCACGATAACTTTAAAGATTAAACAGTCGTAAACATTAGAATAGAAACATAAAACAAAGATACTAACCATTTAGTAAATTCGAGAGAAGTTTCAACATAGATAAAATGTGAACGCATTAACAGATATCCAACCCAATGTAACCGAACCGATTTGAAATGTGATACTAAAGCCATATATTGGTCAGGAGGTAGATACATACACGAGGGCTCGGCCTTCGGTCCGTACATACGAAGATAGGTACATAGAATATCGTCTACATGAAGAGCGGCGCGGCGTCGAGGAGCTCGAGGCATGCAGCAGCGCACCGACCCGTGCCGACACACTTCCCCTCCCCCACTCAAACCGTCCCAGCTAAATCACACTAATCACTTCCAGCACTGAGTGTTCCCGCTCACATCTCGCACACGGTCTCAGAAGTCATCTACACAGAGATCTCTTGGATTTGGACGCGTTTTTTTGCGGGCGCCGCGGCGGTGTTCGGCCTCTCTTTTAATTCTGACTCGCTGCTGCGCTGTGGAAATCGATTGCTAAGTTAGATTGGGAGAGGAAAGTTTCGCACGTACGAGATGTTCCGTCAGTGCGATTACATCGAAAGATAACACGGGCTACAATCGAGCAGAAACTTTCTGCCCCTTGATAGATATCCTTGCTTTTTAAAGTTATTATAACTGCTGCAGATCGTGCAAGTTTTGTTAGCTGGCAATTGTTAATTTTCAATCGAACTATGGAATAGTATAGAGCTTGAAAGTACATAGAACATGATAGATAGATAAGCGTTTATTTGCATCCATATACACACCTGTACCAAATTTTACATATAAAAAATATAGGTAACTAAAACAATAAAACACAAGTACGGAAACAACAAATATTATGTGTGTGCCGCAGTATACAAAAAGGCTACAGCTCAGTGTATGGATTTGCCCGAGGCGGGTAAAACATTGGTATTCTGTTGAAACCTGAGGGTTGGTCTAGCACAAATGGAATTTTGAAATGTGTTTGGTGTTATCAAATTGAAACTAACGTTATTGATAACTGAATATTGTGTAAGATTATTCACGTAACATATTGGATTCAATTAATAAAATATACCTAATTAAGTTATTGAACCAATTATTAATATTATAGAATAAATTGATAATCAATGAAAAATTAACAAATTATTGCAATTTTCGATTTTATATTCTATACATTTCGATTTGTGATGCCCACATGAATAGAGTTGGCAGTTATCTCGACGTAAACTTTGAAGGATAGAAACTGTTGGATATTATTACCTTAAGCGTGCTTTTCCGCGGCGAAGGGGCTGCCAAAGGATCGCTGTTCAGCGAACTAGCGGCACATCGACTATTGGTGCTACCTGTGACCAGTAATATTAGATTATGTAAATGTTACAGAATTTATGCTACCAGCGATGTTAATAATAGTAGAGGTACAAAGGAAATTTAATAGGTACGTAATGAATAGACCATCACCGCATTTATCTGTAAGACTTGTTTCAAAGCGACCCAAAAGGCGAATAAAGGTTCACCACACAAGAGGATGTTTTTCATTCGACAAGACTTTATTCATTTGGAAAATGTCGCGTAGAATTACGATCTTGTTAGTCTGAATGAGATGGCAAAATTAGGTCGCAAAAACGTTACGTGAGCGTTAATTAGCAAAAAGTGTATTTGTGTTCAAAACAGCTGAGCGCATTGAAGCTTCGAGTTTTCTATTTGAATAAACAATATTTTTTGTCGGTGTTATTTCGGAGCGTGGAAACAAAACCGCTCAGTAAGTGAAACTTAGTTAGCATAAACGAGAGGCAGCCGTTCGATACCGGGCGTGCTATTGATTTGTCTCTTGTTCGTAGTAACTTTAGCCGATGTATCCCTCTCATTCCCTCCCAATACAACCCTGCATGAAGTATGGATATTGGTGCCAGGAGAGTGTCGGGATAGCGAGTTAGTGACCTCGACATGTCGCCTACATTTCCCACTTTATACAAACATGACTTTGCAAAATTAAAAGCGGGGTCCAACAATTTTCGGAATTATTACATAAAAATTGACAAACTCGACTCGGGATTCGGGAAAAGATTGTTGCGTATTACCAATTATGTTACTGCACTTAGAAAAGCGATTGAATTACTTATAAAATCAATTGCTTTAATTTTAACTGCATATCTAAAAATAACATCGTATTTTTTCCATTTAAGACTTTCTTCAGTAAAATAAAACTCTTCAACACAGTCCGTAATTGCGATAATATCTAATATTAAAAAAATACCTCCGGGACGGACAGCACTTTCAAATTGATTTGAAATGATTGATTACTGTTATAGTTGTATCAGTGGAAACGGTTTTGGTTTTCGATATATCTATAATAGTTCCTTTTATTATAACAGTTCCATTTATGTTCTCAAATTGATATGAAATTGAAATAGTTATTGCAAGAAACAGTAAAATTCTGTAAAAAATCATAGCATGATTACTATGCCTGCTTAACAAATATGCCACCATAGCCTTCAGTACAACAATCTTTACATTATTAACTCTCAGATCCATATAACGGATTGCATTTTATCCTTCTTAAGTCTCAGAATTCCAGGGCGGAGATTTCCGTATGAGAACAGCAATGAAAGATTTCAATCCTGCATAAAATAGGGGACGGTGTCGTTCCGAAGTTAAAATATAATTTCGAAAATAAATATCGACCAATGATATAATGCTCAAAATTTGAATTGAAATATATTTGGTTCGATAAACAAAATACAAAAATATACCTCTTAAATATTATTCCGAAATAGTCATTATGATTATTCGTACACAATAAAGTCCTAAAACCAATAGTTCCTAAATTAGGCACAATACGATAAAGTGTACTGAATGACAACTGTAAAAGGTGACAATTGACTTATGAAGCATAAATTTACTTATTGTGAAAGTAAAGACAAAAAGGGTATTAACAGAGTTTCTAAATATATCCACCATTTAGATGATTTAGGTGTGTATTTTAATTTAATATTTCAGCTAAACATTGTTTTTGCAATTTGAAATGATGCTACAAAGCACTTAGGAGCAGTTACGAAAACGTTTTCACATTTCCACTTAAGATATTTCATGCTGGAATCAGCGCTCAAAATTCAGATCCTAAATAGAGATGGGTATCACCATCCACATACCTTCTCGCCTGGGACGACGGTGCGCATTGCGGCGCCGGCCCCGCTGCAGGTAGATGCCGGCGAAGACTAGCACGTTGAGCGCCAGCAGGAAGCACCCGGCGCCTACGGTGACGCCCAGTGCTACCGTGTAGCTGATACAAGGAATGATCTATTAAGTTAGGTTTGAACAGATAGATGCTAACGAGGATCTACCATTCAATGCGATGGTAGCTGACACAAGGAGTTAGTCTTAGAACGTGCTAAATGCCCGCGAAGACGACCCACTGGCACCATTTACCTATACCAAATTTATAGATACTATAAAACAGAAACTTATTAAGAAAGCATATTATAAAATATCAGATTATTTAGATGATAAACAATCATGGACATAACCAGCCCGTTCGCATAACCAGGCTATTTCACAATTAATAATGAAATATTATTTTTTTTTCTTTTTATTTTTTTATATGAGAGAGCGGCAAACGAGCATGCGGGTCACCTGATGGAAAGTAATCACCGCCGCCCATGGACACCCGCAACACCAAAAGTGTCACAGATGCGTTGCCGGCCTTTGAGGAAGGTGTAGGCATTATAATATAAAATAATAATTAATAATTTTGTAATACAAAAACCTGTTTTTTTTCTTGTTTGTTCTTCTCAGGGGAAAATTGCCTTTTGAACAAGCAGTAGCTTTAAAAATGTAAAATCAGACTATTTTAAATGTTGTGTACCTACAAAATAAAGCATTTTTGATTTGATTTGATTTAGCTGATAGAATGACTTAATATATTAGGTTAGGTTTATAAAGGTTAAACCCGTATAGCTTTACACGTATAACTTGCATATCTTACATATACAAAAACATATTCCATATACAATGTGTCCCGGAGAGAAGTGACCAGCGGGCGTAGTTTGAAAATTTATACAAAATTATCGATAAATCATTTAAATTTAGAGACCTAACTGCTTTTGTTTTTTAAAAATTGTTAATCCTTTTTTTTTAATAGACATGTCTGACCTTCTGCACTATTTTAGTCATAATTTCTTTGTTTTTACGTCTTTCCCAATTCTTTTTTTTTTAATTCAGTGCTGTTATTATTATTCATCAAATTAAGTTATGAAAATTATCCCAAAACAAATAAATAATTTATTAAAAAAGAAATAAACTTAAAATTCGACCAACAAAACTGTATTTCTTTAAGTTTAAAAATAAAAAAACGAAAAATGTCCCTATAACATCATGTTTTTTTTTAATTATTATGATACTACATGATATTCTCTAAAATATCCTCGAACAATGTTTTTAGTTATTTCAAATAAATGTGAACGTACGAGACATTGAAATTGACCTTTTATGCTCCAGTAACTAGATAGAGATAAGTTTAAAAAAATGAAAGTAATGTTTTAAGCAGTTTATTTGCACATTTAAGTGTTTTGTTATTACAATGAATCATTTTGATTTTAACATGATAGTTTAATAATAAATAAAAGATACTTAATTTGTTAAAATGGTTGTTTATTAAGAAAAATCAGGTAATTAATTAATTATGTTTTCAAAATGACCGCCGTCAGCGGTTATGCAGGCCAGGGCCCTAAATGACATCCTTAGTCACTTCTCTCCGGGACACATTGTATATTGTTCTCATACTATCTACATTAATCCAGCAATGTTGATTTTTTTTATTTGTGCCGCACTTGATTCTCCTCGGGTAATAGCTGATAATCAGTGTTTTGTTCGTTGAACAATCTAATACACTGAGCTGTGACCCATTTGTCCTGCTGCAGCACACAAATGCTTTAGTAAGAAGGGTTATTACAGGATAGATGATTATTTAGGCGATAAGGAGGTCTGGTGTTAGCTGGTCGTTATGTTAATTGCTATTGTTTTGTAATATGTTATATAAAATGTAATATTATTGTAAAGGTGGAAACTAATTGAAAAGATGTGTTGTTGCTGAGTTTGCGAAGCGATGTAGTTTTAAAAAAATAACATGTTGACTTTCAATAAGGCATATTTTTGTATCCTACATTGAATAAAATATTTTTGATTTTTTTGATTTTGATTTTGTTATAAGTACACATATTCTTTCGCTAGTATTTACCTTCTAAATTTTATAGAAATACTCTCAAAACTTGTGTGACTGAAGTAACAAATAAACGCTTTTTCTTATAGTGTAAGGAATTTGAACATTATAATTTACAGTAATTATTAAAAATAAGGGGGAGGGAGGCCTTTGCCCAGCAATGGGACAGTATGGGCTCTTAATAATAATATAATGTAAGATAATATTGCCATGCCCCAACGGGGCGTCACAAATATATATTTAAGACCTAGTTTTATTCGTAAGCATGTACTGTATATTTGTGATACTGCAATAAACATACTGAATATAATAATAATTAAAAATAAAAATCATGAATCCGGACTGCGACAAAACAATAGAAAAAAAAAAACGAACAAACCTCTTTGCGCAATGCTGAATGAATCAGATTCAGATGACAAAAACAAATTCCACACAACACAAACAAAGTTCACGTAGCGCCTAGATTACTGATTACTACAAAACCCAGACTGATGCATTATCAAGCAATGATATCATGTATGTATCTCCTACATCCGAGAAAGGAGACGCAAAAAACCTAATTAATAACGATAGCGAAGCATCTGTTTGACAAACGGCTGCCATTTGCTCGGGCAGAGACTGTCCAGTTAATTCTGTGCCAAGTTCGAGCCATCCATTACCACTATCAGTCGAAGGCAGTCGTATAGTATGAGGACAAGTGGTGCTTTGAGTATAGAAATAAATTGATGACACAGTTTGGTTTGAATAGTGTTCCACGACTACAGAGTTGATTTCGACTAGTAAGTTCAGCATACTGTCAGACGCTTACCATTAGCGGGATAGGATATAAAGAAATGTGGTTGTTGTTTTGTAAATTAAAATTATTAGCGAGTGGATGGCAAAAACGTCAAATTCTTGAGGACCAGAATGTGGCCACGCATACAGCATTGTCTGTGGCATCGTAGAGGTCCTGTAGCATACATCAAAGCAACATTAACAAAAAAAGGTTAATACAAAATTAGTGACTACTTCAATGACAAAAACGCTTGATATACTTCGCTCAGCTCCCAAAAATTATAAAAATTGTATTAGTTGTATACTTTTATATATATATATATATATATATATAAAAAGAAAAGAAAATGATCCTGTGGGTTTCTTGCGCCGCTTCTTTTCCCACAGATGATTTCCCTTTCCGAAGCGGTGGTAGCTTGGTCATATTGACTGACCGAAAAATGCTTAGCCCTATTTTTATTTCCAATAGATTTAAATTGACATTCAACAAATGATATCATGTATCGTACGTTGAAATAAATGCTTGAAGTTTGAAGTTTGAAGTTATAAGTGTGACACGCAGGGCAGCATAGAAGATGCACCATAGTTTGTGATGTATCACCGCACAAGCACCGGTTATCGTCCGTGTAGTTCCACATTATGTGCTGGTTTAAATATAAGGTAGGGCTCAGTGCGTATTGCCCGCGTAGCCAGCCAATGAGATATTTGTAATGCATGCAGGAAAAGCATGACATTTGGAATATAATATTGAAAATTGAAAAACTGAAAATTATTTATTTTCCCAGAATATAGGGCCTTATTTTTTGTATTAAAATAAGGTCCATTACATAGGCCAAAAAAAGGCCTTTTAAGGCCTATCTGATTATAACTACCTATTATTAATTAATTATACAATTTTAAATAACCCAACTTGCAAGGAATGTTTAAAAATTGTCAACATTACAAAATTAATGTCAAATCTTCAAATGTATGTCAAAATTATAGAGAATTAGAAAGAATGGCATAATCAATAAAAAGAAAGAAAGAAAACTTTGGCTTTTTGGCGGGAACTCGGCGAGTGAAGTTGCATTTTTCTTTATAACTGTTACAATTTGTGCATTCTAACTTTTGAAGCTTAATAATGGCAGAATATTGTGCAGCAAACGTTAGTGATGATTTACAAGTGAAGGGAAGTGTAAATTAAAGTGCGTAACGGAGCTTTCGGGTTCCCACAAGAAGCCGCCAAAATCTTTTGTAAAGCATTCTGCCACTTTACTGAAGAATGACTTGACCGTGACTAGACTCTGTATACGCCAAGTATACGACGAATTACTTGTTTTGACTGAGACTGACTTATAAACTGAAGAAATAAGACATGGCTGTTATGGGCTAGATCCCTTTGCCTTCTCCGAGAGGAGAGAATAAAACGAAAAAAGAAAGAAAACTTCTTGACACACTTTACTTTACGGTTTACATCTAGGTAGTTTGAAATCAAAGTCCACTTTTAAATCAATGTCAGTATACACAATATTCACAAAGAAATTAATGAATGTGGGTCAACAAAAGCAATTTCAAATAATATAAAAAAAATCGATCAAAATTTCAACCACAATTTATACAATATGACATTCAATCATGATCAACTGACTGACGTACTTAAAATAGGTCAGGTGATGTCAACCACTAACCGACGAACCGTGTATGAAACATTTGATGGGAGATGAAGAAGCAAAAGTAGTATGTCGGGATCGTTGTAAGTGGAAATATAATAGTCTCTGCCTACCACCAACGAGAGACAGATGTGATTATATGTGTTAAATAATGATACTAGTGTCAAATCTAAGTCATATGTATATTATTAAATTTAAATCAAAATCAAAATCAAAAAATGCTTTATTTTGTAGGTACACAGGGTACACTTAAAATAGTCAGATTTTACATTTTTAAAGCTACTGCTTGTTCAAAAGGCAATTTTTCCCTGAGAAGAACAAGCAAGAAACTCGAGAGGTCGCTCTTTTTAAAAAAAGGTTTTTATATTACAAAATTATTATTTTATATTATAATATTTCATTATTAATTGTGAAATAGCCTGGTTATGCGAACGGGCTGGTTATGTCCATGATTGTTTATCATCTAAATAATCTGATATTTTATAATATGCTTTCTTAATAAGTTTCTGTTTTATAGTATCTTTAAATTTATTGAAAGGAAGATTTTGTATATCAACAGGAACTTTATTGGAAAAGCGTATACATAACCATTTGAATGAATTACTGACTTTGTGGAGGCGACTTATGTGACCTGCAAGTTTATCTTTATTTCTTGTATTGACATCATGTTTATCACTATTTTTCCCTTAAGCTTAAGCTGGTGCTTTATATTTAGCATTATATTTAGCTCCGTAACTTTAATTTACTTTTGTCCTTTTGAGGATGTTATTTTGAACGAAACTAATTAAAGTGACAGGACTAAAATGTAATGTGGTCCTTTTCGTGTTCTCCTAATTAGAAAAGGATAAGACTTATGGCACTGAATCGACACCACTATCGTACCTAACATGTGTTAAGAACGCCGAACGCGTTCCAACCTGAAATTGATTATGAATTTGCTTTTGGCGGGATTCGGCGATGTTGCGTTTTCTCTTGTATTTCCTGAGATTTGTATATTTTGAGTTTTGATGTGTAATTCAACAGCATCCGTCTTACACGTCGCACTGTTGGGGCACAACTTCCTCTCCCTGGGCGACGATATGGGCCATAATGCTCCATGCGGGCCCAGTGCGGATTGATGAATTTGTGTTAGTAGCCACCTGATAGTCAGTGTTTTTAAGCCGCCCTTGTAGAGCACGGACTAACGACTACATTCAATTAAAAACATCCAGGACCTCCTATTTAACGTGTCCTCCGAAGCACGAAAACAATCGTATTAAAATGCCAGTGGCCACCCATCCAAGGACTGATCGCGCCAGATATTACTTAGCTTCGCTAATCCAAAACAAATAGCGAAGACAACTGCACCACGGGGGCTTCTTTCTATGTATTGTGAAATATTGTGCAGATCGGAGCTTCGGTGGCTCAGCGGTTAAGACGCGGTCTTCAAATTTTGGAGGTCCGGGTTCGATTCCCAGACAGGCCATGTACCAATGAGTTTTTAATTTAATTTAATTACTTATGTGCATTTATCCGACTGCTTTTAAATGGTGTAGGTGAAACATCATGATGAAACCTGCATGCCGGAGAAATAAAATTCTAAGGCTTGTGGACTCCCCAACACGCATTGCGCCAGCGTCGTGGACTATGACTCATACTCCCTCATTATACGAGGGAAGGCCTAGTTCCCTGCAGGGGGATGTTTACGGGCTGAGATGATGATGATGATTGTGCAGAAAAAATAAGTGATGGTGCATACGTGAAGGGAAATGTAAATGTAAGTGGATGACTAAGCTATGCTGAAGAGGCACCGCCAAGATCTTCCAGGCATAGTCACCTAACTGAAGAAAATATAAATAATTCACCAGAAATGTCACCACCTGATGATTGCTAATAGAAATAGGAGAACTGATATTAGGAAGGAAGGAATGACTGAGGTCAAGTACGAATCCGTCGAGCATAAAAAAAAAGGGGAAGAAACAAGAAAACTACGAAGAGCTGTATCTAGTGGAACTGTCAGCGACGGAAATGTGGCATTAAGACATTCGTAAGACAAAAAACGACCAAATTCACGAAGGTAAACACATTAGTGTGATTGCGTGTGCAAAGGAACGCTCCGATCAATCTTGTTTATAGTATTCGCGGGAGCGGGGGCAGGGGACCCGTTTATCTGTTAGCCCAGCTTGTTTACGCCGTGAGGAAACAATACGTCGACGAGCTTATTGACGGTAGGTATATCGTCTTTGTAAATACAATCAAGTAGAATATTGACGGCTGAATCAAGGATTTGGGTTGCGATGAACATTACTGTGTCACTCAAATATTGACGGTTTGTGTGTGTAGTAATTTAATTAAACTATGATATGGGTCGGCGTTTAAAGCGTGCTTCGTTATTATGTAGAGCTAACGCGTTTGCGGTTATCTGACTGATGCTATAAATATAAAATCAAAGAAATAAATATATAAAGTAAGTCCGTACAAAGTTAGTATTTTTTTTATCTATATTTTATTAATAACTTATTCCGGGCTCAGGCAAGATACTTATTTTATTCTATCGTTTTTGGTAATAGCATTCAAATATCTATCTAGAAAATCTAGACCTAATCATAGCCTAAACAGACCCATTGACAAGTTTTCATAAGTATCTACAGGAATACAACGTGTTCAAATTCTACGAATGCAAATTTGTATCATTTCATCAGGTATCAAAAAAACAGGTATCATTTCATTATATTAGGTACCTCAAAAGTGTGTTTATTTGCTCTTCTTTCACGTCCAAGCACGAGATCTTTTGCAGCGAATTAGTTTGAAGACCGGAGAATGATATAGGGTACTTTACCAACAACGCGAGCGGAAAAAGCAATCTAGCACTTATAGTGTATAAAAAGTAATTACTTTGAAATTCGACGAAGTCGTAGACCTAGATCCTGTAGACTTTGGAAGATGAATGTCTTAGTATTAAGTTAAGTTACTACAATAGTCACCTGTAGTATTGCGAGTCGAGGTTCGTAAGCGAGTCCTCCTTTGGCGAGGGCCGGGGAGCAGGCAGCGCGGAAAGCGCGGGCCGCGGGGAGGGGGAAGGCTCGCACTCCTCCGGCTCAGATGGCTCCTCTTCGCCACCTGCATCCTCCTCTTCTTCGTCCAAACCCGTGGTCGTCGTATACATTTCAGGGAAAATCTCACCTGTTGGGAACATTATCAGAAATTAAAGGAAAAATAATCAAAAAGTAATTATTGACTATCGATCTCAAAGAATAGAAAGACAGAAATTGAGAAAGCTAGTACCAATAATGATGCTATATGATTTGTCAGTGAAGAACCGTGAGCCTGTTCCATAAAAATTCAGTTATATTATCAATATTTGGCGATATTAAATGGTCCTCTAGACATATACAGCTAGATGGGAATCTCAAAGAACTAACTTATTAACAGCTATAAATTAAGTTCCCCACTAATAACAAAGTTTACACAGGAATACCAAATCACCTTCCCTCCATTGAAGTTTGTTAAAGAAAAAACTAGCTCTGCTAAAAGGAAAAACGCTGAAACCTATAAAAGTTTCGAAGGGGAAGATAAAGTTGCTCGTAGATAAAGATAATGAAACAGATTTAGGAAGCGATACGACGCCGACGTGTTTCAGTTCATTTCCGGGCCGAGACGCTTAACGAGCGAGGCCCCTACTCTCGGCCCCAGCAGCGGTTAGAAGCAACCAATAAACACACGCAAATCTGACATCACGCGACCAATGACAGGATCCTGCGGGCCGACAGTTACCAGCCACGTTCCATTCCCGAGACATACTCCACAAAACTTTCCGAAACAAAGAAACTCAATAGAGAGATACACTTCAACAAGTTTTATCGAAAAGTTCGCCATGTTGCGGTAAATGTGTTACAACTTACAAGTATCGCGGAGGGAGTGTGCCAACTCATTCCTTTCTTGACAGCTTTTTGCATTGGTTCCTATTCAATTCTATGTTGCGAATGGAAAACTTTGTGATCGTTGAAATTGAATGTAAATAATTCTGATATAGGGGGATACGATAGTGGAAAAACGTAGATCGGCGGTCGGTATTTGCTTTCAGGTCGCTCGCTAGGGCAAATTGTGGGCATGTTTACGTAGACAATAACGAGGTATCGAACAAAAGGCGGGTTTGGAGTGGCGCGGCAGCAATTACTGGTGCCGGACAAAATGGCGCGCGGCACGCCGCATTGTGACCGCGCCGCCGCGCCATTACTAAGGAATCCGAGACGCCACAGGAAGACAATTAATATCAGGAAGCGCGGGTGTGCTTTAAAACTCACTCATAGCCTTAGATTATTTCGTGAGGCCATTGTGTTTGATTTCATTAATTGTATTTATAACGAACGCTCTAGCATATTCTTTCTCCATTTATAATTTTAGGCACGAAAATGTCTATTTTCTCAACACGTGCTTGGAAATTCGAGCATTATTTTGACAACCTTCTTTAAGATTAATTGAAAATGCTGTACTGGTCTAATACAGGCGAGCAGCGGCCGCCAAAGTTGTACAGGCAACCTTATCTTTCGTGTTGGTCGAATAAATTACCATGAAAACTCATACTGCCGTAAAATTTAAAAATGGAACTATTCTTTTACTCCTAAACGTGTCAACCAGGGAGGTAGTAGCTATCAAAGGTTTTATTTAAATTTCGAACTGATTAGAAGCTGTTTGATAAAAAAAAACAAATGAAGATTTTGGCGCGTGAAAACTTTGTTGTTGGTCGGCGGGAACTCGGCGAGTGAAGTAGCATTTTTCTTTATAAGCCTTATAATTTGTGCATTCTAACTTTTGAAGCTTAATAATGGCAGAATATTGTGCAGCAAACGTTAGTGATGGTGTACAAGTGAAGGGAAGTGTAAATTAAAGTGCGTAACGGAGCTTTCGGGTTCCCACAAGAAGCCGCCAAAATCTTTTGTAAAGCATTCTGCCACTTTACTGAAGAATGACTTGACCGTGACTAGACTCTGTATACGCCAAGTATACGACGAATTACTTGTTTTGACTGAGACTGACTTACAAACTGAAGAAATAAGAGAAATAAGACATGGCTGTTATGGGCTAGATCCCTTTGCCTTCTCCTAAAGGAGAGAATGAAACCAAAAAAAAAATTTGTTGTTGGTCATTGATTTTCTTTGGAATTTAATAATTGTGTTGATAAGTTGACAAAATGAGTTTAAAAGGCATCAAGAGCCGTACCAGAAAACTTTGCCGCCAAAATTAAAGATATTTGAAAACCTATGAAATTTTTTTACAGACCTACTAATGTTTTAATTTCCGCGCATTATTTGAGAAAACCAGTATACAAGTCATGACCGCAACCAGGCATTGATGAACTTACGTATGTGTGCTTTGCTTCGTCCAGGCCCACATTTACACGTTCGTCCATCAATACCTTTTTTGCCGACAGCTGCTGCAATGTAGTATATTTTTAGAAGCCATTATTTTTCCTATTCTAAATTCTAAAATAGTACACAAATCAAATCAAAATATTTTATTTCATAGGATAAAATTATCACTTGAAAACGTCACTATTAATATTAATATTACATTTATATTTACGGCTCATTCACAAAGCTGACTCCCCAGAGAAGAACGAGCAAGAAACTCTAGGGTTGCTCTTTTAAACAGATTATGGGTTACAATTTGTGATTTGATAATTATATGAATAATAAGACAACTATGTCCATGCTTGCTTATCATTCAAATAGTCAGTGATTTTATAATACATTGCCCTTTGAAGGATTTACTGACTTTGTGAAGTCGGCTAACATAAACAGATAACTGGTTCTTATTCCTTGTCTTAACTTTGTACCTATGACTATTTTTAGCGAATAAGGTTATATTTTTTTTTGCATATAACAAATTCTCATAAATGTATTGAGAAGTCATTGTTAGATACTAATTTCACACAACAATATTTACGGTATATACTAGTTAGAGTAACCCTTATTTTGTAAACGCGCATTGGTTGCTTATTGACGTGCCATGGCCCTGTTGGAATTTGCTGGTATGCTCATGACGAATCCTTTGCAGAAAAGATCGCGCCATTACCCTTTTGACAATGCGTAACTACTATCTAACTTCAAAAGTAACGCAATCCATCTATTCGGTCCTTGGGCGATTGTAACAAGTAGTTTAATTAATCTCACTGCTCAGATTTCAGTAGGTGTTACAGTTAGAAGTCCCGCATCAACTGAAGTAGACCCGGGGGCGGCTCGATAGTGTTTCAAAACATTTATTAAGGACCCGAGCGCGAGCGAACGCTTAATGAGGCTGTTCCGTATGAAGGGGAAACGCACTAATGGCCACGGTTAACAAGAAATGCTTGGTTTCAATGCCTCACGCGCCCAAATGTAGGTTAAGTAGTGCCAACACGAATTCTCAGAACTTCAAGAAGATATTTCGAATTTAATTTGTTCCGTAGAAGTCAATTAGGGGGAGGACGTCTTCGCTCATCAACGAGTTGTAATGAAGTTACGTTAAGTTGATCAATAAATGTTTGCTCAACGAGAACAGTTCATGCGAGCATCAAGCACTGTTTTAGACAAGGAAAATAAAGAAAAGCTCATCAAAAGAAACAAATTCCCTAACAGCTGCAGGTATATCGTGGGACCTAAGTTATGTCCGCCACTGCTATTTCAAGAGATAAGAAAATAATAGCTCGTCAGGATCAGGTGGGGGCAGCCCTAGCTGCCGTATTGTCGTGCCTAAATACAGTATTAAAGTCAGGAAACAAACTATTTGCCGATGTTCAGTATCAGGACTCAAAATTCCGATCTTAGATAAAAAACTTACCTGTGAACTACTACACACACATGTACTTTTAATAGGAGACCAGCTTCAAATTACATGTTACATTTGCGACTGATGTGTCTCAGAATTTCAGAATTGTTTAAAAGATTTCGTTTGATTATCACCATCTAATATATCTGCCACAAAGTTGTTATGTCTCACTCAGACATTTGACAAACTGGTCCCACTGTTTAATGGCTCTGTAACTTATGGTAAGTGCACGCATCGCAGACACGACTTTTATTTTTTAATTTCCACGCCTGGAACTAACGCTTAAAATTGAAACGTTATTTTCAAATTACGCCCCTCATATTTGAACTTACAAAAAAATCTATCATTATTTTAGCTAGCGGAAAACTAAAAAATAATAATAAATAATAAATGTCTTTGCACAAACACACAGCGCCATCTAGGGCCACAGTAAGCATCTAGGCTAACTAAAAAATTAAAAGGCTAACAATGGTGTCGATTCAGATGTACACCATCTAAACTAAAACCAGTTTTGCCGTCGCATCGTACTGTTCCAGGGAGAAAGAGACAGTACTACTTTAAAACTCGTTTTAGTTTAGTTGGTGTAACATCCGAAGCGACACCATTCACTTGTCCATATTAGGCGATTTTTCTCCACTAAAATTTATGCCGACAAATCAATACCGCCGTGTGTTGAATCGAGGTCCACATCCGACCGGCCTACCGTGACTTGTGGGTTGAAGGATTATACGTGATTCAGTGGGTTTTACACCACGCTGAGGTTGAATTTGATTAATGGTTTGATATTGAAATGAAACGTAACCACTATTTTATCAATAATGAATGGTTAGTTTATTTATGAGATAGTATAACAATTGCGTTGGGGGTTTGACTGACAATTTTGATAATTTAATTACATACATACATACATAATGTCACGCCTGTTTCCCGTTGGGGTAGGCAGAGACCACAGACTTCCACTTGCTACGATCCTGACACACCACTTCAGCTTCCTTCACTCTCATAAGGTTGTTCATACATGCTCGTCGGTTTAGGGTACTCTTGACTTGGCCTTTCTTTAAGACGTCCCCGATTTGATCATTGTACGTTCGCCGTGGTCTTCCCCTACCAACACTACCATCCACATTCGCTTTGTATATCTCTTTCGTAAGTCTTCTTTCATTCATCCTCTCCACATTGTCCAAACCATCTCAGCATACCTTTTTCAATCTTTGTCACTACATCTTCATTCACACTGCTTAACTCCCTAATTACATATTTCTGATTCTATCTTTCAAAGTCACCCCATTCATACTTCTCAATGATCTCATTTCCACTGCATTTATTCTACTTTCATTCTTCTTTTGCCATACCCAGCATTCACTCCCGTAAGTCAGTGTTGGAACCAGCACCCCGCCATGAACAGCCAGACGAGCTTTTTTGAACACATTCTGGCTCCTCATAAAGGCATGCAGTGCTCCATTTACCTGATTTCCGGCATTCACTCTTCTTTCGATGTCCTTCTCACACTTACCATCCCTTGTAAACAGTGAACCCAAATACACAAACTCACGCACTTGCTCCACTTTTTCTCCGTCTATCAAAATATTGCAATCCGTCATACATACCCCTAATAATTTAATTACACCTGATATTAAATGCAAATGAAGGTAAAACTGCAAGATCACACAGTACCTTGACTTCTTTGGGGGATTAGCTATCTTATCCCAAACAGCGGAATATAATAATGCTATCCATAATGTTGCAAAGCGATAAACTTAGATAAGATGGTGGCCGATTTAAAATGCCCAACCAAACCGAGTAGGTATTCTCCCCTCTTGCAATCATTATGTTTCGTATAATTTAACATATGACAAATTTCGTATAATTTAATCTATTCTAATAATTATATTGATAATAAAAATAGATAAATATCTATTTAATTTAATCAATATTGAATTGATAATAATAGAATACATTTATTCGTCGACCATGACCCAATAATAATTAGCATGTAACAATGAAGCCTCGGTCTCTCTCTACTGCTACACCCTAAGGGTATACATGTGATACTAATATTACGTAAACCTAAGACCTTAAAAACCCATGTGAAAGCAATAAATTGATTGATTGATTGATTGAATCACGGAGACGACTGAAATATACCTAATCAGTATTATACAATTTCTTGTATTCCATGTATTGGCATGTTGATACATCGCTGGCTTAATTAGGCCTATTGAAACGTGATAGTTGTAGATGTTATTGGTGTAATGTCCCTTTGTCGTCCTTTTAGGTGTTTGAAACCTATAATAATAGTTCAAATCCTTATATTACAAGTACCTAGCTTAAGTTATTAGAATGATCTTACCAATATGATTAAAGATACTTCATAAAATAAATGAAAGTAAACCTAACAAAAACTAATCAGAACGTCTTTCCTACATCGCACTAGAAGAATTTTCCTATAATGCTATACAAGAGGACCGATAATATAGGATATAAGGCAAATGAACGAACAAACTCTTGGTATCTAGCTCCACTGAGTTTCAATTTGTTCTCAAAAAGTTCACAATCCTTACCAGCAAACATGTCGGGATGCACGGATCGAAACTGGTGATGGCGTGGTGCAGCTCCTGGCCGGTGCAGCTGTGGGATCAGGTGTAGCCACAGCGCCATCTTGTGTCCGCGGTAATGACTCTTCACCCTCAGCTTCGTACCTAACATGGATGGTCATTAATGAATACGACTATTAAATATAATTTCGAAAAAGAATTTGTTACATTTCAGGGTAATGCAAAGGGAAATACGCACCATAAATGCACGCATGGTCCATTCGCATTCGCTATTCGCTCTAGATTAAGCAAGGTTTAATGCGATCCGTCCTTGGATGGGACCATTAGTGGCATTTTGATACGCATGTTTCCGTGGCGAAGCACCTGCATCTCTCCGAATACTCGTAAATTGTCAATAAATTCATTTACCATTTTAAAACCAGTGAAAGAGCTTTCAAGCAAATGTTATTTGAACACAATTTTAGTTCGAGGCGACAACTTTCAAAACGCCAATAAGATCATTCCTATTCTTTTCCAGGAACTGGAACCACAAACAGCAGCAAACCGGATAACAAAAGACTCTTTGAGAATAGTCCACTCACTTATACTCAAGTACTGCTGCGTGTTGAGTTCGTATCGCGGCCATGTGACAGCATTCTCCTGGTGATGTTCATCGGCTCTGGGCGTGGGGTCGCCGGTTTTCGCGAAGGCAGCCAGTAGTGAGACGGCGGCCTCTGCTACTGCCACGTCGTTGCGAGAGTAGTTGCGTGGAGAGAACGGCATGCCCCCAACTAGCGGTAGGCCTAGGAAGTACGGCAATGTCTCGCTCGTGACGCTGCCTAATCGCTGTTGGAAGAATTTAACAGTTAGAATTATTGGAAAGATTTTAAAATCAGTAGGGCTGATGAATAGACAACCCATGTGATATAATCATCATTTTTGTTTTATTTGGCCTGTGAAACTTATTTGTCACAAAATCTGAAGAGCACGATGTGGGTAGTCTGCTTCTAGCAATATGGAACGAGAAAAAAATAATTGCAAATTAATTCTATTGTCTGATAACGTATATTTCAAATCTATTAAAGATATTTTTTTTTGACTACAACGCAATAGGTATTGAGGGATGAACGAGCCCAAACCGACCTAACATTGAAGTTCAAGAGTCCACTTCCAAGTAGCTATATTAATCTTGGAATAGCTTTTACTGACAAGTAACAGATTCACTAATAACCATAACACAAAGTAATGAGTGCCTATTTTCAACGGCAAACTTGTGTCTCGCTCATTTGGGAATACGAAGTAACACCGTGATGTCATAATTAAATATTCAAGCAGTAATTTACTCGTGCTGTAACTTTGTAAGTGATGAATTAGATAGGTACCTACCCGTACTTTCCTAGAAATTAGTCACTGGAATTTTGAAACGAGAGTTTGCTTAAGTCAATTAATTCACGTTGAGCATTTTAGACGACATAAGCGTCTAATGTCACCTCTATTTAATTTAAACATACAACGTTTGCTAACAAAAGTGGAATAAACGTGCAAACTCCAGCACTGTGGAAATTCATTGCTAGGTATCTGTTTTATGTTTTATCTGGCTGTTTTGCCAAAAGGAATCTTGATGGAAGGAAGGATATTCTTCAAACTTTTTGAGTTGTGACATTAATCACACTCATGAATAGTGTATTGAATCATTTAATTGGTGACTACATGCTCTTTCCTCTACTTCGTGTCATAAATATCAAATATCAAAAATGTTTTTTTTTCGTCAGTTATAAGAATAACCTTTGAAATCGTCATGACAATTACAGTTATCGTTCATTCACTAGACAGTCTCCCCAGAGAAGTACGAGCGAGAACTCCAGGGTTGCTCTTTTTAAATAAGTCAATACAAATACAATTTGAAATACCTAATTGTAAAATTTATGATTCGACAAAGAAAAATAAGAATAAAATATACTGGATAATGGCGAGCGGTTCATGTCCACGCATTCTTATCATCTAAGTAGATAGTCTGACATTTTATAGCACCCTTTGGCACATAGTTTCCGTGTAATGGTTGTTTTAAATTTATTTAAAGGCAAATTTTGAATGTCTACCGGAACCTTATTGTAAAAGCGTATACATTGTCCCTTGAATGACTTAGTGACTTTGTGTAAGCGACTGCTATGGACAGCAAGTTTATTTTTATATCTTGTATTAACATTGTGTATTTCACAATTTTTCCTAAACAAATGCAGATTCTTTCTTACGTACATTAAGTTTTCGTAAATATATTGCGATGCGATAAGCTTATGAAATCAATGACATGGAGTAGAAACGAGCTTCAACTCACAAAAGATCCTTACAGGGTGGAAATGACATCGGGCACATTCAAACACATGCCCCAACCTCACATCTGGTATGGTTTACACGGTTTTTCTTAACCCATGTATTTATTTTATTTATTTATTTATTAAAGAAACCAACAGCGTTACAGTTGTGTATAAATATTACCAAGTACGAATACAAAAAATAAGGCAAATTACAGGTTTCATCATATAAACTATTATTGTTTTTTTTTGTTTTTTTTGGAGTTCAAGCTAAGTAGTTAGTTAGGAACCACGTAAGGGGTAGCTTTACGGACATCGAGACAATGCTGCAAATAATGCTGAGTATTCGTATGATACGTGCAGCTGCAGATACGCACAATTGCAGAATAATATAAATAAATATATTGGCATATACACACAGCGCCATCTAGATCCACACCAAGCAACTATAGGCTTGTATTAGGGATACCAGTTGGTTGATAAACTACACATATACGTTTTCTTTTTTTTGTAAATATATACGTTAAGTGAAAAACTTCCATAACTCGGGAACACATGTCTGTATTCATCATACAAGTAAATGCCCCTAGCGGGATCAAACCCGCGACCTTTTAATATAGCAGTCAGAGCTTCTAACCACTACACCAAACAGGTCGTCATATATACAGATTGACAATAAAATAAAAAATTAAAAAAGTTGCTAAACTGAATTTTCTACCTCAATGCTCAGATTGGCACTACCTTTGTACTTGCCCTATCGTTATTACTCTGTCATCTAAATATTATAAATGTGAAAGTTTGGATGTTTGTTTGTTAATAAATTACCGCGATAAAGTTATTCCACAAAAGCGAAGCTGCGGTAGCTGCAAAGATCGCTTACCTGAGGATAGTCTGCATCCTTACTCTGGTGCGCGAAGTGAGCGAAGTACGTCTTGGCGCCTCGTCTGGCGTGGAGCTGAGCGACTTTGAGCGCGGGCGCGGCAATAGCAGCGTCACTGAGCGACTCCAGGGTGGCGTCGCGAATGTTGATAGGATGCTGTATAGGCTTCTCCCAGTCCGTGTATTCGTTGCGGATGGCTGCGAATATCTCATTGCGGTGGTAGCGGTACACGTTGCGGACGTAGGTGCGCAGAATGCGGTTTCTGTAAAAATTGATAGCTTGAAGACATGGTTTTGATATTTGAACTGATTGTTATTATTATCATTATTAGTTATCAATCCAGACTAACTCTGAAGTCTGGATTGAATGATACTCCGTAAAACCACAGAATACATAATGTAAAAATGTCAAATGTTATGGTTAAAGTATTGTTTAATCTAGAGCATTTTAAAGTGTTTAATGTATTTCGTTTTAGTCATTTTTTGAGTTAGTGAGAATTAGCCAAATTTTTCTCCTTAAGAGTTCGTTAGATACGCAAAGTTGCTTTAAAATTTGACTTGCTTATTCTTTAGCACAAAGAAGGACAATTTTTACTGCGCCCACATCGATGCGGGGCTTATCGAAGATATCAGACGCACTTTTACAAGATATTCCATGTAGACTCGGCAAAAATAAATTGAAGCAGCTGATTTTATAAACATGCGTTCAATAACTTCAATAACAGCCAGTATCTGGAGCGTCACCTACCGATGCTCCTCCTCGAACCCGTGGCGGATATCGTCCTCGCTGAAGTACTGGTAGCTCTCGGTAGTGGCCACCACCACGGCCAGCGCCGCGTCCAGGAACGCGTCGCTGGCGTGCAGCGCGCGCGCCGCCCCCCCTCCCCCTCCCCCCGCTCCCCCCGCTCCCCCCGCCCCCGCCCCCGCGGGGGCCCAGCCCGGCAGGAAGCGGGCGCGGGGGGCCTCCACCGCCAACACCGCAGACAGTGGTCGCGACCGAATGCATGACACCAGCCTGTGGGAGGGCGAACAATTATAGACACTATTCTTAAGCCAAAATATTATTTCGCATAATTCTTGCCTTGAGTCCGTTTGTCAATAACCTACAATTCGTTTCGAATTGGAGACTCTTGCGACACCCACCAACAGCTTATTTAGGCAGCACCAGTATTGAGATGTGAATAATCATGATCAGGATAGTGTACTAAGAGCTGCTGTTCCAACTTTTACCGATATGTTTTCTCGAGCAAAAGCAACCCATGATGACCTTTCTGGACTACAAGTAGACTTAGAGAGAAAAAGAATAATTCTGAGGTTCACGTCCTTGCTTTGTTTAGTATTAACAAGTTAAGAAGCTTCCTTAATTTTTCATTCAAAAGCTACATTGAGTCATTTTGAATATTTTGTGATTTTCAGACATCAGAATACAATTGCCTACGACAAATCTATGAATACGGTCGCTCGTGTGTGGGAGAAAGTTAAAATTTTAGTCTTCAATGGGGTCGATTCGGATGTACACCAACTAAACTAAAACCAGTTTTGGAGTGGTGCCGTCGCATCGTACTGTTCCAGGGAGAAAGGGAAAGTACTACTTTAAAACTGATTTTAGTTTAGAATAAGAATAAGAATAATTTATTTAACCACACGTAAATTCAGTAGTTTACAACCGGTAAAATTTTGTAATATTGATTTCTAAAAGTATGTTTCCAGCTGATGCTCATGCTAAGCATTAAAAATACTTGTGTTATAAGCATCATCAGTTTAGTTGGTGTATATCCAAATCGACACCGATGTCACATTAAGCTAAGGGCAAGAAATAAAACTCAAACCCATCACCTCCCATGGCTTCATCGACCATTTTGTTCATCCGGTCTAGCACTTGCTCTTTTCATTCTTTTTTAGTTTTTTCATTTCTTGATTATCTAGAAATATATTTTGTTGTCCTAGTCCCTTATACAGTTTTTACACAATTGATCTCTGAGGTGGTGTTAACCTAAACTAAAAGATTCACTTAGATAATGGAGATTATGTAACTTGAGAAGTGACTGAATAGTTTGGATCATTAAGTCCGCAAATATGTTCGTGAAAACAGCGAATTATGTTTGGAACTATATCTTATTGCTGACATATTTGTGTTGCCTACCTATATTAAAAAAACTAACATATTAACAACAGATGCTGACGCCTGATGCCGTTCATGTAAAATCACTTGTATATTATTGGCATTAAACATTATTTCCTTCAGTCTTGTACTTCAGGAAAATGATAATATGCTACTATGATAAATAAGCTGCAAAGTATCTGTCAGATCCCACCTCCGCTCTCCTCCCACTGTAACTCCTGTAAGCCAGGATCAACAGTGGTACTCTGCACGGCGCCTACTGAAGGTAGACGGTGCCCTACGTGACTCTATTGCTACCTTGGACCTCAGACTAATTAAAGAAAGAATTTAAGGGTGAAAAGTAGGAAAGAAAGAAAGTGTCGTCGTCCCCCCGTCCCCCCCCCAGCAAATGGGAGTGTAGCTAATGTGATGCAAAAAGCCAAAGCGGCTAACCCTATGGGGGAGAGAGTCAAGTGAAGGTCGACTCCCTAATTTAATACACCACGGATAGTGACACGGACAAAGTATCTGTCAGTGGGTAGTGTACCAGTGCTCCTCCGCGGCGGCGTCGGGCAGGCATCGCAGCACCTGCGCCGTGTGGTCCCGCGCCAGCCCGGCGTCCGGCGCCAGCGCGCCCGGGCTCAGCGCCGACCCGCTCAGCAGCAGCACGCGCGACACCAGGCCTGCACCAGTGCAACAATACGTACAGCACTGGAAACGTGTTATTGAGTCTAACGAAATCCGCTTCTATTGGACATATGACTATATCATGTAGGGTATAGCATCAGGGTTGAGTCAGTTACGTCTGGTGACTACAAGAAATTAGTAGTAGCAGTCTATTGGCTGAGATACATTATTTAATTTTATGCTTTTATTCTTGTTGTTTATAACTTTCGTCATTTCTACAAATATACAATACAGCAAGTTCCCATTGCTGGCCGTTACAATTTACTTAGTTGTCCGGAAGAAGCTATTTTCTGTTATTCACAGAGATTTCCTGTTGTTTACCCGCAACAAGTATATAATTCACAGCAAGCTACCATTTTTTTCATAATAAGATAACATTATTATATACAGCAGGGTACCATTGAGTTACTATTGTCACCATTACTGAGCGCATCCAGTTACCATTATTGTTGCCTGCTGCAAGTTACCATCATTGCTTGCCAAGTAACCATCGCTGCGCGTAACGGAATAGAAGAGACTTATTTATGTAAAATAATTGTAACACCTAGATATTATGTACCTACCTATTCACAGCAAATAAATTTTATTCTATTCAACAGTTATCAGTCTGACGCGCAGCAAAACAACAATCGTTAATTGGATTCACACTGAGCGATGGCCCATTTGTGGGACAGATACACATACAACTCTATTATAAGTTGTAACAGTTGTACTTAATTTTTGTTTTTATTTATATTTCTGTGAAATAAGGCTATATTTCGTAAGAATAACACCAAGCAGAACTATCGTTGCGGTCGAAAATTTTTGTATGTGTTTCTGTAAATTCCAATAAATGCTTTATTTATCTATCTATCAGGAAGGTTACACTTCTCGCCGAAAATTAAAACTCCATCCACATCACCTGGATGAGTGGAAGTCTACCACCGTACGTTTCTCAAGAAACTTCCTACCACGGACGACCACCCTGTGGAACGGACTTTCTGCAGCGGTATTCCCGAACGAGTACGACATTGGAATCTTCAAGAAACGAGCCTACACCTTCCTCAAAGGCCGGCTACGCATCTGTGACCCTTTTGGTGTCGCGGGTGCCCATGGGCGGCGGTGATTGCTTTCCATCAGGTGATCCGCATGCTCGTTTGCCGCCCTCTCATATAAAAAGAAGAAAAAAAAAGGTCCCATCGCTGCCGTCAGCTAGTCACCTTTGTTGTCTGGCAGCATGAGCAGCGCGTTGGCGAGCGCGGCGCCGGCGGCGTGGCCGGCCAGCGTGACGCGGCGCGGGTCGCCCCCGAAGGCGGCCACGTTGCGCCGCACCCAGCGCAGCGCCGCCATCACGTCCAGCACGCCCGCGCCGCCCGCCTGCGCCGCCGGGTCCGACGGCGACCCGGACGTTAAGTAACCTGCGGGCGGTTGGGGGCGATTAGCTTCTCGTTTCTATTGCTACTGTTCGATCGTCTGTCTTTTCGGGCGTCCTTTCGACCGGTATTTCTACGGCACGATTTCTGCTACACGAAAGTTCAGATTGCAATTGCCTTAGTTTGTACACGATCACTGACGTTTTCTGCAAAATATTCTGCTCCTGTTAAAAACTCGAAATTTACAAATTGCAGAAAATATAACTAAAAAAATTGTAACACCGGTCGCCAAAAAGACAAACAAGACAGTGAATGTATATTGTCCACTGAAGTCACAATTTAACTCCTCTTTAATTATTCCGGAACCCGAGTTAGCAATGGAGAGCCATGTGAATCACCACTATTTGTGATGACAGAAAAATATTTAAACCCACACGTCATGCCACAACCAATGGCTGACAGGGAGAGGAGGAAGTGTCGAAGCACTGTAGCCAATATAGTGCAATGTTATGGTCAATGGCATGAGAAATATGCCTCCAGGTCCAGCTCACCTAGTAGTCCTATCCTATAGTTGATGGTGACGACGAGTAGATGTGCACGCGCCGCCAGCACAGCTCCGTCGAGAGCATTGGGCGAGCCCCACTCGTGGGCGCCGCCCCCCACCCACGCCACTACCGCGTACGGCGCCTCCACGCCGCGCGCGCCTGCATACAACAATCACAGTTGACTAAGTCGCATTTACATCTAGAGCAGTTAGTCCGTATATGGGTACCAAAAGGATTCATATGAGGGTTTTAGTGTTCCGATGGGCATGCTAAACAATCCGTCCCAATTGCTTTCAATTGAGAGTAATCGTTAAGCAACATGGGTGAAAGGAGCTCTTAAAAATACTGATGCTGACTATCACCCCGCACTATGTCCGTATGGTGGATTGCGGCCCAAACGGAGAGCGTATCGTGGACTGCTAGTCTGCAAGCCAATCACTGTGTTTGTGAAAGTATGCCTAAAAAGGGAGAACTGCATAAAGGACTAAATAAATACTTGTAGAGAGTCAAGATGTACATATAGAAGGAGCTTTCATCATTCGACCAGAAAAATCAAGATAACTGATGCCCATGGGAGGTGGTGAGTTACTACGTTTGCACGTATTATTTATACAGGAGGAGGTAGACCTCCTACTGGTACTGGAGATACTGGAGGTTTAATTTGACGAATTAAACCAGCTTGACAGCGACTAGCTTCCCATCGAGGCGGGGTATATGTATCCTACCCTACATTTATCTGATAACTTTGCATTCAACTCACCGCTACCGGGAACATAGATGTTGAGGTAGAGGCAGTCCTCGCTCTGATTGGCGAGCAGCGGTATCGTGGCTTTCAACTCGTTGTACAAGCCAAGAGGCATCTTCGACAGCGCAGCACTCCTGGGAAACATAGTCATTTATTTACGGAGCAATTGGCTCTCTTAGACAGAACCGTTTGGGAAATATATTGTAGTTATAATTCAATGAAAATATACTTCACCCTCATATATCAAATTCGATGTATATCGATGATGATGGTTATAAAGTCGCCGTAGTTAATGCAGATGCTTTTTACCCAACTGCTCAGAAAGGAGGGTAATGTTTTTCAAGTGAATGTAGATTTTTATGCAACCACCTGTAGCCAAAGCGACCTCAATGCGAGGTGGCGTTCGATTCATTTTGATCCCAGAGTGTCATAGAACCACTGACGTATAAATATTAGCAGACTGACCACAAGGCATTAAATAATATATCCCGTTCCCATACATAAGTGTAGCTACGTTTAGGCTTTGACGTATGAGGAAATATCTAGGAATGGATTCAAATTGTATGATTCATTAGATTACGAATTTATAAATGTCTCGTATTTTGTTTGGAAACAAACAATATTTGTATATAAAAAGTCTTGTAGCTGACATAAGCTGCACAGATGCGCGTTGACTTCAGCATAAGCATATCTGATACCATTTATAAGTATGTGAGTGGAATATAATTTATGCTAACAAAACCTAACATGGCGCCCACAAACTATGAAATATGCCGTCAGGTTTTTTTTATTTTTAAATACTTATTTTAAATTCTTCATTTATTTAGCTGTTCCATACAAAAGGCACTTCGCTCTGTACACAGAATATATGTTACAGCAAAATATATTCTATGAAAATAAAAATCTTGGAATAAATGTTGCTAGCTTTATGATACGAATTCTGGAGTTTTCACTGATATACAAATAATATCATCGGGAACATTTTTTTATGCACAACGGATTAGTGCTTGACCTCAATCACACCTAATGTTACATTATGTTTCAAATAATTTCAAATAATTCTATTAACTTCTAAAGGTGTAACGTTCACTAACACCATCGAAAGTATCCGAGTTAAGCCTCTTGATGCCTGCAACATTGTATGAGGTATTCAAAGATTACCGACAAAGGCTGACGTGGCCGACAAAGAAATGTGTAAATCCTGGCCAAATCCCGGATACATGTGTTCCCGCGAATTAACTATTAGAGGCGTTAATCAGGCTGGAACGCGAGGTTATTTGGGGCTAACGGCGGCGGTAAATCTACGTAATGAGAGATAATGTATTCGTTTTGATGATTCAATATCCTTTGATGTTGTGACGTCGAAGATTTAGCACTAATTTAAACCGCGTATTCATTAGGTGAATCCAATCCGGATGGGCAGCATTCGGCAAACTGTGCTTGAAGATGGAAGTCATTTATCCATGTTTTTTTTTATATGTGCGACGGTTCGTACTTGACCTCAATCACACCTGATGTTAAGTGAAGATGAGGTCGAAGGTGGAAGCGTACTGACCCAGAAACCCCAACACATTTGGGGGACTGGCTATTTTATCTCTGACAACCGGAACACAACAATGCTATTAACATTGCTGCTTGGCGGTAGATTTAGATAAGATGGTGGTAGCTAGCAAGGCGGACATTTAAAATGCCCTACCACCAACCAAACCGAGTACTTAAACATGTACCCCGCTGGGGATCGAACCGCGACCTCCGAATCGTAAACCCAATGTTGTTTACATTGAGCCACGGAGGCGGTTAGTATGTGTGTTACCAGTAGTGATAACTTATGGCACTGAACCTGGGTCTCTCACTAGGAAAGCTCAAGATCATGGGCCTCGTTATCATCATTCGGCCTTATTATACCGCAACTTGTTCTGTATGCCCAATAAAAAAAATATTTATAAAAATTAACATTGTGTTCCTTTTCCAAACAAGGAACTTCATGACATACCTACTTCTTTTTTGAAAAGTCATTTAAACTAGGCGTCACTAAATACGTACATAATGTATCGATATCTTTAAATTTCCATTAATCGTATTTCCGCTGTGGATGTAAATACGGAAATTGGCTTCTATTGACACATTATTTATGACCGAGTAATGTCTAATCGAGCAAATCTTCCTCGTCCTCTTCGTCAACAACTCAAAGGATATGTACCTACGTACCTACCCATATAGTACAGTATAAGTGTACGGAGCACCTCAAAGCATTGACGAGCTATGGATGAGCATTCTACAGGATTATTCAAACGTTCTAAGGCGGCTTGCATCAAAATTACATATTTGTTTACTTAATAAGGTTACTTAATATTACTTAGACTGTGATGTGTTTGTAGATGGATGGGAAAGTATATTGTCTGATTGCCTGAGTTTCTGTGAGCGAGATGTATGAATGGAGATTGTAGACGACAATCACAAATTATAAATAATAATATATTAAGCCCATCACACCTCAATATAATGTATGTAAAAGCAGTTACATCAACCACTCGGAACACCCGCTAGTTGAGTGACATCGAATTCTAAGCCATAAAAAAATGAAACAGACTGTATAATCATGCGTGCTCTGTCTAACTCGTACTCCCACTAGTGGGGGTACCTACCATGTATATAAATATGAGACAAAAGGAAAATATAATCAGTTGTGTGAAAAGTGTCTACGAGTTTTCTTCCTGCAAAGTGAACGCCGCTCCTGAAAATCCTACAGAGATATATTTTTAAGAATGTCATAATTGCATTGTTTTGTTTTCTGACATATAATTTGATTATTTTCTTTGATTTTTATCTTTATTTTTTATTTTATTTTTTCTTATCTTTTGTATAATTATTGATATAGACTTTATTTTATTTTCTCTTTGCATTTTTGCTGTAATCTATTTGTATTCTCTCTTATGTACTAACTTATTTGTATTATTTTATAGACATTTAATTAGTTCTTTTAACTCTTTTAATTTTTATTGTAATTTATTTGTATTCTCTCAAAATTTGTATTATCCTGTTGACATTTAAATATTTCTGTATAGTAATTATTAATTATGTAATTGGGAACCCTCCCGTGTAATTAATTAAATAATGAAATTAAAATTAAATTAGATCTAATTATGGCATCAGTATCATTTACTTATGGAGTTATAGTCTCTAATATTACAATTAGAAAAGTTAATTTGACATACTTTAAGAATAGTATCCAATTTATTACCATTTATACCATTTATTTTCCACACACACATAAATATAAATATAAGCTATATATAAGTGTAGCAAGACGTTAAAGAAGGCTCGTACTAATAAAACTATCCCAAGACTGAGAAAAACTTATAGAATGATACTTGAGATTATTGTATTTTTTCCGTCTAATCTGAATTTAAAAAGTATCAAATATATATAACATATTGTTGAGAGTGAGACTCGATCTGAATCCTGAGACTGCCCCGTCGATACGGCTCTTAGTTTTCAAAAAAAAAGAAGCTATTTTACAAAAGATAAATAAAATAAAAAAGATATGCGTGCGTGTTTGATGGGAACAGACTCAGCGTACGCTGGGCGGCGCAGCCACACAGCACTGATTTTCAGCCTGCCCCTGACTATAGTAACAACAGTTTTTTTTTATTTACGTGCGTAAATAAAAAAAAACATCTTTCAATGAATATATTATTATCCAAGTAATCCAAGGAATATTATTCAAAATTGTGTGTGTGTGTGTGTGTGTTTGTTACCTCTTCACGCCTAAACGACTGGACTGTATTCCAATTGTATTTTAATATTGGGTCTTTACCGATGAAATTGGATTTTTTTTTCTTCGTTAATCTGTAATATGTACCAATTCCTGCTATTTCCAAAGCTATATCCTAATTTGTTTTTTATTCCGAAAATGAAATATTATTTCAAGGTTTCACATGAAATATTTTTTAATTTCTGGGCTAAATCACATAATAAAAAAAAATTGAACAGAGCTCTTTTCATGTGCTTCCCATAATCATTTCTTAGATTCGCTGAAACTTTTATAAAGCGGTTACTTTTAAAAATTAACCCTACCTATACTTAACTTAATATTATCTGATAATACACACAAAGTTTAGCTAAATTTGGTTTTGCCGTTCCCAAAAAAAAATCAAAAATGTTTGTATGGAGAAAACATTCTTAATGAAATTCTTTATACAAAATGCCAATTTCATAGGCAAGGACCTAATATCTTTGTAACCATATGAGGCCATAAGTGATACGATAGTATTTATATGACTATTTATCGCGGGAAGCCGCTGGATGCTGGCAGCGCAGGGCCGTTCGTTGTGGAGATCTTTGGGGGAGACCTTTGTCCAGCAGTGGACGTCTTTCGGCTGATGATGATGATGATACATTCAAAACAAACTTATGTTATAGTTATTAACTTAGAAAATAGATTTGGTTTTCTTTATTATGTGTGTTTTATATTTTATGAGTGTGTTTATTTGTGGTGTGCGTATTTGTAGGAGTGTGTTTGTGTATGGGGGTGTGTGCATGAGTGTGTGTGTGGGGATATGTGCGTGACTGTGTGCGGGGGTGTGCGTGTGCGTTTGTGTGTTATGGTATGCCTTCATGTGTTTAGGTATGCGTGTGTGTATTTCTGCGTATATGGCGTGTGGGGAGTTCAATTGAAAGCTTACTCTCACAAAAGTAATAAAACATATTTGTAATCCCATTAATTTGTCTCCGGAGCTCTAAAGTACGCAGCAGTGAAATGTAATCGCATTGGAATAGAAACTATCCTAAAACCAATATTATTTTTAACGAGCACATACCTACATCAACAGTGGTTCGTCGCGGAATGAACTGGCGAAGTTGAAATTGTGTCGTTTCAGACACATGAGCACCTCGCGTGCCTTTATTAGTTTTGGGGTTACCCTTTACCTATAAATACTGATTATGTTTGTGATCCAAAACTTCTCTAATGAATCAAGTATTCGTGGATCTCGGTCGGTCTTACTTGTTGGATATGTCGGGGTACCGCTGCGGGCAGACGGGCGCGAAGGCGTCGGCCAAGCGTGTGCCGGGCCAGGCCGGTGCGGGCGGCGGAGGAGCCAGCCGCAGGGGGGGACCAGCGTACGGCACCCCTCGAAACGCCTCCACAGGCTCCAGGCGACGGGACAACGGCTCCACTATGATACCGCGAATCGCTCCTGATGACAATAATACTTCGGTTAGACTGGGATATACAGTGAGGATGTTGACTCTTCATACTTCGTCTGTGGAACTAAATGTTCTGGTGAGAAAGTTTCATTCGCTTGAGTATTTTAGAACTAACATTGGATTGGAGTGTCGATTCATTCGCAAATTGGGCTAATAAGTATCCAATAGTGTTCAATAATATATTCAACTGAGCACCGTACCTAGGAGGCTGGCAGCATTTACCTCTCTGTGTCGCAATACTAATCCATTGATTAATTTATACCGTTTATATTATATTAGATAAATTACTACTTATTTTATAATCCCCATTTATCTTACTTTTCCTTGGTTACACACACACACGAACCAGAAATAAATAAATAAAATCATATACTATTATATAGTCAATAGGAATTATTTCCTGTTTTGAAACCTGTTTATGTATGTATCTAATTTGGTAAGTAATCATATTATATTGTATTATAGTACCTATATATACATATATGATTGGTTTGTGAAATAGCTATATTATAATACATCAACAGATTATTATATATCTTTGCACATACACACAGCGCCGTGTAGTTCCATAGTAAACAACTAGGGTTGTATTATGGATACCAGATGGTTGATAAACTACATAAATATTTTTTTTGTAAATAAATAAATACATAAATAAATGAAAAACATCCATAAGCCGGGAACACATGTCTGCATTCATCATACACACATCATACAAACATATGCTCCTAGCGGGATTCGAACCCGCGCCCTTTTGGTAGTCAGTCAGAATTTTTAACCTCAACACCAAACAGGTCGTCAAATGCTCTGGCTTCTATTACGCTCAGAGGCTAAGTCTAGCTGTCCAAAGAGGAAACGCATTTAGCCTATAGGCACCCTTCCGGTTGAGCAAGATCTGGGACAATTTTTTTTATTGTAAATGTGTCTTTTATTTATTTATATATATTTTTTTATTTGTAAATGTGTATTTACTATTTAGTTTATGATCCCAGACGAAGCTCCCTCCACAATAACAACTTAGTCCACGTTCCTTAACATCGCGAGGAATAATTAAATCTTGCTATGGTACAGAACCTTTATACAAAATGAACGACGTCATTTGGCCACGATGTTCCGGGATTGCTTCCCTTAGCCGGGACCTGATTGGATTGTCCCGAGATCCCGCCGGAATTAAACTCCCTCGGGACCCGGTCCGGTCCGGGGCTGATCAGCAAACAAAACCTGAGGATTATGTTGAGTGCGGTTTTGAGGTCCGCGCTACATTTCCATACTTATGACGTCGTAACTAATGGAACAGACATTACGGTTTAATATCCAACCAATGTTATCATAAAGCCATTTGGGATCAAGTCTTTGACCTCGGAAGAAACAAATTTGAAATTGGAAAGGTCTTGGGTAAATAGAGGTCAAAATGCTTCTGGAATCTGTTTTATCAAACAGATCTATCGAGTCGCACAAATACTCGTGTATATTATCTACGTGTTTGATTTAACATATGCTCATTCAGACAACTAGCTGTTCAGATGTGTCTGAACTCTTCAGTCATAGAAGTAACTTCTTGAAAGATCCATTGATTTAAAGTTCAAAGTTGCTCGATAAGATATACAGAAGAGGGACTTGCTATCTGATATTGTTTATTTAACCAGAATAGGCATGAAGCCAAGCCAAGAACCCCGAAGGCACGGTGACATATATTGATAGAGCAACTGCGCTTACCTGAATAGTATAGTGGAGTAGGACAGAAGATCCTATACACGGTATAGGTATATAGTTTCGTAATTTGAGAGAAATAGCAGTTAGTTTAAAAGTTCATAGGAACATGGTTAGTTTAATATTATTTATCACCACAACACATAATACAAATTATTAATTTAGTTTATTCATTTAGTTGACAAGTCGAGATAATATATTTTTACAAACAAGAGTGACAACAACAGGGAAAAACAACACGATAGCCTAGCAACATTACGACAGCATTTCAAACTGGCTATTGTTCTTTCTGTTAATGGCCAGCTACCTAATTTAATATACAGGGCGTCCCAAAGTTATGGGACATGAAGGGGAAGTACCTTAAATATTGTAGATAGTGAATTTTGCTCAAAGAAGACTTTATGTTATTTTTAAAAGTTAGTAATTCTGCATTCATAGATTTTCTAAAAATTATTTGCTTCGGCTGGGAATCGAACCGACTCAAATGTGAAAAAAAAAACACCCTACTTTTATGATGCCAATCGAAAGAATAGCTAAAAAATAATAACTCTGCCTAAGTAACATAGTATTTTAAAAGAAAGGAACAACATAAAATGATTGAGTCAAATTTCAAGAAAGTTATTTATTGCCGACGACGTTCGAAAAGTAGCGATATTATCATTCCAAAGATAGCATTGATTATTCGTAAATAAGTACCCACTTCATAAAATAGGTACTAACATAGTTTTCCTTATTATAAGTGCACGTGTAGATGAAATGATAAAACTTGTATTTCAATACGTCCTCTGTAAGCTAGACAGAAGGCAAATTAAAAACAAAAATAAATAATTTATAATTTGAAAATGGAACAGTTTATGACAGCGTTTGTTTGAATGCATACTTTTTAAGATATTTTAAAAAGAAGTGATATTTTTAAATGTTGTTCTTAAATTTGAAAATGGAACAGTATGTGCGAGCGTTTGCAAACAGAATTGTGCCATATCACATCGAGTGTTCACCATAAAATGATTAGAAAATCAACAGGCAGCGGGCTCATTAAAAGATTGGCGATTTGCGTAAGACAAGAGGGATCACATTTTGAGCATTTAATTAATTAATTTACAAAAAAATACCTACTTAATTGACTACGGCAGTTTCATGTATGTTTTTTATTTGATTAAAATGATTAATTTCACGTTGTTCCTTTCTTTTAAAATACTATGTTACTTAGGCAGAGTTATTATTTTTTAGCTATTCTTTCGATTGGCATCATAAAAGTAGGGTGTTTTTTTTTTCACATTTGAGTCGGTTCGATTCCCAGCCGAAGCAAATAATTTTTAGAAAATCTATGAATGCAGAATTACTAACTTTTAAAAATAACATAAAGTCTTCTTTGAGCAAAATTCACTATCTACGATATTTAAGGTACTTCCCCTTCATGTCCCATAACTTTGGGACGCCCTGTATATGCGGAGGGAACAGTTACCTGCATGCGTGTGGACGATGCGGGAGCTGTAGCGCGGGCCGGCGGTGACCAGCGTTGCGAGCACCAGCGCTGCGCACCACCACGCCGTCCGCGCGCACTCCATGCGCCATCACGCGACCCTTAGCTGCAGCAAAACAGAAACAACATTATGCACATTGCTTTATATAAGACAATATAAAAGTGGTACTCTCGAATGGGTAACCATGTGGGATGGGGGATCTCTACAACTAGGTACAACATCTACTCGTACAGTATTTTGATAATGTAAAATTTGAAAACTCCGTCTGACAGCTGACAGCAATCCGACACTTGTTTATGAAGTCTACTCACTATAAGGATAATTTAGTTGTTACGCCGTGCTGAAAGTGTATATTTTAAATAATTTCAAACGGTTTTAAGTTTCATAAAGGTATTTAAGGGTTCGAGTTAAAGTTTTGCTAAATTAAAACAAAACACCTAATGTGTATCGACAATGAAAGGGTAAAAAAATAGTGAATCTTCAGAACATCGCTGAGCATTTATTTTCTTACCTCCAATTTTATTTAGAATAACAACCAGCTATACTTATATGTTTAAACTTGTGACAGTACAAAACATACTTCAATAGCATAGCCAACATCGTTATCCACATCAAAATATTGGGTCTTTACCTATGAAATTGGAGTTTTTTTTCCTCGTTAATCATATGTACCAATTCCTGCGATTTTCAAAGCTATATCCAAATTTGTTTTTTATTTGGATAATGGAATATTATTTCAATGTTTCACGTGAAATATTTTTTAATTTCTGGGCTAAATCACATAATAAAAAAAATTGAACAGAGCTCTTTTCATGTGCTTCCCATAATCATTTCTTTGATTCGCTGAAACTTTTATAAATCGGTTACTTTTTAAAATTAACGCTGCCTATACTTAACTTAATGTTATCCGATAATACACACAAAGTTTAGCTAAATTTGGATTTGCCGTTCCCAAAAAAAAATCAAAAATGTTTGTATGGAGAAAACAGTCTTAATGAAATTATTCATACAAAACGCCAATTTCATAGGTAAGGACCTAATACTTACTTTAGTAACTTATTGGTAATCTGTGCTAATACTTATTTCTGTGGATGTGTTGACCGTACACGATGCCGTCATAAATCTTTTAAATGTTATTAAGTAATAACTATAAATAAAAAGACGAAACCTTCATCGACCAAACCTTCACGTCCTCAAAATAATCAGAAATTTTAAAACAATGTTTAGTACAAAGCTTTAGTTCTATCGCAGTTATAAAACAATTACCCTTAATAGCAATATTACAACACCCATCCGCTGCAAATCCACCTCAATTGCGTAGTTAACTGAAAGAGAGAATGAAATCTACACGAGGCTGTACGGAACGCAGTTACGAGGAAAGTTAGAGCAATCCGGCCGGTGATTACGAACGATCCGCACTACATCGAGGAACCAACTAACGAAATGGAACGAACTCCCCGCAATTAACAAAACAAGTTAATATTGCAACTACCTGGGTGAGTCCGGATGAGGAAAACGAGACGGGTTGGAAGCTACTGGAAAGGATAGTTGCTCAAAACAAAAGAGAGATTGTTTTGACTACAATAAATACTTACATAACGTCACGACTGAAGCGGTCAGATATACCCCAACAGAAACGTTTGGATGTTCCAAACATTAAATTAATGCTTAAAACAACCTTAATGAAAGAAGGCTTACGAAAGAGATCTACAAAGCGAATGTGGATGGTAGTGTTGGTAGGGGAAGACCACGGCGAACGTACCTTGATCAAATCGGGGACGTCATAAAGAAAGGCCAAGTCAAGAGTACCCTAAACCGACGAGCATGTATGAACGACCTTATGAGAGTGAAAGAAACAGAAGAAGTGTGTCAGGATCGTAGCAAGTGGAAGTCTGTGGTCTCTGCCTACCCCTACGGGAAACAGGCGTGACATTATGTATGTATGTATGAAAAAATCAAAATTAACAAATATAGAGACATCGGTTCCGAATACATTTTCCTTGCTTTCGGAGTCGAAACTTTAGGTCCTTGGAGGCCGGGCGTTCTTAAATTTTTCTTTAATATTTCAAAGTGCTTAGTCGATGTCACTGGTGACCCGAGAGCCGGTTGTTTCCTCGCCCAACGCTTAAGTATCTGCATACAACGAGGAAACGCTGCCAGCGTTTTGGGTACCTTGCCTTGCGGCCCCAATTTTTTACATTTGATCTAGTTCATATTTAAATTCCATCTCTTTATTTGTTACTGTTTTTAAATAAATATATATTTATTATGGAAATATGCAGAAATGCACATTAGTAATTAGAGGTGGGCTGATCGCCGTAGTAACGTTTAAGTGCGTTCGTGGATGTATGTCTTTTGGTTCGACACTTACGGAAAGAATCGTTTTGGTTCAACAGGTTTTACGTATCGGAATCTACACGCCATTACAAAAAGTAATAGAAACTATTTTTTTGTTATATTACACTGTTGTAAAAACCAAGAATAACAAAGCATGTTCTCTTACCTTTGAGGTTTCAAATTGCACGTTCTCTCAGTAAACTTGAATAATTTCAAACTCATACAACCCCGAAGACGTATTACAAATTTGTTGTTCTTTCGAAATTCATTTCGTTTCATTTCTCTGTTGTTTCGTCTGACAGAAGCGGATCAAGGGCAAGTTTGAGGAAAATAAATATTATTTATACCTTTCCTCGCCTGTCTTATATATTTTTTTATGAAAACCGTTTCAGCTTTACAAATGAAACGGTTCGCGAGAATCCGATTATGATTGATTCGACATTTCGACGGATTACGCCACTCCCCCGAGTGCTAATAAAGATTTACTTTTCAATAAAATTAGGTTGAGCGATGTTTTCGGAGCGCTGAAGGCTCGAGCTAGAATTTGCGAGAATAATAAATGTAAATTTCCGTTATAAATAAAAAATATACCGTTCATAAGTGTAAAGTCTCTGGCTAAAATTAGTTTACCTTTAGCTTGGAAGTCACGAACATTGCGGGGCGAAAGTCTTAATCAAGACCGCAATCCTCGCTGTACGACCGCCTCACGAACAACAACAACACCTCAGGAATTAATGGCACAATACACCCCACCTTATCGCGGCGGCGTGCTCTGTGTGCTCTGCTCATTAACGCACACAATACTGACGCGTAGACTCCTCCACACCTAGATAATAGCACAGTTATCATGTATATGTTCATTCTTATACCTTGGAAACTCATTACTAACCACAAGCACCTATAATGCGTGCGCATAATCTGGCTTGTGCAACGAAACGCGGCGAAATTGCGTTCAGTATCCAAAAGTGGAGTCCTGAAGCGTATAGTTTTTGTGCGGACAGGCGGAAGACAAATCGTCTCCTTATGTCACGGGCAGGCGGGATGGCCGCCCTGTTGGACCGCTCTTAGCCGCGGCAGCTGAACTAGTGGGCGGGCCGCCGCTTGTTATACTTGTGTTTGTTGACAGTTTCACTTGAAATATGGCATTATGCTATTCATAAAATGTCGCGAGTCTGAAATGTGGCGGGCACGATCCATCACGTTAATGTAGGGCTGTAGAGATAAATTGCTTCCGCACAAAATACTTTGTCATTAAAAAATTAAATCCACTTTAGAGTTGGAGAGACCGAAGCAACAAATTTACAACCTGCACATAGAATTTCGAATTGCGCATGAAAACTAAATTACTCCGCTTGTTCGGATCAAAGGAGAATGTACAATTATGTTCGACATAGCTGAAGCGGTAAAGCAATATCGAATATAGTTCTACATATAGTTTTACAAGTTCTTAATCCAATATCCAAGACGTTATAAAGTTACAATTTGAACCCAAGGAAGCCATTACAACGAGATGGGATCAAAGATGTTCCATTAGAATCACAAGCGGCCTCAACTTCCGCCCTCATGTCAACCCATACGAAGCACGAGATATTATCTGTTTTCTTTCATAACTCCGACCCACTCGCGAGGGGCCAATCCGAATTATTATTATGATACTTCCATGTAGGGATGTGGCGTAGGGATTATTTAAAACCAAGTTGATATCCAGATCATTATGATTATTTTACAGTTCGCAACAAATTTAAAATTTTATACTAATCGATTTCAATTTGAAGTGCAGGTAAATTTGAAACGGTATTTGAATATTGGCCTGCAGGTAAATCCGTTGGCTGTAAATCATGTATGTCGTAAATTATTGCCATTCCGCCTCTCCAGCCACGGTGCGGTGGTGTCCGGGAATGCGGCCGAGCCCTCCGTGTTCAGCCGGCGATAATTCCACTGCGCGGGGTGTTGTCGTCGGCTTTGTCGGGAAAGCGATAAGGCACGAAACAAGAGGTCGCGATACGAACCACAATCTCAACGAGGCAACTTTTGCAAATTACGTTACATCCTCACTGATAAACGCTGACGGTGGAACATTTTGCTTTAATCTCCAACGTAACCCGAGTGTTTATTATTGTTTAAGATACAATTCAGAAATTCTTAGAAATTCTTCTTCGATTTATTCATTTAAAATTAACTATAAAAAATAATACTCTTATATAGGATGTCGGTTTCTGTCACTTGTATTATTATTTTTATTTTATAATGTGATTGATAATTATTTATTGTTTATTTAATATTTTATAATATTTTACTTATGTATGTTCTGTATGTATTATGTAAATTGTAGCATAAATAAATAAATTTGTCCAAACATGACGGTGCTGCGCATGGTTGCGTTGTCTGGCTCAAGGAGTCCACGGAAGACCAGCGTCGTGGTATCTAATTGGTACCTCGGCATATGCTGAGTGGATGCCTTTTCGGTGCCACATATATATATGTATATTTTGCTAGAATTTAAGATTATTTCAATCAATCAATCAATCAATATCATTTATTGTGAATCACAGGATTAAGGATGTTACATTAAATTATTACCGCTGTGTTCCGCCCGTAGGCATACAAGGTCAAAATAATTAGGAACTATAAATTAAAGTAAAATAAAATAAAGTAATTACATTGCGCATTAAAAAAATCCATAAAACTGTCATAAAATTCCGAAACGTTACATTTGCATTCATTCATTAATATTACATACAATAAACTACGTACAACATTTATGTCAACAATTTAATAATTTACTATGATGAAACTGAATGTCAAGTAAAAGTGTCAATTATGGTATATTGTCAATTGTCATCTGTATCAAAAAATTCCTTAATAGAATAAAATGTCTTTTCTACAAGAAAGTCAAATAACTTTCTCCTAAATTCAGAAAACTGGGTGCATTTCTTTAAATCTGGAGAAAGTTTATTATAAATTTTTGGGGCCATTGCAAACACACTATTTACAAATAGAGTTGTTTTGGCTGGTTTATGCTGGAGCTGGTCCTTACGTCGTGCGCTCAAAATATTAGGGAACAGTTCAGGGTGGCGTCTAATGTAAAGCGCTATCTCAAATATGTATAATGATGTCAGCGTTAATATTTTGAGATTTTTGAAGAAGGGTCTGCAGCTATCCATTCTTTTCAAGCCACAGATTGATCGTATACAGCTTTTTTGTGCTATAAATACAGTGTCAATATTTACAGCATTCCCCCAGAAAATAATTCCATATCTTAGCCTAGCAGCAACATATCCATGGTATGCTGTAATTACGGATTTTTGGTTTACAACTTTATTCAGCATCCGTAAAGCATAAGAAAACTGACAAATTTTACCACGTATAAATTCCAAATGTGATTGCCATTTCATATTATCATCAATAAATAGTCCCAGAAACTTTGTAGTCTTTGTTTCGCGAATCTCTTTACCGTCAAAGTTAATCTTAGTACCAAGTGATTGATTTGTCCTCTGTTTAAAATTCATAATCATTGTTTTTTCTAAATTTATACGTAAATTGTTAGTTTGGAGCCATTCAATTATACTTGCAAGACTATTACTTATTTCATTTTCATTTTGATATACAACTGTACAATCATCTGCAAATAATACCATTAGGTTCTTTATTGCCATCGGTAGGTCATTTATATATATGAGGAACAGAAGTGGCCCCAGTACGCTACCTTGGGGAACTCCGAAAGTAACAGTTCGCTGAGAAGATGTATATAATTTCTCAACTCCAGTCTTAGTACATATTCTGTTGATTTGTGTAACTTGCATTCTATTAGTAAGATAGGATTCTAGTAAATTCAAGGAATTTCCTCGCAAGCCATACATTTCTAATTTATTCAATAATATACTGTGTTTAACATAATCAAATGCTTTTGTCATATCTAAATATAGCGCAAATACTGGTTGTCTATTGTCCATTCTAGTGCAAATCATATTTAGAAAGTCATAAATGGCAGAGCCAATTGAATTATTTTTACGAAATCCCTTTTGTTCCTTTGTTAATATATTGTTAGTCTCAAAGTAATTATATAATCTATTGTATATTAATTTTTCAAAAATTTTTGAAAATACTGAAATCAAAGCTACGGGCCTATAATTTTTAATGTCCCATTTATCATCTTTTTTGTATATTGGTTTAATAACAGTTATCTTTAGCTTAGATGGAAATACACCTTGTTCTAAGCAAAGATTTACAATGTAGGTAATAACAGGAGAGATTAGATAGCAGACATATTTTATCACTTTAGTGGATATATGATCAAAACCGGTACTATTTGTATTTTTCAAGCATTTTATTATAGAACATACTTCACCTGAACTAGTCGGCTTCATGAAAAAAGATTTTTGTGAATTATACCTGCATGTTGCTTTATATTTCTCAGTGATTCCCGATGTTGACTGCACCTGATCTATATAATAGTCATTAAATTGTTGCGCTATTTGCTCAGGGTTTGTAATTTGGGTTCCATTAATTGTCACCTGATTGATACTTTCTTTCGGAAAGCTTAGTTTAGTTTTATTTATTACATTCCATGTTGCCTTTGACTTACTTGCGGACTTAAAAATATAGTGGTCATTTTGAGATTTTTGAGTCAATTTTATAATTTTATTGTATTTCATTGAATAATCTCTAAACTTTTTTTTGTCATTAGAATCTTTAGAGAGTCTATATTTCCATAACAGTGATCGCTTATGCCTGCTACACTTCTTTATACCATTTGATATCCACTTTGGTTTTCTTGCTATATACATTTTTTTAAGCACTACGGGAAAGCATAGGTCATAGAATAATTTGAACAAATCAAAGAATTTTGTAAAAGCCGTATCACCGTCCCTCGTATTAAATACTTCGCTAAAAGAAAGTTTTTCTATACAGTTTCCGAATTTGATGAGATTTTCCTTTCTGTAATCACTTTTCATAGAGAACCAGTGATTATAAACACATGCTTTCCTAACTGGACAAGTCATAATTTGGGCTTTGTGATCTGAGATAGCTAACTCAATCACTTCCGTCTTCCCGCCGTGCAAATTATGAATAATATTGTCCAGGCAGGTTCCACTGCTAGGTCGTGTAGGTTCCCTTACAGATAATTTAAGGTTATAGCTTTGGATTATTTGTTCAAATTCCTGTGTGTATTTTGTTTTTTTAAGGATATTTATGTTAAAGTCCCCGCAAATAACTATTTTTTTGTTATTATTTCTTGTAAAGAGATCTAGAATATTATGAAGATTGTTGAAAAATAAGCTATAATAGTATGGAACACGTTCGTTTTTAGGTACTCTATACATACACAAGATTACCAGCCTATGGCTCAGTAATTCGGTCGCACAAAGTTCTAACACACCTGGTATATTAAATTTCGATACAGAGTCAATTACTCTATATTTTAGGCTATTCCGCACTAATATACACGATCCGCCGTTCCTATTGTCACGAGCATAGTAAGAAGCTAGGGAAAAACTTGGTATTACCAAAAAGTCTATGTCATTCGGTGTCATATTGTGTTCTGTAAAACACAGTATGTCAATTCGTTTACCTATCTCTTCCATGTCATCTAAACTCACAGTAAAAATGTCAGATTTCGAAATAAGTCCATTAATATTCTGATGCAATATGTAAATGCGATTATACACGAAAAAAATCTTTTGCACCGATGACGTTGGGGGTGACGTCATTTAAAGGAGATGTCAAATGGTCGTTATTTTTCTGTAAATCAACCCCTGTTTGTGTATATTGATTAATATTAGTCGGAGTCTCAGTCTGAGTATAGATGTCGTGACTACAATTACAATTCGTTTTATTTTGCTTTTGATAACGCATATAATTAAAAGTATAAGACAGCCTTAGGATTTCTCTTAAAATATTACGACATAGATATGTGGCATAGTGCTTCCTACCAGGTATAAATCTGTCAAATTCCATATCCAAAAATACAGAGTTTTTAAAATTATTACATATAAACTTTAGTTCATGATTTAACTTTCCTATATTTAAATGCTTGTTAAAGGAAGCCTGACATATAATTACATTTGTGTTTTGGAGAGACAAAAGCCATGACGTAAACATATATCGAATTACAAAAGGACTGTCGTCATTCCTAAACCCTATTAATATGATGTAATCATTTGGTGTTAACTCGCTTATTTCCGATTTACATGAAGACAGTACGTCAATTAGAGTAGCACCAGGTTTATAGAAACAGAACACATTGTACTTAGGTCCCAATAATTTTTGCAATATTCCCTGTACTCCTACTCCTTGTTGATCTGCTAAAATAATTACTTTACTCTGTTTTATACTTTGTGTTTCAGACTTATTCTCCATGCAGCTGGCGCCATCTGTTGTCGATTTTCCTTTACTCTTCCCTTGTCCATTTCTTGATGGCGAAAAGTTCAGTGTTTCGGTGGCCTGATATTGATTACCATTTTGGAGTTGGTATTGATGCCGTGATTTCATAGACTTGGTGTGCGTCTCAGTTTCAGTCGAGTTACTTCTTTCTACAGAATAATTAAGTCTGTTTCTATTGAGACTCATGCTTTTTCTCACTGATACTGGATTTTTGACAACCGATTTGCTTATCTGAGTTAACTGCTGAATTCGAATTTCATATTTAGAGATCTGTGTAGATAGTGCATAATTTTCAGACACTAAATTTTCGACTTCCTTGTGAGCAGACGCCAATTCTGTTTGTAATTTAAGAACCTTCAATTTCATTTCCTCTAAATCATCGTGATTGTAAGTATTTAATTCAGGGCAACTTCTATTTAAAATAATTTCTTGTTGTAAATGCTGATTTTCTTCCTCCTCATCTGATAGCAAACTAAACGTATTATCCGTTGAGACATTGATGACAATTTTATCTCGTATTGTGACATATTCCTGGTGTGGCGTTGATGATTGCGGTGAATGAACAGCAGTTCGTGGAGTGAAATAGACATCATTCTGTTTTTTGTCGTAGCAAGTTATGCATATCCAATTAGTTTTATTTTCTAAACTCATTAAGCAGAATCTTTTATATGACACATTTGCGCAAAGTATGTGATAGTTTTGTTTACATGTAGAACAGCTTAGAGATTCTCTATTCGTAATTTGTAGTTTACATTTGGTGCACTTCAACGCCATCTTACAACAAGTCTGCTAGCGTTAGATCTAACCTATTTATTTGGTATGTCTTGTTAATTCCGTTCCGTTTGCCTAGATGTCTCTGACGATATTTGACACTTACGCCCTCTAGTATACGGGAGCTGAAATACTGCTATGGTTGTGACACAATAAACTAGTTCCCCCAGTTTATTGCTAGATGTCATTACCAGACGCCTGGTTGCACTTTGTTGATTGGTCAGCTGTTCTTTGTTTATATCATGTCATTCATAATTTTGAATATCTAACGTAAATACACATTTAGTTCAATGTCATTCGATATTTACCCTTGATAAACGACTATTATAGTCAAGATTCACTTAGAATTGGGTTTTTTAAGTCTTCATATAAAATCACTGTATAAATAAAGCTATAAAGTCACTTTTAGTTCTCAGAGTGTTTGTCGATTGTACTATATTTATCACTTAGTTTTATTTATAGATAACACTGTCAACACTTACACTAACTTAGTTCTACACACTGTTTATGCATTTAATGTGATATGATCAAGTTTAGTAGAATAAACGAAATAAATAATACGGACTTGATGTTAATCGTGCAGAGCCCCCTGGCGGCCTTATTATTTAGTTTACGGTATGTGACACCGAATAAATACTTTTTCTTTCTTTCTTTTCTTCTTTCTTTCAATTCGATTAAGATTTCCAAAGTTAAAAATAATATTTTTCGTTCAACTACTTATGCTGTAATTTTCACATAATTCAATATGGCGGTCAGAAAGCGGCACTTTACTGCCCTCAGTGTAGTAGAATTGTTTTAAATCCATTACTGCGTACTTGTCTTTTTTAACTCACGTAGTCGACAAACAAAGTCAGTCCTAAAAGTCGGTTTAGAAAACTTGTCGGCATATTCAAATAAGAACTTTAAAAATTGGATTTTTTTTAATTGCCGCCAAAACTTAAACTATGGCGGATTTTGGTAAAAAGTTACTGTAAGATTTAATTCCATATTATAAAATGGAAGAAAAGCCTATTCTCGATATGGCATAAATCACTTTCTGTTCAGTGCAAATCATATCTACCATGAATGGAACTTGTAAATCTAAATACCTTTACAGATACCAAACTGTCCCCGTTTAACTAAACACGTACTTAATTTGGGTCGAAATCTAAACACGCTTCAATTCCAAATCCTATCAATTTACGTCCACTCGAAATAACATCAGCTCAAGGAGCCGCAGTGTCTGTGACGTTTCCTCGGCACTCGTGTGCTCATTGAATGGATTCACGTCCTCCGTCGGAGGCAGAGGTACCCGCGTCACGGCTGAATTACCCTCCCGAGAGGACTCACCGCGGGAGGGCCACACCGTCATCTACATAAGAATGGATCAGGCGTTCCAATGCCACTAACCAATTTGGGATTAAATTTGGTCACACTAAGTTTAACGTTTCATGATTAGATCACGTAGGTGGTTTCATAGCAAAATATTATTTGGGGGTTTTAAAGAGCATAATACTATCAGCTTAAAATTATCTAATCAAAATGGTAAGCGTAGAGTGAGGGAATTAATATCTACTCTGCAATATGAAAGAAAGAAAGAAAGAAGAAAGAAAAAGTAATTATTGCCAACAAATACAGAAAATTTCGTAGGTATAACATTTGCATAATTAAATGTATTTGTGGCAAAAGGGATTGGGCGTCAGTATTTGCTGCCAATATGTCGTATGGCAATTGACAGCGCTGGTTTTCAGCGCAACCCCTCTCTCACTTAGATTTTCAAAATAAAACAACAGTCAGGCGCGTTCCCACAAACACTTATGTGTGAGAAAAACTAAACACTAAAAAAACAGGAAAATGAAGAAAAAAAAATCTGAAAATTAACTACAACCGTAGGTACCAGGTAAATTCTTTTGCGTTCGATCTGTAAAAATTTTCTTTTAGTAAATTATAGTAACTCGATACATCTATCTATCCTTACTTCCAGGGCAATTATGTGGTATCAAATTTAGCAATGAAGTTTTAAACGGCATTATTATTAGTTCACGCAACAGGCTAAAGCGATGGCGATGCTAGACGTTTCTAATCGCATCGCATCAGGAGTAAAGAAATCCGTAGAACGAAGGTCATAGTCCAGCGGATTAGCAAGTTGGAGTTTCGGTGGGCAGAGCGCACATAGCTCGAAGAACTGATGGCCAGTGGGGCATTCCAGTTCTCGAGTGGAGACCACACGCCGACAAGCGCAGCGTACGACGTCCACTCACAAGGTGGACAGACGACCTGATAAAGGTCGCGGGAAATCGCTGGATGCAGGCCGCTTCTAACCGGTGAACGTCCTGTGGCTGATACTCGTATGACGATGATGATGAAATTATTAGCGATCGAAAGTTCTTACATGGTAAGGCAGGTCGTTTTAGGCTCACGCCTCTAAAGTTTTTATATATGTCAATGCTAGAAAGGAGAGCATTTCATAACTTTAATAGCTGGCTCGCAGTTGAGATCAATGTTGTTCTGCTCGGCTTAGAAGCAAATAATTAAGATAAGAGATGTGGGGACGCAGTGCCATATGCGGAACTGAACGTGCCCTTCAACTCACTGGTGAGGGTTTTGTTCTTTGTCATTTGAGAGTTTTGTTTATAACGTATGAACTTCGAGAACAAAATAATAGTGCAGTTTCATAACTAATCTTGCCCTGGCCGGTTGCTGTGTGAAGGACTCGTGGTTGTTCCTACGATCTAGTTTTAGAACAGTTTAAAGTTTACAGTGAGAGACTAAAGAAGTAATAATTGTGGTTTGTGTCGTGTTAAATTACTTAGTGTCAGTAAACTCTTTATTTATTGTGATTTGAACGTTATTAACGTTATTATTGGAAGACCGCAGCCTGAAAATTGTGATCCATCTGATGTCGGCGATTCGACATATATAACAAAAATACATCTGTATTTCGCGCAACAATTGAATGTGAACATGACTAGTTTGTAGACAAAGCAAACTGCAACGGTTCACGCGATCCGGATACCTGCACGAGCTGAACATACAAATAGCACATCGTCTCACAATATAAGAAATCAACAGCCAGGCACAATACACAAGAACGTCTACACGAAACATGTAACAAAAATAAAGGTATATTCTGAACGAATGGGTCACGTACGAATGGAAGTTGCCCAACATCAAGAGTACGGCCTATATGCGAGTATTATCGGATATCTAATCAGGAAGAGGAATAACATCGGGTCAATAATAATAAAATATTATTATTATTCGTAATCGCAGGAGGCGGATCGGGCCACTTCTTACGGGGGCTAATCTGGAATTGCTATTATCGCTAAGCTGACGCGGGACGAATTGTGTGAGGAGTGTGAGGACGGGGTGTTGGGGGGCGAGGGTGACATTACCATAATAAAACCAAGTGTTATACAGTTGCCTTCACATAACCCTTGTAACTTAATCCCTTTCATTTCATACGTTTTACAAAAGATACTGTTTTCCTGGTTCAGTGTTGCGTGTAACACTGCCGTGGACAGCTCGGAGCAATAACAAATGTCTTATCTAGCTATCTAATAAATCTGAGCTGAATTTTCTTGGAAAAATTGTGAGCAGTGGACGTTGTTGGTGTTTGAACGAGCTGGAGCCGCGAGATAAGCGTTAGGACAACAATAGACCCCTCGCGTTGTTTATTAAACTCTTGTTTATTAAAACATCTGAGTAGATTAAATTCATTTTACGTCGATAAGTACTAGAACTTCGTTGGCTAAACATAAGTATTGTTATTTTGTCTGTTCATTTTAACTTTTGTTTCGGTAAACTGAAGTTTGAGTATACAGATAAAGGACGTTTCCAAAGTCGGGCATAAATCGGAAGATTCCCCACTGCCTTCGCTTTGTCTTAGATATCAGCCGAGTCGTGAACGTTCCACAATGATCTTGTGTTCCTTTAATATCCTTGTATAAAGTGAGCTTTAGGTCTTTCAAAGTTTCATTTGAATGACGATGTTGCGATGAGGAGTTTTTGTTTAAAGTAGTGGAAATTACTTTGAATGATGGATTAAAGAATTTTTGGTTAGAGAACGGTGTGTCGCGTAAGGTGACGTAGTGAGTAAGATATAAAGAGGTATGTTAAGGTGGTTTGTTTTCGTTGACCCACACTCATTAATTTCTTTATGTATATTTATGTCTACCTATGTCTATACCTATGTCTAAACTGTAAAGTAAAGAGTGTCAATAAGTTTTCTTTCTTTCTTTTTATTGATTTTGACATTCTTTCCAATTCTCTATAATTTTGACATTCATTTGAACATTTGATTTTTTTTTTTTTTTTTTTTTTTTTTTTTGGCTTGTTTACTAGACCATTAAGCCATGTCTTTATTTCAATACACTGTTTTTTATGCACTATAATTTTGTAATGTTGTCAATTTTTGAACATTTCTTGCAAGTTGGGTTATTTAAAATTGTATAATTAATGAATAATAGGTAATTAATTATAATTACCTATTATTCATATTTAATTATATCTAATTATAGATATAATTAAATATTCGTTAAATTTGGCATTCTCAAAAGGCAGAATGTAATGGGTCATGTGTACCTATATTCTCGCAAAATAAATAATTTGAATTTGAATTTTGGGCATATAGAATGAATGAGTAAAAGGAGATTAACGAAAGCAATTTATAAGGAAAGCATGATTGGAAGGGTCGGTAAAAGTCGCGCGGTCGGATGTACGTCAATCAAGTGACCGACGTACTCCCAAAAGGTCAGGTGTGATCAGTATGTCAGGATCGTTGAAAGTGGAAATCAATAGTCTCTGCCTACCACCAACGAGAAACAGGCGTCAGAATAGGTATCTGGTACAAATAACTCCCAATTCAAAATAAAAGGTTTAACATTTTTATTTGCCATCAGCTCAGTTAGTCCTTTTATTTTAAAATTTAAATTCTACGTTTCAGAACTCAATATTCGTATTTCGCATTTTATATTGTCGATTTTGATAAAAATAGTCTGTTTGGGTGTACAAAAATACAGGTACAGGACGGTTAGTTAGGTTTTTTTTAACGATTAACTGTTTACTGATTAATTAAAGTTTCTATGTAAGTTAACTTACTAATGTGCCGTGTGTTTTTCGGTTCTCTTCTCGTGCGTGTGTAAAAGGCGACTGTTAACGCCGCATTTAAGTTTAAATGTTTTCCTTTGTGTATTTAGTTTAAGTAGAATCCGCTAGATGTCGTTGTTCAAAATTAAAACGCGCTATCAACTTGTGCACTGCAAATCGTTATATTTGATTTTAAGATGATTTTAAGATTTCACAGAACAGGGTCGGTTGCAAAAATTTTTCCCGTACTGTTGCATACGCTCCCGCGCTCGCCCACCCGCCCGGCGACGATGTAAAAAGCCTGACAGCAACTGTTCCTGCTTAAAAAAAAAACCAAATTCACAAGAATATAAGTTGAAGTTCTTTTTCAATTGGAAATTCTAAATTATTCTTATCCATCGTTTCTGAACTCCGCTCTGTTTTCCGGCGCAGTTAATTTATTCTGTTGTAAAGTTTGAAGCTGACAGAATTGTCCATGTTTAATTCTATGTGGGCCATTGGAGGTACTCGTAGGTATTTGTTTTAGTGAGCTCGTCGTTTTTGGATTTAATCTGGATGCTACGTTTATCCGAGGCATACGAATACTCCCAGCTTAATACTTGTAGGTAGGTACATGATATACTCGTGGCGCAGTCGCGTTTGCTATTTTTTTTTATGCACAACGGGTTCTTACTTGACCACAATCACACCTGATGTTAAGTGAAGATAAGGTCGAAGGTGGAAGCGTACTGGCTCGAAAACCCCAACACATTTGGGGGACTGGCTATCTTATCTCTTACAAACGGAACACGACAATGCTATTAACATTGCTGCTTGGCGGCAGATTTAGATAAGATGGTGGTAGCTAGCCAGGCGGACATTTAAAATGCCCTACCATCAACCGAAAGTTTTTATTTGTTTTCGATTAGTGAAGTTAAGTAAACCCCTCGAGTTTCTTGCTTGTTCTTCTCCTGGGAAAATTGCCTTTTGAAGAAGCAGTAACTTACAATATTAAAATTTGTTTATGAAAAGAATTCAATGTATATGGTACACAAAGTTTTTTTTTAAACACAAAGCAATAAAACTAAAGCTAAACTAAAGGACGAAAACGTCATCCAGACCTCCTGTTTGGGGCATGGACCCTAACACACTTGCCGCGTTACCTCGCTGAACATCTAGACTAAGATGTTGAGCGAGGTACGCGCCAGCCATCCAGCAGATGTAGTTTTAAGCATAGATTAAGTAGAGATATAAGCAGTTTTTATGTTCGTCTGAATGTTTCTTTTGTGAAGTACTTCACCCATATTTTCCATCAATTGCTAACCGAATTGTTCATTTAATAGTTGATGGGGTTTACCGCCCATTGGATGAATGCCGGAGATAAGCATGGCGCCTTACTGAAGTCGGTTGATTTCTCAATTTTTGGCGATTTAATTAATTTGAAGTCGGTGGTCCACCAACTTGAAAATACTGACAATCTGATGGCAAGCCACCTCTAACTAGTGTCTAACTAACCAGTGAGTTTTGGTGACTTTCTGTCAGAACAGTAGCCGCCCCTATGGGCCACCTTAACGGACCGACTGTTTAGTGTCCGCACCACGTAAACACTCTATTGAAAGTGCGAGTAGTGGACACCCATCCACAGACCGTTGCTTAAATAAGATAACCAATTCGCCACGAGTACTTACGAATTATCCTTGTGGAAATAAAATTTGCTAGATTATTATTAGGAGTCCGGGGTAAGTCGAACGAATTAAACGAGTTCCGGGATCGGTTTCAAAATCAACATGGTTAATTTTCTCATTGGTCTCGTGGGTTATTTTCACAAAAAGGGTCGCTATTATGTTATTTCATTACATTACATGAGCCCTTTTAGCCTCGACCTTAACTTGAGAGCGACTCAGTCGGAGAGTTCTTTTAATTAGCCTTCTCCACTGTATGTGTTTTAATGTGAAAAACTCTTCACTGTCTCCCTTCAGAGCAATAATTGAATCATTTTATCTGACTTCAAAGAAGAGCGGTCAAGTGCCCCGAGGGCCAGCTGACATTTATACCTCATTAATAAGTATTTACAATAAATTTGTGGGATTTGTAATAAGATTTATTACGGATTTAAAAAATTTGAGCAGTTTTCTTTGGTGAGTATTCTGGTAGGTATGTTGATCACCATTATAATGTTCATGTAACCAACAGAAAGGGTACAAGGGTCTTACAATCCTCTGTTGCAACCCAAAATATTTTAATGGTCGTTGACGATATGTCCGATGAGTTTTGTCATCGTAAGGAAAACAATAGGGCATATTAGGTAAGTGATTTAATTTTCGATTTTATGCACGGGTTCGTACTTGACCTCAATCACACTTGATGTTAAGTGAAGATGAGGTCGAAGGTGGAAGCGTATTGACCCGGAAAGCGTATAACCCTTTGAATGAAAACGTCACAAAGTTCAAATCAAAATCAAAAAATGCTTTATTTTGTAGGTACACAGGGTACACTTAAAATAGTCAGATTTTACATTTTTAAAGCTACTGCTTGTTCAAAAGGCAATTTTCCCCTGAGAAGAACAAGCAAGAAACTCGAGAGGTCGCTCTTTTTAAAAAAAGGTTTTTATATTACAAAATTATTATTTTATATTATAATATTTCATTATTAATTGTGAAATAGCCTGGTTATGCGAACGGGCTGGTTATGTCCATGATTGTTTATCATCTAAATAATCTGATATTTTATAATATGCTTTCTTAATAAGTTTCTGTTTTATAGTATCTTTAAATTTATTGAAAGGAAGATTTTGTATGTCAACAGGTACTTTATTGAAAAAGCGTATACATAACCCTTTGAATGAATTACTGACTTTGCGGAGGCGACTTATGTGACCTGCAAGTTAATCTTTATTTCTTGTATTGACACCATGTTTATCACTATTTTTCCTAAATGATGTTAAATATTTTTTGACATACATTAGATTTTCAAAAATGTACTGTGACGAAAAGGTTAGAATGTTATACACTTGAAACCTATCTCTAAGTGACACTGCAGGTCTCAATTGATAAATTGTGCGAACGGCTCGTTTTGGTAAAACAAAGATTGTATTTATATCCGCGGCGTTTCCCCACAGCAAGATACCGTAAGACATCAAGCTGTGGAAATAACTAAAATATACTAATCTAGCAGTATTTTGGCAGTTGTCAGTTTTGCGTATCATATTTTAATAAATGCTGTACACTTTCCAAATTTCCGCTGTCATGTATCCGATACGGAGCAATCCCCTAGAATTATACAACAGCAAATCGAGAAGAGAGTATAAAGCGTCGAAATTTCCCTAATTGAATCGTTTCATCGGTGTTACAAATTCCAATAGGAATTTTGATTCCGGTGCAGAAATAATTGGCGTCCTTCCGACGAGGATCGTCGAGTGTTTGTTTTGTTCGTTTCGTTCAGATGCTGACGCGGAATTCGACGGAATTCCAAGTATACACTCATTTACAATTTACTTTGTGGCTTGATCTCCATCAACGTGTGAACGCTGGATTGCAATTACAATTACAATTACATATGGGAAATTAAAGCTAGACAACATTATAAATTGGTGTTAGACGTAAAAACTAAATACAACCACCTCCGTGGCTCAATGTAAACAACATTGGGTTTACGATTCGGAGGTCGCGGGTTCGATCCCCAGCGGGGTACATATTTAGTACTCGGTTTGGTTGGTGGTAGGGCATTTTAAATGTCCGCCTGGCTAGCCACCACCATCTGATCTAAATCTGCCGCCAAACGTTGTGTTCCGGTCCCGGTATTTATATAAACATCCATGACTTGGGAATAAATGTTCGTATTCATCACACAAATATTTACCCCTCGCGGGATTCGAACCCGCAACCGTTGGTTTCGCTGACAGGGTCACTATCCACTACACCAACCGGTCGTCGTGCCGACCGTCGCGTTACCATTTTACGTGCCGGAATCGCCACGGTGCTATCATTGTTGTGTTTTGATTATTTCTGTTGGGCAGCGCAATAATTGTTAAGTGTTATGTGGGTAATTTTGTTATTAATTATATTACTTTCTTTGATTACCCTTATTATGTTTTGAATCGTTTTGGGATAAGGTAGTTGTAGAATTTGATTTGTATAACTACCTACATTGTATGTTGAATAGTTTGAGTTGGGGTAGACGTAGAAAATGTTTAGTTAGACTACCCACTTTGTAACTTAATGTTAGAGAGAGACATTGTAAATATCAATCTGCCCAATTGAGATACTAGTTGGGTGCCAACCCTTTGCATATAGGAAAGCTGCCTGCGTGCAGTTAGCCAGTCTTATTTTACCAGTTACAGTGCGCTCAGTCTTATATAAACAGTGAAGAATAAATAATAAGAAGAAAGTTTTAGTTTTCTTTGTGTGCATCCTGTATAGTGTTTGTGCCCCGGCTTCGCTCATTCAAGTGAGCAGTGTGTGTTCGTCCCGCTCGTATCGTCGCGCCTCTTCGTACCCGCCGTATTCGGCACCTCTTCGTTTATTGTGGCGAGTGTCGTCAACAATTTGGTCCTTCGAGCCGGATCGGCCAGGGACCAAAGATCGTTATGAGTGGTGTTACAACTAGAAGCCAAAGTCGTCGTGTTGTTTCGCAGCCTGAAGAAATGTCTCCTGCGAACGGTGTGCCCGAAGCGACCGCGCTTCCTCGTTTGGATGGTGGCAGGAACGTGGGAGTTCGCTCTCCTCCGCCAGCCAGTGGCCACATCCCTGATGCACACGACGACTCTGCACCCCCCGCCGAGCGCCCCCGCACCGCGCCCTCCGGCGTTGGACATTTTTCGCCGCTATCGGACTCTGGGCTAACTGCGGACGGAAACCCGGCCCAGCTAAGGTTGCCAGCGCCTGTGATAGTGACTCCTCCTATACTCCCGACTGATGATCGCCGTGTGTATGATTACCGCGATCCCGTCGAGCCTGAAGATCCTGAGCTTCGTGTTAGTTCGCCTAGGCGTATGCCAACAGAGGCTGAAGGCAGTGTGTTGTTTGACCCTCGTGCTTTTCCCCGGTTACCTCCACTACCTGAAGCCGCTGCAGTGAAGTCGAATACGAGCAGCCAAGCGTCACGAAGCCAGAGACAGGCCTTGGAAGCTCAACGCAAGAAAGCAGAGCTAGATGCAGCCATGGAGCGAGCCAACATTAGAGAAGATTTGATTCAAAAGAAATTAGCTGCTCGCATGGCCAATATAGACGCCGCTATGGCAGTCCTCGATGAAGAAGAAGAAGTGCGCTCGCAGGTTAACGTGGCAAAACATCGTGTGAATGAGTGGTTGGACAACACACCCGAAGCCGCGTTCGTGCCGACCCGGTTGTTCATTTCGGTACTGGACGAGAATACACGCTGAGGCCGCTGCAGTTTGAAAACCAACCGCCACTTGCTACAACAACGCCCGCCTTTCGTGCACCAGCTAGGACGCCACAGCAAAACCGCAGAGAACCATCAGCTGCTCCGATAACTACACCGCATTATCCTCGTGAGCGATCTGTGGAGAGACGTCGTGAGAGCGTTGAGCAACTGGCTGAAGCAATTATGAAGATGGGAAAACCGAAGCCAAGACAGACATACGAACTTCCTCGTTTCGTGGGAAATCCTGCCGAATGGATTACCTTCAAGAATAGCTATGAGAGATCGACAGCATCTTACGCTTTCGAGCCCTACGAGAACATGGCTCGACTCCAACATGCTCTCTACGGAGAAGCCAAAGCAGCAGTTGAAGACATTCTACGCTCGTCTGCAGACCCTCAAGAAGTAATGAGTGCCCTAGAAGAGGAGTTTGGACATCCCAACGCGATATTAGCCTGCGCGATTAACAAGATAAGGAGCCTGCCTCGTCTTACTGAGAGTGGACGCGATATTACGAAGTTCACATCAACGGTGCGCAATTGCGTTTCTCTATTGAGAAACGTGCAGGCAGTGGGATATCTCAACAACCCTCAACTGGTGCATGATATACTGTCAAAGTTAACAACGCTACAACGTGCAAAATACGGTGAATATGCAAAGATTAAAGACGAGATGTCTGCAGTGGACTTGCGCGTTTCACCGAACCTGGATGTCCTGTTGGAGTTCCTGAGAGAAGAAGCTCGTACTGCATCGTACCTGAACCCTCTTCCGTCGATGGCACTGCAAGTGCAGTCGCCCAGTGCTGTGAAACCTCGTGACCTTCGAGCCAAGTCGGTCCCTCGACCGATTTATCACAAAGTTGTGACTGTGGATACCACCTCGTGCCCAAAACCTAATGTGGATCCACCTTGTGCGCCTATGGACATCACATGTGAAATGTGTAAAGGCAATCATCAATTGCCCTCGTGTAAAATGTTTCAAGGACTCGATGTTAATGCAAGATGGGACTTTGTGAAGGACAATAAATTATGTTTTAAGTGCATCGTGAAAAGACACTCGCGCGAGTACTGCCGTGGAAAACGTTGTGATAAGTGCCGCGCTCCTCATCACGCCATGTTACATTTTTCTAAATCGCAACCGCTACGCGATCCTGTGTTGAACAATAATGTAGAACAAGTAACAAGTGTTAGTGGACAATGCGTGAAGGCGTTACTAAAAGTGATCCCAGTGACAATCGTTAGAGACAATTGTGAAATTAAAACTCATGCTCTATTGGACGATGGCGCAACAGTTTCGCTCATAGACAGTGACTTAGTGCCCGCGAATAGTGATGATCCTGTAAGCCCACTAACGATTGTTACCGCGCGCGGACAACATGTGACGGATACTAATTCTAAAAAAGTGCAGTTACATATCTATGGACCCAATGGGACGAAATATAGTGTAAATGTGAGGTCAATGAAAGGCCTTGATTTGCCATCACAAACAGTGCCCCCTGGTGTAGTGAATAAAAATGTGCACCTTCGTGATTTGGATTGCCGTGAGGGGAGGGAAACGAAGCCGATGCTGCTCCTAGGACAGGACAACTGGCAACTTATCGTTGGTCGGGAGATAAGACAGGGTAAGTCCGGCCAACCTATCGCTTCTCTCACTTCATTAGGGTGGGTCATCCATGGCCCCGTAAACCACCACTGTAATTCGTTTGATGTCGTTAACTGTATGTCTATTCGCGAACCTGATTTACATGCCCTCGTTAAAAGTCAATTTGAATTAGAGTCGATTGGAATCCTCGAGGTGTCTCGAAAGAATGTGGAAACCGAGAGGGCCAACCGGATTTTGGATGAAACCAGCCGTCGTATTGATGGCGGCTGGGAGGTTGGCCTCCTCTGGAATCGTGACACACCGGAGTTTCCAAATAATTTTAAGTATGCGCAAAAGCGCTTACTAGGCATAGAACGTCGGATGGATAGAGACGCGAATTTTGCTGAGGCTTATGAGGCACAAGTAGATAGACTATTGAAAGAGAACTACGCTCAAAAAGTTGACAATTTAAGCGACTTAAATTCAAACCCTATGTGGTTTTTACCTCATTTCGGAGTGGTGAACCCTAATAAACCAGGGAAACTACGACTCGTTTTTGACGCTGCCGCAATCTATAAAGGATCCTCACTTAATAATAAGCTCATAAGCGGTCCTGATTTGTTAAATTCTCTCTTCGGAGTTTTGATGAACTTCAGACTTAATCGTGTCGCTATAAAGGCTGACATAGCTGACATGTTTTTGAGAGTCAAAATTCGACCGGAGGATCGTCCTGCTCAGTCTTTCTTGTGGCGAGGTCGAGATCGAAACCGTGACCCTGATATCTATATCATGAGTTCATTAATTTTCGGAGCTGCTTCATCCCCAACTACTGCGATTTACATTTTAAATAAAAATGCTGAAGATTTTGCCAGTAGTCACCCTGAGGCTGTGCAAGCGATTAGATCGAAGCATTATATGGATGACTATTTGGACAGTGTCGATTCTGATGATGCAGCCCGAAAGCTGATCAATGATGTCACCCACGTACATGCTACCGGTGGTTTCAACATTAGGGGGTGGGTGACAAACTCTCCTAGTTTACGTGCCGAACTTTCACCTGAAGCGCCCTCTACAGTAAGCCTTGAGAACGAACAAGGCATCCCAATGGAGCGAACCCTGGGCCTAATATGGTCGCCCGAGAACGACTGTTTAAGTTTTGATGTGTCGTTGAAACGTTTGCCTCCCGCATTAGCATCTGGAAAAGTCACTCCTACTAAGAGAGAATATTTACGGGCAATAATGTCAATTTTTGACCCACTTGGATTTTTATGTCCAGCAATCATCCCAACGCGAATCCTAATGCAACAAATCTGGCGTTCTGGCATTGACTGGGATGATAAACTCAATAATCGGGAAGCTGAAGCTTGGTTTCGCTGGTTATCCAATATTAATAAAATTAAAAACGTGCAAATTCCTAGATGGTATGGTTTAGACCACGGTAACCTTGAGTTACACGTTTTTGGGGACGCTAGCGAAGCAGCATATGCAGCTGCTGCCTACCTAGTAGGAACAGATGTAAACGGTGACCGCAAATGTGTTTTAATCGCTGGGAAAGCACGCGTAGCACCCCTGAAAGTAGTTTCGGTGCCTCGTCTTGAACTCCAAGCCGCCGTTCTTGCCTGTAGATTAGCTAATATTATTTGTAAAGAACTCTGTGTCCCTATAAAGCGTAAATTTTTGTGGACTGATTCGAGAACAGTTCTGAATTGGATTAGGTCTGACGCGCGTGATTATCAGCGTTTCGTTTCTCATCGTTTAAGCGAGATAGAACGAAAAAGTGAGAGAAGTGATTGGCGCTGGGTACCCTCTCTTCAGAACCCGGCTGACGAGGCCACCAAGTTGAGCTGGCCTTTGGATAAAAGTATTTGGTTTTCGGGTCCTTCCTTTCTCTGTTCTCCACAGCACGAGTGGCCAGCACAGGCGCAGGGTGAAACTACATCCGAGGCAGAATGCGAGCGTGTACAGCGCGCTCACATCACTACAGAAGCAACCCCGCCTCTGATCGACATCGCGCGCCACTCAACCTGGAAACGTGCGCAGCGCGTTGTTGCGCGCGTCCTTACCTTCGTGCAACGATGCCGAGGGCGACAAAGCGCTGCTCTGACTCGCCACAACCTGCTAGACGCCGAACGAATCCTTTTACGCCAATCCCAGATGGCTTCATTTGGTTCTGAAATCAAGGAGCTAAATGCCGGACGATCAATGTCGTCAGGGAGTAAACTTCGAGCCCTTGACCCGATGATTTTTGAAGATGGTCTACTTCGAGTTCGAGGACGATTAAGTGCCGCCGACGAGTTACATATGGACGAACGTCACCCCATAATCTTAGACGGGCGTGACCCAATAACACGCCTAATAGTTCGAGACTATCACAATCGTGGCCTCCACTCACACCACGAACAAGTGATCAACCTTATGAGGGAGAGATTTTGGGTGACCCACCTGCGGCCTACAGTGAAGAAAGTTGTCGCTTCGTGTCAAACCTGCCGACTTGCCCGAGCTCAGCCCCAGATTCCTAAAATGGCTGACTTACCTGCGGAAAGAATAACTTCCTCACGACGAGCTTTTGTACATTGTGGCATTGATTACTTCGGCCCAATGGAAGTTACGATCGGCAGACGGCGAGAAAAGCGTTGGGGAGTTTTAATCACATGCCTCTCCACTCGCGCCGTACATATGGAATTAGCCGCGTCGCTCAACATTGATTCGGCTATACTATCAATTCGACGAATGATCGCACGACGTGGACAACCTGCAACGATGAGAAGCGACAGAGGAACGAATTTCATCGGAGCCAGCAATGAATTGAGAGCTGCCTTACGAGAGATGAACCAAGACAAACTGGCAAACGAGATGGTGGATCGTTACAAAATTCAGTGGATTTTCAACCCGCCTGCTGCTCCACATATGGGTGGTGTATGGGAAAGATTGGTGCGCTCCATAAAAAACGCACTTCGAGCAACCCTCAGAGAAAGAGCACCACGGGAAGAAGTCCTCCACACACTTCTTCTGGAGGCTGAACTGACGGTAAACAGCCGCCCTTTGACTTATGTTCCTGACGATCCAACCGGGCCAGTAGTACTTACCCCGAACCACTTGTTGCTTGGCACAGCAGCTGGAGATGCACCTTTCGCTAAAATCGACCCTGGAGACAACGACGCGCGACGTTTGTGGAAGAGAGCAAACGCGTTGGCTGACATGTTTTGGCACAGATGGCGCCGTGAGTACCTGCCAACCCTGCAAAAACGTGGCAAATGGACTGACGATGTACCCGCCATTAAAGAAAATGATTTAGTGTTGATTTGTGATAGTGCATTACCTCGTAATCAGTGGCCGAAAGGCATTGTGAAAAAATTGATATGTGCAAAAGACAGTAGAGTCCGTATGGTAGACGTTAAGACCACACGTGGGACGCTGCGACGTCCCGTTGCTCGACTTATTGTGCTGCCCACTGATATTGTACTTGGCTGAACCCTCGTACAAGGGGGTGGAAGTGTTGGGCAGCGCAATAATTGTTAAGTGTTATGTGGGTAATTTTGTTATTAATTATATTACTTTCTTTGATTACCCTTATTATGTTTTGAATCGTTTTGGGATAAGGTAGTTGTAGAATTTGATTTGTATAACTACCTACATTGTATGTTGAATAGTTTGAGTTGGGGTAGACGTAGAAAATGTTTAGTTAGACTACCCACTTTGTAACTTAATGTTAGAGAGAGACATTGTAAATATCAATCTGCCCAATTGAGATACTAGTTGGGTGCCAACCCTTTGCATATAGGAAAGCTGCCTGCGTGCAGTTAGCCAGTCTTATTTTACCAGTTACAGTGCGCTCAGTCTTATATAAACAGTGAAGAATAAATAATAAGAAGAAAGTTTTAGTTTTCTTTGTGTGCATCCTGTATAGTGTTTGTGCCCCGGCTTCGCTCATTCAAGTGAGCAGTGTGTGTTCGTCCCGCTCGTATCGTCGCGCCTCTTCGTACCCGCCGTATTCGGCACCTCTTCGTTTATTGTGGCGAGTGTCGTCAACAATTTGGTCCTTCGAGCCGGATCGGCCAGGGACCAAAGATCGTTATGAGTGGTGTTACAACTAGAAGCCAAAGTCGTCGTGTTGTTTCGCAGCCTGAAGAAATGTCTCCTGCGAACGGTGTGCCCGAAGCGACCGCGCTTCCTCGTTTGGATGGTGGCAGGAACGTGGGAGTTCGCTCTCCTCCGCCAGCCAGTGGCCACATCCCTGATGCACACGACGACTCTGCACCCCCCGCCGAGCGCCCCCGCACCGCGCCCTCCGGCGTTGGACATTTTTCGCCGCTATCGGACTCTGGGCTAACTGCGGACGGAAACCCGGCCCAGCTAAGGTTGCCAGCGCCTGTGATAGTGACTCCTCCTATACTCCCGACTGATGATCGCCGTGTGTATGATTACCGCGATCCCGTCGAGCCTGAAGATCCTGAGCTTCGTGTTAGTTCGCCTAGGCGTATGCCAACAGAGGCTGAAGGCAGTGTGTTGTTTGACCCTCGTGCTTTTCCCCGGTTACCTCCACTACCTGAAGCCGCTGCAGTGAAGTCGAATACGAGCAGCCAAGCGTCACGAAGCCAGAGACAGGCCTTGGAAGCTCAACGCAAGAAAGCAGAGCTAGATGCAGCCATGGAGCGAGCCAACATTAGAGAAGATTTGATTCAAAAGAAATTAGCTGCTCGCATGGCCAATATAGACGCCGCTATGGCAGTCCTCGATGAAGAAGAAGAAGTGCGCTCGCAGGTTAACGTGGCAAAACATCGTGTGAATGAGTGGTTGGACAACACACCCGAAGCCGCGTTCGTGCCGACCCGGTTGTTCATTTCGGTACTGGACGAGAATACACGCTGAGGCCGCTGCAGTTTGAAAACCAACCGCCACTTGCTACAACAACGCCCGCCTTTCGTGCACCAGCTAGGACGCCACAGCAAAACCGCAGAGAACCATCAGCTGCTCCGATAACTACACCGCATTATCCTCGTGAGCGATCTGTGGAGAGACGTCGTGAGAGCGTTGAGCAACTGGCTGAAGCAATTATGAAGATGGGAAAACCGAAGCCAAGACAGACATACGAACTTCCTCGTTTCGTGGGAAATCCTGCCGAATGGATTACCTTCAAGAATAGCTATGAGAGATCGACAGCATCTTACGCTTTCGAGCCCTACGAGAACATGGCTCGACTCCAACATGCTCTCTACGGAGAAGCCAAAGCAGCAGTTGAAGACATTCTACGCTCGTCTGCAGACCCTCAAGAAGTAATGAGTGCCCTAGAAGAGGAGTTTGGACATCCCAACGCGATATTAGCCTGCGCGATTAACAAGATAAGGAGCCTGCCTCGTCTTACTGAGAGTGGACGCGATATTACGAAGTTCACATCAACGGTGCGCAATTGCGTTTCTCTATTGAGAAACGTGCAGGCAGTGGGATATCTCAACAACCCTCAACTGGTGCATGATATACTGTCAAAGTTAACAACGCTACAACGTGCAAAATACGGTGAATATGCAAAGATTAAAGACGAGATGTCTGCAGTGGACTTGCGCGTTTCACCGAACCTGGATGTCCTGTTGGAGTTCCTGAGAGAAGAAGCTCGTACTGCATCGTACCTGAACCCTCTTCCGTCGATGGCACTGCAAGTGCAGTCGCCCAGTGCTGTGAAACCTCGTGACCTTCGAGCCAAGTCGGTCCCTCGACCGATTTATCACAAAGTTGTGACTGTGGATACCACCTCGTGCCCAAAACCTAATGTGGATCCACCTTGTGCGCCTATGGACATCACATGTGAAATGTGTAAAGGCAATCATCAATTGCCCTCGTGTAAAATGTTTCAAGGACTCGATGTTAATGCAAGATGGGACTTTGTGAAGGACAATAAATTATGTTTTAAGTGCATCGTGAAAAGACACTCGCGCGAGTACTGCCGTGGAAAACGTTGTGATAAGTGCCGCGCTCCTCATCACGCCATGTTACATTTTTCTAAATCGCAACCGCTACGCGATCCTGTGTTGAACAATAATGTAGAACAAGTAACAAGTGTTAGTGGACAATGCGTGAAGGCGTTACTAAAAGTGATCCCAGTGACAATCGTTAGAGACAATTGTGAAATTAAAACTCATGCTCTATTGGACGATGGCGCAACAGTTTCGCTCATAGACAGTGACTTAGTGCCCGCGAATAGTGATGATCCTGTAAGCCCACTAACGATTGTTACCGCGCGCGGACAACATGTGACGGATACTAATTCTAAAAAAGTGCAGTTACATATCTATGGACCCAATGGGACGAAATATAGTGTAAATGTGAGGTCAATGAAAGGCCTTGATTTGCCATCACAAACAGTGCCCCCTGGTGTAGTGAATAAAAATGTGCACCTTCGTGATTTGGATTGCCGTGAGGGGAGGGAAACGAAGCCGATGCTGCTCCTAGGACAGGACAACTGGCAACTTATCGTTGGTCGGGAGATAAGACAGGGTAAGTCCGGCCAACCTATCGCTTCTCTCACTTCATTAGGGTGGGTCATCCATGGCCCCGTAAACCACCACTGTAATTCGTTTGATGTCGTTAACTGTATGTCTATTCGCGAACCTGATTTACATGCCCTCGTTAAAAGTCAATTTGAATTAGAGTCGATTGGAATCCTCGAGGTGTCTCGAAAGAATGTGGAAACCGAGAGGGCCAACCGGATTTTGGATGAAACCAGCCGTCGTATTGATGGCGGCTGGGAGGTTGGCCTCCTCTGGAATCGTGACACACCGGAGTTTCCAAATAATTTTAAGTATGCGCAAAAGCGCTTACTAGGCATAGAACGTCGGATGGATAGAGACGCGAATTTTGCTGAGGCTTATGAGGCACAAGTAGATAGACTATTGAAAGAGAACTACGCTCAAAAAGTTGACAATTTAAGCGACTTAAATTCAAACCCTATGTGGTTTTTACCTCATTTCGGAGTGGTGAACCCTAATAAACCAGGGAAACTACGACTCGTTTTTGACGCTGCCGCAATCTATAAAGGATCCTCACTTAATAATAAGCTCATAAGCGGTCCTGATTTGTTAAATTCTCTCTTCGGAGTTTTGATGAACTTCAGACTTAATCGTGTCGCTATAAAGGCTGACATAGCTGACATGTTTTTGAGAGTCAAAATTCGACCGGAGGATCGTCCTGCTCAGTCTTTCTTGTGGCGAGGTCGAGATCGAAACCGTGACCCTGATATCTATATCATGAGTTCATTAATTTTCGGAGCTGCTTCATCCCCAACTACTGCGATTTACATTTTAAATAAAAATGCTGAAGATTTTGCCAGTAGTCACCCTGAGGCTGTGCAAGCGATTAGATCGAAGCATTATATGGATGACTATTTGGACAGTGTCGATTCTGATGATGCAGCCCGAAAGCTGATCAATGATGTCACCCACGTACATGCTACCGGTGGTTTCAACATTAGGGGGTGGGTGACAAACTCTCCTAGTTTACGTGCCGAACTTTCACCTGAAGCGCCCTCTACAGTAAGCCTTGAGAACGAACAAGGCATCCCAATGGAGCGAACCCTGGGCCTAATATGGTCGCCCGAGAACGACTGTTTAAGTTTTGATGTGTCGTTGAAACGTTTGCCTCCCGCATTAGCATCTGGAAAAGTCACTCCTACTAAGAGAGAATATTTACGGGCAATAATGTCAATTTTTGACCCACTTGGATTTTTATGTCCAGCAATCATCCCAACGCGAATCCTAATGCAACAAATCTGGCGTTCTGGCATTGACTGGGATGATAAACTCAATAATCGGGAAGCTGAAGCTTGGTTTCGCTGGTTATCCAATATTAATAAAATTAAAAACGTGCAAATTCCTAGATGGTATGGTTTAGACCACGGTAACCTTGAGTTACACGTTTTTGGGGACGCTAGCGAAGCAGCATATGCAGCTGCTGCCTACCTAGTAGGAACAGATGTAAACGGTGACCGCAAATGTGTTTTAATCGCTGGGAAAGCACGCGTAGCACCCCTGAAAGTAGTTTCGGTGCCTCGTCTTGAACTCCAAGCCGCCGTTCTTGCCTGTAGATTAGCTAATATTATTTGTAAAGAACTCTGTGTCCCTATAAAGCGTAAATTTTTGTGGACTGATTCGAGAACAGTTCTGAATTGGATTAGGTCTGACGCGCGTGATTATCAGCGTTTCGTTTCTCATCGTTTAAGCGAGATAGAACGAAAAAGTGAGAGAAGTGATTGGCGCTGGGTACCCTCTCTTCAGAACCCGGCTGACGAGGCCACCAAGTTGAGCTGGCCTTTGGATAAAAGTATTTGGTTTTCGGGTCCTTCCTTTCTCTGTTCTCCACAGCACGAGTGGCCAGCACAGGCGCAGGGTGAAACTACATCCGAGGCAGAATGCGAGCGTGTACAGCGCGCTCACATCACTACAGAAGCAACCCCGCCTCTGATCGACATCGCGCGCCACTCAACCTGGAAACGTGCGCAGCGCGTTGTTGCGCGCGTCCTTACCTTCGTGCAACGATGCCGAGGGCGACAAAGCGCTGCTCTGACTCGCCACAACCTGCTAGACGCCGAACGAATCCTTTTACGCCAATCCCAGATGGCTTCATTTGGTTCTGAAATCAAGGAGCTAAATGCCGGACGATCAATGTCGTCAGGGAGTAAACTTCGAGCCCTTGACCCGATGATTTTTGAAGATGGTCTACTTCGAGTTCGAGGACGATTAAGTGCCGCCGACGAGTTACATATGGACGAACGTCACCCCATAATCTTAGACGGGCGTGACCCAATAACACGCCTAATAGTTCGAGACTATCACAATCGTGGCCTCCACTCACACCACGAACAAGTGATCAACCTTATGAGGGAGAGATTTTGGGTGACCCACCTGCGGCCTACAGTGAAGAAAGTTGTCGCTTCGTGTCAAACCTGCCGACTTGCCCGAGCTCAGCCCCAGATTCCTAAAATGGCTGACTTACCTGCGGAAAGAATAACTTCCTCACGACGAGCTTTTGTACATTGTGGCATTGATTACTTCGGCCCAATGGAAGTTACGATCGGCAGACGGCGAGAAAAGCGTTGGGGAGTTTTAATCACATGCCTCTCCACTCGCGCCGTACATATGGAATTAGCCGCGTCGCTCAACATTGATTCGGCTATACTATCAATTCGACGAATGATCGCACGACGTGGACAACCTGCAACGATGAGAAGCGACAGAGGAACGAATTTCATCGGAGCCAGCAATGAATTGAGAGCTGCCTTACGAGAGATGAACCAAGACAAACTGGCAAACGAGATGGTGGATCGTTACAAAATTCAGTGGATTTTCAACCCGCCTGCTGCTCCACATATGGGTGGTGTATGGGAAAGATTGGTGCGCTCCATAAAAAACGCACTTCGAGCAACCCTCAGAGAAAGAGCACCACGGGAAGAAGTCCTCCACACACTTCTTCTGGAGGCTGAACTGACGGTAAACAGCCGCCCTTTGACTTATGTTCCTGACGATCCAACCGGGCCAGTAGTACTTACCCCGAACCACTTGTTGCTTGGCACAGCAGCTGGAGATGCACCTTTCGCTAAAATCGACCCTGGAGACAACGACGCGCGACGTTTGTGGAAGAGAGCAAACGCGTTGGCTGACATGTTTTGGCACAGATGGCGCCGTGAGTACCTGCCAACCCTGCAAAAACGTGGCAAATGGACTGACGATGTACCCGCCATTAAAGAAAATGATTTAGTGTTGATTTGTGATAGTGCATTACCTCGTAATCAGTGGCCGAAAGGCATTGTGAAAAAATTGATATGTGCAAAAGACAGTAGAGTCCGTATGGTAGACGTTAAGACCACACGTGGGACGCTGCGACGTCCCGTTGCTCGACTTATTGTGCTGCCCACTGATATTGTACTTGGCTGAACCCTCGTACAAGGGGGTGGAAGTGTTGGGCAGCGCAATAATTGTTAAGTGTTATGTGGGTAATTTTGTTATTAATTATATTACTTTCTTTGATTACCCTTATTATGTTTTGAATCGTTTTGGGATAAGGTAGTTGTAGAATTTGATTTGTATAACTACCTACATTGTATGTTGAATAGTTTGAGTTGGGGTAGACGTAGAAAATGTTTAGTTAGACTACCCACTTTGTAACTTAATGTTAGAGAGAGACATTGTAAATATCAATCTGCCCAATTGAGATACTAGTTGGGTGCCAACCCTTTGCATATAGGAAAGCTGCCTGCGTGCAGTTAGCCAGTCTTATTTTACCAGTTACAGTGCGCTCAGTCTTATATAAACAGTGAAGAATAAATAATAAGAAGAAAGTTTTAGTTTTCTTTGTGTGCATCCTGTATAGTGTTTGTGCCCCGGCTTCGCTCATTCAAGTGAGCAGTGTGTGTTCGTCCCGCTCGTATCGTCGCGCCTCTTCGTACCCGCCGTATTCGGCACCTCTTCGTTTATTGTGGCGAGTGTCGTCAACAATTTGGTCCTTCGAGCCGGATCGGCCAGGGACCAAAGATCGTTATGAGTGGTGTTACAACTAGAAGCCAAAGTCGTCGTGTTGTTTCGCAGCCTGAAGAAATGTCTCCTGCGAACGGTGTGCCCGAAGCGACCGCGCTTCCTCGTTTGGATGGTGGCAGGAACGTGGGAGTTCGCTCTCCTCCGCCAGCCAGTGGCCACATCCCTGATGCACACGACGACTCTGCACCCCCCGCCGAGCGCCCCCGCACCGCGCCCTCCGGCGTTGGACATTTTTCGCCGCTATCGGACTCTGGGCTAACTGCGGACGGAAACCCGGCCCAGCTAAGGTTGCCAGCGCCTGTGATAGTGACTCCTCCTATACTCCCGACTGATGATCGCCGTGTGTATGATTACCGCGATCCCGTCGAGCCTGAAGATCCTGAGCTTCGTGTTAGTTCGCCTAGGCGTATGCCAACAGAGGCTGAAGGCAGTGTGTTGTTTGACCCTCGTGCTTTTCCCCGGTTACCTCCACTACCTGAAGCCGCTGCAGTGAAGTCGAATACGAGCAGCCAAGCGTCACGAAGCCAGAGACAGGCCTTGGAAGCTCAACGCAAGAAAGCAGAGCTAGATGCAGCCATGGAGCGAGCCAACATTAGAGAAGATTTGATTCAAAAGAAATTAGCTGCTCGCATGGCCAATATAGACGCCGCTATGGCAGTCCTCGATGAAGAAGAAGAAGTGCGCTCGCAGGTTAACGTGGCAAAACATCGTGTGAATGAGTGGTTGGACAACACACCCGAAGCCGCGTTCGTGCCGACCCGGTTGTTCATTTCGGTACTGGACGAGAATACACGCTGAGGCCGCTGCAGTTTGAAAACCAACCGCCACTTGCTACAACAACGCCCGCCTTTCGTGCACCAGCTAGGACGCCACAGCAAAACCGCAGAGAACCATCAGCTGCTCCGATAACTACACCGCATTATCCTCGTGAGCGATCTGTGGAGAGACGTCGTGAGAGCGTTGAGCAACTGGCTGAAGCAATTATGAAGATGGGAAAACCGAAGCCAAGACAGACATACGAACTTCCTCGTTTCGTGGGAAATCCTGCCGAATGGATTACCTTCAAGAATAGCTATGAGAGATCGACAGCATCTTACGCTTTCGAGCCCTACGAGAACATGGCTCGACTCCAACATGCTCTCTACGGAGAAGCCAAAGCAGCAGTTGAAGACATTCTACGCTCGTCTGCAGACCCTCAAGAAGTAATGAGTGCCCTAGAAGAGGAGTTTGGACATCCCAACGCGATATTAGCCTGCGCGATTAACAAGATAAGGAGCCTGCCTCGTCTTACTGAGAGTGGACGCGATATTACGAAGTTCACATCAACGGTGCGCAATTGCGTTTCTCTATTGAGAAACGTGCAGGCAGTGGGATATCTCAACAACCCTCAACTGGTGCATGATATACTGTCAAAGTTAACAACGCTACAACGTGCAAAATACGGTGAATATGCAAAGATTAAAGACGAGATGTCTGCAGTGGACTTGCGCGTTTCACCGAACCTGGATGTCCTGTTGGAGTTCCTGAGAGAAGAAGCTCGTACTGCATCGTACCTGAACCCTCTTCCGTCGATGGCACTGCAAGTGCAGTCGCCCAGTGCTGTGAAACCTCGTGACCTTCGAGCCAAGTCGGTCCCTCGACCGATTTATCACAAAGTTGTGACTGTGGATACCACCTCGTGCCCAAAACCTAATGTGGATCCACCTTGTGCGCCTATGGACATCACATGTGAAATGTGTAAAGGCAATCATCAATTGCCCTCGTGTAAAATGTTTCAAGGACTCGATGTTAATGCAAGATGGGACTTTGTGAAGGACAATAAATTATGTTTTAAGTGCATCGTGAAAAGACACTCGCGCGAGTACTGCCGTGGAAAACGTTGTGATAAGTGCCGCGCTCCTCATCACGCCATGTTACATTTTTCTAAATCGCAACCGCTACGCGATCCTGTGTTGAACAATAATGTAGAACAAGTAACAAGTGTTAGTGGACAATGCGTGAAGGCGTTACTAAAAGTGATCCCAGTGACAATCGTTAGAGACAATTGTGAAATTAAAACTCATGCTCTATTGGACGATGGCGCAACAGTTTCGCTCATAGACAGTGACTTAGTGCCCGCGAATAGTGATGATCCTGTAAGCCCACTAACGATTGTTACCGCGCGCGGACAACATGTGACGGATACTAATTCTAAAAAAGTGCAGTTACATATCTATGGACCCAATGGGACGAAATATAGTGTAAATGTGAGGTCAATGAAAGGCCTTGATTTGCCATCACAAACAGTGCCCCCTGGTGTAGTGAATAAAAATGTGCACCTTCGTGATTTGGATTGCCGTGAGGGGAGGGAAACGAAGCCGATGCTGCTCCTAGGACAGGACAACTGGCAACTTATCGTTGGTCGGGAGATAAGACAGGGTAAGTCCGGCCAACCTATCGCTTCTCTCACTTCATTAGGGTGGGTCATCCATGGCCCCGTAAACCACCACTGTAATTCGTTTGATGTCGTTAACTGTATGTCTATTCGCGAACCTGATTTACATGCCCTCGTTAAAAGTCAATTTGAATTAGAGTCGATTGGAATCCTCGAGGTGTCTCGAAAGAATGTGGAAACCGAGAGGGCCAACCGGATTTTGGATGAAACCAGCCGTCGTATTGATGGCGGCTGGGAGGTTGGCCTCCTCTGGAATCGTGACACACCGGAGTTTCCAAATAATTTTAAGTATGCGCAAAAGCGCTTACTAGGCATAGAACGTCGGATGGATAGAGACGCGAATTTTGCTGAGGCTTATGAGGCACAAGTAGATAGACTATTGAAAGAGAACTACGCTCAAAAAGTTGACAATTTAAGCGACTTAAATTCAAACCCTATGTGGTTTTTACCTCATTTCGGAGTGGTGAACCCTAATAAACCAGGGAAACTACGACTCGTTTTTGACGCTGCCGCAATCTATAAAGGATCCTCACTTAATAATAAGCTCATAAGCGGTCCTGATTTGTTAAATTCTCTCTTCGGAGTTTTGATGAACTTCAGACTTAATCGTGTCGCTATAAAGGCTGACATAGCTGACATGTTTTTGAGAGTCAAAATTCGACCGGAGGATCGTCCTGCTCAGTCTTTCTTGTGGCGAGGTCGAGATCGAAACCGTGACCCTGATATCTATATCATGAGTTCATTAATTTTCGGAGCTGCTTCATCCCCAACTACTGCGATTTACATTTTAAATAAAAATGCTGAAGATTTTGCCAGTAGTCACCCTGAGGCTGTGCAAGCGATTAGATCGAAGCATTATATGGATGACTATTTGGACAGTGTCGATTCTGATGATGCAGCCCGAAAGCTGATCAATGATGTCACCCACGTACATGCTACCGGTGGTTTCAACATTAGGGGGTGGGTGACAAACTCTCCTAGTTTACGTGCCGAACTTTCACCTGAAGCGCCCTCTACAGTAAGCCTTGAGAACGAACAAGGCATCCCAATGGAGCGAACCCTGGGCCTAATATGGTCGCCCGAGAACGACTGTTTAAGTTTTGATGTGTCGTTGAAACGTTTGCCTCCCGCATTAGCATCTGGAAAAGTCACTCCTACTAAGAGAGAATATTTACGGGCAATAATGTCAATTTTTGACCCACTTGGATTTTTATGTCCAGCAATCATCCCAACGCGAATCCTAATGCAACAAATCTGGCGTTCTGGCATTGACTGGGATGATAAACTCAATAATCGGGAAGCTGAAGCTTGGTTTCGCTGGTTATCCAATATTAATAAAATTAAAAACGTGCAAATTCCTAGATGGTATGGTTTAGACCACGGTAACCTTGAGTTACACGTTTTTGGGGACGCTAGCGAAGCAGCATATGCAGCTGCTGCCTACCTAGTAGGAACAGATGTAAACGGTGACCGCAAATGTGTTTTAATCGCTGGGAAAGCACGCGTAGCACCCCTGAAAGTAGTTTCGGTGCCTCGTCTTGAACTCCAAGCCGCCGTTCTTGCCTGTAGATTAGCTAATATTATTTGTAAAGAACTCTGTGTCCCTATAAAGCGTAAATTTTTGTGGACTGATTCGAGAACAGTTCTGAATTGGATTAGGTCTGACGCGCGTGATTATCAGCGTTTCGTTTCTCATCGTTTAAGCGAGATAGAACGAAAAAGTGAGAGAAGTGATTGGCGCTGGGTACCCTCTCTTCAGAACCCGGCTGACGAGGCCACCAAGTTGAGCTGGCCTTTGGATAAAAGTATTTGGTTTTCGGGTCCTTCCTTTCTCTGTTCTCCACAGCACGAGTGGCCAGCACAGGCGCAGGGTGAAACTACATCCGAGGCAGAATGCGAGCGTGTACAGCGCGCTCACATCACTACAGAAGCAACCCCGCCTCTGATCGACATCGCGCGCCACTCAACCTGGAAACGTGCGCAGCGCGTTGTTGCGCGCGTCCTTACCTTCGTGCAACGATGCCGAGGGCGACAAAGCGCTGCTCTGACTCGCCACAACCTGCTAGACGCCGAACGAATCCTTTTACGCCAATCCCAGATGGCTTCATTTGGTTCTGAAATCAAGGAGCTAAATGCCGGACGATCAATGTCGTCAGGGAGTAAACTTCGAGCCCTTGACCCGATGATTTTTGAAGATGGTCTACTTCGAGTTCGAGGACGATTAAGTGCCGCCGACGAGTTACATATGGACGAACGTCACCCCATAATCTTAGACGGGCGTGACCCAATAACACGCCTAATAGTTCGAGACTATCACAATCGTGGCCTCCACTCACACCACGAACAAGTGATCAACCTTATGAGGGAGAGATTTTGGGTGACCCACCTGCGGCCTACAGTGAAGAAAGTTGTCGCTTCGTGTCAAACCTGCCGACTTGCCCGAGCTCAGCCCCAGATTCCTAAAATGGCTGACTTACCTGCGGAAAGAATAACTTCCTCACGACGAGCTTTTGTACATTGTGGCATTGATTACTTCGGCCCAATGGAAGTTACGATCGGCAGACGGCGAGAAAAGCGTTGGGGAGTTTTAATCACATGCCTCTCCACTCGCGCCGTACATATGGAATTAGCCGCGTCGCTCAACATTGATTCGGCTATACTATCAATTCGACGAATGATCGCACGACGTGGACAACCTGCAACGATGAGAAGCGACAGAGGAACGAATTTCATCGGAGCCAGCAATGAATTGAGAGCTGCCTTACGAGAGATGAACCAAGACAAACTGGCAAACGAGATGGTGGATCGTTACAAAATTCAGTGGATTTTCAACCCGCCTGCTGCTCCACATATGGGTGGTGTATGGGAAAGATTGGTGCGCTCCATAAAAAACGCACTTCGAGCAACCCTCAGAGAAAGAGCACCACGGGAAGAAGTCCTCCACACACTTCTTCTGGAGGCTGAACTGACGGTAAACAGCCGCCCTTTGACTTATGTTCCTGACGATCCAACCGGGCCAGTAGTACTTACCCCGAACCACTTGTTGCTTGGCACAGCAGCTGGAGATGCACCTTTCGCTAAAATCGACCCTGGAGACAACGACGCGCGACGTTTGTGGAAGAGAGCAAACGCGTTGGCTGACATGTTTTGGCACAGATGGCGCCGTGAGTACCTGCCAACCCTGCAAAAACGTGGCAAATGGACTGACGATGTACCCGCCATTAAAGAAAATGATTTAGTGTTGATTTGTGATAGTGCATTACCTCGTAATCAGTGGCCGAAAGGCATTGTGAAAAAATTGATATGTGCAAAAGACAGTAGAGTCCGTATGGTAGACGTTAAGACCACACGTGGGACGCTGCGACGTCCCGTTGCTCGACTTATTGTGCTGCCCACTGATATTGTACTTGGCTGAACCCTCGTACAAGGGGGTGGAAGTGTTGGGCAGCGCAATAATTGTTAAGTGTTATGTGGGTAATTTTGTTATTAATTATATTACTTTCTTTGATTACCCTTATTATGTTTTGAATCGTTTTGGGATAAGGTAGTTGTAGAATTTGATTTGTATAACTACCTACATTGTATGTTGAATAGTTTGAGTTGGGGTAGACGTAGAAAATGTTTAGTTAGACTACCCACTTTGTAACTTAATGTTAGAGAGAGACATTGTAAATATCAATCTGCCCAATTGAGATACTAGTTGGGTGCCAACCCTTTGCATATAGGAAAGCTGCCTGCGTGCAGTTAGCCAGTCTTATTTTACCAGTTACAGTGCGCTCAGTCTTATATAAACAGTGAAGAATAAATAATAAGAAGAAAGTTTTAGTTTTCTTTGTGTGCATCCTGTATAGTGTTTGTGCCCCGGCTTCGCTCATTCAAGTGAGCAGTGTGTGTTCGTCCCGCTCGTATCGTCGCGCCTCTTCGTACCCGCCGTATTCGGCACCTCTTCGTTTATTGTGGCGAGTGTCGTCAACAATTTCAAATAACAAAGCCATTCGTTAAAATGCCGTTATAGTCACTATGATGATTGAAATATACATACAATGTATATATTTATTCTCCATTATATTCGTAAAATCAGAAGGCGTGAACGTCGGCACACGTCAAATAGCAATTCAATCCGTCAGCAAAACTAAAATCCGTATCAAACAAATCGTCGCCGTACGTGCTGGTGCCGGAGTACAGCGCCGCAGTGCGACGCCATTACCCTGGCATCTGGCTCTAATCGCTAATAAAGCTTTGTGAATCCAGAGGTGTCATAAAACTTTGGAAGGTGTAACGTAAATAACCAGGTGGCGGCTTATGTCTAGGCGGGAAGAGGAACTAGAGACGAATATGCTCCAATCCGTTTGTCCGGAATGCGTGAGTGGCTTGATCCGTAGCTCGAGATATAAGTCTGCTATCTGTGACTGTGGAAACAAATAAAGGCTTTATCTATTTATCTATCTGTATTTGTATGAAGAAAACTCCATAATTACTTCAAATAATCATTTATTTTACCTTCACTCACGTTATAAAGGCAGATATGCAGGCAAATAACATTGACTTGGGCGTGCATAAATAAATTATTGAACCTAATTGAACCGCCTCCGTGGCTCAATGTAAACAACATTGGGCTTACGATTCGGAGGTCGCGGGTTCGATCCCCAGCGGGGTACATGTTTAAGTACTCGATTTGGTTGGTGGTAGGGTATTTTAAATGTCCGCCTGGCTAGCTACCACCATCTTATCTAAATCTGCCGCCAAGCAGCAATGTTAATAGCATTGTAGTGTTCCGGTTGTCAGAGATAAGATAGCCAGTCCCCCAAATGTGTTGGGATTTCCGGGTCAGTACGGTTCCACCTTCGACCTCATTTTCACTTAACATCAGGTGTGATTGAGGTCAATTACGAACCCGTCGTGTATAAAAAACATATAAAATATAACCCCTATAAACATGTATGTACACAATATTATGTGAGGGATGGATATTACATCAATAGAAACAACACATTACTATACACAATGCAAAATACTTCATTAATGACGGGGGCACTATTGTGCCGCATTAATGACGGGGGCACTAATTGTGCCGCATTCCTAAAGTTGTTTAATAATCGGAAAAAAATTCACTCTTGTAGAGAATATATAATAAAATTCATAATCTTATTTTTATTACAAAAGTATCTCTTCTCGTAGGTGTCGTAAAAGGGACTAAGGGAATTTCCACCAAAAAACATTCATAGTCTTGCACATTTGCACCGCCTGTCAATTATGTACATTTATTTATTTATTTATTTAATAAGACACACCAACAGCACACATATTACAACTCAAATAACAAACAGGTTCAAGTATAAACAGGTCTGATATATGTGCCAATAGACGTGTACAACATTCAAGAGATATACACAGCTCTAAACATAATTAAGTTATGTCTAGTAATGATTACAAAAAACTAAATTAATTTAATTGAAACAGCACAATGGTCTATAAATGTTGCTTCCGCAAATATTGAGAAATTCTTCTCTTAAACACACCTAATGAATCCATTTAGACAGGTGACCCATGGATGCATTAAACTTTTAATGTTATGAGCAATCAAACGCTAATTTCTGGGATATGTAATGTAATGACCAGTGAAATTGTTTCTCTAATATGGAAATTTTGGCATCCACGATACAGGCCTAGCCTAGTGTGGACGCTACAGCAAATGTATAATTATGTATGGTTCTTTTTGGTAAATAAACATCTTATCTTATCTTATCTTATCTATCTTATCTTATCTCTAACCACCCCATTTGTGATAAAGGTCGTGACTTTATATATAAATTTAATTTTGTAATTTTTATGGCACCCGTTCCAACCTCCATTAGCTCCTAACACCCATGGACAAAATTAAATGACTTACCTTGACCTTTCATAGAGTAGGTCGCTTTAGCAAACCATTTTATTTACATCTTTGCACATACACACAGCGCCATCTAGTTCCACACTAAGTTACTACGCTTGTGTTACGGATACCACATGGTTGATAAACTACACAAATACATTTTTTTTTGTAAATAAATACATAATATATATAAATGAAAAACCTCCATACCTCGGGAACACATGTCTGTATTCAAAACAAATCAAATCAAAATATTTTATTTCATAGGATAAAATTATCACTTGAAAACGTCACTATTAATATTTTTATAATAATTTTACATTTAAATTAACTGCTCATTCACAAAGCTGACTCCTCAGAGAAGAACGAGTAAGAAACTCTAGGGTTGTTCTTTTAAACAGAAACGATTTATTAATTTGTGATTTGATAATTATATGAATAATAAGACAGCTATGTCCATGCTTGCTTATCATTCAAATAGTCAGTGATTTTATAATAGCCTTTTGCTAATAATTTCTGTTTTATGATTGCTTTAAATTTATTTAAAGGCAAATTTTGAATGTCTACTGGAACCTTATTATAAAAGCGTATACATTGCCCTTTGAAGGATTTACTAACTTTGTGAAGTCGGCTAACATAAACAGATAACTCGTTCTTATTCCTTGTATTAACATTGTGCCTATCCCTATTTTTAGTGAATAAGGTTATATTTTTTTTGCATATAACAAATTGTCATAAATGTATTGAGATGCCATTGTTAAGATATTAATTTATTTAAACTTATCTCTAAGTGACACTCTAGGTCCTAATTTATAAATGGCACGAATAGCACGCTTTTCATCATACAAACATATGCCCCTAGCTAGATTCGACCCCGCGACGTTTTGGTATAACAGTCACCAGTTCTTACCACTAAACCAAACAGGTCGTCTCGTCCCATTTCGCCGACTGGCGACATCCTAACTGTAATATATGACAACGACAATTATTTTTCCTGGTAACGACAGGCGGGACGAATCCCACGCGTCGTTTGGCCGAATTAATGGGGACTATACAAACGAAGTTCGGCAAACACGCTACGAGGCCAGAGCTTGGCGGATTTGCGGGAATGTCACTTCCTGGAGGGAAAGAGACAATGTTACTAAAACTCACGATCGTTCGGGAAATCAAAACTTAATTTTACAATTAGTAAGATTCATGTAAAAGTATCAGGATGTCAAAGAAAAAGCACAATGTAGAGACGTGTAGAAAGGACTCCACGGACTAGGGCTCTTGAATTGAAGAGAGATGATACATGTACCACTGAATGGTGAATCTATTGGAAATGATATTGAAGCTGAAGCAGCTGATTCTCTGTCAATCGATGTGAATGAAAATTCTACATAAATAACTATTTACATAGTTATATAACATCACGACCTTTATCCCAATTGGGGTGGTCAGAGACATCCCAATTATTAGCGTTTGGGTTTTTTTATATATATTTTTTTCGTACTTGACCTCAATCACACCTGATGTTAAGTGAAGATGAGGTAGAAGCAAACATTAAAAGTTTAAACTTGAAACTACGTCTATACGTTTCGAAATATGCAAGTGACAGGCATGTGAGACTATCGCCGTTAAAACTCATTATATTCTGAATTAGTTCTGAATCCTCTCTATATTTTGAACATAATAATTTTCTTGAGTTCGTAAGACTGAAATGAACCCAAAACTTCTGGGACCTATGTACAATCAAGTTTCTGTGCAAATAGCGAATAGGTAAGATTCTGATCTCACCCCTTCAGAAGGTAACGTGGATTCTTGTTTGCACTTTGTGTTTGTGTAGATGTAAATGTGGATTAGAATCAACATGAATTAACATTACAGAGGCCATTACAAATATTTGATCAAAGCTCCACTCCACTTCAAGCGTGCATTTTGCGCAGCATTTTGGTCTATGAAAACATTACTAAAGCAACAGACGCTAACATCTATAAAGCGTATCATTGGGGTAGATATGCTAATACGCTCTTAAGTAACAAAATATTCAAGGGCTCACACAAATTACCGGCTGTAATTCAAGACCGTCTTGGGAAGAATCTGGCACGCTGGGAAAATTAAATAGAGCTGTGTTCGTACCGGTTGGGGTCGAGACGATGGGACCCTGGGGCCCTGAGACAAAACGCCTGGTCCAAGATCTGTCGGCGCGTCTCATCGAGGCTTCTGGTGAGCGGGCGGCTTCCTAGCTCAGAGAATAAGTCTCGCTATTCAGCGCGGGAACGCCGCTTGCCCGCTGGGCACAATGCCGCCTCGAGGAGATGCACTAGATGGAATTTTTTACCTGTGGATGTTTGTGTAAAAAAAAAACTATTTATTAATAGAGCTGGTTGTACTGGATATTTTTTAATTATATATACAGAGTAGTCGAATTATTACAACGTTTTGTGGTTTCTGCATTCCGGTGCGATTTTCGTAGCCTAGCGTAGCCATAACCCACAGCGACAGCATACCAAAGAATTGTTTTAATATAAAGCTAATACAACAGAACTAATAATGTAAGTATAACACACACCACCAAAGAGAAACAAAGAAAGAAAAATGACAAAATAATCACTTATGTATGTACTTAGTTAACAATTTATGTCGTACATAGCTCATTAACAACTAAATTTCCGCGAAACAAGCGCTCATTTGGAAGTAATGTTTCGTTTTCACAGCACCCTGTACTTCGACAATCGGTGCCGATTCATTGTACATTGACAGGCAATTAGGTAAAGTAAATACCACTGTCAAAAGTTCATGCGTAATGTATGATGAATGTGTGTTGAGGCCATGAAGGGGAAAGTCTTCAATCAACCACAGTACAGGCTTTATATCCGGCTGTTTTTTTTTGTGGTAACGAAACATCCTGCAGCCCAAATAGGGTGATGGATGGGTTCCATCCACGCATCGACGAATCCATTAAAATCGCAGTATTTTTACAACTCTTCTTCAATTTATGACATTTTTCTGGGATGAGGACACCCCGTGGTTTAGATGATGGATGCGTGGCGTCCGCGGCGCCCTGCCCCCCGCGCCCTTACCCCGCCAAAACGAATGCGCCTACGTCGTAGCACACTAAAATAGCAGCGGTAATTCAACTACCGTAAAAATTCCAACATCAAGATCACTTTCAATAAAATGTATAATTTATTTATTGTTAATTTTCAGCTTAGATTAGATTTATTTAGTTCACTTTTACAATATCATATCGTACATACAGTTTCGTAAGTTAATGAAGTCTAAAATAAAAGTGATCGTCAAACAAAAAATAATAACATTATACATACATGTCATAATTTATAGAATTACAGAATTCTTGAATGTAATTTTAATGTTTGTTGTAACTTAAAATGAACACAATAAAAATAAAATGAAAACAATATAAAACCTAATAGGTATGTCATTACACAGTAAGAATCTACCTTAACCATGAAAACAACATAAAAGCTATACCATTATACATATTTGTATGTCAAAATTAATAGAGTACTCTCTAGCAAACTTTACTGACCAGCTCACCAATAGTCCTCTGCTGGACCTAGGTAGGAGAAGTCGATCTTCACTCCGCCATATTATTAGTTATGGGTGAGAACTGACCACACCTGACATTGCTTAACTTAGCTAATCGAAATCGAATGCGAGGGAACTACGGGTGTTTAAATACAATGTAAATAAGTACACTTTATTGAACAATAGTGTTAGGTGAAATATTGTTGGATTTGGAATAGCTTTGTGCTACTGCTTCATAAGTACGTGGTGTGGGCCCGCGACCGGCCGCGCCCGATGTCTGCTTGTCACCGCGCGTGTGTCGCACATGATCGATGCCCGGAGTGTCGGAATCCTGGGAATTAGCGAGTTTGACAAACAAATGACGTCGTGGGTTTTGGTTGTTCAGTTGTTGTGGCAGGCGCCTTATTCGTTGCAGCTAGCCCCGAAAAGATTTTATCTCCTATCTAGCTTGAAAATATATTTACGTGGTATATAATTTGGCAGAGACGACGATATCATGTTCACCACAAATACTTTTATGAAACACAAATCCATTCTCTCAAAAAAAAATCGACTAACTTTTGAAACATTAGTTTCAGATGTGATTATATCAAGAAATTGAAGTACATGTAAATAATCTATCGTTTCGCAGATCGCCGTGGGACATGTGGAACCTCGCTATTTTCGTATTTATCCCAGCCTCCACCGCGCTCCCTCGTTCATACCGCAGCAGCGAGGGATATTTTTCCCTTTCCTGTGCAACCCCTACATTACATCCGTTTTCGAAACTCACTCGAGAAATGTAGTTCCGCGGAAACCTTCTCGGTTGGAAATTGTTCGTATAAATTGAGAATAAGGTATATTCGAACTATTTACGGCAAATTTAGTTTAGGTTTTAGTCTGTGGGGTCGGTAGTTTCGAAGTTCAAATGTATTCCAATTATATTTATACTGTAATTAAGATTTCTTAAACTATTTCCGGTAATTTAGGGATCAGTGGTAAGCTCAACTCTCCAAACAAATTGTTACAATAAAAGGGAATCAATGAAGCACAATCTGTGTGACTGCTATGCCACGGCCGTAAGGCGTATGCGTGATCTGGGTAAGTGTTATCCCGAACCCAGTGACTACATGCTCTTTTCATTAACCTGTATCATAAAACTTATGAAGTCTATAAGTTAGCAGTGGGAGAGAGCGAAATCAGGGGAAGTACACAAAAGACTTCGGTTGGGTCGAAATGCCTTGGTGCATATGAATTGCCCAACTCCACGGCAAATATAAGAATAGAATGTACAAATTCCTTTGCAAATGATAAAATGAATCGAAGTGAAAAGTTATATGGACAATCTTATAATAACCATTTATGTTTCTACAAGATTTTTCGCTGATATTATCTTATAGTTTAATTTTGTACCCTACCAGCTCTATGCACTCCCCCAAACATAGTAACGTTATTTATTAAAAATAGTGATGCATAAGCGTACGAAAAACGAAAACTTTTGCAGAGCCGTGAAAGCAGACGGTTGGGTAAAAAAATCCTCCTTTCTGACCTTACACGGTTAAAAAACCAAATTAAATTCTATGACAGCCTTCGTACTTTCACTGGAATTCATCGCTACGCTCACTTTCTCGGTTCGCCGGCGAAAGTTCGCAGATACCTGTAGTTGAATTACTCTTGGATGATATTCATGACGCCCCGACATGTGAAACTTCGCCCACCGACCCGCCGGCATAGGCGCCGGGAGCAGACGAACTTTACACTCATGTATTATGAAACGGTAGGCAGTTGACGACGTCCGACGTGTTCAGTTAACAGCATGCCAAGTATGTACAGCTTTAGTTTAAAATCTTAGCACCAGATAAAATTATATATGGCGAACCTAAAACAAGGCATCTTCTGGGAAAGCTCGTTCCATCGTAGACCTTATCTCGACATTAGTCCAGATTAAGGTCAAGAGCGATCCCATTCTAATTAAAAAAAAAAAAAAAAAAAAAAAAGGCTTTCTTGCAGGAGATGATTATACATCGATAACTATATAGGGTGTATAATGCTACCTGCGATTCACAATAAATGTACTTTGACTTTGACGAATAAAATTTCACCCTTTAAACCACATTGAGTCTACTGCGGCGTACACAGATAGAGATTATGGAAAATTATAAATAATAATAATATATTCACACAGTCGTCTTTTTATCTACGCGAAAGGATACCATAATACAGAATGGTTATGTGAATAAATAAATAGCTAGCTAAGAATGCGAACTGTTTTGTATCAACTTGGATTACTGTCTGCTAGTGTTATGTGGCGCACGTGAGGTACGGCGCGGACGAAACGAAATTTGCATGGTGTACTTTATTCCAAGGCTGTTCCATTGACGTCGTAAACATTCTTTACATATTGTAAATACGATATCTTTGCGCTCTGTGTTTGACTTGGAGCCTGCTGCTTTGTTATACGGTTTGTTGAACAATTGTTACTTACCCATTTTTGTAGGCAACGATGACGAACGACACTCGTGCACTTGCGGCGTAGTCGCATTCGCTATTTGTTTTCGTTTAATGAAGTTAAGCAATGTCTGGCGCGGTTTATCCTTGGTGATCACTGGTGGCATTTTTTTTTTCTGCGAAAAGGATTGGTATTTGACCTCAATGTTACCTGATGTTAAGTGAAGATGAGGTCGAAGGTGGAAGCGTACTGACCCGGAAACCCCAACACATTTGGGCGAATGGCTATCTTATCTCTGACAACCGGAACACAACAATGCTATTAACATTACTGCTTGGCGGCAGATTTAGATAAGATGGTGGTAGCTAGCCAGGCGGACATTTAAAATGCCCTACCACCAACCAAACCGAGTACTTAAACACGTACCCCGCTGGGGATCGAACCCGCGACCTCCGAATCGTAAGCCCAATGTTGTTTACATTGAACCACGCGGAGGCGGTTAAAATGTTTGTGCTTCGGAGGGCAAGATATCATTATCTTGTTACCCTGGTCTCAATTTATTTGGGATTGGCGCAGTATGCCTTTTTTAGGTGACTTCAAAATGGAGGAGGTTATCAATTCGGTTGTATTTTTATGTTTGTTCTTTCAATCATTTATAAGCCGATTCGGAAAATTCTTTTTTATTTAATATGACATATTTTCATAGTGGACCCATGTTCATCATAATCCTGGTTCTGATGATGGGATGTATGAGGAATTGAGGGAAATTCTCACATATTATGGGCATACATAATATCGATTTTGGTATTTACACCAACGAGTCAACAATTTACATTTAGAAAGTGGAACCTGACTGCAGTCGGTTTGATTTGCCAGTTTTTGGTGGTTCAATTGTATTGCAATTTCCTCTATCATTAGTCGTTATGTATGTATAATATAAATAAATAAATAAATAATAAATATCCTTGGCCATGCACACAATGCCATCTAGTTCCACAATAAGCAACTATAGGCTTGTATTGTGGATACCAGATGGTTGATAAGTATATCAAAAATACATTTTTTTTTGTAAATAAATACATATTATAAATGAAAACATCCATAACCCGGGTACACATGTCCGTATTCATCATACAAACATATGCCCCTAGCGGGATTCGAACTCGGAGAGTTGAGAGTTTCTAACCACTACACCAAACAAGTCGTCAATAATATGTATGTATGTATAATCCTAATAAAAAGGGTTAGGTCACACGGCATTTAGTTTCCATTATTATTCACAATCCCTGTGTAAATAATTCTTGCGTGAAAATTATGATTGCTATACCAACGTTATTATTTCAATATTTGGGCGCTTAGACACGAACTGTTATAACATAGCCTGTGGTTATACGTCGATCGCCGAAACATGGCCGCCATTAGCGCGGAGCTTATTATTGTGAAGGAATAAATCGTCAGGTTTATGATTTGTGATCACGACATCTGCACAAATAGGACGCCGTTAGCTGCTAATAAATGTCAACGGGAAACAAAGCGGCATTAGCAGGGAACTTAATTGTTTTTGGATGTATTACATGTTTCGGTATTTTTTACTGCACTTTATAAAAAAAAATTAAACAGAGCTCTTTTCACGTGCTTCCCATACTTACTTTTAAAAATTAACGCTGCCTATACTTAACTTAATGTTATCCGATAATACACACAAAGTTTAGAGAAAAGATATGCCGTTCCCAAAAAAAAACAAAAATGTTTGTATGAAGAAAACAGTCATACAAAACGCCAATTTCATAGGTAAAGACCTAAAAGTTCGGAGGTAAATTGGAAGTTCAAAAAGTCCATGCTGAAATGCAAAGACATACAGAGATCCCCAGAATATAATACTTCTTAATTCTAAGCTGTACGTGTCGAGCGTCGCCTGTGAACGTGGCCTGCGAAGAATTTGACAATGAGGAAGTTTCATACGTGCCACGTAGAGAGTACTTCACGGTAGGATTCTTCCAAATCATGTTTCATACGTGCCACGTAGAGAGTACTTCACGGTAGGATTCTTCCAAATCATGTTTCATACGTGCCACGTAGAGAGTACTTCACGGTAGGATTCTTCCAAATCATGTTTCATACGTGCCACGTAGAGAGTACTTCACGGTAGGATTCTTCCAAATCATGTTTCATACGTGCCACGTAGAGAGTACTTCACGGTAGGATTCTTCCAAATCATGTTTCATACGTGCCACGTAGAGAGTACTTCACGGTAGGATTCTTCCAAATCATGTTTCATACGTGCCACGTAGAGAGTACTTCACGGTAGGATTCTTCCAAATCATGTTTCATACGTGCCACGTAGAGAGTACTTCACGGTAGGATTCTTCCAAATCATGTTTCATACGTGCCACGTAGAGAGTACTTCACGGTAGGATTCTTCCAAATCATGTTTCATACGTGCCACGTAGAGAGTACTTCACGGTAGGATTCTTCCAAATCATGTTTCATACGTGCCACGTAGAGAGTACTTCACGGTAGGATTCTTCCAAATCATGTTTCATACGTGCCACGTAGAGAGTACTTCACGGTAGGATTCTTCCAAATCATGTTTCATACGTGCCACGTAGAGAGTACTTCACGGTAGGATTCTTCCAAATCATGTTTCATACGTGCCACGTAGAGAGTACTTCACGGTAGGATTCTTCCAAATCATGTTTCCTTGGGGCCGTAAAAATAAAGAGACCGCGTCTCTCAAGAATATCTTTGTGACACTGTTAAAATATGCAACAGATTCTCAAGTATCATCTTAAAGCCATCTCAATCTTGAGGACGGTTTATTTATTTGGGTCTTAGCCGTTAGGCGAATAAACGCAAATGTACGGTGACGGCCCTGTGGCTGCCAGTAGAGTAAAATAAGGAAAAGCTGTCTCTTCTCGTCGGTATCGTCAAGGCGACAAAGGATCATGAGCATGACAGTATTGACCAGTGATGGGTCAGCAGCGACATTTAGCTCTCAAAGGTCTGCGTTCGCCAACGCGCCATGCGTAGCGTGGAAATTAAGGAAAGAAAAAGACTCATATTCAGCAGTGAAGTTCCATGGGCCGTTGATGTGTATATGTGTTCGTAAAAAAACCCAGCGATTAAACTATGACTTATTTTGCTTATTGTACATTGGTACATGGTGTTTATACATCATACAATACAATACAATACAAATACAAATACTCTTTATTGCGCAAAATAATTTACAAAATAATTTACAATAAACATCATCATCATCTCAGCCCATAAACATCCCACTGAAGGGATATAGGCAGGCCTTCACTCTTATATGAAGGAGAATGGGTCAAAGTCCACCACGTTGTTCCAATGCGGGTTGGGGACTTCATATGCCTTAGAATTTTTATTTCTCAGGCATGCAGGTTTCCTCACGATGTTTTCCCTCACCGTTTAAGAACAGTCGTATAAATGCACATAAATAATTAAATTAAATTTAAAAACTCATTGGTAAATGGCCTGCCTGGGAATCGAACTCGGACCTCCCAAATTGGTAGACCGCGAATTAACCGCTGAGCCACCGACTCTCTTTATACATGTATCGTCAGAAATCATTTCTCTATCATCATAATGATACTAACGGCACTGCAAGTGAATACGATTCAAACTTTTCACAAAGAAATCTCTCCATCAATGAACAAAGAACTCCCCCTTCTTCCAAAAGACTTCTTTTCTGACAGATTTAAGAACAGTTTTAACCGATTTAAAGTAGCTGGATCGCAGTGCCAACGTTTAAAGTTGAATTTCTCGGGAAGTTTTGTGAGTGGCCGAGTCGCCGGCTGTCAGAGGTTGATAAAGGGTATTCTATTAGGTCTGGTTTTTCTATCGCGACCCGCGGGCCCCGGGGCGGGCCGTTGGAGTGCTCCGATGAGATTCGGTTATAGGGATCCGTACGAAATAGCCACGAGACATAAACTGCTGTATTTTTGAGAACTGATACTTGCCATGACCTCAATTAGGGATAAAACTGGATTTTAGCCTGCGGAGTAAGTTAGATTTCTTTACAATCAAGTAAGGGGTGTTATAGGAGTAAGATAGAATGTAAAAAGAATGAAATAACTTTTCTAAATATTCGGTCATAAAGCATCTTTGTTGCAAAATGTTATTTCAGAGAAAAAGCAATATGCGGAATGATACAATTCTGCATATCCGGCCTCTTATCGATATAACTACTATAAAACTAGAAAACAAGAAGTGGACTGTTTGTTTGTGAGTAGGTACTTAAAGGCAGCATCAATAGTTGAAAATCTAAGTGTAGTATCATAAGAAATTGTATCGTTGTAAATTTCGTTTATTTAAAAAAAAGTACGAATGGGTACTTTGACATTATCTTATTATCAAATTGTAAGTGTTGAAGGGAATCTTTCACTGGCGATGAAATAAGATTTTATTTAAATAAGTTTTATTGAAAAATCGTAACAAATAAATAGATGAAATTGAAATACAAAAAGACATTCCATTCGTGATTTGCAAAAATGCAGTTGTTGTTAATATTTGCTGTAAATATGTTTTTTCTCAGATGATGTAAAATTATCCCCGAATTTATACACACGAAGAAGTTCATAATCTTTTTCATAATCCCTTGAAATTTAGGAAGCATTAACGCTGAGAAAGTATACTTGACACAATATGAGAATATCATCGTTATGCTATTGTGAAATACAAGTGACACTCAACTGAACGGTGACGAACATTTCCATTCCTTTTCCGTACACACGTTGTTATACGTTTCTATACATTTTGTTATAAACGAACCCCCATCGGTTAACATTAAGCCACAAACCAACAACTTCCTTCCCTCTACAAAAATTCAGCGTAATATTGTATATTTCCCTAGAGTACGTAATTCCTAAATCTGCGGGAGTCATATCGTCTTGATATACGAGTAATGTCCCAACTCGCGCCTGAGCCAGGGAGCTGTTTCGCTACATTATTCAGATTCTGTTTTCTGTTCCGACAGTAGCATAGAATCATGATAAAACGCCGCACGTTCATTTGAACCAACTTCGAAATGACAAGATGCTTCATCTTCTGTCACGGGGTGGAAATGAGTCTATTTCCATGTGGTCCACTTCAGGCACCGAAATCACTAGTTATACAGGACTGGACCTGCTCCTTTAGAGCCTCCCAGCACATCCTATTTCTATAAAACATGACAAACGGCTCTTCTTAGAGCCATTTGAAAAGGAGAATTGAGCCTTTTGTTCGCATTAGCTCTAATTACACATTAAAAGATCCTCGATGAAGCTTTTGTCCCGTAGTTGGATAGCCTATATTCGTTTTCCATTAGAGAAGTTAAGCAGCGTCTGACACGATTGTCCTAGGATGGGCGACTGGGTTGATATGCATGTTATGGCTTTCTCCTAGTCCTCTTCCTCCCAGCATTGGGGACATAAGGCTGTCCATTTTATTATAAATAAATATTTATAGTCAGCGTTTTAATTACACCTTAAACCATCTAAAATTAGCACAAGCGTATTTTACTCATCACCTGACATCAAAGCTTTATTTATTTTCGCTATAACAGCACCAGCCACGGCTCGGATTTCACTCACTACCTCCAAACGTGTGTCACGTTAAGCTCTATACAAATGTTGCTCCAAACAAACATGTCCGTAAATATTTTAGTTTCGGAAAGGTTTCGGACCGTTTCAAACGCAAACAAAACCATCAAAGAGCTCGTCTGCCTGACCAATGACCAGCCGTTGAAAAACATTTTAATTTAGAGTTAGGTATGTTCCGCTTTTGCAATTTTTCTCACCTTTCATAGTCTCTGTTGTTCTTTGTTTTTTTAATTTTATTTTGTTGCAAAACCATAACTTTTTTAAATAGTTTGATTTACGTTCACTCGTATTTTTATTTGTTTCAAATAATTATTTTCTTATTTAGGAGCTCGTGTTTTGTTCGTGCAGCGTTCTCCATAACTGTTTCCGTCGACCTAACTTCCTCGGTGGTCTTTTAATTTGGTCATTCTTCAAGTTGGTCACAAGCATAACTACTTTTGAACGGCTTTGCTCTTAAGAAGATTTCAACTTTCCCTTCTGTTTTGTGTTCTGACAAATTACCAATTTAAGAAACTTAGTAATATTCTCATTTAGTATTAATATCATGAAGAAACGGCATTACTTTGTAAGTTTAAATTGCCTTTTCCGGATCGTAATAATGATTTGTCTTTTCAGAGACAATATCGAGGACCACCTAGAGGGCTCTTCGCCTATTTTCACCGTTTGAAGGACTTTCGTGTTCATTTGGTACAACTAAAAGGTCTGAACCGGTCGAGTGCCGCTCCTATTTTAAAAGCAAGCAACATTAGGGGAAAGCTCTTTCAAATTATTTCAACTTCGACGCGGCGGAGGTCAGGCCCCGATATGAATTGAGTTAGGTGAGTGGAATTAATAAAGGTGATTAATTTAAGTGAGAAAGACTGTCGTGTCGAGTTCTCTGATCTTTGACATCAAAAGAAAAAAATCTATAATGAAATTGTGAAAAGTTTTCGATAATGAGATAACGATGAATTCATTTCATTGTTATTTTTTCATAAGATTTTTTGGTAAAAACAGTCACGTCTTTAGAACTTATTAGAGTAACAAGAAAGTTCTCTAATATTGAGCGCGACAGTTTGTCACAATTAATTACCGGTAGAGCGAATGCGAGCGAGAACACCCGCCGTATATCACCTGCGATTATGGCGCCAAAGGCCTCCAGGGTCGAAGCGGGCGGAGGCAATCAACGGCTTTTGTATCGGCACAAACCGGTGATAATTGGAAACGTGGGCAGTCCCGCCGGTGCTGCCGGCCCGTCGTCGGCGTGTCCCGTTAATTGCTACAAGGAGACAGTCCTCACTTCGACGAACTGTTGGAATGCGGGCACAAAAATGGGACAACTTTGAAGTTTGTTCAGCGAAATGGCCTCGGCCATCTTTTCTTTGTATCTGCAGTGGAGTTCTACTTGGTGGAGAACGCTTGTGATTAACGTTGCAATAGCTTTTGACGTCTGCAGCGCCGACGGCGCTTTGAGATTTACTGCTAGCTACGTTAATTCCAAACGTGCTAACGTGTTTACTGCAAATGCATGAATACATTTCTCTCTGCACTGTTTCTTTAATGTGAATGAAACTGAACCGGATCGAGGAATAGACTTACAACAAAGGATTTCTCATATACAACAAACAAAAACTTGTGCACAGCTTGTGAAAAACTGAAAAATCAGTTACCTATGTAACGTGCTACGAGGGTGGAATTATTCAGTTGCGTACAGCTCCTCGCTCTCGTTACGATCCATTTGCTGAATTATGTACGCACGCACTGCGCAATCACTACACGACGTCTACAACTACGGTAAAAGAAGAAACTGAACATTATAATGATAATAACAATGTAATAGCAGTTTCCATTCCGCTGTTAGAGAGTTCCTGTGTTCTTGTTCGTACCGATAATTTAGGGGAAGCAGAGCACGGCCCGGGAATAATTCATGAACCTAAATCGAGTCTACTCTATGAAGATTTAAGTCTCCATTTGTCAAATGTGCACACTGTGCGAGGCGTGCATGCTGATGGTGCAAAAGGAAATGCTAAATAAAATGACAAATACGTTCTATACTTTAAAATGTACTCGGAAAATTTTTGCGATAATGCATAAAAAAACTGAAATCGTTTATAAAGTTATAGAAGAAAGTTTAGAAATCGAAGAAGTCAACTGAGCGTGTGAGGCATAAAGTTTGAACGTATCCTCATGTTCTGAAGGCAGTATAATAGGAAACTTTATTTCCTAAACATTTCCCGAGACGCTTGTAGGTGCGGAGTTTTGCTGCGGTTTCGCCGAACTTCACCCGAAGTATCCCCGCAGCTCCGTATTTGCTGGTAACATGTGGTTAGGCCGCAAATGTATCGTGAATGTTCGCGGGCGCTTTGTAATTCACAAGGTCACATCAGTCTGCAAGTGACATTGATGAATACAAATTTTGGCAATAAGAAATGAAATATAGCACTCAATAAAGCGAGACAATAACCTCAAAACGCATAAAGATAATCCGAGGATTAAAAGGGTAATAAAGAGACGGTTGCAAGATTTCATAGATTAATATGTAAATGAAAGGGAGGCGAGAGGACAGTTGCGAGGGAAATCGTCAGAACCACTTCAAAAGCATTATCGAGGGGTAAGGATTACATCACTACCACTGTTATGGTCTTTATAGCTCCCATCGTGAGCCATTAGAAGGCCAGATTAACTAAGTGACTCGCAAAAATGAGATTTCAAAAGAATTAATGTATTCCGGAGCTTTTCAGAGAAACTCCTTTGTATAAATAAGGAAAGAGGCCAAATATTTAAACGCTTAAATGGTATTAGCATAATAATTTAATTTTAGAAATTGCCGCTTCTAATGGCTCCTAAAATAATCACTCGTACATTATAATCCGAGAACGTGAAAGATTCTCGAAGGCCGATAAGCCGTGTAAAGGTTGAAGGTGAACAAAAAATCTTATTAGTCATCGACCGTCTCGTGAGACGTAAAACGTTTTTTGAGTATCTAATTTCGCTGATATTCGCTGACAAGTTGGCGGAGGCGCGAGCAGCCGAGCAGGGAATACTAAGGAGAATGATAACGGTCGAAATCAAGAGCCGGGAGTGCGGCGCATCACGCATTCCGGTCAGGGCGACGTGAGGGGAGCGACCGGGGGCGCGGGGAACGGCGCGCGATTCTTACTCCACATCTAAGCTTGATTAATTCGAATTCTTTATAACTGTTCTATTATGATGGGAAATTACAGAGAAGAGAAAAAAAATAAGTATGTCGCGGAAACGCGGGCGTTGCTAGCGACAGGGACGGTGCCAGCCTCTCGTGTATAGGGTAACTCGGGAAATTGCAATAAAAGCCAATACAGGCGAATATAATAAAATTTACCGCTATCCGTGACAAGTATATTTCCTAAATTTAAAATACCTCAGGAATTCGATTCAAGCCATTTTCCCCCTACTTTATCAACCTTTTGGTGGAAAGTTCGATGAAGTTACATAAGTCGCAAGTAATTCTACAATCACTCGTTTATGTTCAATATAGAAAACATATCTACAAGCTCGAACTCACAGTGATCATGTAGACAAATTTAAGCGTTATGATTGTGCAAAATGTATAGCCATATTTTTTTAACCAAATCGCACACCGCATTGGTTTTTAACTAAGATAAATGGATATGAATGTAATATTTGAAAATAATACGCGATATAAAATTAAATGGGACAATATGATGTAAGAGTGCCGTAATCTGGAAGATGAAATTTCACCCTGTCAGCAAAACCAACAGTTGTAAATGTTTGTGTGATGGATAAGAACAATTATTCCCGAGTCATTTATATATGTGTGATCCTTAAGAAATTGATAATAATGTTGTCATAAACAAACTATCGTCACACGCAGGATACCACCTACGATCCGGTTACTTGTTAAGACAAATCCAACGAGTTCAAACTCGATGGGGTTGCATTGTTTTATTATCGAGGTCCTTTGACCACCTTACAGACAGACAGACAGACAGACACTGATAGGCAAGGCATTTTTGAAGTAAAGTATGGTGAAGGTGTCTATGTTGTTCCCAGCAGAGTGAAAGATCAGCCTGTCTCTTCTCGAAGGTGTCGTGAAAGGCTACTAAACGATTGTGTGCATAGAGGCATATCAGTACAGACCAGTGATGGGCAGCAGCGTTACTTGTACGGAGGTCCTAACAAATCTGCGGTCGCCAACACCCCTGGCCAGCGTGGCGATTAGGACAAATCCTCTCCGATGGAAAGCGATGCAAATCGATCCACGCGAGAAGCTTATGTCCAATAGTGCTGCTGATGTGTGGAGATTAAGAATTTACAACTGCACCTTTTCACATCATACATTTTAATTCTTCTATTAAATTGAGAACTGAGAAACTATGAGACTCCTTGTCTGTTATCAGTCTGGAAACCTCCAATATAGTTTTCAAAGTAAACAGACTGAAAAAGGATAATGCGGCCGATGGTATAATAAAATTGATGGGTTGAGATTTTTGAACTTTCTCTAAATCACGCGACCGTAATAATTCCACTTATGAAATTCTTTCCATTGATTCCTTTTTTAAATATTAGGCCCTTACCTATGAAATTGGCGTTTTGTATGAAGAATTTCATTAAGACTGTTTTCTCCATACAAACATTTTTGAAATTTTTTTGGGAACAGCAAATCCAAATTTAGCTAAACTTTGTGTGTATTATCGGATAACATTAAGTTAAATATAGACAGTATTAATTTTTAAAAGTAACCGCTTTATATAAGTTTCTGCGAATCTAAGAAATAATATGAGAAGCTCATGAATAGCGCTGTGTTTAAGTTTTTTTTATTGTGTGATTTAGCTCAGACATTAAAAAATATTTCATGTGAAATCTTGAAAATATATTCTATTTTCCAAATAAAAAACAAATTTAGAAATAACTATAGAATCGTAGGAGTTGGTACATTATGATTAACCAAAAAAAATCTCCAATTTCATAGGTAAATACCTAATAATTCAAAAGCTTCATTGACAATTTCATCAGACATTCAAATATTATCCAATACATGCAAAATTGTATAAATTACAAACTAATCAAAATGCAGTAAATTCTCAAGATAAGCTCAACTGTCAAACTTACGATTACTCGGATTGGAAAACGAGTGGGTAGACCCACTCGTCAGGAATGCGAATGATGTGAATTGTGGCCAAAAAGGAAACGGTAATTTTCACATTACATTCACAGGCAAACGACTTAAAAATCGCACTTCTGTTCTGAATGAACCATAACTTTGATAAACTCATATGGTAATACAGTCAAATTACGTCCTTTTGTCCACTCGAGGCGTATTGTCGGCTCGGCGTTAGGGCCTCAAGTGTTCGTCGGCTGACAGATGACGCCCTTTTTACTTAACGCCCTAACACCCCCAAGATTATCATCAACCTTTTTTCGTGTAGCTTACGGCTCGAGATAGGGCAACAAAAAACTCCAAAGAAAGTCGGCCCTTGATGGAAAAAAGATAATTGGCGAAGGCTTGCTTGTACGTGCGATCTAACGTCTGTCAAAAGAGTAGCGCTTTGGAGTCATGGTGAGTTTAGATTAGTCGGAAACTCTGTTGATTTGAAGCATGTTAGGGTTCTTGCATACAGGGTAATGTTAATGACTTCTTTAGTCGTATGTGGGTTGTTAAGTGAAGATGAGGTCGAAGGTAGAAGAGTACTGACCCGCAAACCCCAACACATTTGGAGGACTTGGCTATCTTATCTCTGACAACCGGAACACAACAATGCTATTAACATTGCTGCTTGGCGGCAGATTTAGATAAGATGGTGGTAGCTAGCCAGGCGGACATTTAAAATGCCCTACCACCAACCAAACCGAGTACTTAAACATGTACCCCGCGGGGCATCGAACCCGCGACCCGACATAAACCCAATGCTGTTTACATTGAGCTACGGAGGCCGTTAAACTTTCTCCAATCAAGTTACAATAAACTATGAACAAGAATTTAAAGCGATATGTATTTTTTTTTTAATTATGTTTGATTGACTTGATACACATTTTATCAAAATCTCACCTGATGGAAAATGACGATTTAGTCGAAAATGAAGGACGTGATTTCAGTAAATGTCTATTCAGCACGCTCTTGACGATTCTAAGATTTATTATTATCAGTGTTAATATTTCAGGTCCTTGTAATAATAATAATACTCACTTTTTGCAGACTCACGCCCATAGAGAATTAGTTTTGTTTTTTAAAAACTATGTTAGTAAATATTAACAACAAACTTATTTATACAATGAAGCGTATTTGATTGATTGATAAGATTTTAGTGAAAATTGTAATCAAATATTTCACATTGATGCACAGAGAGAAAATATATACCTATTTTATTTTATTTTATTCAGAAATGTTTATTTTAATTAATGATTTATTTGAAATCACAGCCAGTTTGAGAGGTGACACATATTAATAAAGTTATAATGAGGAGTTTACAATCATGAAAAGGTTATTACTAAGTTATTGACTACCTGAATAACGAAAACAGGTGTGCTTCTACCAGCTCACAAAAATTGTAATTATGTTATATGTATAATAAAAACAGAATAAAACAATGATACTGTCCGTTCTTGCGCCAGTTCTTTTCCCAAAGATAATTTCCATTTCTTTCTACTGATTGACAGATAAATGATTTAGTCCCTTATTTCACTGTAAGTACCTACGCATGTTTAATATTTGATTAAAATTTCGTTGAAATATTAACAATACATTCTTACTAAAGCACCAAAAAGAAATTGTTTTGTCAGCATACAAAAGCCGCTTAACAGACGGGGCATAAATCCGGCTCATCGCCAATAAAACTGTCTCGCACGACTCCCCGCGAGGCGCAGTGACCAACACCACACTCCGGGTTGTTTGCGCTGAGCCCACTAAGTGCCTGCATGAAAGCAATCTCCGAGTCCACCGCCAACTAATATTAGTCCGTCATTTCCCTCGACGACGTATCATTGAATAGCCGAAGGTAAATGTGCGGCTGAATAACTTGGGGAAAACGGATAGTTATGAGGTCGACCAGGTAGCCGGGATGTCGTTACGGAGGCCTCCCCATTGTCCCCCTTTGAATACTTTTTCAATTCGATATGACGGTCGGCAAAAAGATTGTTGGAATTCCCCGGAAGCTTTTTTCGTAGTTTTCGCTACAGTAGGCACGGCTCGAAACACTCTCACCAAAAACTTCGGATGTTGGAAAAAGAAAAACCGCTCGCAGCGATGTTTCTAACTAAACCTTTTTGAGCGTGCCAGCGAGACATCTCAAAGGAGGAATGTCTTATTTCGAGAAGTGCTCAAACGTTTAGCCACGATTCTACGGTATTCAATGATACGAGTGGCTTGAACGTAAAATGTTGGAATTATTGTAAAAGCGTACATCCGCAATTGACATAGCAATCAGGCGATAAAGTCGTTCATCGCGTATGATGACAAATTGAAATGTCGATCACAAAAGAGCCAATTTGTGGCCCCGCGCCCCGCGGCCGCCTATCGTCGACGTAGCTTGAGTGCGCCGTATATCACTCAATTGTGGATACTTACCCAATTGCAGCTATCTTACATTAAATCACAGATATGTGCACTGCGCAGGCCAATAACAATAAATAAATTTCATATTAAGGCTCAAAGGAATAGGTTTGGGCTATCTTTGACCACGCTATTTGGGGTAAAGATCTTGACTTTATTGTTGACCACTTTCACCGAAACGTTAGTGCCGGTAATTGGTAATGCGATGGTCAGTTGTCCAAATAAGTTCAAGCTTATGGGTGTGCGTATTTCCACTTTGGGCTTACCATCATACCACTTAACTTCAGGTGCAGAATTAATATTATATAATACTTACTTCAGATGTAGTTATGTTACAAGAACTAATCCGTAATTACCAAGTAAAATGACGTGCGTAATGCTAGAATTCACAAAAAAATATGTCCAAAGTGAAAAAGATAAAACAATTAAAGTCATGTCTAATTCTAAAACGCCCCATCTGTAAAATTATTAATTCCGAGTAATGTCCAATCTGTCGTCTAACTCAGCGGTTAAGACGCGGTGTCCCAATTTGGGAGGTCCGAGTTCGATACCCAGGTAGGCCATGTACCTATGAGTTTTTAAATTTAATTTAGTTACTTATGTGCACCCGAAGCTTAAACGATGAAGGAAAACATTTGTTTATTTGTTGCACAATCACGGCGAAACGGGTGAATCCATTTGCATGAAATTTTGTATATAGACAACACTTTCCCTGGATTAAAACATAGGATATTTTCTTATCCTGAGAAAGTGAGTAGTTCCCGCAGGGTAAACACATTAACCATATCCGCGATAAAGTTATCCTAACGCAGGCGAAGCCGCGGGCGGAGAGCTAGTACTTAATATTTATGAATGTGTAGGGATACAGAGTCAGAGGAAGACAGAAGAAGGTGTAGATAGATTGCGTGAGGAATGATATCTGCGTGATAGGGGTGAGTACGGAGATGACGGCTGATAGAGGAGAGTAGAAGAGGATAATATGTTGTGCCAACCCCACCTAAGGGGCAGCAAAATGGTGATATACTTAATATTTACACAGTACAGTAGTGCACTAAAATGGGGAAGCAGTGCGGTGTGGGGACTTGAAGAGACACAAATTGGACACATTGTCTCGATGATGGTCGTTTATTGTCTAATTAACTTACTGACTAAAAGATGGGTATAGACTACCTTACGTATGTTCGGGGAAAGGTGATTCATACACTAAAGCAGTATGATAATATCATAATATAATTATAAATGGAAAGTGAAATAAAATGTTTGCCACTACATTATCGCAGGAATTAAGATCAAGCTTACAGCTTTGATTACAAAATGGCGCTTTGTTAGCATTCAAAATGCGCGGTAATTCAATAGCGCGGGTTGTCTTTGATGAGTTTACCCAATAGTAATACCAACATTATTATAACCAATGATTACAAACCGAAACATGTTTATTCCAAATAAATTGGAACAACAACGTACGGAGTCGTTCAGCGGAGCGGGAAGTTGATTCACAACGTGGAGGATCCGGCTCTTTGTTGTACCGACCTATTATTGTACGGGAAATTGTTTATTGGTATCTGTAGCGTTTGAAGGGTTCAACTGGAATGAGGTGGTGTGGAAGCATTTATATGAGCAACGTGTGGCGTGGTCAGTCCTTCTTGGATTGGGGACCAGTGGTATTTGAGCAACGTGTGGCGTGGTCAGTCCTTGGATTGGGGACCACTGTGGTATTTGAGCAACGTGTGGCGTGGTCAGTCCTTGGATTGGGGACCACTGTGGTATTTGAGCAACGTGTGGCCTGGTCAGCCCTTGGATTGGGGACCACTGTGAGCAACGTGTGGCGTGGTCAGTCCTTGGATTGGGAACCACTAGTGGTATTTGAGCAACGTGTGGCGTGGTCAGTCCTTGGATTGGGGACCACTGTGAGCAACGTGTGGCGTGGTCAGTCCTTGGATTGGGAACCACTAGTGGTATTTGAGCAACGTGTGGCGTGGTCAGTCCTTGGATTGGGGACCACTGTGGTATTTGAGCAACGTGTGGCGTGGTCAGTCCTTGGATTGGGGACCACTGTGGTATTTGAGCAACGTGTGGCCTGGTCAGCCCTTGGATTGGGGACCACTGTGAGCAACGTGTGGCGTGGTCAGTCCTTGGATTGGGAACCACTAGTGGTATTTGAGCAACGTGTGGCGTGGTCAGTCCTTGGATTGGGGACCACTGTGAGCAACGTGTGGCGTGGTCAGTCCTTGGATTGGGAACCACTAGTGGTATTTGAGCAACGTGTGTGTGTGTGTCCTTGGATTGGGGATTCAACGATTGTTTTCCACTGAAACCAACCATTAAACGAATTATCTATTGAGAGGGCGATGCTTGACGATTCATTATGAAATCAAATGAAGAAATAGTCGAGAACTGATGGCAAGGGCAGTGGAGAAGCGAGCGCGGCGTGGGACGATCTGCCACAGGGCCTGTACTTCAAAACCAGTCAAGTCGTTTAGGCTACAATACTTAACATAGAAATAGAAGAAGAAGAAGGGTAACATGATATTAATATTTCAATTCGGTGATGGATTGTAGAGTACAAAATACAAAGTTAAATTTGCTTTTTAAAACTATACGAATGTATTCATTGTAAAGAAAAGAAAATAAAAGTAAAATTCCATTAAAAGTTCTCAAATATAAAGACCAGTCCATTTGCTCGATATGAATTGTTATTGATTTGGTAAAAAGCCTCTCTGTTGTTTCCGGGCCTGCAATAGAAACGACAAGTGAAATAAAACGGAGATTTTATCGTCGCATCTTCCTTATGTAATGTATAAATTTTTAACTTACTGTGATAACTTTACGGGGCCCATGTTGTCTAAGGTAACGTCGAGAATAACGTAACATTTTAAGAGATTTTGCGGTGCGTGCTTTCACTATATGCACGATATTTCCTCTGGTTTAGGTTCCAAGTTGCTCTGCTCCTTAGGGGATGGCTGAAAATCAGTGTTTTGCTCAATGAACAATCTAATACTTTGTACTGCTGTGTTGTTGTACTACTAACGCATGTGTGTGCTACACATGCGTTAGTGTTACAATGTTAGTTAGTTATTATAAACTGACTAAGAAACATTACATTATAAATAATAATGCACAATTATCCATTACTAACCCGTCAGATATATGTTAAAACGAAAGCAATATATAACGAATGCGAGAATGGAAGGTTGGGTAAAGGTCGACCAAGGAGGACGTACGTTGCCAAGTAACTGACGTACTCACAAAAGGTCAGGTGCTGCCGTCAACCACTAACCGGTGAGTGTGTATTTTTTTTTTATTCACAACGGGTTAGTACTGCACCGCAATCTCACCTGATGTTAAGTGAAGATGAGATCGAAGGTGGAAGCGTACTGACCCAGAAACCCCAACATATACGTATGTATGTATGTAACCCGTTATATGAACCAATAAATGAAACTAAATTTAAATAGTCTCAACAAATTACGAAAAAATATATTGATGAAAATAATGATATTGGAATTGAGAACCGCACCCTCCGCAATCAGAAGCTGCCAGCGAACCATGTGAAGTCTTCGGGGAAGCGGAAAAACCATGAATCGATGCCATTTGCGGTGCGACGAGTGCGTGTAACATGGCGCCTCGGGGAAACCGCTACCGCTTGTGAATTGCTACCGCACGCCACATTACATAGGGAAATTACCGTGTGCTTTATATTTTGACTGTTATTGACTTGGGTCTTTATAAATATTTCGCCGTGTTGCGCTGAGAGCGTCGCCTATGTAAAATAATGAGTTTATTCAAAATATAAGTAGGTATGTTGTGTCGTTATTTTGTTGGAATAAAACCTTTTCGATATTATGGATCCTTACTTCGAAATGTAGAAATAGAACCCTTAGAAGACCCCTCAACTTCGGAAAGGTATCAAGCTGACGATAATATCGAATAATTATTTATGGCTTTACAGTCCTGTAAAAACTATTAGTTTCTAATCGAATTCTAGAACATTCACATTTTTTATATAAGTTATATATAAGATATCTAAATCACCTAAATATGAGACGTCTAAATACTATGTGATATCTAGCAGACGTATTGGTTCAACAGCATCATATCAGTCATAGGACGTCCACAGCTGAACATAGACCTCCTCCAAAGATTTCCAGAGCGCCCGATTGGAAGCGGCCTACATCCAGCGCCACCACGTGACCTTCATCAGCTCGTCCGTCCACCTTGTGAGTAAACATCCTACGCTGCGTTTGCCGGTGCGTGGTCTCCACTCCAGAACTTTAATGCACCATCGGCCTTCAGTTCCTCGAGCTATAGTGTAGAATGCTTGATTAAGCTATTTCCACAGCTTGATGTGTTATGGCCGTTGACTTCTTGGGCTTCTCAAAGGAGGACTGTAAAATTTTGGACGCCCAAAAACTTACTGTTTTCAAATATTACCTGCAAAAAGAAAAATTGAATTGTATTAAGTTGAACTGAAATACGAGTACAATCATTCCAACATTTAAGACGTGATTACAATGCAATTTAATTTCTTGACGATTGAATCCGCGGGCGATAACGACGGTCGTAATAAAGGCGGCCATTAATCGTCTGACTTAGAGCTACTTCGGTCCGATCGATCCGGTCGCGCGACGATTCATTAGGTGGCACTAATGAGCCCAGTGTGCCCACGGCCTAGTTCTTGTAGGGTCACAAACAAAGAGATCATTCCACATTTTTTTCCCAATATCAAAGTGAAACGAAATATTCGCCATTGTTGTTGCTACTTTTTAGAGAGTTGTTTGTGTTTATATATGTGTAAGCCTTCAGTACTGTACTATAGTTATTGTGCATTGTGGGTTATAGTTTGTTTAACGCTTACAGTTGGACCCTAACTAGGTAAAGCCTGTACAATGGCTATATACTAGATAATGGATAAATGTTCTAACCGCCTCCGTGGCTCAATGTAAACAACATTGGGTTTACGATTCAGAGGTCGCGCGTTCGATCCCCAGCGGGGTACATGTTTAAGTACTCGGTTTGGTTGGTGGTAGGGCATTTTAAATGTCCGCCTGGCTAGTTACTACCATCTTATCTAAATCTGCCCCCAAGCAACAATGTTAATAGCATTGTTGTGTTCCGGTTGTCAGAGATAAGATAGCCAGTCCCCCAAATGTGTTGGGGTTTCCGGGTCAGTACGCTTCCACCTTCGACCTCATTTTCACTTAACATCAGGTGTGATTGAGGTCAAGTACGAACCCGTCGTGCATAAAAAGAAAAAATAAAACATACATTCATGACTTGAAAATAAAATGTTCGTGCAATTGTATTTCCAACTCGAATGGGCAGCGTTCGGGAAAGTACGACAACGTCTTCTCGTCCAAAATACGCTAGTGGTTGAAAACGAAAGTCTTTTATCAATATGATCTCAGTATGGGCCTCATAAGAAAAATCACAGTCGTTGAAGTGGCAGTGGGCAGGCCACATAGCTCGAAGAACTTTAATAGCCCCACTATTAAATATCTCGAGTGGAGACCACGCGCCGGCGAGCGCAGCGTAGGACGACCACTTACAAGGTGGACAGAGGACCTGATAAAGGTCGTAGGAGTCGCTGGATGCAGGCCTATTCCAACCGGTGAACGTGCTGTGGCTGATACTCGTATGATGATGATGAAATTATTAGCGATCAAAAGTTCTTACATTGTAAGGCAAGCAGGTCGCTTTCGGTTCAAGCCTTTGAAGTTTTTACATATAACAAAAATACAGCAAACTGCAACGGTTCACGCGATCCGGATACAAACAAACAAACAAACAAAATATTCTTTATTGTACAACAATAAGAAGCATAAAAAAAATAAGAAAAAGGGGATAGTACAATTTGGCGGCCTTATCACTAAAAGCGATCTCTTCCAGACAACCTTTGGGTTAGGAAGCATTATGCACATGACATGTAGGTAGCGTGCACGGTAAACTAATTTTAATAAAATAAATAAATCACCCATATAAATACATACGTTAATTGAATAGGTACATACACACATACATACATAATATATATAAAAAATAATACATATAATATATACCCATATTTGAATTTATACTAATTAAATAGAATAGTACGTAACTAAGCACATAGTAATTAATGCGAGTGTACCTGCACGAGCTGAACATACAAATAGCACATCGTCTCACAATATAAGAAATCAACAGCCATAGGCACAATACACAAGAACGTCTACACGAAACGTCTATGTTTAGCAGTGAACGTCTTGTGGCTGATAAGATGATGGAAGTACATACATACTCGTAAGAAAGAAAGAAATAAAGAAAGAAAAGTATTTATTGCCAACAAATACAGAAAATTTCGTAAGGTATAACATTTTCCTTATTTAAATGTATGTATTTGTGGCAAAGGGATTGGGCGTCAGCATTTGCTGCCAATATGTCTTATGGCAATTGACAGCGCTGGTTTTCAGCGCAACCCCTCTTTCACTTAGGTTTTCAACATAAAACAGCAGTCAGGCGCGTTCCCACATACACTTATGTGTGAGGAAAAACTGCTGTTACCTACTTGAGAGTGCGTTAACGTAAGGTGAATGAACATAAATTATCAGGTTTGATTCTTTCAATTGCTCAGAATGGAAGCCCTAACCGGCCCCCTCCTCGCATCGGAACCTCGCTAAATCCACTCATTTGCATGTTAATCTGTTAAACCAAGTTCGACGGACCAGGTCGGGGGTCTGAAAGCGAGCTGTCTTTGAGGAGTTTGCTTTTGTTCTGTTACATTGTACTCTTGCAAGACTAATTGCTTTTTAAACCTTGTTGACTTTGCACCCGCTGTGGGCCGGTTGACGATGGGTACTAACATTCTCTATAAAGGAGACATATTTCTATGGTTTACATATGGCTATAAACAAACAAACAAAATATTCTTTATTGTACAGAAATAAGAAGCATACAAAAAAATAAGAAAAAGGGGATAGTACAATTTGGCGGCTTTATCACTTCCAGACAACCTTTCTGTTAAGAAGCATTATGCACATGACATGTAGGTAGGTAGGTAGGTAATATCAAATTTTTTTTTGTTCTAGTGGGCGATTTTCTGATATGAAGGTAGTTCAAAGTGGCTCGAAAGATGGCGCTAACAGATGGGGCCTCTTATTTCTTACATTTTAATTTAATTTCTACATTGTCCAGCGCCATGCCTAAGCATAAAAACAAAAATAAAAAAAATTGTTAGCCATTGGTAAGTCGACTTTCTTTGGTGGCAGCAACTACTCTACAGGGGGTGACTGAAAATCAGCAACACTGCTGAGTCCCTACCCATTCATCACAATACTGTGGTTCTCGATTCTATGTATGCTTGTGTTTTCTTTTTTGTGATGAATAAATACCTTTTATTTATTATTTATTCGGTGACGGTTGATGAAATAGTGCAACATTAGAACTTTTGAAAGATGAAATGGAGTGGATGATTTGTGAGATAAATACATTATTATTTATTATTGCAAGCTATTATTTAACTTGCTTTGTATGTAACCAATTGAAAAGATGTGTTGTCACATAGTTTCTTGTCGCTTCTTCTCCCTAACCATAGCACCTTGTGAAGCGATGTAGGTTTATAAAATAACATGGCGACTTTCAATGAGTGATATTTTTGTATCCTACATTGAATAAAATATTTTTGATTTGATTTGAACATGTCCGTTAAAAATGTTCAAGTCAAATTAGAACTATTTCCTAATCGTTCATTTCTGATGACAATAGATTTATGTGATAGACAAGAAATACTTCTGCAACCAGGACCGTCTCCTAACGACGGGAACTCCCGGATATGAAATATTGCATACTTATACGATTGGTTTTCGGGATCTCCTCAATGTCTATTAGTCTATCGACTAAACTGGCTCGATTGCAAACTGGCCACTATACTGATATACTCGGGGAGTGCGCGTTGGAATTACATAATCTTATTCCACCGTCACCCTTCCATCTTCGGACCACTAGGCGTGGGGACGGATTCCACCCGTATATAGTTAATATACCGAACATTCGCACTAAGAAGTTCGACTCTTCATTCATAATGCGAACAGCCAAGGCATGGAACTCCCTTCCGGCGTCAGTCTTTCCTGAATCCTACAACCTTGGGATCTTCAAGAGCAGAGTGAATAGGCATTTACTGAGATCGCGTGCTTCATCTCCGACCACATCGTCACTTTCCATCAGGTAAGATTGTGGTCAAACGCGAATCCAGTCAATCTTAAAAAAAAAAACAAAATATAAATTCACCAATCCTCAAGCGCATATGGCCCATACTCTCATCCAGTGGATAAAGGCTGTGGCCCAATAGTGGAGACGTGTGGCTAAGGATGATGACATGGGATATGTTCACACATAAACACACACACACACACATACAACAGTCAACCAATAATATATTCACTTAGCAAGGATCAGGCCGTCGGGAGCTTGTGCAAGAAAACGCACCTCGCGAGATCAGTGCAGCTTAGTGAATATTTACACACCATGGATTTAATTGAAATCCGACTATTTGAAGTGCCCACGAAAGGCCCATCCAAGGACTGACCGCGCCAGACATTGCTTAACTTCGCTAATCGAAAACTGCTCTGCTGCTCTATGTATAAGCTAAATGTATGTCTGTGACTGTGGAAACAAATAAAGGCTTTATCTATCTATCTATCTCTGCGAGTGTTTAAAATATAACACTAATATTATGTACGAGTATATTATAAATATTCACGCCTAAATGGCTGGAAGGATTTGGATAAAATTTGGTTGGTAGACAGATTAGGACCTGGATTAACATATAGGCAAATTTTGCTAAACCGATTTTGATGAAATGTTTCACACGAAGTCGTGGGAAAATATTTGTGCCATATCTGTTTCAGACTGTATGCACTCACTTTCTGTTTTTAGTACCTACTTTTTAGCTTGGTAAATACAGAAAATGATTTACTCGTAACTTCTTATGTGTTACTATAATATTAGGTCGTTACCTATGAAATTGGCGTTTTGTATGAAGAATTTCATTAAGACCGTTTTCTCCATACAAACATTTTTGATTTTTTTTTGGGAACGGAAAATCCAAATTTAGCTAAACTTTGTGTGTATTATCGGATAACATTAAGTTAAGTATAGGCAGCGTTAATTTTTAAAGTAACCGCTTTATAAAAGTTTCAGCGAATCTAAGAAATGATTATGGGAAGCACATGAAAAGAGCTCTGTTCAAATTGTTTTTTATTGTGTGATTTAGCCCAGAAATTAAAAAATATTTCATGTGAAATCTTGAAATAATATTCCATTTTCCAAATAAAAAACAAATATGGATATAGCTTTGAAAATCGCAGGAATTGGTACATATGATTAACGAAGAAAAAAAACGTCAATTTCATAGGTAAAAACCCAATATTTAGACGTCCATTTTGCCTTTGTCGTTAAAGGAAATGAATATGAAAAGGCAATCTAGCTAAAGCTTGGACAAAGCTAAGAGACTTCAACTTAGTTTGCGGAAGTTTTAACTTAGTTTGCACTTTCATGAGATTAATCGCGAAAGAAGAGAATTATTAAACTTTAAAAAGTTAACGTTTTCCATATAGACAATAAGTTTTATTATAACAGTATAAAAGTTAGTCATATACTATAATCTGTTCTAAATCTCGAGATCTTAATACCGAAAATAGATCGAATTATTGACACCACTACTAACTTTTTTTTATGCACAACGGGTTAGCACTTGACCTCAATCACACCTGATGTTAAGTGAAGAAGAGGCCGAAGGTGGAAGCGTACTGACCCGAAAACCCAAATATTTGGGGAACTTATCTCTGACTATTAATATTGCTGTTTGTCGGCAGATTTAGATAAGATGGTGGTAGCTAGCCAGGCGGACATTTAAAATTTTTAGATTATTTAGATGATAAACAATCATGGACATAACCAGCCCGTTCGCATAACCAGGCTATTTCACAATTAATAATGAAATATTATAATATAAAATAATAATTTTGTAATATAAAAACCCTTTTTTAATGTAAAATCTGACTATTTTAAGTGTACCCTGTGTACCTACAAAATAAAGCATTTTTTGATTTTGATTTTTTGAATGCCCTACCACCAACCAAACCGAGTACTAAACATGTACCCCGCTGGGAATCGAACCCGCGACCTCTGACATTGACCTTGTCTATCTAGTTGATATAATCATTTCTTTTTAATTTATAATTATGTAATACAGGGTTGACTTAAAATAGTTAGATTTAACATTTAAGCCACCGCTTGTTTAACAGGCAATTTGCCCTGACGGGAACAAAAAACTCAAAGGTTTTTTCTTTTAAAATAGGTTTTAATATTGTTACAAAGGGAATAATTCGGTTCATTATTAATTGTGAAATAGCCTATCATGCGAACGAATTGGTTGCTTCTGGTTTTTAATTAATAAGTATCTGATATATATAGTGTCTTCGATTAAAAAAAAGTCATTTGAATATAACTAAAATTTTAGAAAATTTCTAAGAGAACGAAAGAAATAAGAATCTATAATTGGCTTTAAATTAGTAATAATAATACCGAACAGATATTTTGTGATAATGTCGTTGATATTGTATGAATAAATAAATAAATTTAATAAGATAATGAAATCATGCCACCGGTTTAGTCTTCAATATAAAAAAGCCGAACTGAAATCTGAGATACGTCTGGACAAAGACTGGACACACACACCCACCCACATACAAAAGCTACTCCATGCAGACGAAGCCGCGGCCGGAAAGCTAGTATGTTATGAATGTTTGATTCCCGCTATGAATCGTTATATTGTAACATTTGTCGATATTCAATAATTTCAATTCAGCTTTATTCAGGTCACAGAAAAAGCTAGTATTCAAAAACAAAGAAAAGAGAATACTTAACTCGTTGCCAATGTATTTTTATTACATTCCTCCGTTGAACATGAAAGAAATAAAAGGAACTGAACAGTTGGTGTACACACGCCCTAAGCGACAACCCAACATATTTCGCATACGTGTACTATTGGTTGACATAATGGCACATTCCCCGCGAAATATAAATCACCGCGGAACGTCCGGGCGGGTCTCACAAGCGAGGGCAGGGGAGGACAGGGGAGACCAGGGGAGGGGAACTGTCCATCCAGCTGCAAACCCCACTACAACGCTTCGATAAATCATCCCATTTATCATTCCACGATTGCGAAAAAGAAAAACGAAAGCTAAGTACGATTAAAACTGAGCGCTCTTGAAGTTAACGAGGCTTGCCGTGATGGATGGACACTCAGACACTCCGACACCGGCGGGTGTTCGGGTATCTGCCGTTTCCTCGAGACTAGCCATGCGTGGCCTAACGATTCATAATTGTAGTGCGACTGCTAAGGGATTCCGTTTATTGATTGCAAATGTCTAAAGGCGTTTTTGCCATTCGTATTAGTGGCACTATTACTCGCGGTAGCCTTCTGCTACCGCCACGCTCACTGCATCTAGGCGCAGTCCGTGGTGTATACGAAAGCAGGAGGCCGAGCTTCACTCGTCCTCCTTCCTCATAGAGATGGCCCTAGTGCCATGTTGCATTTCATTGGCTCCACTCTCATTTGCCAAGGGGGAAGTGGGAAACCTTTTTCTTACTTACACACCCTATTTCTTTCTTTAATTAGTCTGGGGTCCAAGGTAGCAATAGAGTCACGAAGAGCACCGTCTACCTTCAGTAGGCGCCGTGTCGAGTACCACTGTCGATCCTAGCTTATAGGAGTTACAGTGGGAGGAGTGTGGAGGTGGGATTGTCTAAAGGCGTAGTTGCATACAATACCTTTTCTACGATTGCAATAATTTAAATCATCATCAACAACAGCCTAACATCCTTACAGTTGGGGCACATCCTCCTCTCACTAATTATAAAACAGAAATTATTTACAAAAGGCTACTATAAAATTTCTAAATTTGGATCATTATTATCATTAACAGCCTTAAACGGCTAAATTAAAAATTGGAACACAGCCTCTTCTCAGCAATTTTCAGTCTGATTATACAAAACAATATACATTTTAGGTTGGGTTTTGCTTGGGGCATTTTTTTTTTTATATATGAGAGGGCGGCAAACGATCATGCGGGTCCCCTCATGGAAAGCAATCACCGCCGCCCATGGACACCCGCAACACCAAAAGGGGCACAGATGTGTTGCCGGCCTTTGAGGAAGGTGTAGGCTTGTTTCTTGAAGGTTCCAATGTCGTACTCGTTCGGGAATACCGCTGCCGGAAGTCCGTTCCACGCAAGAAGTTACTTGAGAAACGTACAGTGGTAGACTTCCACTCATCCAGGTGATGTGGATGGAAATTTAATTTTCGGCGAGAAATGTATCGGTTAAATTGGGCAGCGGGTATTAGCTCGAACAGTTCTTCAGAACACTCCCCATGAAATATGCGATAGACAATGCAGAGGGACGCGACGTCTCTTCGCAACGCCAAGGGATCCAGTCGGTCAGTGAGACTCTCTTGGCCGACAATTCGGACTGCGTGACGTTGAACACTAAGTACACTATGGGCCATCTTCTATGCTGCCCTTCGTGTTTCGACACTTATATACTGCAGGACCTCTACGACGCCACAGACATTGCTGTACGTGTGACCATATTTCGGTCCTCAACAATTTGGTGTTTTTGCCATCGACTCGCTAAGAAGAGGTATACTATACAGTGGCTCCAAAGGTTTGGGATGTTAACAGCATTATATTAACAGTTTTGAGTTGCTTGAGTTTAGAGTTTGCGCACCTGTCTCTACCATGTCAAAGTGTCAAGCTCACAAAGCGCTGTCAAATCAGTGCCTGTCATTTCACTGTATACAAGAAATCATTCATCACTTCAGTCACAATTAAGGTGTATTTACATAAGCGATAACTCGATCGTTTGCGGATGCATTCATCGCGTATTGTTTCCATTAGAGAAGTTAACTAACGTCTGGCCCGGTTTTACTTCAGTGACCACTAGTGAAGTATGTCTCCGCGCTTATGAAGCTATTGCATTACATAATTCTCCAGCATGCCGCAGGCGTTTACTTTTGATTATTTAAATCGATACCCGCTGCTCACCTTACTACAAATTATTCAGTGTGACTACCGCAGGCACTTCGTTTCGACTAATTAAATGATAGTCGCATGCGAACTTTACAGCACCCGTTACAGAAATATCCAGTATACCATAGCAGTTCGTTTCGTCTAAGACAACATCCGCGTGTAGACCTTACATCCGGCTTTACATAATTGTATTGTAATATACCGCAGGCGTTGCGTTTCTACTAATTATTGTAAATTATTTTGTGCATTGTAAATATTTTTTTTTTTTTTTTATTTGAGAGGGCGGCAAACGAGCATTCGGGTCACCTGATGGAAAGCAATCACCGCCGCCCATGGACACCCGCAACACCAAAAGGTTCAAATAAAAAAATAAATAAAATAAATATCCTTAGACATACACACAGCACCATCTAGTTCCACAGTAAGCAACTATAGGCTTGTGTTGTGGATACCAGATGGTCGATATACTACATAAATACATTTTTTTTGTAAATATATACTTATTATAAATGAAATCGGGTACACATGTCCGTATTCATCACAGAAACATATGCCCCTAGCGGGATTCGAACCCGCAACCTTTTGGTATGGTGGTCAGAGTTGCTAACCACTACACCAAACAGGTCGTCAAAATGTATGTCCGTTCCTTTGGAGCATCCTGTAGCCTAAACCGCTTGACTAATTTCTAAGTGCATGGAGCCATTAGTGTCAGAATATATTTTATGATAAAAAATCCAACATGGCGTCAAATATGCCATTTTTAGGTTTTTAAATAATTAAACAGTTATTGTATCGTATGAAAGCATTACAGCATGCGTTACCGAATTATCAATCACGCCGCTGTCGTTTCGTTTCGACTAATGAAAATGTGTCTTTACTGAGATAGAATTCGATATGTGTTATAATAATTTTGTAACCTAATTAATTCTTAGTTGTGTTGGCTGTGTTATCGACAGGTAGCCATGCTGTGAGCTGGACGGCGCTGACTTTTAATTACTTCAGCTAAATAGGAGATTGATATTAATTATAATTTTCTTTTCTGTTCCCAGTGTTTCCTCTTTAAATATCCTTCATTTCTTACTATAGTGAAGTGTAATATTACATAAACAATATTGATAAGTGTCATTTGATCTGTTAAAAATTAATCTGTTAAGTGTCACTTTTTTTATTATAATTATTTAATATTGCTACTACTAACTAACTACTAACTAAGGAGGAAGAAAGGTGGAAAGTTTTTGAGGAAGGTGTAGGCTCGTTTCTTGAAGGTTCCAATGTCGTACTCGTTCGGGAACACCGCTGCCGGAAGTCCGTTCCACAGGGTGGTCGTACGTGGTAAGAGTTTCTTGAGAAACGTACAGTGGTAGACTTTACACCTAATTTGTAATATTTATCTGTGGATAACGATGCTGATAGCACAATGAGTAATATGGAAATAATATATATTGTATAACTATTTGTTATCTCAATAAAAAAAAAAAAATCAAAGTCAAGTCAAAAATGCTTTGTTTTCTACCTACAGAGGGTACACATAAAAATGGTAAAAGTTTATCCATATTTTGTCTCGTCCCTTTAAAAAAATTGTAAGAATTACAATACAATACAAACACACTTTATTACATAAAATAAGAATATACATTTTACAAAGCACAAAAAAGGAGTAGTACAAAGAATTGGATTTTTTTTCTATTTTTTTGGCGCTGCTGCGTAATACGCCTCCATGGCTTTTTAACCGCCTCCGTGGCTCAATGTAACCAACATTGGGTTTACGATTCGGAGGTCGCGGGGTCGATCCCCAGCGGGGTACATGTTTAAGTACTCGGCTTGGTTGGTGGTAGGGCATTTTAAATGTCCGCCTGGCTAGCTACCACCATCTTATCTAAATCTGCCGCCAAGCAGCAATGTTACTAGCATTGTTATGTTCCGGGTGTCAGAGATAAGATTGCCAGTCCCCCAAATGTGTTGGGGTTTCCGGGTCAGTACGTTTCCACCTTCGACTTCATCTTCACTTAACATCAGATGTGATTGAGGTCAAGTACGAACCCGTCGTGCATAAAAAAAAAGTAATCTCAGAGGTATCCAGGAAATATGGTAACCCTAGGTGGAGTCCTCTCTAAGACAGATCTTATTGAGGAATTAAATGTTGAAACGCTCGCAGGGAGAGAGTGAAGAGCTCTCCTACCAAATTAAAGGACTATTAGTCAGTAAGTGCCCCTGAATAAAACACGACTTGTGATTTCAAAATATTTTCTTTGTGCGATATTCAGTTACTCCGATAATTTCCTGGCTCGAGGATATAAAAGAAAATCAGCGACATTGATCTAATAGATAACTGTTTCTGGGAAACGTTGGAAGAGTAGACCACGGAATAAAAAACAAAGATGAAGAGGTATCACATAAATATGACCTTGCAATACAAATAAGACCTTCGTGATTTTGGTTGTATTATATCAATATTGTCAAAATATTGTAAAATCACTGTAAAAACCGCCTCCGTGGCTCAATGTAAACAACATTGGGTTTACGTTTCGGAGGTCGCGGGTTCGATCCTCAGCGGGGTTCATATTTAGTACTCGGTTTGGTTGGTGGAAGGACATATTAAATGTCCGCCTGGCTAGCTACCACCATCTTATCTAAATCTGCCGCCAAACAGCAATGTTAGCATTCTTGTGATCCAGTTGTCAGAGATAAGGCAGCCAGTCCCCCAAATAAAATGGGGATCCCGGGTCAGTACGCTACCACCTTCGACCTCATCTTCACTTAACATCAGGTGTGATTGAGGTCAAGTGCTAACCCGTTGTGGAAAAAAAAATCTTCCATTCAATAAATTTAAACAGAAACTTTTAAGAAAGCATGTTATAAAATGTCAGACCATTTAGATGATAAACATCGCTGGACATAACCAGCTCGTTTATGCCAAACTATTTTACTAAGAATGAAATATAAAAACCTTTTTATAATATTAAAACCCGTTTTTAAAAGGCAACTCCTAGAGTTTCCTGCTTGTTCTTCTCAGGGAAAAAAATAAAATTGACTATTTTAACTGTACCCCGTGTATCTACAAAATAAACATTTTAGACTTTGACATAACAACACATCTTTTAATTAAGTATCCAATTTTACAATTTAATCTTGTTACCATCTATTATTTATTACATATTACAAAACAATTACTAGATAACATGAGCATATTTAACTCGACTTGAAATTCAGCTAATACCAGACCTTATCATATATCCTGTAATAACCCTTTTTACACAAAGTTCCTTTTACAGGACGCTTACATTTCTGCTCCGTTGAACTCAACATAAATTCTGACATCTTATTTTATCTTTGTATCCTACATTGAAGAATACTTTTTTGGCTTTAATTGCACTAGCTCCGTCATGTTTATTATCAGTCTTTAGAGGTAACAAAACACGAGTGACGTCAACTTTGCGTAACTCAGCAAAATGGCACACTGGCCACGCCCACTCGCACTTCCATTTATTTTTCTGCTCCGTGGCCTAGACGTTGATTGAATTACAAGTAAATAAGATATCAAAAGAAAATAGCAGCTTATTGGAAATTTCCTTGAGCCGAACCAGCTAATAATTTATTTACTTTAACTAAAAGGGAAATAGGTGGAATTGGAGTAAGTATTAAGAAACAATCATATTTTCGTCAAATTGAGTAATTTGCTTTGATCAGGGAAAATACAGTTCTGTAGAAGGGCGAATTATTATTGGTTCAGTGATAGTCTCGATTCATTTGAGCGGGGCCGACACATCCCTGTCCCCAGTCGGGTCACACAAAAAGGGGGACGAATGGGGGAGTGCACAAGTGCTATAATTGTAACCGACGGCGAAACTTCATTAAGAGCAAAGTTTTGATTTCATTAACCCCTAAAAACCAGCGGAAGATTTACGTTTATTATTCCGGCGTAAGTAGGGCCCGCGGGTGGGTCGGTGCGGGCATGGGGGCGGATGGGGACTACACGACCCATTTCCCATTGTGAACGCTGCACAATGCACACCAAGTTTGCCCATCCGAGTGAAATGTGAATTAATGAATTAAGATTTTGGCGGAGCTGTATTTTCTTTGGCATGCCATAAAGGAGAAAGAGCATACTGAATTGGCTATGCAGTTAACCCTGGAAGTTGGTAGTTGAGCCATTTTAACCGACTTCAAAGGAAGTTATCAATTCGGTTGTATTTTTTAAAATATTTGTTACCTCAGAACTTCGCATTTATAAATCGATGTAATTTTTAGTTTATTATTTGAAAGGATATACTTCCAGTTCTAATGATGGGATCCATGAGGAATTGAGGGAACGTATTGTTTAGCGATTATGGTATTTTCAGCAACAAGTCGACCTTCGACAAATTTAAACCGATTTTGAGGATTTTCTTTTATTTAAGAGGGTTTACCGCCAGACTGGTCTCATTAAAAAAGCCTGATTTCTTTCTTTGTTTAATTAGGCTGCGATTCAAATTAGCAATAGCGTCACATGGAGCACCGACTACCTTCTAATTTCTAATAGTGTTAAAACCTAAATATCTTCGAAACGGCTTAACCGATATTCATGGGATTAAACGGTTCCTCTACAATATATATAGAAATTGTTGTATAATAATTTAATATAATATTTCGGACACTTACACCAATCATCTAGTCCCAAACTAAGCAAAGCTTGTGCTATGGATACTAGATAACGGATATACATACATAAATATTTATATAAACATCCAAGACTCGGGAATAAATGTTCGTATTCATCACACAAACATTTACCCCTCGCGGGATTCGAACCCGCAACCGTTGGTTTCGCTGATAGGGTCACTATCCACTACACCAATCGGTGTAACCTTTCTAGATTATAAATGACTGCTTGAAAAGAGACAAACCCTTTGAGTTTCTCGCTAGCTCTTCTCAGTAGTGGTCGCGTTCCGAGCTAGTGGTAGTTTAAAAAACAAATGACGTTCATAAGTGCATATTGTATTGCCTACATGAATAAATGATTTTCATTTCATTTTATTTCATTTTCATTTCATAAAACAAGGCTAAAAAATGTAATGCTAAAAAGGCTATTTGTCTTTCATATAAAAAAACGCACTCAAATCGGATCTCACAATGTGTACATTGTGAGATTTGGGGTTAGGTTATAACAATAAAAGCTCTTTTGTGTTTATGCCAACAATTAGGACATTATTTGTGCTAATCCACTTAATTACTCGTATTGAATACCGTGATGATGAAATTAGCCGCCAAATTTGTAGTTTCTATATGATATTTAAATGTACCTTCCTTATTTAAACAATAAAGCGTATTTGATTGATTGATATTCCATTGAAAATAACCGGGACACGAAGACTTGTGTTAAATTGACTAGTGGTCACCATCCAAGGACTGATCGTGTCAGAAATTGCTTAACCTCGCTAATCTGCGACTGCGCCAACGAGTGTTTCTAATCTATACTATCTATTTAATGTAAAAGAATCAAGTGAAAATATTGAGGCGGAAATGTACGATGCAGTGTGGTCACATTAGCGGGTCGTTAGGGGCGCGGGTGCTGCATGGTCACCTCGTTACGGCGCGCACTGTACCTACGGGTACCACTGACGACTAATGTCGACACGGTCTGAAAAATTATGTGAGAAGAAACATCATGAGCACGGAAGCACTCGTATTAAAATGCCACTGGTCACCCATCCAGCCAGACATTGCATAACTTCGCTAATCGAGTACTTCAAACAAACAAACAAAATATTCTTTATTGTACGACAATAAGAAACATAACAACGATAAATAAGAAAAAGGGGATAGTACAATTTGGCGGCCTTATCACTAAAAGCGATCTCTTCCATACAACCTTTGGGTTAGGAAGCATTACGCACATGATATGTAGGTGCGCGGTGAACAAATTTTAATAAAATAAATAAATCACCCATATAAATACATACGTCAATTGAATACATACAAACATACGTCAATGCTATTTTGTTTAAAAACAGTACACAAACATCAACTCAAATTCATCTCAATCTTGAGATATTTTTATTAACAAAAGCCTTAATTTCTTTTAACGAAGAAACGGGTTGCTTTTATCACTTACACTAATAGCGAATGCGACTGCATCACGAGTCACCATCATCATCATCAGCCCGTAAACATTCCACTGCAGGAATATAGGCCTTCCCTCGTATATGAGGGAGTATGGGCCGTAGTCCACCACGCTGGCCCAATGCGAGTTGGGGACTTTACATGCCTTCGAATTTTTATTTCTCAGGCCGGCAGGTTTTCTCCGTTTAATGGTTGTTTTAATTATGAATGTCTACCGGAACCTGATTATAAAAGCGTATACAGGGCGTCCCAAAGTTATGGGACATGAAGGGGAAGTACCTTAAATATTGTAGATAGTGAATTTTGCTCAAAGAAGACTTTATGTTATTTTTAAAAGTTAGTAATTCTGCATTCATAGATTTTCTAAAAATTACTTGCTTCGGCTGGGAATCGAACCGACTTAAATGTGAAAAAAAAAACACCCTACTTTTATGATGCCAATCGAAAGAATAGCTAAAAAATAATAACTCTGCCTAAGTAACATAGTATTTTAAAAGAAAGGAACAACGTGAAATTAATCATTTTAATCAAATAAAAAACATACATGAAACTGCCGTAGTCAATTAAGTAGGTATTTTTTTGTAAATTAATTAATTAAATGCTCAAAATGTGATCCCTCTTGTCTTACGCAAATCGCCAATCTTTTAATGAGCCCGCTGCCTGTTGATTTTCTAATCATTTTATGGTGAACACTCGATGTGATATGGCACAATTCTGTTTGCAACTCGCCTACGTTCTCCTATCGCTTTTTGTATAGCATATCTTTCACGTATCCCCAAAAGAAGAAATCTAATGGTGTGAGGTCCGGGGATCTGGCCGGCCATCTAATCGGTCCATTTGTACCAATCCATGTAGGAAAACATTCATTTAGAAAATCTGCTGCTCTCCGACTATTATGAGCCGGAGCTCCATCTTGTTGGAAAATTAAGTTTTCTTGCTCCGCCGCGGAATGGTTTCTTATCTTATCCCTTAAAATTTGAAGTATTCCTAAATACTTTTCTGTGTTCAAGGTTCCTTGGTAAAAATGGATTAAGAAAACCCGGTTTTTTAAAAGTCCGCACCAACAGTTGAGTGAAAAACGCACTTGGTTATTAGTTTCAGTCACTCGTAGGGGATTTTCTTTAGACCAAATACGATTATTGTTGCGGTTATACATACCGTTATTGCTAAAGTTAGATTCGTCTGTCCAAATAATATTATCCAAAAAATTTGGATCTTCGAGCAATCGTGCCTGGATATCAAGACAGAAATTTTTTCTCCTTTCTGTATCGCCCGGAAGTAATTTTTGAACCAATCGTCCTTCAACATAACTCTTAAAACCGTGTTTTTTTAATACACGGTGTATTTTACTTTTTGAAACTCCAATTTCATGTTCTCCTTCTCTCACCGATGCTTTCGGAAAAGCCGAAAAGTAAATTAAAATACCAAGTTCTTCGTCGTTGATCGTATGGTTTTCTTGCTGTGGTTCTCTTGGGCGTTTATCGAAACGTCCCAGAGTTTTCAAATTGTTCACAAGCCTTTTCAAAACTTTACGAGACGGTATTTGTCTATCAGGATATTTTACGCCATACCACCGCAAACTTCTAGAGATATCTTTATCGTTCAAAAAATATGCTTCCATTAGATCAAAACTTACTTGATATGCCATGTTCGCAATAAATTAACACAATAACACTTGTGTAAGTGAATTGAGACTAAACAGATCAATATCCGAAAAACAAACGCTCGCACATACTGTTCCATTTTCAAATTTAAGAACAACATTTAAAAATATCACTTCTTTTTAAAATATCTTAAAAAGTATGCATTCAAACAAACGCTGTCATAAACTGTTCCATTTTCAAATTATAAATTATTTATTTTTGTTTTTAATTTGCCTTCTGTCTAGCTTACAGAGGACGTATTGAAATACAAGTTTTATCATTTCATCTACACGTGCACTTATAATAAGGAAAACTATGTTAGTACCTATTTTATGAAGTGGGTACTTATTTACGAATAATCAATGCTATCTTTGGAATGATAATATCGCTACTTTTCGAACGTCGTCGGCAATAAATAACTTTCTTGAAATTTGACTCAATCATTTTATGTTGTTCCTTTCTTTTAAAATACTATGTTACTTAGGCAGAGTTATTATTTTTTAGCTATTCTTTCGATTGGCATCATAAAAGTAGGGTGTTTTTTTTTTCACATTTAAGTCGGTTCGATTCCCAGCCGAAGCAAGTAATTTTTAGAAAATCTATGAATGCAGAATTACTAACTTTTAAAAATAACATAAAGTCTTCTTTGAGCAAAATTCACTATCTACAATATTTAAGGTACTTCCCCTTCATGTCCCATAACTTTGGGACGCCCTGTATATATATTATTACGTACATTAAGTTTTCGTAAATATATTGCGATGTCAAAGTCCGCCAGGCGGTAATTGTCAAAGTTAATATTTCCTGAAAATTCCTCAAAGATACTAGATCGCACGAACCGCTCGACCAACTTACCAATATAATCATGAATCGTGAATTATTTTTTAAATTTTCAATTTATAGTTAAATATCAATATAGATAATATTATTATTTGGACCCTAACATTTATGTAGAATTATAAATTATGTTATGGTTCCGGAAAATAGCCGAAATTTGCCTTTGAATAATGTTTTGCAAATATGATACAAATAATATAATATACGATGAGCAGACTATTCATCACGCAAGATCAGAAAAAGTGCTACAGAGACAAACGTCTGCGACGGCTTTCCCATCATAAGTTTGGGTTCAATAGATCACGGCCGCGCCTCGCACGCCCGCGTTACATCCGCGCGGTCGGCCGCGGTCATTCATCATCCGCACGCCGCGGATCTCGCGGAATTACCGCCTGGCGGACGCGCCCGCGGAAGCTAATTTATTCCGCAATCAACGCAGCGGATTTCTAAATGACGACGAAATTTGAATAAATAAATTGAAATCTGAGAGACCGCAGACTTCGCGGCGATGGACGAGGCACAATTGATGTTTTGTGAATTTTTCAGCGGGCCCCGAGTCGGCATTTGGCGGCCGTTGCGTTAAAATTGAAGGGCACTTTGTTTTACGATTGTGGAGCTGTTTGAGGTATTAATAAAGTATTCATTCCGGATTCAAAAATGAAGATCATCCGCCCGCTTAAGATTATGAGCTGGCCCTGATATAGGTAAATGTTTTATTCTTTAAGACTGCAACAGGTTACTTGGATGATTGGTTTACTGTTTTTAACGTGAAGGTCACCTCGTAAAAGGCAATTGCTACCTCTGTATAATAATGTATTGGGGTCGATAAACTTTCTTTGTCCCCCATGCTGTATTGAGTACATAGTACATACAGAAATTATGATTAGCGTTAATCAGTTTCCACCAGATCAGGGGTCTACTCTAACGAAAATAGCTTCGGACGGCTCTAACTTCTTTTGCTAAGAAACAAAACAAAATAAACCAAGGTACAATCGAAATGAAATAAGTCTGTTAATTTATATTTTTATTTGCACTTACATTGAATTTTTTCACTCGGAAACAAAATTTTTAACGCTAGCTTTTTAATGAATACATTATTTTATTGTCATGTACGTGTAATTACCAACGTTTGTTGAGTTAATTTTGTTAGACCCTTATATTTTTGAGTAAACTGTGATATGAAGTAAATCCTAACTAATATTATAAATGCTAAAGTTTATGTGTGTATATACGTTTGTAACCTCTTCACGCCTAAGTAGCTGGATGAAATTTGATTGGTAGACAGATTAGAACCTGGATTACCAATATAGACCAATTTTGACGACCGATTGGTGTAGTGGATAGTCACCCTATCAGCGAAACCAACGGTTGCGGGTTCGAATCCCGCGAGTGGTAAATGTTTGTATGATGAATACGAACATTTATTCCCGAGTCTTGGATGTTTATACAGGGCGTCCCAAAGTTATGGGACATGAAGGGGAAGTACCTTAAATATCGTAGATAGTGAATTTTGCTCAAAGAAGACTTTATGTTATTTTTAAAAGTTAGTAATTCTGCATTCATAGATTTTCTAAAAATTACTTGCTTCGGCTGGGAATCGAACCGACTTAAATGTGAAAAAAAAAACACCCTACTTTTATGATGCCAATCGAAAGAATAGCTAAAAAATAATAACTCTGCCTAAGTAACATAGTATTTTAAAAGAAAGGAACAACATAAAATGATTGAGTCAAATTTCAAGAAAGTTATTTATTGCCGACGACGTTCGAAAAGTAGCGATATTATCATTCCAAAGATAGCATTGATTATTCGTAAATAAGTACCCACTTCATAAAATAGGTACTAACATAGTTTTCCTTATTATAAGTGCACGTGTAGATGAAATGATAAAACTTGTATTTCAATACGTCCTCTGTAAGCTAGACAGAAGGCAAATTAAAAACAAAAATAAATAATTTATAATTTGAAAATGGAACAGTTTATGACAGCGTTTGTTTGAATGCATACTTTTTAAGATATTTTAAAAAGAAGTGATATTTTTAAATGTTGTTCTTAAATTTGAAAATGGAACAGTATGTGCGAGCGTTTGTTTTTCGGATATTGATCTGTTTAGTCTCAATTCACTTACACAAGTGTTATTGTGTTAATTTATTGCGAACATGGCATATCAAGTAAGTTTTGATCTAATGGAAGCATATTTTTTGAACGATAAAGATATCTCTAGAAGTTTGCGGTGGTATGGCGTAAAATATCCTGATAGACAAATACCGTCTCGTAAAGTTTTGAAAAGGCTTGTGAACAATTTGAAAACTCTGGGACGTTTCGATAAACGCCCAAGAGAACCACAGCAAGAAAACCATACGATCAACGACGAAGAACTTGGTATTTTAATTTACTTTTCGGCTTTTCCGAAAGCATCGGTGAGAGAAGGAGAACATGAAATTGGAGTTTCAAAAAGTAAAATACACCGTGTATTAAAAAAACACGGTTTTAAGAGTTATGTTGAAGGACGATTGGTTCAAAAATTACTTCCGGGCGATACAGAAAGGAGAAAAAATTTCTGTCTTGATATCCAGGCACGATTGCTCGAAGATCCAAATTTTTTGGATAATATTATTTGGACAGACGAATCTAACTTTAGCAATAACGGTATGTATAACCGCAACAATAATCGTATTTGGTCTAAAGAAAATCCCCTACGAGTGACTGAAACTAATAACCAAGTGCGTTTTTCACTCAACTGTTGGTGCGGACTTTTAAAAAACCGGGTTTTCTTAATCCATTTTTACCAAGGAACCTTGAACACAGAAAAGTATTTAGGAATACTTCAAATTTTAAGGGATAAGATAAGAAACCATTCCGCGGCGGAGCAAGAAAACTTAATTTTCCAACAAGATGGAGCTCCGGATCATAATAGTCGGAGAGCAGCAGATTTTCTAAATGAATGTTTTCCTACATGGATTGGTACAAATGGACCGATTAGATGGCCGGCCAGATCCCCGGACCTCACACCATTAGATTTCTTCTTTTGGGGATACGTGAAAGATATGCTATACAAAAAGCGATAGGAGAACGTAGGCGAGTTGCAAACAGAATTGTGCCATATCACATCGAGTGTTCACCATAAAATGATTAGAAAATCAACAGGCAGCGGGCTCATTAAAAGATTGGCGATTTGCGTAAGACAAGAGGGATCACATTTTGAGCATTTAATTAATTAATTTACAAAAAAATACCTACTTAATTGACTACGGCAGTTTCATGTATGTTTTTTATTTGATTAAAATGATTAATTTCACGTTGTTCCTTTCTTTTAAAATACTATGTTACTTAGGCAGAGTTATTATTTTTTAGCTATTCTTTCGATTGGCATCATAAAAGTAGGGTGTTTTTTTTTTCACATTTGAGTCGGTTCGATTCCCAGCCGAAGCAAATAATTTTTAGAAAATCTATGAATGCAGAATTACTAACTTTTAAAAATAACATAAAGTCTTCTTTGAGCAAAATTCACTATCTACGATATTTAAGGTACTTCCCCTTCATGTCCCATAACTTTGGGACGCCCTGTATAAATATTTATGTATGTTTATCCGTTATCTAGTCTCCATAGCACAAGCTTTGCTTAGTTTGGGACTAGATGATTGGTGTAAGTGTCCGAAATATTTATTATTATTATTATTTTTTTGCTGAAGCGATCTTGATGAAATCTTTCACGCGGACGAAGTTGCGGAAAGCTAGTCTTGTATATCCGTTCAAAATTTGCAGGTTCAATTAGAACCAGTTTCCTAAGGAGTTGAAATTTGCATATACGTTCAGTTCTGATGACAAAACATTTATATAGTAGACATGAACTTCTCCTGCAACCAAAATCGTCTCCTCAAGAGGGATCTCTTCAACGGTTCATACAATTATAAGCCTAGTTCAAGAAATGTAAAATCTGGCCATTTAAGTGTCCCCTGCGTACCTACAAAATAAAGTACTTTTGTTCATAGCACGAATACGAAATTTTGCAAAACAGATAGACCAGAACAATATGTGATAGTCTTGATGAAGCAATGAAAGCTTGTTTTTAAAGTATTGTAATATAAAAGTTATTATTAAAGGAAGCGAGGCGAAGAAGCTTCGAAATTTAACCTTTCGGTAACCAATTTCGATACCGGACGATTTTAACATGGGAAGGAAAATTACTTTGTCGACGTCCTTCACTTGACCCTTCGGAACTGAAACCGCAAAGCTGAACCAACACGGCCCTTCTGTCGGAATTAATATTTCCTATTCAATTCTGTCACACTTTCCTAGTTAATAATTTCCATTCTTTCTTTTTATATGTCAAGGTATGATAAATGAGTAAAGTGGTGTAAATACTTAATGTAGAGAACATGCAGTTTACAAAACAGAGGTAGCGGATTCGATTTCTAGGGGCATGTTTGGTTGGTGGTGTGTACGCCACTATGAGGAAGCGGGGGTGAGACAGGAACGAAGAGTGGCAGCGCGCCACCGCGATCATCGCGGCCATTTTACCTTTTCGAAGCCTTGTCAAGCAGACGCACATTATAATATTTCAATCATTTTACCAACTGATCACCAAATAAACTGCATTTCATCACAATTCGGTGTTTACTCAATTACTCATCTTAACAAGTGGCGACCGTGAGAGGGCATTTTTAAATGTCCGCCTGGCCAGCTACCACCATCTCCAAGTTTGCATATTTTTTTCCGATAAAGTGAGTAGCTCCCAAACAAATTAAACACATCCTCGATAAAGTGATTCGCATGCGGGCGGCAAACTAGTCGCATAATAATTCTACACGGGGATTTGAAATTAAGAATTTTCGTATTTATTCCTTCATTTGTGAAACAACACGGCCAATTTCAAGATTAAGATGCAGCAGTATAAAAAGCAATACCTATTTAAAAGACCGAGTCTTTATAATGCATTACACTGGAAAGTTTATGCTGTATGGTCTCGGCATTTAAAAGGAATAGAATCAACCAATTTCATCCCGTGGATGTCGTAAAAGGAGACTAAGGAACTTTCCACCAAAAAACATCTACAGATTTGCTCGTTTTAATGGCGATCGGCTCACCCCCTGTCACGTGTGCATTTCTGTATATTGTTTCAAGCATTAAACTTTTAATGTTTGGAACACCCAAATGCTAATGTTTGGGATATCTCTGACCACCCCATTTCTGTATGACACCTCTCGCTGAGTCTGAGTAAAACTAACACACGGACAAATAGGTACACGGAGTATAAGGGGCTTTTGTTTTTTCCAAAATGAGGCTTCCCACGAAAACCTAAAAACATTTAAAACGATAGAATTTAATTTTGTTCTCAAACTTAGAGTAATTTTAATGCACGCTACAATAACCTCGAGCTCATCAAACCAAACGACCCCAAGAAAGCTATAGTCATACAATTTTAACTTCAAATTGCCTGAGCACGTAATCGATCTCCTAAATAACCTCGTCAAGATAAAAAGCCTTAAAATATTATTGCCATGTAATCCCATAAGTGCGAACGGGACAAAGTTCTTTTCCCTCCCGAACCCGTCTGAAGATGATCGTCTAATAATCGCGGGATGGCTGGCAAAACGTAAAATTCATCGCGGGGTGAGTGAGGAGTGCGGGGCGGGAGGGGTAGGGTTGCCACGCTTGATATGACTTATGAACATGCCCCTGGTACATCCACAGATATAAACACATACGTCTTTACTTTACGACCTGTTTGCTGTAGTGGGTAGAAATGCCGCTGGGGCCATTTTTGTATGATGAATACAGACATGTTTACTAGAGTTATGGATGTTTTCATTACTATTATGTTACATATTTTTCAAAAAAAATGTGTTTGTGTCCACTATCTGATAGACATAGGCTGAGCATTCCTCCACGCTGTGCTGCCCTGTGCCCTCGAGCCACAATACAAGCCTAATTGAATAGTGTGGAACTAGATGACAATGTGTCCAAATAAGTATGTCTATGTGTGTGGCGTAAATAAATAATAAATTAATTTATATTTCAGGCATTAAGTCCATATTTCTCAGTACACTTTTTAGAATTAATATAATAAATAATTTATCAATTATTATATTATTGTAACAAAAAAAAAATTGATTATATTCTAGGTTTCTGGCGCGTTAACAGAGTTGAACCAATGAGTCCCTTAGCTCTGTGTGTCCTATAAGACCAATAATATAAAAACACCAAAAATATCTAAAAACATATAAACCATTTGACATTATTTTATAACGCCATTAAACACTATACAACTCACAATTTTTTACAATAGGTAGTTGGTATAATATTTAAACAAATGTTGTCCTGGCATCATTATCTAAGATGTATATTACTTAAACTCTATCTCCTACATTAGACCAAGAGTTCGAGCTAATACCCGCTGCTCAATTTAACCGATACACTTCTCAAAATGTGGAACGGACTTCCGGCAGCGGTATTCTCGAACGAGTACGACATTGGAACCTTCAAGAAACGAGCCTACACCTTCCTCAAAGGCCGGCAACGCATCTGTGACCCTTTTGGTATTGCGGGTGTCCATGGGCGGCGGTGATTGCTTTCCATCAGAAAAAAAAAAAAACCGTATCGCAGGAAGACAGTTACCGTGGAAAAACAAATATGTAGCCAAGTTACACTTTTATATATCTGTGATGCAAATAAATTTTTCTTGGATATTAAATTTAAAGAAAAAATAAAAAAAATAAAAATGTAACATCTCGGCAAGTATAGTTTTGTTTCAATACATATGAGTGTTAATGTATACGTGTGTGTGTTTGTGATTGCGTGTGTTCCGTTTTGTATATGTGATGGCGAGCTGTGATGATAATATTATAACTGAGTGATATGGAACGCATGGCTGATATTGTGTTCAGGCTAGCGGAAGATGCCGATGAAGTGGACAATTTTATTTATTTGAAACGATAACGCCTTTAAATAGGAAGGAACTACTACTTAAAATTTCCTTCTACCAACCAAACCGAGTACTAAACATGTATTTCGAATCGAACCGACAACGTGAGCCACGGAGGCGGATAAACGGTGTCTAGTCCATTGCTGACCATCAAAGGCTCCTAAGATTTTCTGGAGAGGCCAACATTACCAAGTTCTTATAACTGGCCCCATAGCGTATCGTTTATAAGAGTAACCTATAATGTAAGTCTTACGTTTATTTAGCCTGTCATGCTTCTAGAGCCAGAGCAGATAAGATTAGAAATTCGTTCGTGTTCCATTAATCGTGATGGCAGCCCTAGGGCATGTCAGGCGGGTCCGGCGCGGGGGAGGGAAGGGTGCGCGTAAAATGGACGCTCGAAGCGAATTAAATTCAGCGTTTTAGTGTTATTGTATTAAAGGTTACAGCCTGTAGATCAGGGTATTGGAAGTGATGACGATGCGAAATACAAGGGTGTAGCTGTAGATAATTTCATGGACAAATGGTTGTTTGAGTCTCATTGGTAATATAACTTCCTATTTAGTCAGGTGAATATAATTGTAACAAGCGTTCGAGTTTCTGGCCGTGGGATATAAGTTTGCACTGGGCCCATTAAAGGAGGCCGTGCGTGGTATTCGGGCATAATTTTATGGATAAATGGTTGTTTGAGTGTCATTGGTAATATAACTTCCTATTTAGTCAGGTGAATATAATTGTAACAAGAAAGAAAGAAAGAAAAAGTATTTATTCGGTGTCACATATCGTAAACTAAAGAATAATCTTAAATTCTAAAATAAAGCGTTCGAGTTTTCTGGCCGTGGGACATAAGTCTGCACTGGGCCCATTAAAGGAGACCGTGCGTGGTAGTCGAGCATAAATCCAATCTGCATTGGGCTCGTTAGAGGAGGCCGCACGCTGGAAGTAATATTTATGTCCAATCCGTATCGGCCCGTTACAGTAGGCCGTGTTTTGACGGACATAAGCCAATATCGCACTAGACCCGTTACAGGAGGCAATGCCCTAGCAGTGTGACATAAGGCTCATTTGCACTGAGCCCGTTATAATGTGAGTCTATATATGTATAACTTGCGTATTATAAAAATGTTGCTTCGTTCAGGATTCGCTCATATTAAACAAACAGCACAAATTGGAAATCGTTCGTTAGCACAAACAGAATATTACCGACGACGCGATCCGGGGCGCTCAGATATTTAGAAATAGAGCCTCAATTATTCGAAGCTAACAAAGCGGCTTAGATTATTAGCCAGATACCTCTATATCTATAAGCACAATGGTTAAATAATGATTTTTGGAGTAAATACAGCACATAAAATTCGTTGATCAAACGCCGCCGCTTCGGATGCTGTCCCTGTGAAATTTCATTAAAATCTATGTAAAGATGCAAAGTTTTAAGACTCGGACGGGTAGACGGTAATCAAAGTTCTTTATTCGCCATTTGGATATGGGACCCTAAAAATTGCCTTTCACTAGCTCTGTGAATCGAATATTATAAAGCCAGTTTGTCACAAAATGATAATACAAACCAAAGGCAATCCATACCATAATATAAAGTTCACTTTCATCATCATCTCAGCCCGTAAACATCCCACTACAGATATATAGGCCTTCCCTGATATAAAGTTCATTTTATTCTAATAAAATTTAATAAGTGTATACCTAAGCTGGGTATATTTAATTCATTGGATATATGTTCGTAAATACGTTACTAAATCGAAGTTTGAGCTATTAATCCATAGTAACATAGTAATTAAAAACAATAAAACTATTTCCCACTTAAGTAATTATGCTTTATTATTTGTGATAATTTTAGATAATTAAAGTACACAACCAAATATATCATCTGTGTAGGTACCTACTTCATTTCTGTTTGTTTCTTCCTTTCATTTATGACAAGCCAGGGACTACAAAGATATTTCGTCGCTTTTTATAGACATACAATATTGAATATTTACTTGGGTGCCTTATGACGCGCTATCGGCAAACCAATCAACAACGTAAAGAACAGGTATTTCAATTTTCAAAATTATTATTCAAACTTTACGAATATTACAGGAATGGATATACGATTAATATCTTTGTGATGTATTCCGCTTCTCTAATTTGCTCGCGAAAAGATTTCATTTCTCTGAAAAGTAAAAATTGACATAAAAAATTTATTCCTTTAATTCTTCCGACCAAAATCAAATTCGTTTCTACCACATTATGTTAATTAATTCAATTTCATTTTCTCCTCGTGGAAGTGAGAAGCTTTTCTCGACTCTTTATTGTGGTACGTTTATAATACCTGTTTGGTGTAGTGGTTAGAAATCCTGACTGCTATACCATAAGGTCGCGGGTTTGAATCCCGCAAGGGCATGTGTTTGCATGATGAATACGGGCATGTGCAACCAAGCTATGGACGTTGTATACTGTAAACACACACATACACACACACACACACACACACACACACACACACACACACATGCGCATTGCAAACTTAAAAAAAGGAACTATGATTAAAAGAAAACCATAACATTTAAAATAGAATTTTTACTAACATAATAATAAGTCTTTTCCTTAAATAATTCTCTGTGGATCCGTCTGGAAGACGCGGTGCACTTCCAACACAAGTATCGAAAGACTACTTTCTGGAAGGCCCCTGCAAAACTATGTAAAAGTTATTTAAGAAATAAACACTTTTTTATTTATTTTATTTATTTTATTTATTATTATTTATACTGGATGAGTTTTTTTATCGTAAGGAAAAAAATTGGTCGTATTAAGTAAGTGAAACAGAAGGTATTGGCATAGGCAGTTTTTTTTAAACCATCATGAAATAAACCGTTAATTTTGTCATTTAACCGTCGCGTTTGTAGCCAATTCCACATAATTACATCATTAAATTAAAACAATAAAGAAAACTTGGAGAAAATGAGTTCCAAATAAATTTCGCATTATAGGAACTCTGCGAATCACACCAGCGCATATCAATATGAGGCGGGCAAATGCGATATTGAAAAAAAAAAATTAATCTACTCATGTCAATAACTTCTGCTTTACTTAAAACTTATCCAGTATATCAGTATGGATAAGTTGTCTTGACAATGCATTTCGAGGAAAGCTTACTGCTACGCAAAAATCTGAACTGTGTATTGAATTTTGATACATTGATAGTACAGTCAGATAACTCGTTCATCTTGTGATACTTGTAGGACAAGTTGCTAGGGTAGGCAGTGCCTTTCTGCTTGTATGAAGGGCACGCCACTGAATCACGCCAGTCGCATTATCAATCTTAGGCCGCAGCGGGCGTTTTAGAAAAAAAAAACTACCTTCTATTTCAGTTGCCTAAAATGCCCTTCATCTTCTGATACTTGTAGGACAAGTTGCTAGGGTAGGCACCTTTATGTTTGTATGAAGGGCACCCCACTGAATCACGCCAGTCGCATTATCCATCTTAGGCCGCAGCGGGCGTTTTTGAAAAAAAAAAAAAAAACTACCTATGCAAATACCTTCTATTTCACTTGCCTAGTATGCCCTATTTTTTTCCTTATGGTAAAAAAACTCATCCATTATATGTATTTATTTACAGATGAAAAGTATTTATGTGTATATCAACGATTTGGTAGTCATAATACAAGCATAGTAGCTTAGTGTGGACCAAGATGGCGCTGTGACCATACCATTCTGAATTCCAACAATTTTCGGCTGAAGTCGGCTACAAGAATAACACGAATTAAATTTCAACACACGAAAACTATGACCCTCTTTCATGGGGTAGTCGAGTATAAATACAGAGCCAGTGGTCTAATTTATCCCTTCACTAACTGACGGTCAACTCGACGTAACATGCAAATATGACTCGTATCGGGTATTGACTTCCACCAGACCGTGTCAAGCCCGGTGGGAGCGGATTGATAACCAATACGCATCCGGGCTCAGTGAGGAAGCGCCTCGCGCCTCCACCGACCCCAGGTGTTACCGAATATCCAGACGTTTCGGATGTTCCATTGATTTCATACCTGATCTACAGTTTATTATGGATGGTAAATCTTCTGCATAATGTTGGACAGTTTTCGTGTCCCAACAAAAACATGAATGTAAAAGAGGTCAACTTCTCATTCAGCTGTTATTTAGACGTACAAATCTAGATCTAATGCCAAGTTTCTAGACTTCGTGTTTTAACAAAACCAAAGTACATTATCGCTATCTGTTTTCACAAGAGTTTCGAATAAATGACTCGTTGAACAATAAATCTATAAATTGGTTTGTCGCAGAATATCTACGTTATATTTTAAAATTTTGAAGATTACTTATTACCACGTTATAAGTGCCTCCACCAAAGATTGCCTCTCCTAAATTGCGTCCCCCGACCGCATCCCCGCACGCACGTTGTTGCCGTATAAATGACCAAGTACCAACCCGTTGTGCATAAAAAGAAATCTGGACGTTTTGTCCATGCTTTGTCTCTTGGAGAGTGGGTTAAAATTTGCCTAGAAAGTGCGTTCTATGCTGGATTACATCTAAGAATAAGTTCGCGCCTATGTGGAGACTTTCTATCATATCAAAAAAACTATGGATCCGTCTTGAAGTAATAGTCCGAGAATGGAAAGGCGATTTGATATAACATAATGTTTTATTGTTTTCAAATTTGCAATGGGTATAAAAAATCTTTTTCTGTGTTATGTTGTTTTTACTCTGTTATATGTAATTTTTTTGGCGCAATACAGAATATAATGTTTTTGCCAAAATTACTACAACGAATGGAACCACAGTTCTATCATTTTACATTTCTCTGAGTTGGTAACACCGTCCTGTAAGCGATGTAAGCCTGAGAATGCCCCAGGATTTGTCCGCGCTCACCGCGGCACGGGCCGCTTGGCCACTTGTCGAAGGCAACGCTAAATTCTCATTGGCGGGTTGTCACATGTAAATGATGTATCCAACGATATGAAACGATCCTTTGTGTGCATCATTTCAGCTCGGACACGGCCGAAATATCAATAATCTGCCGAACCAGGATTTAGTCCCTAATATATACTATTGATGATGATTATGATGCCTTTATGAGGAGCCAGAAGAAAGCTCGTCTGGCTGTTCATGACGGGGTGCTGGTTCCAACACTGACTTACGGAGTGAATGCTGGGTATGGCAAAAGACGAATGAAAGTAAAATAAATGCAGTGGAAATGAGATCATTGAGAAGTATGAATGGGGTGACTTCGAAAGATAGAATCAGGAATAGTGTAATTAGGGAGTTAAGCAGTGTGAATGAAGATGTAGTGACAAAGATTGAAAAAGGTATGCTGAGATGGTTTGGACATATGGAGAGGATGAATGAAAGAAGACTTACGAAAGAGATATACAAAGCGAATGTGGATGGTAGTGTTGGTAGGGGAAGACCACGACGAACGCACCATGATCAAATCGGGGACGTATTAAAGAAAGACCAAGTCAAGAGTACCCTAAATCGACGAGCATGTATGAACAATCTTATGAGAGTGAAGGAAGCAGAAGAGGTGTGTCAGGATAGTAGCAAGTGGAAGTCTGTTGTCTCTGCCTACCGCTACGGGAAACAGGCGTGACATTATGTATGTATGTATGTACTATTTTGTCACAAAATACCAGATATTGTGATTCAATATATGACATAACCGCTTGATGACGAAAGTCTTTAATCAATGTGTATTACCAGTGATGATTTATGTCACTGAAAGGTGGTCTCTCACTATGAGCCTCATAAGAAAGCTAACGGACGTACAACGAACTATGGAGAGGGCGAAGCTCGGAGTATCAGGAATGAAGAAATCCCTAGGCGAACGAAAGTCACTGATATAACCCAGCGGATTAGCAAGTGGCAGAGGGTAGACCACATACCTCGATGAACTGATGCCGGTGAGGCATTAAAGATCTCGAGTAAGACCACACACCGGCAAGCGCAGCGTAGAACGTCACTCTTCACTCACAAGGTGGACAGAGGACCTGATAAAGGTCGCAGGAAATCTCTGGATGCAGGCCGCTTCCAACCGGTCGCTCCAGAATTCTTCGGGGGAGGCCTATGTTCAGCAGTGGACGTGCTGTAGCTGATATGATGATGTGAAAAAACATTTGTGATAAAATTTTACATATTCCTACGGTCAGGCTAGTGTCGTCAGAGTTGAAGAACGTGCTGTAGTTCGTAAGGTGCTGGGGTGACGATTTTCTTTATCGGTCAAGGGCAGAAACAATCAGTTGTAACTTTTAATATAATTTGACAAATTCCAAGGTCCAGCCTGAGCCATAATCCATCACGTAAGCCCAGTGTGCCAATAAAGCCCACAATCTAATAATATTCATCAAAAAAGAGCGCGGGAAGAATCAAACCAACTCAATGAAAGAATTGAGCGGGTTAACTTGCATGACTTATCATAACTACAAACTATGCGCTAGGTCGAGTAGGTTGAGCTGGTTAGGAGAAAAATAGGCCTAAAGTCTTGTTAAAAAGTACATAATACAAATACATAAAAGTATTGCGACAGTCAGTACGACTACATTACTAGTCCTTATAAGGAATAGAGATAACAGATGAATCCTCAACTGCTAATCCTGGAAAGAAATTCTTGCAGATTTCACTAGCCTTGATTTGGAGACTCTCCCATCATACACGCAACGGTCTAACAACCCTTCTTTAAGGTACGATACGATCAGTAGTACTCGACACGGCTGAGGCTAGTCAAAGTGCCCCACTACGTGACTCCATTGCATCTTTATACCCCAGATAAATTAAAGAAAGAAATACGATAAGTAGTTTCCCACTTACCCCCTAAGCAAATGGTCAAGTAACAGAAGGTTTCACTTTAAATCTGTTGTGCCAATGGAACCCTAAAATCCGGGACCAGAGATGTTGATGTATGGCATAGTCAATTATCCATCGAGAGCTATCACGGTCAGCTTGAGGTGAGCTCACTCAATTTTTGTACACGTAACGGAAAATCCATTTCCCGGAGCTAATGAAGTAGAGGCGTGCGAGTGGCGGGAGGGGGACGTGTGGGGATGATCGATCATGACTTGTGGCCTGCCGTCCGCCGCGGGCCCGCCACGCACCTGCCAGCATTATACATTATAATTATATATTAACCGCCTCCGTGGCTCAAAGTAAACAACATTGGGTTTACGATTCGGAGGCCGCGCGTTCGATCACCAGCGGGGTACTTGTTTAAGCACTCGGTTTGGTTGGTGGTAGGGCATTTTAAATGTCCGCCTGGCTAGCTACCACCATCTTATCTAAATCTGCCGCCAAGCAGCAATGTTAATAGCATTGTTGTGTTCCGGTTGTCAGAGATAAGATAGCCAGTCCCCCAAATGTGTTGGGGTTTCCGGGACAGTACGCTTTCACCTTCGACCTCATCTTCACTAACATCAGGTGTGATTGAGGTCAAGTGCCAACCCGTTGTGCATAAAAAAGAAAAAAAGCTATCAATAAATATTTCTTCATTCTTTCGATAGAATCATCACTTCGTATCTCCTCACTGCCACCATCTGTACTATAAGCATAAGATTTTATTTGTGAACATTTAGAAAGACCTTTTCTAAATCTTTCTCCCCTCCGCTGTGGCCCTAACATACGTATGCTTTATTATTTTAAGCACCGTGACCAAAGATAAACTGAACTTTAGCGAATTGAACGCCCGTCCCTCGTTTACAAGAGGAAATGAGCACAATATTTCAGCTGGCCGTGTTTTCGCGTATAATCGATCAATCTATACTCCGCCCGCCGCCCGCCCGTTTGTGATAGATGGTGACTCGACAGCTCAGCACTCCACACCTACCCTCTGTCCGCTCTGATCGCCTAGTACACTCGACGTGCGATTTCGAATTGATCTCGGTTTACATGGCTTTATGCGGACGTTTAAAGCATATGTCATACGCAAAACATATGAGGAAAACTGACATTTCGAATGAAAAGTCATTGTATTATTTGTATTTTCAATCGATTTGTCCGAGTCCTCAGGACATGTTTTGCGTGTGAGATACATCCAGAGAGTCCCAAAATGGCCCCCACGTTTCCCGTAGGAGTAGCCAGAGGCTACAAACTCCTACTTTTACACTCAGCGCAATCTAGTTTCCACACTTAGCACTAGATTATGGTTTTATTTACACAAATTACAAATGAAATCATCCATAAATCGGGTACACGTGGAATTCAAACACGCGACCTTTTTTGTATAAATATAGATTATATAAACTCCCGATTATAAAATAATTTTGCGAGTAATAAAATAAACGACTCTTTGTTACTATTACCTGAAGTCATTTAACGTGAACTGCGAATAACAAACAAAATACACTTTATTGTACTTAACAATTAAATAGGAAATGAAATAACACAGAATTTGGAGGATAAGTAATTTCCGTCGCTCCAAAGCATAAAACATGTTTAAAATTTGTTCTAAATAACATCTAGGTAGGTATAAATATCATTTTATTAATTCATCGACTGTGTGAATTTGGATAGAACAGCGAGGGAAACCCTTGGGGACAATGCTGGGAGGATGTGTACCTCAAAGAAAACAATGTTTGAACCAGCCCGGCCTCTTGTCTTTAGAGCCGGATATTATTTTGATGTTTAGTAAACATTCACCATCCATTGCGAGTTTGTAGTGAACGTTTTGGTTATGTAGTTTTCACTACGTTACCGCTCGCGCAGAATCAGTTTATCGTTCCTCTTTGTTTATTTCAAATTTGGAGAAACGATAGCTCTGTCACTGTTACTCGTATCGGGACCTAGCAGAGTTAGCAATAGAATTAAATCTGCCGCCAAGCAGCAATGTTAATAGTATTATTAGCTTTATTAGCATCAGAAGTGGTATAAACTTAAAAAAAAAAGACAAGGGCTTCTAAACTAAACATCTAAACATGTATTATCATATCCGTAATATTGATATTTCATTAAGGGAGGAACAAATCATCCAAACTAAAAGAAATTATTATTCACTCTTAATTAAGAACATTATACGAATGATAAAGAAAGAAATGGCTCAATTGCACGCGACGACCGCCAACAACGAAATGTCCCGCGGCCGCGGTTCAGCTCGCCTTATATAGAAGCACCGGTTGGCATCGACGGGTGTTAGTAAGACCATGCTAAAAGTATTATTTTGTAATATAAAACCTTTTTTTTTAAAAGAACGACCTCTCGAGTTTCTTGCTTGTTCTTCTCAGGGGAAAATTGCCTTTTGAACAAGCAGTAGCTTTAAAAATGTAAAATCTGACTATTTTAAGTGTACCTTGTCTACCTACAAAATAAAGCATTTTTTTGATTTTGATTTGATTTTGTTGTGTTCCGGTTGTCAGATATAAGATAGCCAGTCCCCCAAATGTGTTGGGGTTTCCGGGTCAGTACCCGGCCTCATCTTCACTTAACATCAGATGGGATTGAGGGCAAGTACGAACCCGTCGTCGTAAAAAAAAAAATTCCAAATTATTAATTTATGATATTTATGGAGAACTTAATTTTACGAGCACAACGTAGAGAGAAATCTCTGAGGTATAAATCCATATTTCAGCTGCGGTGTGACAGTTATTATTTCGTTTTATTCGACACATTGTGACACGTTATGTATACGAGGTTGTACATTTGATACGCGGTGGGGAGAGGAGGGGGCATAACGCTCTCACAGCGTATAAAATGTGACAGATGAGAACTTCAAAGGGCATTGAGAGAAAATATTAGAAATATCCCGACAAGTAGTGCCAAAAATTATTTATACGTAAACTTAAGACAAATCGTACATGGCGCTGCGTGGTAGTGTTCACGAGACCGTAGCGACGCGATCACGTCATAAAACATTGTTTTATAATTTTGTGATTATCGGCCTCATCTTTACTTAATAGGAGAACCTGATGTGAAGTGAAGATGAGGCCGAAGATGAACGCGTACTGACCCGGAAACCCCATCTTATTTCGGCCACTGGCTACCTTATCCCTGACAACCGGAACACAACAATGCTAGTAACATTGCTGTTTGGCGACAGATTTAGATAAGATGGTGGTAGCTAACCAGGCAGACTTTTCAAACATAAATCGAGTACTAAACATGTATCCAGCGGGGGATCGAAGCCGCGATCTTGCAATTCGTGAAACCTATGTTGCACTAACTCTTATATATATATATATACTTTGTCGAACACAAAACATAGCGTATATTTGCATATTCTTACAACTTCAAAAGGCAGATTGTAATTGGGGTAATTGTAATATTGAAACTACTTACTTACTTTTATTACTTACTTTTATTTATTTATTTATTTATTTATGTTAAGGAAAACCAACAGCCATGTTAAATCACAAATAACAATGGGGAATTATACCTGACGGCTAATAACAGGTTCTCACATATAGAAATATTGTAGACAATATAATAGTGGTCTAATAAAGCGCTCAGAAGGATCAAACGCTATAAATACGTAGCTTACATATACTTACGTTCATTCTAGCAAAATAAATCAAGTCCGATCCTAGGAGAACCTATCCTAGCGAGAGTATTTTTTTTTTTAATTCACGCCTAATTAGATGGAACTGGATATCGAGTATTACGATAGTTCGGTGTAACATTTAATTGTATCCCGATATTTCGAGTTATCGTCGGGATATGAAGTATACCGCGCGGATATAAATAAATAAATTTCCTTGGACATACACACAGCGCCATTTAGTTCCACACTAAGCCACTAGGCGTGTTTTATGGATACCAGATGTTTGATATACTATATAAATATATATACTTTTGTAAACAAATCTAACTAATACATATAATAAGTATAAGCATCTATCAGTCGGGTACACATTTATTTATTTCCTTTTTGGAGAACTAACAACAAGAATCAAGTATATGTGATACAATTTAAGATATTTCCATGTTAATGATAAGTTGTGTTGTTGTAATAAACATGTAAGTTGTAGATAAACAAGTTTTTCAGACTTATGTGGTATTTATATAAATGAGATCATTTTCGTCATACACATATATGCCCCTAGCGGGATTTGAACCCGCGACCTTTGGTATAGCTGTCAGCGTTGCTGAAAACCACATCATGCAGGTCGTTGATAGAGCTGCGAGTTCAAGCTAGTCTAACTAATATTATAATGTTTTTTTTTATGCACAACGGGTTAATACTTGACCTTAATCACACCTGATGTTAAGTGAAGATGAGGTCGAAGGTGGAAGCGTCCTGACCCGGAAACTCCAACACATTTGGGGGACTGGCTATCTTAACTAACACAACAATACTGCTTGGCGGCAGATTTAGATAAGATGGTGGTAGCTAGCCAGGCGGACATTTAAAATGCCCTACCACCATCCAAATGCAAAAGTTTGTATGTTTGTTTTTTTTTAAAACCCATCTCATAGCACAATCAAATATTGTATTACTCAGTCGAGAGGCATAACAGGTAGAACAGTAAGCTAGTGTTTCCTAATAATCTACGCCAAATTATTCATACTCTAACACGTGAGCTCGTTACAACATGGGATACCTTCGTAAACAAAGCCACATTTCGAGCTATAGAGCGCTCCAATGGTGTGTACCAGACAATTGCACTGTCGCCGTGGGAGAGAGCACTTAGCTCCAGTGCTAGCTCCGTTTGTTTAATTATTCTCAATGAAACATTCGCACAAACACTGAGTGATCGGAGGTGTACATTGCCTAGAGTTGGTGCAACTGGTGGTGATCAATATTGACCAATGTCTTGTGTTTATTCTGCTACACACTACTATTAACTCGATTAATTAACATTTGTACAATATATACCATACTATTAATTAAAAAAAAAAACAAATAAAAAACTAGCCCCAAGTCTCTGGTTGGTGGAATGGTACCCAGAAGGCTGGCCGCGTTGCCTCGCTGTATAGCAAGGCTGATTCTTTGACCAAAGTATTGGCCAGCCCTCCGATCGTGGGATGAATCAACCAGACGCTCAGATAACTCCCTAAAAAGAGTGTGAGCACCCGGTCCCCACGGCCCAAGCGTTTCTACACCAAACGCCGCAAATAGGTGATCTCCACTGAGACCGGCATATTTGCGCCGTTTAACGCTTTCTGTAGAGGCGGCAGTGGAACCAGCTGTACCGCTGTGGAAGATGGGAAGGAGCAAGGGTATCGACTCAGGTTGCATCCCATACCAAAGACCGTCCCAATCACGAAGGCAACTTGATTAATTTATATAATCTTGATCTTGAAACATATTTTGTAACCGCCTCCGTGGCTCAATGTAAACAACATGGGGTTTACGAATCGGAGGTCGCAGGTTCGATCCCCAGCGGGGTACATGTTTAGTACTCGGTTTGGTTGGTGGTAGGGCATTTTAAATGTCCGCCTGGCTAGCTACCACCATCTTATCTAAATCTGCCGCCAAACAGCAATGTTAATTAGCATTGTTGTGTTCCGGTTGTCAGAGATAAGATAGCCAGTTCCCCAAATATTTGGGTTTCCGGTTCAGTACGCTTCCACCTTCGGCCTCATCTTCACTTAACATCAGGTGTGATTGAGGTCAAGTGCTAACCCGTTGTGCATAAAAAAAAAAAAATATATATTTGTGGGGTGGCTTTAGTACTTTTAAGACATCAATTTGAAAACTTCACCTTTTCCTATGTAAATATACACATGGAACGACGACTCTTTTCGAACTGGTCTATCTAAATTTCCAGTATATTATAGATTTTTCCTTTCTCAAAAAAAGCATGGCATTTTACTGTTACGATACAACAAATATTTCGAAACATACTGTACAAACTCTTTGAGCCCTATCTAACTATTTATATATGATTATATAACTATAGATATATTTACCCGTAGTATTATAGAGTAACTTAACTTATTAAATCATAATAATGGCCAAATAATGTGATCGTCAAGTTTTTCCTAAATTTATTCTTTATTGCACATAAAAAACATGTTGACAATCAGTCGGAAATATTGTACAAATCTCTAATAGAGATCTCTTCCAGCCAACCTCAGTGGTGGTTAGAGCATTGTGCGGGACGTTGAACAAAAAGTGCAGTTACGGAATGACAAATATACTATACATATAGGTATATAATATAATATGTTATTTACATACATACACTACTAGAATACAGAAATACACTTAGTTATAAAATTACACGTTATTAGTAAACTATATAATATAAATAAATAAATATCACATATATGTCGGAGATAGCGATAAATTAGCGATAGAATTAATTATTCGAATGGTCAACTGACTATCATAATACGCGGTTTGCTGTGGGAACTAAACTTGGTGGCGCTCGTATCGCCGGAAGCGGAGCCGTGACGACGTTAACGGTAATATAAGGTCTGCACATCGAAAATGACGGACACTTTTGCTACCAGCCGTCGAAGGAGTCGGAGCTCCACTGAACACATCACGACTGTGAGTGATTTGATTATTATCACCGACGCTTGGAAGAATCCGGTGAGTCGTTAGCTAATAAGAAGTTGATCATGGGATTTGAGCAAGGAGGAACTATAGACAAGGTACGGCTGAGTTTCACAGAGTGCACGCGGGGGCCAAGTTGTATGGCACGAGGGGCGTGCACATGTTTTCTATTGAACAGAAAGCATCTCAGGTTTCATGATCATAATCGAATGTGAATATCTTGTCGTTTTCCTATAGTAGCTTGCAATAATATCGCTTTTGCCCGAGCACCCTTTACCACGCGACTGGCACGCGTCCCGGTCGCTAGTAACGCCCACCCCCGAACCCACCATCTCTACGACATATATAAGTACATAATTATATTAATATATATCTTAAATCATGATTTTTATATAAATTTAATACGTTGTGTATAAAAAGTAAAGTGCAACCGTAAGAAAAAATGTAAAACGTAAAGTAAGCCGTAATAACACATAATATAAGAACGAAAATAGAAATTTCAATTTAAAAACAAAACAATAGAATGAAGTAGGAATACAATACATGCAACTTAGCTGATTTTATCCTCGCGACTCAGTAGTATTAGTTCTTTCAGTACTATTCGCTATTCCTAATAGTTTCGTATTTGGCCATACACGCCCACTTGAAAAATTCATTTTATATATACCTAGGCCATCTTCATTTAAAAGTAAGCCAGAGAGTACCCTCACCCAAGGTGTGTGTTTAGTATTCCTGTATCTTGTTACTTTCGTTTTAATCTAATTGATTATATCAGCGGATATAGAGACTGTTACTCCCTGGAGGCGGATATATTTCAATAACAATTTGAAATGACGTAATCACTTGGGCAATAAATAACCCATAACCGCTTTATATTATATCGGACAATTTCAATGTACAACTAGATTATCGAATCCCTTTCACTAATCCGACTCAGTGGAATTGTTTCCAATTGACTGCATGTCCGTCCCCCCCCCCCTCCCCCGCACCCCATCCCTCCCCTTCCCCGCACTTTGACAAACCAGGGGAAGGACTCGAATTAATGAAGGAAACGTGTTGACTAATTTGGAATAAGCAATTTTCGAAACGTTTCATAGTGAATAGACAGGTCGCGTTAACTAGAAGCGAACCGTTTTAGGCAAAGCCCATGTGTGTGTTTAAACGAGGACGCAGTATATTTCAATTTAAAGAAAATGCTTACGGGTGTTATCAAAGTAATACCTATTATTATGAATGCGAAAGTTTGGTTGCTTGTTTATTTGTTTGTTTGTTTCCCAATCACGGCGAAACGAATCAATGGATGTGGATGAAATTTGGTATATAGGTAGAAAAACCCCTAGATTGACGTACGACCCCGCTGTGGAACGGACTTTCGGCATCGGTATTCCCGAACGAGTACGACATTGGAACCTTCAAGAAACGAGCCTACACCTTCCTCAAAGGCCGGCAACGCATCTGTGACCCTTTTGGTGTTGCGGGTGGCCATGGGCGGCGGTGATTGCTTTCCATCAGGTGACCCGCATGCTCGTTTGCCGCCCTCTCATATAAATAAAAAAAAATTGAAACATAGGTTATTAGCTAGATAGCTAGTCCCCCAAATATACAATACAATACAAATACGCTTCATTGCGCAAAATAATTCACAATATTTTTTGATGATAACAATAGAACACAATTAAATATGTTGGGGTTTCCGGGTTACGTTTCCACCTTCGGCTTCATCTTCACTTAACATCAGGTGCGATTGAGGTCGAGTCAATAAAAAAAAAGGTGAGGTTGTGATCAAACGCGTATCCAAACGTTAATAAAAATAACTTCAAGTAACATGGTACCTACTATATCATCAACAGCCTTACACATCCCCACTGTTGGGGCACATCCTCATCTCACTGGGAGAGGGTGGACCATAGTCCACCACGCGGGCCCAGTGCGGATTGGTGAATTTGTGTCAGCCTAACCCGCCCCTTAGGCCACCTACTTGCGGATGGGTGAATTGAAATCAACCGATACCGACTTATTAACATGCCCTCAGAAGTACGGAAACACTCGTATTAAAATGCCGCTAGTGGTCACCCATCCAAGGACTGTCCGCACCAGATATTGCTGAACTTCGCTAATCGAAAGCGAAAGCGACTGCGCCACGAGTGCTTCCTACCTATACTGTACTCATACACATTGACTTTGCAATCAATGCTAGTGTAACGCCGGCTCGGAGCCCCCAGCCCCCGGCTCCGCAGGCCTGTCGACGACCACCAGACATAAATTAAACACACTCCAATTCCGTCTCTCGGGAGATTTGTAGCGGCAAGTTTAATTTTAACTAGAACAAGCGGAACCTCGCATTTCTTTGTAACGTGAAATGTAGCCGCCGGCAGTGAGGTGGTTATTTACATTAAGGAGTGTCCAAACCTATTCGTTTGAGAATGGCACAAATGTATGTAAATGTATTTCCAAAAATGTAATCACAGTACATTTTTGAAAATCTAATTATGTCAAAAAAATATAGCGTCATTTAGGAAAAATAGTGATAAACATGACGTCAATACAAGAAATAAAGTTAAACTTGCAGGTCACATGAGTCGCCTCCACAAAGTCAGTAATTCATTTAAAGGGTTATGTATACGCTTTTTCAATAAAGTTCCTGTTGATATACAAAATCTTCCTTTCAATAAATTTAAAGATACTATAAAACAGAAACTTATTAAGAAATCATAAACATTCATGGACATAACCAGCCCGTTCGCATAACCAGGCTATTTCACAATTAATAATGAAATATTATAATATAAAATAATAATTAATCAATTTGTAATATAAAACCTTTTTTTTAAAAAAAAGAGCAACCTCTCGAGTTTGTTGCTTGTTCTTCTCAGGGGAAAATTGCCTTTTGAACGAGCAGTAGCTTTAAAAATGTAAAATCTGACTATTTACCTTGTGGACCTACAAAATAGAGCATTTTTTATTTTGATTTTTGATTTTGTACAATGAACGGTAAGTGAGCACAACTCTATAGTATTTGTGCAATGTTCGATAGTTTGTAAATGAGCTTGTAGAAATTATATATAGGTATTAAATTGTTATCATTTAAGATCCACATTTTTTGTGATCTATATTACACAAAAAGTGTCAAAGTATGCCTTTTCCTAAGCAACTAATTAAAAAATCTAACTTTGGAGCCTATCGTGGTGAACCAATCTCAGTTTTATTGAAGAGCGCAAATGTAAGTCAATTATACAATCAATTAACATCAATAGAGTCACGTCGTGCTTATGCTACTTTCATTAGGCATTGTAGTGAGTAACAGTGTTTATTTATTTATTTATTTACTTTACAATACAATACAATACAATACAATACAATACAATACAATACAATACAATACAATACAATACAATACAATACAATACAAATACTCTTTATTGCACAATTAACAAAAGATACATGAAGAATACAGCGTACATCATTAATCGCACAAAAAGGCGGCCTTATCGCTGTACTTTATTTATTTTATTTATTTATTTATTCAGTCTTTCACATACAGCATTACAATAAAATTACCAATGCACTGTACGGTTACTTAGGTAGTACAAAATCCAGAATTTAAGGTACATTAACAGTACATATATTATAATTCGACGTGACATGGTTTGTGGTACAGTTCTTATATGTCTACCAATTACAAATGTACTCAGCATTAATGATAGAAGACAACGTTTGATTTAGAAGATAAGTGAATAATGATGAATAATCAGTCAACATTATTTATTTATACTGGGAGAGCGAAGTGTGTAAGTATATTATTTTTAAAAACTTTATGTGAACAGTGAAAAATATCATTATCGTTATTGTGTTTAACATTCGTATTCGTTGTGAGTGGAACAGATTCTGGAAAGGGGACTGTGCAGGGCAAGGTTAGTCCTGCAACGGGGTATACTAAATGTGCGGGTAATTGCCTGGCGAGGATATTTGCAAGGTACATTAATATTGATTAATAGTATAGGTGTCTCAACTCAACGGAGTTTCTTGTCGCTTCTTCTCCCTAACCATAACAACTTGTGAAGCGATGTAGTTTAAAAAAAATAACATGTTGACTTTCAATAAGTGATGTTATTGAATAAAATATGTTTGATTTTGATTTTTTAATTTCAGTTTCCACACACTTAAATTTGTCCAGAAAGTTCGTCGTCATTACGATCATAAGTCATAAGCGAATGCTATAGATGTGTAGCGGCCTTTAGAATACTAATACAAATTTCCACTTTACGAATGACTTGTATGGTAACGAACGAGTAAATCTATTGTAAAGGGAAATGCCTAATTTAGGTACATACTATTAAGTCCGTAGTTAATAGGTTGGGCAACTGGAAACTCTTCTACCGAACTGAATAATTTAATAGCTGTCTGGCTTAAGTCGAGCCCTTTTAAAGTGGTTTCGGGAAAGTTAAAACTAGGTTTCGTTATTCTGATTAGAGCAAATCTGGGCTTTGTCGTTTCATTACTTTGTTTTGCGATTCGACATAATTTAATTTAAAAGATCCTTTCGTTTTTGGTGTATTACTTTAGTATTTTGTTATATACTTAATAGTATGTAGAAGAAACTGTTTTGTTTGCCAAGTGATAGATCACAAAGCTCTACATCTCTCTTCAATTAAAGAGCTAGCTCTTGTCGGTGGAGTCCTTTCCGCACTTCTCTATTACATTCCGCCTTCATAGCTCTATCTATTCGGTCTATAATATCACTATATTGCATTCCAAGTCATCACCATTATCAGTGACCTACGTATGGTATACCGAATTATACTACCCCGAAACAGCTTTGACCGAAGCACGGTTGATCGAATTCCGAGTACATTGCGGAGTTGGTTTTAATTGAAAATTTTAATGATGAACAAACTCCGCAATGTACTCGGAATTCGATCAACTGCGCTTTGGTGAAAAGTGTTTCGGGGTAGTGTAATTCGGTATACCATAGATTAGATTAGATAACAACTTCATCATCAGCCGATAAACATCCCACTGCAGGGATACAGGCCTGCCCTCGTTTATATGACAGATTGTGGGCCATAGTCCACCACGCTGGCCCAATGCAGCTAGAGGATTTCATATGCCTTTGAATTTTGCTTTGAATTATAGAGCATCGGTGGCTCAGCGGTTAAGATGCGGTCACCCAATTTAGGAGGTCCGGGTTCGATTCCCAGGCACGCCATGTACCAATGACTTTTTAAATCTTAATTGAAATACTTTTGTGCATTTATCCGACTGCTCATAAACGGTGAAGGAAAACATCGTGAGGAAACGCATATATTCCAAGTATTACGAGTAAATTACTTAATTTGTTTTAATTAGCATCTCTCGTCTTATCTTTTAACAAGGTCTACTTTATTTTAACAAAAGAGAAACTGAAATAAACCTATAGTAATCCACCCACATTAAAGATGAAAGAGGGTTCTGGTTTTATCAAGGTACTTATAATTTTATTTGCTTTCTTTTTGAATTAGAGCTTATTTAAAAGAAATAAGTAAATATTTTATTGATTCCGTCAAGTAAAAGCCCGTGCATCTATTTGTAACGTGCAAAATTCTACATCAGCAGTAAAACACGTGGTTTAAGGGGATTACACGAATTTGGTTTCACTCTGTATATATGTATAATATATATGAATAACTGTATGTATATTCATTCATCACAAATAAGTATTCCTTTGAAACGTCTAGATCTTCCTCTTTCTTGACTTCTGTTTCACTAACTACAAGCGCAATAAATCTTAATTTCTCCAAGATAGCAAGGGTATTAAAGCCTTCATTGCATTCACTATTCATTTTCGATTAAAGAAGTCAAGCAACTTCTGGGACGGTACTTCTGAGGGTATGTTAAGCAATCGGCCTAAAGGGTCGAAAGGCAGTCGTTAAGCCAAGACGGTGGTCTCTAGACACTGGACCCGCGTGGTGCAAATTACCTTCTTAGTACGAGTAAGCTCATCTTGGTGTGTGGAGACGCTAGGCTGTGACGCCGGTGGTGTTCAGAGAACAATCTAGAAGTATTAAATTCATGTACTTTATATAAACTTTAGGGGTACACACACATATAAATACTCTAAAAATTTAATTTCAAGGGTAATGAAACTTTGTCGTGAACCAGCGTGTAAGTAATACAGGAGCAGAGTCTCGTCGAGCGTGAAATTGCGAAGGTACATACACATCCATAATCGGATGTAACGCAACTAGCGGTAGTTTGCCGCAGCCCACGCGCGTCGCACCACCCCGGGCGAGTCGCGCAATTTGACTGTATTTGCACGGGTAGTGGGTACACCACGTGTTCACCTGTGGGTGTGCAGTGAGACGACGGCTCCAGCTGAGTGTTTGCGGCAAGTTTCGCAAATAGTTCCTGTTTGTGTGGGTGTACCATTTCAATAGCTTGGGTCCTTAATTGTTTCAAACATTAGATGCTGAGTTATTGAGTGCGGTTTGGAGATTGCTGCTTATTGCCTCGTGAACACCAATTGAAAGGTATTATTATATTCTTACACAATTGCCTTATTTTCTTCCGTCAGTATAGCATTATCATTTTGACACACACCTCTCACCAGGAGAGTATATTATCCAACAGTCGGACCTGGTGCGGATTGGTGTATTCGTGTCGGACTTGTGGCTTGACTGGTCGCGGTTTTTTTATTACTATTTTTTATTTTTATTTTATTATTTATTTGTATAAGAAACTAACAGTGTTACAAATGTTTTGGGTACAATATTTTTTTTTTTAATAAATTCAGACATACACCCTGCGCCATCTAGTTCCACAGTAAGCAACTATAGGCTTGTGTTGTGGACACCAGATGTTTGATATACTACATAAATACATTTTTTATATAAATAAATACTTATTATAAATGAAAACATCCCTAACTCGGGTACAAATGTCCGTATTCATCACACAAACATATGCCCCTAGCGGGATTCGAACCCGCAACCTTTCGGTTTAGTGGCCAGAGTTGCTAACCACTACACCAAATTATTTACTTATGGACTTATAGTTTCACTAATTAATTACTTACATAACTAAGCATTTCCAAACAAAATGCTTTACGTTAGGTAACTATACCTGCAATTGCAGGGGAAAAGAAAATTGCGATATTGAGTACCGGCTTTCGAGACCCGAACGCCATAAACATTTGAATCCCATAAAGTGTAAGGTTATTTGAAAAAGTACTATTATTGTTTTTTATTTTATTTACTTTATTCGGGAAAACAAGGGCATGACATAAACTGTGCTTAAATAAGCTAATTACATAAATTGTAGGGCGAAAGTGTTCCACATAATTACAATGTTTTGAAAGGTGTATGAAAAATCATCGTAACTACACGGTTCGAATTAGATAGTTAGATATATCGTTTATTTGTATCTCCAGTCACACACATGAAATAAGTTCCAAAGCAATTGGATAAACAATTCATAAAAGTAACATCAGGATACACTAGAGCATGTGTGTGCTACATCCGTACAAATGGGTCATAGCTCAGTGTGTATAATTGCTCAGGGAGCAAAACACTGATTTTCAGCTATCACCCACGAGGAGACACTGGTACAAAAGAGAACAACAATTACACAGTACTTGGTTTAATTTACACAACATTTTTTATTATTTATTATAGAGATCCATGACACACTGCGTAATGCTGCTTGCCTTAGGCTTGGGGCCAAAGCATGCGAAATACATAATTGCGTTTGCGGCCAGCTGGTAGACCTTGGACGTCATGGGCTTATGTATACCAGAATTGCGGGTCGTCTTTACAGACATTTTTCATTGAACGACCTTATCTGTCGGTCCCCTACTACCTCAGTGCCGTCGACACTCGAACCATCAGGCATGTCGGCATCTGATGGCAAAAGACCTGACGGTTCCCTGGCGACTTGGCCCACACTGGCCTGGGATGCCACTTGTGTTGATACTTTGGCCCCATCGTTCTAATACATGAAACTATTTCACACTTTCAATTATAATTTTATTATGGTCTTATAGTTTTAAGCTTACTACCAACTATTTATTATTTCTATTATTGTATATACATATTTGCGGTATTGCTTATAGCTGCGGTTTCACACACTGCAGGTGCCACGGAAGATCAGCGCTGCAAGAGCGACCACTACTGTGGCTTATGCTGAGTGGTAACCTTTTTTGATAACCAATGTTCATGTGTTTAGTTACCACCATTTATTATTAATGTTAATGTTAATAACTTTTATTATTAATGTTGTCAAAATAAATAACAACAAACAACAACAACAAAATATTCTTTATTGTACAGCAATAGGAAGCATAAAAAGAAATAAGAAAAAGGGGATAATACAATTTGGCGGCCTTATCACTAAAAACGATCTCTTCCAGGCATCCTCTGGGTTAGGAAGCATTATGCACATGACGTGTAGGTAGCGTGCACGGTAAACTAATGTTAATAAAATAAATAAATTACTTTTCTTCTTTCCATCTTATGTACAGAGCTCAGCCCGCAAGACCTAACTTTAACTACTTATTACGAGTTTGCGGCACTTGCCTTCGAAACACTGGGCCCGTGGTCGTCCGACACCAAAAAATTCATTAAAGAGGTGTCGGACTTGCTAATCCAAGCGTCAGGTGACCTCAGGACTGGTGCCTTATTTACACAAAGACTAAGCCTGGCGGTGCAGCGGGGCAATGCGGATAGCGTGCTGGGGACTGGGATAAATATATATACTATATATATATATATTTCTTTTATTATTATCTCTTAAGTATTGTATTCTTAGCTCAGTAACATTTTATACTATTTTGAGATACCAATCACCGTATACATAAAGCGTATTTAATTTATTGATCGAATAAAATTTCCATGACTCCGATTATTTTACTCTCACTTCAAAATCCGTCAAGCTATTTGTTGAAATACGTGGACGCCATTTCGTATTTCGCAGACGCCACATTAGATTGGAGACCAAGACGAATCTAACGACACGCGCACTTCAAAATCTACATAATGCATGACCCGAAAAATATTACCCTCCGTCCTGAAACACTCGAGTAATAAGAACTGAATAATGACAATGAACTATAATAATGTCCAGTTTATATCCGAGGACCGACAATGGCACTCACATCGCAATAAACTTATAAATGACCAACAGAACCATAAAAGTGACATTATCACTCCAACGCAATGTCAGGTTATTACATCTCGTACACCGCCCTCACTATGTACCGGATACGACGTACGATGACGTATGTCGTAACGACACAATATCTAGTCGGCATGACAAGTTAGAGCTTGTCTTTAGAGGCCGAACGATACCTTCAACTTATTATTTTCTTTTTATGCACAACGGGTTACCACTTCACATCAATCACACATTATGTTAAGTGAAAATTAGACCGAAGGTGGGAACCCCATCTTATTTGGGGCACTAGCTATCTTATCTCTGACAACCGGAATACAACAATGCTATTAAGGTTGCTGTTTGGCGGCAGATTTTAGATAAGATGGTAGTAGCTAGCCAGGCGGACATTCCAAATGCCCTACCATCAACCTAAACCGAGTACTAAACATGTGATACCCCGCTGAGGATCGAGCTCACGACCTCCGAATCGTAAACCCAATGTTGTTTACATTGAGCCACTGAGGGGGTTAAAAGCTTGCCCTTAAGAGGCCGAACGAAACCTCCAACTTATTAAACTCCTATCTCATACAGCGGGAAACAAGGCTGCGTGACAGCAGACTTAGATAAGATGGTGGTCGCCGGCTAGCTGGACTAAACATGTTCCGGCGATACCAGCGCCACCAGGGTTTACTTCCCATTAACCGCGCGTATTATGGTAGTCAGTTGACCGTTTGAATAATGAATTCTATCGCTAATTTATCGCTATCTGCGACACATATATAAATGAAAAACATCCATAACTCGGGAACACATGTCTGTATTCATCATACAAACATATGCCCCTAGCGGGACTCGAACCCGCGAGCTATTGGTAAAGCAGTCAGTTTCTAACCACTACACCAAACAGGTCGTCAATCACTACACCAATTAGATGGTCAAAATGACGCAGTATTAGCGGATCTGGACACACGGGACTCCTGTGTATCAGCCCGCTGTCACATCCGCTTACTAATTCCGATTGTCAGATAACGAATAGTAATAGGAGGGAGGGCGCTGCTGTGCGCATGTAAACATCGAATCCGTGTTTATCAATATTTTTTAAATATTTTAGTGGAGATCTTAACATCTAAATAATAGTGAGTGCGTCCCTTTGTGTAAATTCATGCCGGGGAAGAGATTATTCGATCCAGAATGTCATGGAAGCTACATAACAAACAAATTATCTATTCCGTGAGACTTCATACTCAGACACCGTATACGAAATATATATCTTTATAATAACTGTGGAAGTGAAGAACATGTTAAAAAGGCATGCCACTGTGATCAGAGGTACGTTTCTCATAAATTTGAATAACATATTATTAAACATAACCTCAATTTCCTAAACTGTTTATCATCATTCAAAAATCCACTACGCCCAGCGCCATCTGTAATGAGGCTATGTAACAACTTGATCGATAAATCTACATAATAAAAGTTCAGCTACTCGCCTCTAGAGGGCAATAATAAGATAATTCCACTACCCGCCACTAGAAGGCAATAACAAAAAAGATCCACTACTCACCACTAGAGAGCAGGAAAACTTACATTCAGCGATCTGCCACATACAACATTAGAGATCCACAAACCCTATCTCAGGAAAATGGCTAGCACTACCAAAAAAATGGCTTGTGGCCGCTGCTGTCATGAAATCACAAGTAGGCAATACCTGATGTGCAACCAGTGTAAACTGGCATACGACTTACCTTGCGCAAATGTTCCGGATAAAAGATTTTATAACACGATGACTGCTGAACATAGACAAAAATGGCGTTGCGGCCAATGTATAAGCCTAACAAAAAATATCACACAAAGAAAGCCGCTCACACCCGCTGAAACCTCGGACAGAGACGAATCGTCCGTAGATGAACAATCCGTTGAAGAGCAAAGTATTTTAGGCGATACCTTAATCCATAACAGTCCAATACAAAAAGATTCAGCAGTATCACTGGAACAAATAAGCAATCTCCTAGACCAAAAATTAATTTTAATGCTTTCTCAACTAAAGACTGATTTGAGAACCTCAATCCAAGTTGAAATCAGACATGCAATGATTGACGTAAAAAACGAAATCACCGACCAACTACAAATCATCACTATGGAACAAAAAAACCTTAAAAGCGAAATAGACAATCTCACAAAGAAAATGCAAGAACTAGAGGTGGAATGCAACAAATTAAAAAATAATATGGAATTGAAACAACACCACGGTGAACCCAGCGAACACAGGTATACATCATCGCCAAAAGATGTGACAAAGAAAATAGTCCTCTATGGTCTTGAAGAATTGAGATGGGAAACCGAAAACGAGCTTTACGACCGTACAGAAACTGTATTTCACGAAATTATGAATGTCAATTTGGAGGGTTACATAGAAGAAATAACAAGACTGGGTAAGAACGGACATCGCAGACCCTTGGTTATTGAATTAATAAGTAAAAGAATGACCAATTATGTTTTGCGAAACCGGCGTGTATTTATGGGAACTGGAATGGCTATTACTAACTTTCTTGACGGAGAAACTCTGCAAAAAAGGAATGAGCTAAAAAATACCATGAGAGAAGCAAGAAGAGAAGGGAAGCATGCGATTTTCAGAGGAAATAAACTTATAATAAATGGCAAAGAATATATACCAAACGCAACCGGAAAACAACAGATTACGGACACGACTGTTAATACACAAAGGGAGCGATTAAACAGCTCCAGAAATAAATCAACGAACCAGCCCTTTCGAGACTAATTTCTGTATCTTATTACAAAATATACAAAGTATAAACAATAAAATATATATGTTGGAAAGTTTACTAAAACATCACCAGTACCAAGCACTATGCCTCACGGAAACTTGGATTAGAGAAGATCAGCGCAACTTCATACATGTTGATGGATTTGACATTGCTGCAGCTTTCTGCAGAACTGAGCACAGAGGTGGTGGCGTAGCCACCCTGTTACCTAACGGAATAGAGTATAGCATCCGCCAAGATATAATAGACCTATCTGTAGAATATATCATAGAGTGTTGTGCTGTTGAAATCAAGCCTAATCTACTTTTAGTTAATGTATACAGATCTGATCGTCATGTAGAAACCTTTTTTAATGTTCTTAAGTGCTTACTTAGTAAGATAAAACTAATATGTTCTAGAAGGCATGTCGTCATTGTAGGTGACTTCAATTTTTGTGCTTTTAAAAATAGTAATAACTACAAGAGACTGATCAATGAAATGCTAGAATGTAATCTTCATCAATTAGTAGATAAGCCCACCAGGGAAACACATAATAGCTCATCCTGCATAGATCTAGTATTTGCAAACAACAAAGATTATCAGACAACTGTTGAAAATATAGGTATATCTGACCATTACACCGTAATATATAAATTTAAATTAAGCTCACTAACACAACCAAAACCTTCCTACATTAAAAAACGAACTTTTAGTGACAGAAACATATTGTCCTTTAAAACAGAACTAGGAAAAATAAAATGGAGTGACTTTTTATCATCTAATAATGACATCAACAAAAACTATAATATATTTGATTATAAGATGAGAGACCTGCTGGATGCTAATATTCCGGTAAACCGAATTAAACTTACTACCAAACTACGAACATGGCTAACAAAAGGGTTAAAAATATCATGTCAACATAAAAGATGTCTGAAAATATTAATAAATCAAACAAACAATAAAGTCCTGAAGAGGCATTTTAAAAAATTCTCAAAAGTCCTAAAAACAAGTGTGAAAGCTGCTAAAAAAATCGCGTATACAAAAGAGATACAATCATCAAAAAATAAAACAAAAGCTATGTGGAATATAATTAATAGAATAACATCTAAAGCAAAGAATAAAAAACACAAAAATATATCCCTAAAATCGTACAACCAAACCATACAATGCCCTACCACTGTCGCGAATATATTCAATCAATACTTTACATCTGTAGGAAGCTACTCCACAACGCAGAGAAATGATATAAGGCCAGCCTTGTCACAAAACTGCACAGTATCGGCACCTACCGTAAACTCTATGTTCTTGGAACCAGTAACAGAATCGGAGATTTATAACCTAATACGTAAATTCCCTAATAAGTTGAGTTGTGGCATGGATGACATTCCTCTTGTGCTAGTTAAATCCTGTATAAATGAATTGACCGCCCCATTAACATACTTAATTAATCAGTCCTTCGATGAAAGCACCTTCCCCGATAAACTAAAAATTGCGAAAATAAAACCAATCTTAAAAAAGGGCGCCACATCTGGTGACCCAGGCCACTATAGACCCATTGCCCTTCTTCCGGTGCTATCTAAATTATTTGAAAAAACAATGACCAATCGCATCACTAATTTTATTGAAAAATATGGCCTACTAAACCAAAATCAATATGGCTTCCGTAAGAAACGCTCAACAACGCTTGCCGTGTATAGATATGTACAGGAGATATTGACACATATACGGGACAAAAGCTACGCTGTTGGAATACTTCTCGACATGTCAAAAGCATATGACAGGGTTTCACATGATATCTTACTGAACAAACTTTATGGGGTAGGTATAAGGGGAAACGCGCACAAATGGATCAAGTCCTATCTCGCCAACCGAATCCAATACGTGCAGATTGACCACCTCGAGAATGACTCTGGCGAGTGGGAGAGCGTGCTGTCTGACCCAATAGTGACAAACTGCTCCATTCCCCAGGGAAGCGTGATAGGATGTATATTGTTTATAGTTTATATTAACGAATTACCTGGGATCCTGGATTCATTAAGTATCCTATTCGCAGACGACGTCTCTTTGCTATTTAAATGCGATAAAATTGACAACGTTAGTGCTAGCCACATAACAAAAACGTTCAACACTGCAAAACACTGGCTATCGGAACATAATCTAGAAATAAATGAGAAAAAAACTAAAATTATTCAATTTAAAGCATATCAAAAGCCGCAACTTGACCTAACATTAATATCTAACACCCTGAACATAGACGAAACAAATAACTTTACATTACTGGGAATAACACTTGATACGCACTTAAACTTTAAAAGCCACGTGGAAAAATTGAAATCAAAATTATCACAATTTGTTTATGCCTTGACGGTGCTTAAAGCAAACACTAAGCGTGAATGTGCCTTGTCCGCTTATTACGCGTACGCATACGCTTGGCTGCGCTATGGAGTGATGCTGTGGGGGCATAGTACAGACGCTAATGACCTTTTTATCATACAAAAAAAATGTCTACGAATTATAAATAATATAAGCCCTAGAGACTCATGCAAACCGCATTTTATAAAAGAGAGAATTCTAACTCTACCATCTATATATGTACTGGAGACTGCCATGTTTGTCAGACAACACATCGATTTCTTTGAACATGTTAAAAGTGACCGCCGGAAAAATAAACTGGTCCTTCCAACAGCCAGATTGGAGATGTTCAGGAATAGCCCACTGTATAGATGCATTCTAGTCTATAATAAAATACCAGACTCTCATAAAATTGAAGAAAATGATAATATCTTTAAACATAAGCTTAAGGCTTTCTTAATTGGTAAATCTTATTACAGCATAGATGAATTCGTTAATGATAAAAACTTCGAACTGGTGTAATAATAAATATGAATGATATATGACAAAGATAATGACAGTGCTATTCTCAAATTAACTAAATATAAAATTGCATACATAGAAATAGACACATAGAGGAAAGTTACCTACGCATGATATAATTAATTTAATTGACATTCTAAAATGGATTTATGCATGACATTATTAATATTATTATTGACATCTTATTATATTCGTTGAAATAGGATAGGGTGTACTTTTAAATTGCAATTTTTTGTTTATTGCTGATTGACTGTGGAATTGGAGCACTTTCTTTAAACTTCCAACATACATATGTAGCTTCATAAAAATTATAACTATTCATAAAAATTATAACTATTGGTAATTGAAACGACATTATTAACATAAATATCCCTTTCCTCCATATTGCCATGCCTGACAAGGTACATGTGTATGTTAGTACTTACCTATGTATTGTAACTATGACATGTGTAATGCAATAAATATATGAATTATGAATTAATCAACAAGCTATTTTTAAGTTACTTAAAGTTGCACAAGTGCCCGTTAATCAGAGCTCAATATCTCGTCCAAGTTAGAGCCCTTTTGATGTCGAAAGGCGAAGTTGCCAAGTTAAAGTTACCGGGTAAACAAAACAGTACACGAAAATAGTTAAAGTCGTTTAATTAAGACAGGAGGGAACTTGGCGCCGGCAACACGCCGGCTTTATTTCGCGACTTTTTATTCCCTTCATTAAAAGTTAAACTTTCAATTTAAAATTAAAAAAGTTCGCCACGTGCTCCCCTCGGCTCGCTGATAACGTCTCGAGATTTTTATCGTTTATTAATTAACAAATGTACCTTTAAATCAATAAGTTCATTAGCTTTTGGGAAAACAAACCGTGGAACATAAATGGTAATTGTTAAAGTTTGATCTTGTTTCGAACTTTAATCAATACGCGACTTTAAGTGTTATTACTTGTGTTGTTACGCGGGTAATAGACGTCGCCCTTAACAACAAGAAAATGGAACGGCGCCTTAACAGGCTACCAACGATGAAGTCATACAACTTTCGTGAAAGTGCTAGAACCTTTCATTAATATCGATGGAAGCTTCTCGAATGTTCTAGAAAACTATATTCTGAAAAAATGCAATAGACTGAGAATGTTATGGAACAGTACATTCTTAAAAGTTGTAACAAGATTGGATCTAATCGGCCAGCAAGGACAGACAAGCGTTCCATGTTGGTGTGAAGTTAACTAACGGTACAGAGGACTACAAGTGATATGTAGAAGAGAATAACCTCTAAAGGAGACCGATTGCGTGTAGTTGATAGTAACCCTGTCAGCGAAACATACGGTTGCGGGTTCGAAACCTGCGAGGTGTAAATGTTTGTCTGATGAATTAACAGTGATGAATGACTATTTATTCCCTATTCATAAGCTTTGCTTAGTTTGGGACTAGATGATTGGTGTAAGTGGCCGAAATATTAATTGTCCCCCCGTCACGTATGTATTTCGGTATATTTCTAAATGAGGTTTGGAACACTCAAACGCTAATGTTTGGGATATCTCTGACCACCACATTACGATAGAGGTCATGACATTATGTCTTGTATAACATTGGTCGATCATGTTTCATCCATGTCTATACTAATATCACAGCGTAGCGTTCCAAACATAAGACTCGGATCGCTGACAGCTGTCAGACTCCGACGGGTCTGGTTGTTGTCAAATATCACATTACACTTGTCGTAATAGCGTATGAATAGGTGAGACGAACGAGCTACCAATAAATGGTACAGAACCATGAAGAAGTCCGGCTTTTACACCTAAACTGCTAAACTGATCTAATGAAATTTGGCCGAGAGATAGCTGGAGATCTGAGGTAGGAAATTGCGTACTTTTTAACCGGCTTCCAAAAAAGAGTCCGCAGTATTCCACGATAAAGTGCTTTTGTTCGTTTTTCTTTTTCGTAACTACGGAGCAACGTTACTTATTATTTTGCACAAAGATAGTTTAAAGATCCGTAAGGAATATATGCTACTTTTGTATAAAATATTAAAAAAAGTGGACGAAAGACACTTAGACCCGAAAGCCGGCTGTTTCCTCGCTGAATCTCGCATCTGCATCTAACGAGGATACGCTGCCAGCATTCTGGGTACCTTGCCACGCGGTCCAAATTTTTTACATTAGTTCTATTATATTTAAATTTCACCTTTTTATTTATTTATATAAATTTTTGTTTAATAAAAAAAAGTTAAGTGAAGTTTATATTATGTAAAATTATATTTTGAGGCTGTTCACTGCAGATAATTTTAATTCCTTACTAAATTAACCTTTCCATCAATTTACCTAATATAATTTACAACTTCTGTAACATATGTCAGCAACTCTCGTTCTCTGACGAAGCTTCTTTTTATTATATTATATTAATTTAATAACTTCATGCGGGAATACAATGTTGGTGAGGTAGACTACTGAACTCAACTATGCATATGCCTTAACTGTGACAAAATTATACAAACTCTTGCCGATGTAAGGTGGCTGTGAGTCAAGCTAATATCCAGCCCTCTGCCTTTGAGATATCTACACAGCAACAAGTAGAATATATGTTCTATTTTGTTATTGTTATTATACTGCCCACCACTATGACATTTATCATAGCAATGTAGCTAGAACGCAACGTAAACGCTAGTAATAGAGTTTCCTTGGCCTGGTCATCGCCATTAAGCGAAACCCTTTGCTGCAAACCTTTCTTCGTAACATTTATCACTAAGCAAGTTTTTCTAGCTATTGGAGATAAGATCAATAGTAATGCGTTTATGCCATTCCAGCATAGACTATTATTGGTAGGATTTACTGTAAATGTCTATTCACGCTAGCCTTTAAACACCGATCTAAAAACAGTCCTAACAGCTTACAGAACAAATCTCCAATGATCTTATCTGTAACTAATCTGATTGATACTGTAACTAAAGGAGTCCTACTTAGACGTTAGTCAGCCGAACGGATGCTCGGATTGATTAGTGAGGCTGGAACAGAATTACCGGTAATAAGCGGATTACCGAGCGGCGAGCGAGCGGGCGGTAATGAGCGACAACGATTACAGCTCCCTCGTGCTAAGCCGCGGGGCTGAAACGCGATACCCTGTGCTACATAAAACAGATATTTTGTTCACTTATTATTATCATTTGGCCAAGAATAACTCATCCTGCTATAAATAAATATCCAAGTTCTTAGACCCCTATTAGGGTAAGCTCGTTGTCTCCTTCCAGGTATAGCCGGGGAAAATCTGTCGGGACACTCATCCAAAATATGGGCAACCGTCTACTCTAGTGTTGCCGCTCGATAGTCCCCTATCATTTCGATAGTATATCGATAGTTTAAGCAAAATTACCAATCTGTGGTCAACTTGCCCATTTCGCGTTCTTTGATGTACGGTGCGGCCCCTTTCCCCGCACCCAACCCCGCCTATTGTCGACCTCTGACAGTGAAGCAGAGACCTTACGACCACCGTGCGTGCTGTATCGAAAAGTGACTGTGCTTTGGTGCTTTTCGCTATCAGAGAACTTGCATGCATATGCATTCTTTCTGGGACTATCTGTAGTCTCAACCTATAGCCATAAGGGTTAGGAGCCATCACTTGCCAGAGGAGATCAGTGCGGTCATCCGGGTTCACCAGGTAACCAGTTGATCACTCTAAACCTATTTCTAAACATATTGTTACCTTTATTTAAATAGTATCAATTGCATTTACACTGGAAGGTGGGTAGAACAGAGGTAACCGATACTATTGAATACCTATATCTATATTAATAATGAAAATTATAACTCATTTGAAGATACCTGGAATACATAATACTTTTCCTATTTTCAGGAACCAGGCTTCGCAAGTTTTAGCCGTTTGCGCTTGGAGCTATAATATACGTAAGACAGACCACTGTCTGTCTGTACACACATACCATGCAAACAACGATAACCAAATGAAATTAAATGAAATTAAATGAAATTAAATGAAATTAAATGAAATTAAATGAAATTAAATGAAATGGAAAGAAAATCATTTATTCATGTAGGCCATACAATATGCACTTATGACCGTCACTTGTTTTTTAAACTACCACTACATACTACAAATACATCAGTAATCGTTCTTTTAACATATTTAACTAGACTTAAAATCATTGTGGGTAGTTGATACGTTTTCAAGGCCACGTGATCAAATATTCTTGTCATACCGTCGCCGCTTCGAATATTCGCCATTAGATTATTTGTTATTTTCAGGTCATGTAGCGAACTCGGAAGGCGGTGGCCCAATAATTTGGACGTGAATGTGTTTTTTATGTGTCAACATCAAAAAGGTTTCAACTGGACAATAATTCCAGGCGACCTAGCATTAGCCGTACGCGCAAATAGTAGTGTAATAAATCAAGTGTAAGCTTTTGGCTGTTTTATAGTTCACGAGAGCCGGGAACTGGGCCGTGTTGTGGCAAGTCATCATTCTCAAGTGAGTACGTACGTAGATACTGGGAATTAATGGATATGTATACTAAGTATGGGCGGAATTGATTAATGGATAATAGTAGATTGTTAACCAAGGGCTGTATGACATCAATTGCATACGAGGTTTTTGGCGCCCGAACGCAGCGAGGGCGCTAATTAGCCCGAGTATGCAATTGATGCTTACACCCGAGGTAAACACTCTGCTTTACATATCGATTGTGAGGTAAGTAAAAACAAGTTGTAGCTTCTTAGATAATTCATTAAAATAAGATATCAAAACATTTTCAGAAAGAGATTTAACTTTTTTTTCTGACCGCCACTTCATAAATTCGTCGTATTTCGATCGTATTCGTATCGATTTTCTAAAACTGTTTTTGCTTATTCTTTTATAAAATCGGGGGGGGGTTAGATCCATGTCTTCGTCACTTGACATTTTTCAAAACTTTTGAGAAAGAACTCCAAAACACGAAAAATTTACTTTCGCGCCTAGCTAGTCGACTGCCTTTTTTACTCTTCACGATTTTATGGGCACGCAAGCGAGTCAAATCGTGCTGGCCAGTTTGATTTTTAAATCGATTTCAACTAACATACGATGTGACTGTGAAACAAATAGTTCGATATTTCAAATAAAATCTTCATAAATTCTAATATAAATTGTCTCGATTCCGATTCGAGTAAATAATCAATACCGAGAAAAAAAAATTAACTTTTTAAAAATATTCTTCTTGCAGTATGAGTATGACAGTTCTTTTTTCAAATTCCAAAACCTATGCTGTAATGCTAACATTACATGGTAGGTTTTGAAACCTATGCTGTAATGATATCCATACACCCCGGCATTCAGGGAAGTAAGTGACTACTTACAGAGCAAGAGATATGTAAAGACAATTAACTATTCATATCTCAGAGTCGGTGTATTTGAGATAGAGACGGTGAGCTGCTTTTTGATTCCGTATCCTATTTTGCCTGCGATGTCTATCTTACCTGTCCGTCAAAGGGATCTATCACTAACGGTAAGACGTGGCCTTCAATTTAAACCACAGAGAAAAATCAGGATACTTTTCTGTGATTTGCGCAAATAAATCCGATTCGCACCTTATCGATTTTTAAAATGGCAGTATATTGTTACTGAAATAAGGATTCATGGTAATAATAAATTGAGTCACTGTTAAGTTTATCGAATTCTTTGACTTACCTATAAAGTTATATAGGCGTAATTCAATAGTCAGCTACGTCATCATTTCCCACCACGTGAATTTATGGTCCAATGCGTCCCCAAGCCATTATAAAAATAATTTTACTGAAACGATCGTTTTTATGTTCACTGGCGTAAGTATTATTATTTCTAGTATATGAAACAGCATTATACGTTTTGAAACCAAAAAATTCGACAGCATATTTTACAACTTAAAGGCGTCATGTTGAACTTTTTGCCATTAAATGTGGCTTTGTTTACCATACCATACAATTTTTAGGCTTCTCGAATGCAGGTCAGAGCGATTTTTTTGATTTATTGTATATTTAAAAGGAAATCTTAATTGATTGAGTCTTTTTAAAACGTTTTGGATCCTTCGAACTTTACATCGACAAGGGACACCACAGACAGACACTCGAGTCATCCAACTGGGGATAAAAGTAAAATAATTTCTTTATACCCTTTTTAAAAGTTCTTCAAATGTCAGGTGAGTCCCGCCTCCTTGGAGATTACCGGGAAACTTCAGAATTTCGCTCGAGATTGAATCAAATATTCAAGAGGATGGTATATTTTTAGATAAACTCTCAGAGACGACCGCAAAGAGTACTTAATAACGTTATTTATTAGCGTCCTGTGACGTCCGCGATGCTAGAAACCTCACAGTGGAATTCAATTATTTCGATAATGTAAAAAAATTGTCCAAATATAAAAATAGTGCGAAACAGTTGTTCAATATTTTAGTGAGGTTCCTGGCATCCTGGATGCTGGAATTCTCATTCCCTACACGCGGGTACTGTTTGACCAACGAAGTTTAGATATCTTTATCATAATCGGCCGCGCAGATGACGGAGTTTTTGTAGACCCGACTTTTTTGTTCTCTATATGCGTTATTGCATAAAATTCCATGTATTCTATCTTCGCGGACAAGAACATACAGTCTGGCGTTTTTGTCCGACAGAAGGCCAGGCGCCTTATGGCAAAGGCACCTAAATAACTTCCGATTTTGAAATACTATTTATTCAAATTCAAACATTTTATTTGCAAGAATACAGTGTTATGGGATTTGTATAATTCCTAACCATAGTTATTAAATACTTTAAACCATATGTAACATAGTATCTGCGTATGGAAATTGAGGATTGCCGAGCATACGGCGCCGCTGGAATCCTCACAAACCTCAATCATGAAGATGAGGCCGAAGGCGGAACCTTACTGACGCGGAAACTCCATCTTATTTGGGGAACTGGTTATCTTACATTCATTACATAGCTGTTTGGCGGCAGACTTAGATAAGATGGTGGTAGCAAGCCAGGCAGACATTTAAAATGCCCTACCACCAACATATGCTCATATGCAACTACCAGCTTTTATGCTTCAGGAGTGCAGGTTAGAGAAATATTTTTTATACCATAACTACTCTAAAAAGCTTATTTTATTCAAGCAAAACAGTGAATAAAAAAGGATTTAAAAAAAAACGACTTCAAAAAACCCGGAAAAAATAATTTAATTAAACTACTGCAATATTAATAACTGAAAAGTATGAAATAAAAAACCAGAGCAGAATGTTCTTTAGAGATAAATATACACTATTATATATAATGAGAATACAATACAATTTATATGCTATACAATAATAGTTAGGTATAATAATGAAATTAAAAATATATACAATAGGTACTTTTTGAAGTCGGTGCCTGCCTAGCCTATAAAATACACGTGAGCGCAGGCACGGCCTTATAATCACGTAAATCGGCCTAAAAATCTCGGACTAATCGATGTACATACATAAAGATTACAGAACCTCCTCCTTTTTTGAAGTTGATTAAAAAAAGTTATTAGTATTTATCCGTGGTTGCTAATCTCCCTGATAATTTTTGTGCGATGGCGACCTTCTCGCTCCTACAGGTTAGATGGGCAGTTCGGGTGTACCAGCTGGACCTGATGATCTTCGATTTGTCATATTTATTGCTGATAATCACACCGACCTTCTCTACACTTTTTCCATACAAACCCAAACTATATCTACTTAGTTTCCCTGTGTAAAAACTACAAAATCGTCTAAATATGTAATGCAATTCTGATGTTTACCATGATTACACAAAAACTACTGGACCGATTGCGCTGAAATTACAATGGGACTAACTCGACGGTATCCCCATTCATTTACAAAAAGAACCATGTGAATCAACCGCCAAATCTCGGAGATATCGGTGTACATACATAAAAAAAAAAAAAAAAAAAATAGGCCCGAATACAGAACCTCCTCCTTTTTTGAAGTCGTTTAAAAAGGCCTTCTACTCACTGTTTTGTTTTTATTCACTGTTTTGGTGTTTGAATTTGGAACACAAAATATATCCGATCTCCATTTCAATGCTTACACAAACTCCTTGCGCTAAGATTCGAAATTCAAACTCTTTGGTGCAACTAAATTCTCGAGATTTGATTGGTCGCTATTTGCGACAAGGAGTTTGGCATTAGATTAAAAAAATGAAAATCAAGCTTCGGGCACATTTTCTGAGTCTGTTTTCTTAACTTATTTTAATGAACTGTCGAAGAAAAGGAAGTCATCGACATTATGGAGTATATATTCTATGTTGCGGTGTACTGTAAAAACAAGGCATAACATTGATATAAAATAAATATTGTTTCACAAGTTGACCACCCTAAAGATAATAATAAGAAAATTACGCTTAATTTCAGTCATTTCTCTAATTTTAATGTCCATTTCAATTAATGTAACATTTATTATTTCTTGATTAAATTTCTATTTTCGCTTAAATTATGTCTTTTTCTCGTAGTCATGGTATAAAGTATAGTATGCAACTCTTGAATAAAGTACGAATTTATATCGTGGGCCATGAATCACTCGCGTCGCTCAGAATTCTAACAGTTGAATCACTCGCTGCGCTCGTGATTCAATCGTTAGAATCCTTCACTTGCTCGTGACTCATCTACGGCCCTCGCTTTAAATCCGTCCTTTATTCACTAGTTGCATAATATACTATTATTTGTTCTATATTTATAAATGGACGAAATAGGGTATATTTTCAACTAAAGTGGCACTATTTTTTTTTCTTACCGCACTGTTTGAGCACTATTTTTTTATACTATCAAAATAACTGAATTCCATTGTAAAAACTCTAACGTCACGCCTCGCGGTACAATATCGTAAATATTTTCACGACCCCAGTTATTTGACCTCGCGTCGTAAAACTACAATATTTGGCCTATTATTTCTGGTGGTTTTATTGGAGACCGATCGATCAAAGCAATCTTGGCCTGTCACAGCGAGGCAGGCCCGCGCCGCGCGCTCGTAGCCCCGCAGGCCTTTCGGCTGCTCTTTATGGGTTTTAATAATGATGTGTTATTAACCAACTACAAAATAAGATGGAGGAGAGGATATTATGCTATTAAAGGCTAGTTTTAAATATAAATATTGCTTGTATAAGAGATGGAGGAGGAAGGGGATTTCATCATCATCATTAAGCCTCTCCATAGATTTAGATTATTTAAACAATTTCTAGACGTTGCCTGACATACTAAAGCCCGTATCTTATTTTGTTGTATTGAAACTTGGCACGCTATTTAATCCTTGAGTTTGATCTGCATCCAGCATTGTAAGTTGGGTTAAATGGCAACCTGTTTGGTGTAGTGGTTAGCAACTCTGAGCACTATACCAAAAGATCGCGCGGTTCGAATCCCGCTAGGGGCATATGTTTGTGTGATGAATACGGACATGTGTACCCGAGTTATGGATGTTTTCATTTATAATAAGTATTTATTTACAAAAAGAAATGTATTTATGTAGTATATCAACCATCTGGTATCCACAACACAAGCCTATAGTTGCTTACTGTGGAACTAGATGGCGCTGTGTGTATGTCTAAGGATATTTATATTTATTTATTTATATTTAAAATCTCACCGGTAGGAGTAATATCGAAACTACGTAACAGCATGTCGCTACGCACTATGCTACGAGCGTAGCACTCGTAGCTCCAACTTGTAGCGTAGAAAGTACTTTAGGCTCCTTTAGGTTCTACCCAAATTCCAACTAATTTACAAGCTTTATCTCTCTATGTTTCACCTTTTTTTTTATGCACAACGGGTTGTGACTTGACCTCAATCACACCTGGTGTTAAGTGAAGATGAGGTCGAAGGGAAGTATGCTGACCCGGAAACCCCAACACATTTGGGGGACTGGCTATCTTATCTCTGACAACCGGAATATTATTGCTTGGCGTAGATTTAGATAAGATGGTGGTAGCTAGGCAGGCGGACATTTAAAATGCCCTACCACCAACCAAACCGAGTACTTAAACATGTACCCCGCTGGGGATCGAACCCGCGGCCTCCGAATCGTAAACCCAATGTTGTATACATAGAGCCACGGAGGTGGTTTAATATTACTATTACGCCTACCCTATGTAATACCATAACGGTAAATATTGTATTGAGACTGGGACGTAGTGTCAACTTTCACACGTGCCGCCTAATTAACAGAATTGTGGTGAAAACGTCTGTGTGTCATGTAAAGTAATTTTGTTCGTAACGACCCTCGTTCAGTGAGCTCACATTTACAGCAGTTAAATACACAACTACCGTCTCACTAGTCGGGTGAAGGCAACCGGTTTAATTGCGGCATGACATGACAGTTCGCTTTCATAACCAGCTGAGTGTATTCTACAAAGAGGGAACGATGGCAAATACATAGAGATATTAATCATGGCCGTTACAAAAATAATGATTGTGGAGTCAAGTCAGTGTCTGCTTACCCATTTGTGATACCACATCAACCTTAAATTTCGCTGTTCAGATTCGAGATCATACTTTATTGAAAATACTAGCTGTAAACCGCGACTTCGTTCGCGTAGAATCCGTTCTACTACCAAATGCTTCATTTATATTTCTATGACTTAAAAGTATCCCAATAATGATACCGCTCCTACTGAAACCAGTCACTTTTCCGGGATAAAACTTATTATTGAATTAGAAAATTTTAATATTTGAACTACTCTTAGTACCTACATACTAGGAGTGGTTCAAATGTTAAAATCTGTACGTAAGTAAAATTTGTGGGTATACATACCTGTATATAGAGTTTATAATATTTACCTGTATACATACTTACCTGAAATTCTAGTTATAAAAACTGTTTTTTTTTTCTATTACTGTAAATGTTTTTGGTTTCTCTGTGAACATTATGATGCTACTTTGGGGGCAATGGTGCTGGTTGTACAGTTAGTAAAATTATTGTTATTCCTTAAAATTAAGCTACTGTGCAATTGTTTATTGTCCTAAATAAATAAAATTAAAATAAAATAAAAACGTAGCTTATATATTAATCCAGGTTCTAATCTATCAAAAAAATTCACCCAAAATCAGTCCAGCTGTTTAGGCGTGAAGAGGTAACATACATACATACAACACAGACACTCCGCACTAATGATGCTGCCGCCTATCACAGGTCGTTCTGACACCCTTTCGGCCCAGCGACGAACTCGCCGCGACGGGCAATGTGGTTAGCGATCTCAATAATCACTGCGGGCTTTTTTAATTCGTCCACTCGTCTCGTCGTCACGACCGCGAGGTGATTATTGCATTCGTTTGCCGCATCGCCCGTCGCGGCGAGTTCGTGGCTGGCCCGAAAGAGATGAGCATAAAATCTTAGACCGGTGATAGGCGGCAGCATCACTAGTGCGGAGCGGGCAAGTTTCTGTGTTGTATGTATATATGTTTGTTACCTCTTCACGATTAAACGGCTGGACTGATTTGGGTGAAATTCTTAGAAAAAAAAGGGTCTTGGCCGGGCGGTTAGGCCCCTTTTACATATACTCGGTATCCATATAAACGGACGGTTTACTAATGTAGGCGGCACGGTCGAAATGATGTGTGAAAGCCTGCATATGAATGTCTAAATTACCGTTAGGTACCGTATTATACTGACACTGTGTATGTAAAAAGGGCCTTAGCCATCTTTATCAACACAGATTGGTATCACACAACATTTCGTTTGGTTGTTGTGACATTTGGAGACGTATTAGACATTTTTATATTAGACACGTACTTGTATAAGTCGTCTAATTCCGTGGGAGATGGCAGGTGTCTATTGTCTAGCTATTTTGGCTGTGTACGGTTCCGTGCGATGTTTTTTTATCAGCTCTGTGACAGTAAACAGATTGTTGGTGCGACGCGCACGTGTCTCCACGGGGACAACAATTTAGTAATATTGTTTAATAATATTGAGGTGCGATACGAAAACGTTTTGAATCTACGGAAAACTCGTTGGTATATGACGTGACTAGAGCTAGATCGCTACACTCTACTCGAGTGTAAGGTGACATTATTGACGGCCTGTTTGGTGTAGTGGTTAGCAACTCTGACCACTATACCAAAAGGTTGCGGCTTTTAATCCCGCTGGAGGCATATGTTTGTGTGATGAATACGGACATGTGTACCCGAGTTATGGGTGTTTTCATTTATAATAAGTATTTATTTACAAAAAAAAAATGTATTTGTGTAGTTTATCAACCATTGTTGTGTGTACGTTCAAGAATGTATTTATTTATTTATTAATACGACCCTTAATTACTATAAATATACCTTGTGTGGTGTTTGTATTTGCAGGAGTAAGTACGCGTAGTAAGTACAAGGTAATAGTTATGGAAAATATTACTTACCAGCTGTGCTGTCGGCGACCTTGGTTCTTCTGTACCTACTTAGATTTGCTTCATAGCAATATTTAACCGGATGGCTCCAAAAGATTCTACAATTTGAATCATCGAAGCGGAGTGAAGTTATAGAGATGTCCAACAGAGGGCAAGGGTGACCTAGAGCAATAACTCTCAGACCCGCGTTTTTGCGAGGATTACAACACTTTCTAAGGGAGACCAAGTGGACTTCCATAAGCTATGTAAATGGGTGTCGCTCCCTTATAAAATTCTACCAACCGAGTGTAGTAAGTAATGCTAACACCTGTAAACAACGTTGCGAATTCGAATCCTGCTAGGGGCAACGTTTGTGTGATGAATACGAACGTTTATTCTCAAGTCGTGTATGTTTGCATAAATATTTAGATATGTTTAGGTATGTTCGTTATCTAGTATCCATAGTACACGCTTTGCTTAGTTTGGGACTAGATGATTCGTGTGAGTGTCCATTACAGATAGATAAACATTTTATAGTATGAAAAAAGTACGGCAAAAAACGGGATTCATCATATTATAAACCATTAGTACACTTGTTTCATACATTTATGTACTTTACGGACAGAATAACACTCTGAATAATGCCGATATATTTATTAACTAGCTATCCACCCGCAGCTTCGCCCGCGTGGATAAACTTTATCAAGGAAATTTGTTTATCCCGCGGAAACTACTCCCTTTATGGGGATAAAAAATATCCTGTCTTAATACAGGGTATATCCCACTTATCAAATATCATCCACATCTGTTGCGCCGTGATTGAGTAACAAACAAACGTACAGATAAACATCCAAACTTTCACATTTATAAATATTAGTTGGTTAGATTTCATTAAATTCATGTAGTCTTAAAGCCTCGCGGTTAATGCTCCACGCTCCGATGTTCAGATGACGCCATAAACAAAGAGCCAAAGACTAGTCTTCCCTAATTAGGCCTCTTTGTAGGCTGTAACCGAAACTAAATCGCGAGCCCAAATGAGCAGTTCCCTGTAAATAGCGGCTAAACACAGATACGTATTCAGGGCGACCGGCGGCCGCCGTTTAGATAAACTCTACTCCATTAAGAGTAAATACTGCTAGTTACCGGCCGCGGAGGAGGGAACGTGGGGGGGGGAGGGAGACAAGCGCTCCAAGGAGAAAAAGTAACATGCGAACCAGGAAATAATTTGAATTATTAAAAAAGGTCCGGGTTCGATTCACAGACAGGCCATGTACCAATGACTTTTTAAATTTAATTACTTATGTGCATTTATCTGACTGCGCCCTTAAAACGGTGAAGGGAAACATCGTGGGGAAACCTGCATGCTTCCTGAGAAATAAAAATTCAAAGGCATGTGAAGTCCCCAACCCGCATTGGACCAGCGTGGTTGACTACGGCCCATGCTCCCTCATATACGAGGGAAGGCCTATATCCCAGCAGTGGAATGTTTACGGCCTGATGATTAAAAAACCAAATTACTCGTGGCGCAGTCGCATTCGCTTTCGATTAGTGAAGTTAAGTCAGTCTTAGATGGGTGGCCCCTAGTGGCGCGTTTCGGCGTTTCGAAAGGCACGTTACATAATCGGTCCCGGTCATTCCATTTGAAGGAAGGTTACGCCAAGTCATTGGCCTACAGGGGCGGTTTGAAATCATGTTAGGTGGCCACTAATCTGACACAAATCCACCGCACCGCGCTGGGCCTGGGTGGTGGACTATGGCCCATACCCTCTCTAAGTGAGAAGAGGCTGTGCCCCAACAGTGGAGACGTGTAGTGATGATGATGATTAAATAACTAGACATCTGGTTGCCGGCAGAGAAAAATAGGACCCGGCTCTTTGCGTGGATTTTTTTTATGCACAACGGGTTAGCACGTGACCTCAATCACACCTGATGTTAAGTGAAGATGAGACCCGGAAACCCAAATATTTGGGGAACTGCCTATCTTATCTCTGACAACCGGAACACAACAATGCTATTAACATTGCTGTTTGGCGGCAGATTTAGGTAAGATTGTGGTAGCTAGCCAGGCGGACATATAAAATGCCCTACTACCGACCAAACCGAGTACTAACAATCGAACCCGTGACCTCCGATTCATAAACCCTATGTTGTTTACATTGAGCCATGGAGTATATCTGAAAAGGCAACTAAGGGATCGTGTGTCGTGAGCATTACAGTATATTACATTAGTGATAACAGCAGCATCATTGGAGTGGCCTGGAGAAGGCTTACGTGCAGTAGTGAACATTTAAAACTTTACACAACTCGGTTTAGAAACTTAGGAGATCAGGGGACTAATCGCGCTATTTTAAAACCTTTATTTATTTTTGACGACTTGTTTGGTGTAGTGGTTAGCAACTCTGACCACTATACCAAAAGGTTGCGGGGGCGAATCCCGCTAGGGGCATATGTTTGTGTGATAAAGACGGACATGTGCACCCGAATTATGGATGTTTTCATTTATAATAAGTACTTATTTACAAAAAAAGTGTATGTATGTAGTATATCAATCATCTGGTATCCACAACACAAGCCTATAGTTGCTTACTGTGGAACTAGATGGCGCTGTGTGTATGTCTAAGGATATTTATTTATTTACAATGGTTTTACCGTTCGAACGGAACGTTTTTGGTTTTGATTTAGCTTAGGTTTAGCTGAAGTAAAAAAAATGATATTGTTCCATTTGGTTGACGCTACCAAAGTAAAACCTAACCAAAAGTGATTAGAGCTAACCACGAGTATTAAAAAAAACTAGTTTAACTTCCGTTCTTAGGATTAGCGTGATACGAAATGTGCTTAACGTAACGTTTTTGGTTATGGTTTAGCTTTGGTAATAACGTTCAGACTTAACGCGAACGGCCCCCAGGGGGGAACGATACAATATGTACACAATGTAAACTGAAGTACCCACTTAAAATACATCAGATATTTTTTCCCCTTGAGATGGCTTCAACTCACTTGTACTTCTACATACACCCACACGTACACACAGGTACACTCACGCGAACGTACACACTTACATACACTTACACAATGTACAGACAAATATATTAGGTCTTTACCTATGAAATTGGAGATTTTTTCTTCGTTAATCATAATGTACCAACTCCTACGATTTTATAGCTATTTCCAAATTTGTTTGAAATTTGGAAAAAAGAATATATTTTCAAGATTTCATATGAAATATTTTTTAATGTCTGAGCTAAATCACATAATAAAAAAAACTTGAACACAACTCTTTTCATGAGCTTCCCATTTATTTCTTAGATTCGCTGAAATTTTAATAAAGCGGTTACTTTTAAAAATTAACACTGCCTATATTTAACTTAATGTTATCCAATAATACACACAAAGTTTAGCTAAATTTGGATTTGCCGTTCCCAAAAAAAAAATCAAAAATGTTTGTATGGCGAAAACAGTCTTAATGAAATTCTACATACAAAACGCCAATTTCATAGGTTAGGACCTAATATATCTCCCTCACAAGTTTTCCTATGCTATTAATTATTTCCACACAATCTCTAGATGATCTTCTTTTCATGAAAGTTTAGGAGTCCATTGTGGAATTAGCAGCTAATGCTCATCAGAACTTAAGTATTTTTAATGTTTAGCATGGGCATTAGCTGAGAACATAATGTTTTGGAAATTCATGTTATAATTACTTGTAAAATACTGTATACTGTATTTACTGGTCGTTGAAATAAATTATTCCTATTCTTTAAAAACGAATAATCTTCGTTAGTACGCAACAGAATTTATTAAAATACTATGGCATAATACTAAGCTATATTTAGAAAAGAAATACTCGTAAATCAATTTTAATCCGCCTACTAAGATTTACACACGTCAAGAAATAACACGACCGAGGTGAAATTTTAATGATTAATTATTTATTTGTCAGCTGAAGGCAGCGACGTGATGTGGTTTGATATAAAATCACTCATTAATCACGCCCCAGCGCGGTGCAGCCGGGGGAGGCAGCCGCTAAAGGGGTTAAGACAATAACAGATTTGAAACGATTTTTTATTCAATTTCCTTGGAAGCTTCAAAGTTATTCATTGTTGTTTATTCCGAGAAGCTTTAACGCGTCGAGGATTGCTTTTCGATGACTTCGTTGTGAAAATTGAAAAACTGATTTGTTTAATGCTTTTAGCTGAGATTGATGTTATGCTGAACTTAGACGCGGCTGTCACTGACCTACTTCAAGACTACTCTATTCACACGCTATTTTACTCCCATACTAACCGACTCACAAGTTACTCTACTCCTACACTCCCATATTACCGTACTCCTGCTCCATATGGACCTTACATACTCCGACACTATGTACTCTACTCCCATGCCACTTCACTCTCACCCTACTCTACTCCGACACTACCCCACTCCCAAGCTTTCTTCACCGTTTAAGAGTAGTCGGATAAATGCACATAAGTAATTAAATAAAATTTAAAAGTTCATTGGTACATATCCTGTCTGGGAATGGAACCCGGACCTCCCAAACCGCCTGCATCTTAACCGCTGAGCCACCGACGCTCTACATATAACACACTTTAATTCATACACCAGTAGTTATTAAAAGTAGTTTATGAACGGGAACGAATAAGCAGTGTAAACACAGAAGCCAATGAATCAACGTGTCGTTTTGTATCGAGTAAATGAGCCATCAGTAACGCTTGACTGAAGGCGATGCTCGATCGCGAGCGGAACGAAGCCATTACAGATTCCGCTTATGTCATTAAAATTCAAAATAGCCGAGGGGAGAGTGTCTTAGCACAAATGGCGTTCATATCCCAACTAATCCCAATCCCAACTAATATTATAAATGCGTAAGTTTGTGTGTGTGTATGTATGTTACCACTTCACGCCTAAACGTTTGTATGAAATTTGGTTGATAGATTAGAATTTTTTGATGAACCGCTTTGAAACCTTCCACGCGGACGAAGTCACAGGCGGAAAGCTAGTACTATATTATTATGTGCAATGAACAGTGGAAAATCAAAATTAGCATTTATATGGTAATTTTGGTGTAATTTTCACTCATTTATGTGAGTCAAAATTCACCTGTAAGATTTCACCTGAGCGTACTAACAAATAAAAAATAAACAAAAATAAATGATGCGCTTGCGCTAATTACACGTTACAACTAAATGGTTGCTCCTTTTTAAGTAGGCATTAGTGTTACATTTTGTGGTTTGGCAAAACAATAATAGCATTTTAATAGGCTAGTATTATATATTGCAAATAGAAATTGTCTAATAGCCTTATGGACACTGTTTCTGTTTTGTGCTAGTAAGATGTCTATCTGTCTTCGTCACTTTCCAGGAGGTGAGATTGTAGTGAAGCGCGTCTCAAGTCCATTATATAATAACTGTTTAAGTATTTAAAAACCAAAAACCCGACAGCATATTTTGTATTTTGCGGACGCCATGTTGGATTTTGTACCCTAACATGTATTCTATGACACTTTAGGTATCAAGACGACACCATTGTACTTCGAAATCGGTCAAAGCGTTTAGGCTACAGGATGCGACAAAGGAACGAGCATACACTCGAAAAACATTACCCTCCTTTCGTGGGCAGTCGGTTATATCTATTCACGTTGTGTTATATTTACTTGGGTATATTCAATTCAGTTTCATTCGTTAGCCTGCGCCCGATGATAGTACCACATGTAAATGCAAGTGGCCGCATTTCCTCTCGTAGCCCGTAGCGACGGGCTACGGCTCGTAGCGCGCAGCTACCTCGTAGAGCAGGCGCCGAGACCGTTTGCCTTGCACTTGCCTCTTTATCGCTCGCTACAAAGTGCTACTCTAGATAAGTGAAGTGGATTGTGAACTCGAAAGCATATTTTTTGGTTCTAAAGCTTTTTTTAATAATAAAATAACTGGAAATCTATGTATAATGGAAGCCTATATGGGAGGAGGTCTTATATCTAATATGATGAAAGAAAAATATTGTTACTCTAAAGAAATAAAAATAAACGACTAACAAAAGCAGCAATTGTTTGCAATCTAATCTTGCGCTATTAGATTTTGTCGCTATAAAATTCTGTCGTTTTGAAGCAGTTTATTTCTTAAGTGCAATCGTGACTTAATTATTCAATTTTGCCTACATAATGACGTGATCATTATTTCCCGTTGCCTTTCTCGATACTTTCGCGGACACTGAACCAACAACAGAATAGAAGTTTTATTGTTATAACGTCTTAGGCGTTCAGTGTCCGCGGAAGATTACTGAATGACTAAATTTCGATCGTGAAAACTACTTAACCTATGAAGCTGAAATTTGGCAGGTATAGTTTGTAGTTTATAAGTGGGAGACGACCGCTAAGCGACGGGTTTGGCGATACTCCCTCGTGAACGAGAAATAATAAGAATTTTTCACGGGAAAGTAAAAGAAACAGATAATGTCCACGGGAACAGGAATGCGCTCGCTAAAAAATTTTACACGGGAACGGAAAAGTAGTATATTTTCTATTAATGCCAGTAATTGAAGTGTAATTAAAAATTATACATTTTAATATTTATAACAAAAGATTGGTGATAATATAAGCATTACATAATAAAAAATTATGTTATTTATAAAATAGCTAGCCTCGCCAGCGTGGAAATAGTTTATTTAAGATGCGACCTCCATCTTTTTAGAAATCGATTGAAAAGTAGCCAGTAACCCTTTGCTGGTCCTAGGTTACCCTCTTTACCAAATTTTAATATGAGCGTTGAGCAGTTTAAGCGTGAAAACGGGAAATACAGACGGACATCGCATTTATAATGTTAATTTTGATTGTGAATACATTGGAATTTTGCAATTGTATGATATTCCTAACGTTTGTGAAGTACAGACGGACATAGTTTTTGAACGCTCGGCGTGGTTATATAAACGTGTAAGCCTGAGAGCGCATTACCATAATGCCCAGTTGGCTGCAAAGCTGCACTCCCACACGGCTTCGCTGACGACGCGATAGCTCCAGCAACGACTATTCATATCGACTATACTATACTTTTGTTAGTACTGTAACGGTCTCGTTCTTTTGAGCTGATACTCTTTAATGGGTTTGGGTTATGAACTGACGGATCCTTTTTTTGGCACATTTTAATTATTTTTTTTACATCTCAATAGTCATTTTTTTAGTTTTAAGTCCTTTTCGATCCTCTGTAGGACCTGTTTCATGCAATAAATAAGTTGGTGTGTTGATCCGTCTTCTGTTTTGACCCTGGCCAGAGCTGTCCCGCCCCTTCTGTACATAGACACCTCGTGACTCGACCCAGCTGGCCATAGGTGGGCTGGGAAGGTCACAGTACTACCAGTTTAATATATCCATAATACTAAAATACTTTGATAGGTATGTACCTTAGAACTTTCCAATATACGCTCTAAATCCAGGAACAAATCACTATTGTCGTTAGATTCGTCTTGATCCATGGAGTGTCACAGGATACATTTTATGGTGAAAAATCCAAAATGGCGCCCGCGTTTTTTTTTTTAATTTTTTAACTCATATTATTATTTACCAACATACTGAGAAGACTACAACAATATTGTCTTTTTTGGAAATAGTAATATTTTGTAAAATAAGTATTGTATACACTTCTCGCCGAAAATTAAATTTCCATCCACATCACCTGGATGAGTGGAAGTCTACCACTGTACGTTTCTCAAGAAACTTCTTACCACGTACGACCACCCTGTGGAACGGAGTTCCGGCAGCGGTATTCCCGAACGAGTACGACATCGGAACCTTCAAGAAACGAGCCTACACCTTCCTCAAAGGCCGGCAACGCATCTGTGACCCTTTTGGTGTTGCTGGTGTCCATGGGCGGCGGTGATTGCTTTCCATCAGGTGACCCGCATGCTCGTTTGCCGCCCTCTCATATAAAAAAAAAAAAATATTTGCATGTCTACAAAGTTCTCTACAAACACCCAAAATGATAAACGTAAGCTTTTCCCTGAATTTCAGTGCCCCTGTGGTAGAATTAACGCAAACGTCGACTATATAATTCCATTAGGAACATTTGTTCTATGAAGTGTGTTCACTCTGCAGGAGAAAGTCAGTGACTCTGTGAAACTTTATTATATTAATGTATGACATTAAACAGTAGTAAATAGTTACGACTCGGCTCCACTCCAGCGGTGCCAGAGCAGGCCCAGGAGCTATGCCACTGTGAGATAGTCATTTCTTTCACAAGACTCTTAGGGATTCCTCTAATTCTTTTAATAAAAATTAGTTCGTGAGTTCAGTTTATTTAATTTTAAATTTATATACATTACTGCTGTATGTATATACTGACACTGTATATTGTTATACCTGGCCATAATAAAGGTACTACTAGCTGTTCCGTCTATGACTTCATTCGAGGGAATCTCGAAATAAAAAATAAAAAAACAAAATGTTATATGACAAAACGTTGTTGCTTTATTGTAAAATTTTATATTATTTTAACGACATCGTGTATTACATATAAGTTCTGTTTATTTAAATTTTGAATTATTGTGACCTTATACTGAATTAACTGACATTTTATTATTTTCAGAAATAACCTATCATTATTGTAATTGATGGATTAATATTAGAATTTTTTATTTGATTGTAATTGTTTAGGTTTTTAAATCTGTTATTTTATTATGAATTCTATTCTGCATGCCAGTTCCTGGTAAAATGTGTGATTCTTTACGTTATAATTAACAACCTTGTTTACCACATTTTTAGCAAATAAAGATTATTCTATTCTATTCTTAATTTTACATTAAAAATACTTTAAAAACAAGCTTTTAATGCTCCATCATGATTATCACATATTATTCTAGTAAAGAGACGAGTAACATAAACTCCATCAAGGAGATCCAGAGGTAATCTTTTGGCTTCATCTTCAGACTCTCGTCATCATGTGTAATGAAAAGTGCTCATGACACCAAAACAAACTAGTCCAAATTCGACAATCTTGCCATTTGCCTTCAGGACATTCCTTTTCCCTACATCCCTACATCCATCATCAGATCAGCTCGATGGTACCATAATATTACATTGTCACCAAACTTACATAAATATACCTCAGCTCAATCAGATCCAGCAAGTAGTTGAAAAATATTTGCAAATTTTTAAACGGACAACTTCTCTTGAAATTATTTTTCTGTGTATATTTTTAAGTTGTGTACAATAAAGCACTTGAGCCTTTGTACATTTTATAAACAATGCATATTTCTGTAACAATTTTATGTACAATAAAGATATTAAGAAAAAATTTTCTTCTTCTTACATACGAACATTGCAAGCTAAATAAGAGTTTGTAAAACAAGACATTCTCTATTTGTCATATATTAAGTCCTTACCTATGAAATTAGCGTTTTGTATGAAGAATTTCATTAAGACTGTTTTCTCCATACAAACATTTTTATTTATTTTTTTGGGAAAAATTTAGTTAAAATTTGTGTGTACTATCGGATAACATTAAGTTAAGTATAGGCAGCGTTAATTTTTAAAAGTAACCGCTTTATAAAAGTTTCAGCGAATCTAAGAAATGAATAATCATTGCAAAGCAAAGCACATGAAAAGATCTCTGTTCAAATTTTTTTTTTTTTTTTTTTTATTAAAAACTGGTTTCGCGTTTGTGTGTTTTATGTGATTTAGCCCAGAAATTGAAAAATATTTCATATGAAACCTTGAAATAATATTCCATTTTCCAAATAAAAAACAAATTTGGATATAGCTTTGAAAATCGCAGTAATTGGTACATATGATTAACGAAAAAAAAAAACTCCAATTTCATAGGTAAAGACCCAATATTAATCATAATTCAATTAGATTTACATGCAACGTATTTTCGCTGTGATTCGAGCCACGGTCCCGGTGTGGAACAGAATGTGAAGTAGTTATTTCTAGCACATTAAGTTTGCTCGACAGCTCGCGTGACGTTTAAACAATGTTACCTTTGCGCCAAACTGAAATGGTTGTTACCAGCGCCATATTAGGGGTTTTTAAAAGAGTTTAACCGATCCAGTGGGATGTCACTGGAAAAAAATTGTATTGAGACTGAGACGCGATCTCAACTCAAGATCGATATCGATATTTATTTGACGAGCTGTTTGGTGTAAAGGTTAGAAACTCTGACTGCTGCACCAATAGGTCGCGGGTTCGAATCCCGCTAGGTCTATGTTTGTATGTATTTATATAGATGTTTTACATTTATATGTGTATTTATTTACAAAAAAAATGTATTTGTGTAGTTTATCAACCATCGTTGTATGTACGTTCAAGAATGTATTTATTTATTTTAATTTAATTGGTATTTGTGTGTGTGTACCTATCGCAAGCTAAGAAGTGCTACGAAAACAAACGAATCATTGACATAGTTGGATGCCATGTAGTCAACGTCCAGTATCGAAGTAAAAGTGAGTGTGACTGGTATTATAGATTAAAACATTTAGTTATTACAAAATATTTAGGTACTTTACTATTTACGAAATTTATAAATTTTAAGTGTATAATTCAAATATTTACTACCTTTGTGCATAGGGAAGGAACTGATCCTCAAGATACAGGTTTGACCTAGTTTGAAGATCAGAGTCCAAGCATTAGATTTTATAAGCACTTTAGTATTAGACTGTTACTTGTAATTATTTTTTTGAAAAATAAATAAACTATAAACTAAACTATTTATTAATACGGCCCTTAATTACTATAAATATACCTTATGTGTAATTTGTATGTGTAGGAGTAAGTATGCGTAGTAAGTACAAGGTAATAGTTATGGGAAATTTGGCTTCTCTACCAGCTAGCACAGTGTCAGTCAGTGATTTTGGCTTATCTACCAGTTAGCACATTGTCAGTCAGTGACTTTGGCTTATCTACCAGCTAGCACAGTGTCAGTCAGTGACTTTGGCTTATCTACCAGCTAGCACAGTGTCAGTCAGTGACTTTGGCTTATCTACCAGCTAGCACAGTGTCAGTCAGTGACTTTGGCTTATCTACCAGCTAGCACAGTGTCAGTCAGTGACTTTGGTTCTTCTGTACCTACTCATATTTGCTTCGTAGCAATCTTTAACCGGATGGCTCCAAAAGATTTCACAATTTGAATCATCGAAGCGGAGTGAAGTTATAGAGATGTCCAACAGAGGGCAGGGTGACCTAAAGCAATAACTCTCGGACCCGCGTTTTTGCGAGGGGACGACGGGTCCTTTATGCGGCCGGGCGCGGTTTCACTTACGTTAGCTCGACATGGGATACATGACAGGAGCATTTTTGTGGACGAACAGTATTATATTCAGTGACGTAATTTAGTATATTTTAACATTATTAATATTTTAAAACGTGGGAAGTGATATTTTTGTTCTCTAATTTTAATATTGAAATGAAACACTGTCTTAAAGTCACCTTCAAAACTCGACCATGTTTTGCTTCCATCCGCGACGCAATAAGAGGGATGTTATAAGTATTGAGTCTGTCTATCTGTGGTATATATATATATATATATATATATATATTATTATTATTATATTTATGCATGCACCCTACCTGTTTTTCTACCTACAAATGTCCCATAGCTGTGGGTTTTGGCTTTTAGTGATAAGACCGCCTAATTATGTTCTATTGTTATCATCAAAAATTATTGTAAATTATTTTGCGCAATAAAGAGTATTTGTATTGTATTGTATTGTATTGTGGCGCCAAATCTTTTTACATTTGAATATGTAAAAATATTTATTTCTTTAATATGTTTTTTCGGAAGCTGGTTTTTACGAAATGGTTTTTTATTTTACTTTGTTAGAAAACCATCAGCTTTTTTATAAACCATTAAGAACAAAGATAGAAAAGTCTAAACATCAGCCAATTATAGGTTTCCCTATACTCTTATTACATAAGTAATCATTGAGAGAGGATCATATTAAATTTTGGACATATTTGATTCAACAATATATAATGGTGTGTATTTGTATGTGTGTGTGGGGAGGGGGAGAGGGGTGTATCATAGGACAGATCCGCTCTTGCGCGTCTAAAATGGATAAAGGCACTACCCCAGTCCTACGTAAAGTGACATTTAATGACTGCGAATGATGTTTAAACTTAGCATAATTTTATATTTGTATTCATTGGTTTACATAAATTTTATCAATTATTTTCTTTATCATCTCATCTCTCGGTCGGCAGCATGTACGGTTTACAATCGCTCATTTCGCGCGCTGCTGCGACAGCACCCTTTTCCTTTAAATTATATTATTTATGTTTTAAAATTGAATCACTTTTTTTCGGACACGGTCGAGGGTGACTCACCGACCTACTTAGCATTAGCATTGTATTTACTAGTAGCAATAAACCAGTTATACTTCAGCATATCAAGTTTTAATCGTCATCCTCATCAGCACAGCATTCAACATAGCAGTAAAGGGTGTACGGGAGCAGGAAACCGTACACGGTGAAATTAAATAATAATGAGAAATAAGAATAAATAATTTGTTTAAATATATACAAAAAATATCTAATTAATAATATAAATGTGAAAGTTTAAATGTTTGTTTGTTGATGATGAACGGATTTACATGAAATTTGTTATATAAGTAGAACATACCCTGGATTAAGATTAAGATTTATTTTTTATCCCGATATAGTGAGTAGTTACCGCAGAATATACAAATTTCCGCGATAAATCTAGTGGTATATAAAAGTGTTGTGTATATGTTGCAAATTCCATAGATAAATACATAATATGACGGGTAACTACCTCAAGTAAGTAAGCTTTCTATATAAATATAATATACATTGGCACGGTTAAGAAGATTTTAGTAGGGTGGCGACAATTTCTTTTCTGAAGACAGTTTTTGAAAACATTTCAGAATTATTGTTAGATTTTTTTTTCTTTTTTTTTTACAAAATTAGAAGTGTTTCAAATACGATTCATAGGAGAGTTTTTAGCAATGGCTTTTAGCATTTAATTATTATGTTCCAGGATATTTTTACATACAGACTCCTAAAATGGAGAAAATCCGCAATCGTTGGTGTCGCAGACAGGATCACTATTCACTACACCAATCGGTTGTCTATCATTGTCAACTGGCAATGGCTATCTTATCTGAGAGAGCCGGAACGAAACAACACTAACGCTACTGTTTGACAGCAGTTTAAGATAAGTGGGTTATAATTAAAGTTAGTCACGCGGACATTTAAGAATGCCGTGCGATTAATTATGTACTGGGTGGAGAGTAGGTGTACCCATTTGTATTGTAATATAAATAAGTAAGCTCCGTAAGTTTGTTGCACTTCTTACATTACTTGACGGCCAATTGGTGTAGTTGATAGTGACCCTGTCTGTGAAACCAATTGTAGTGGGTTCGAATCCCGCAAGGGGTAAATGTTTGTGTGAGGAATACGAGCGTCATTCCCGAGTCGTGGGTGTTTATATAAATATTTACCAGCCGTCAAACGAGTCGGACTAGTCTCTCTGATTACCTACTGTCACCGACGATTGGAAGAATCCGGTGAGTCGTTACTTAATAAGAAGTTGATCATGGAATTTGAGCAAGAAGGAATTGTAGACTTTCACAGACTGCATGCAAGGGCCAAGATGGATGGCGTGAGGGGCATGCAAATGTATTCCGTTCACCGGTAAGCATCTCAGGTTTCATGATCATAATTGTTTGTGAGCGAGTAAATGATCTGTAATTTCCTCCCTAAAGATTTAAGGTAATCCGGTTGGTGTTCCATAAGATGCAGACCATTATAATAATAATAATAAATATCTTTGCACATACACATAGCGCCATCTAGTTCCACACTAAGCAACTAGGCTTGTATTACGGATACCAGATGGTTGATAAACTACACAAATACTTTTTTTTTGTAAATAAATACATATATAAATGAAAAACATACATAACTCGGGAACACATGTCAGTATTCATCATACAAACATATGCCCGTAGCGGGATTCGAACCTGCGACCTTTTGGTATAGTAGCAGAGTTTCTAACCACTACAATAAGTAGGTTCTTTAAAACTCCTGGTGTGATTCTATTCGCCTATAGTAGTTTGCAACAATATTCGCAATTGCCCGAACCACCCTTAACCACGAGACTGGCACCGTCCCAGTCGCTAGCAACACCCACCTCCATCTCCGACATATCTGTGCGAGATAGCATCGAACCGATATAATTACATTGAATTAATAATCTAGATTAAGTATTTTGTACCATTTTTTTATGTAATTTGTAATTAGAAAAATAAAGATAAGGACAGCTCGTTCCTCGATGTGGCCCTCTCCCTCTGACGCGCCGACAGTCAGGCTACATCCGTCCCGCTCGCGCTACCGTGCGCCCTCTCCACTACAGCCAGACAACGGGGGCATAAATAGCGGGCCGCATCGAGCGAACGACCATTCCGATGAAGCGTTCCACCGCAGTAACATCTTTGCACCTTACTACAATTTTTGAAACCAAATAATACTCCGTATGTGGTATCGCGGCCCATCCTTTCAACAAAGGAGGTCGTGCACATAATATTGGTCCTTTGAGCCGGATCCAAGAATTACCGAAGATGCCAGTAACGCGATCACAAACCGGAATCTCCGCACCGGTGCATCCACCCACCATCCGGGTGGTGCACGAGCAGCCACGACGCTCACCGACGCCGCATCAAGAAGCACAGCCCGTTCACTCTATGCGAAGAGATCCGTCGCGCGTTTCCACTCCGAAATCAGTACGCGCGCGGCGCCTCACCGAAGCTCTGGAAGAAGTGACCAAGCTCAAGTTAGAATTGGCGGAAGCCCGTCTCGCCCGCATCAAAGCCGAAGAATCCGATACCGATTCTCACATCTTCGAGCTTGACGCAGCCGGGGCTTCACGAGCACGTGTCGAAGAATGGATGGACGCTGCCAACCCTCATCTGAGAGACCCACCGACCGGAGCAGCACCAGTCGCCGATCAGATTCCGCAAACGGCGCAGGGCTGCCCATTACCGACGGCAGCAACCACACTCGACGATCCGAAATTGAATACAACAGGTTGCTACCCTCTACCGATCACAACACCGCTGCCCGAGCAACCGAATCCACAGCCATCGCAGAACCACACACAACCGAAGCTCCTAGACATCTCCGAATTGACGTCAGCACTACTAGCTACAGCTCAGGCACTCTCACCGCAGCAAGCACCTGTCTCCGTAATAAAGAAAATAACCGATTTACCTTTCTTCAATGGGGCGCACACCGAGTGGCTGAATTTCATCAACGCCTTCAAAGAATCTTCACCACACTTTACCGCAACCGAGAACACAGGCAGACTACGCCATGCATTAAGGGGGAAGGCTAAGGAAGAAGTATCCAGTCTGTTAGTTGCCGGCACCAAACCCGACGACGTCATCCGCGCGCTGGAGAACCGCTTCGGACGGCCAGAAACCATCGCCCAACTCGAGTTCGAGAAATTAGAAGCAATCCACCGACCTACCGACGCAGCGCGCGATGTGTGCCTCTTCGCGAACCGAATACAGAACATTGTCGCTACACTACGAGCACTAGGCGAAGAAGCTTACTACTACCACCCTAAAGTACTCAAGTGTCTCGTAGACAAGCTCACACCGGCGCTCCGCTACCGCTGGTACGATCACCGAAAACTTACCGAAGAGAAGAAGGCCAGCCTCACAATGTTCAGCGACTTCATTATGGGAGAAGCAGAGAACTGTAGAGAATTTGCACCGCCTGAAAACATCACTGCCGATGACTCAGCTCACCGTCCACGCTTCGCACAGCGCGTTCACGTTACCTCCGACCAGCGGACTAAGCACTCCACTTGTTTAGTCTGCAACCGTGACGCACACTCCATCACCGATTGCGAAACTTTCAAGAATGCTGACAACGATGAGCGATGGGCATTAGCACGCAGCAAACGCCTCTGCTTCCGCTGCCTCCAACTGAAGACCTTCAAGCATCGCTGCAAAACCCGTGCATGCAACGAACAAGGCTGTATCAAAACGCATCACTACCTACTTCACTTCGAAGCTACGCGAGCGCCACCTACCGAAAACAAAGAAAAAGTAACCTCCACTCGCACTCGCCAACCAACAAATACCTACCTGAAGATACTACCCGTGCGAGTCTCCGGCCCCACCGGCTACGTCGATACCTACGCGCTGCTTGACGACGGGTCAACCGTTACATTGGTGGACGCCTACACCGCAACTAAAGTAGGCGTCGACGGCCCCGTCGACCCGCTATCAATCGAGACGATATCGGGCGCAAACCAAGAGAAGCTATCGCGACGTGTCACACTACAACTTCAAGGGGCGACAGAGAAAACATACGACGTGCGAGCGAGAACTATCGACCATCTCAACTTCTCACCACAAACGATTGACTCTTCCGTTGTAACCGACCTCCGAGACATATGTACACAGTTACAGTACGCCGACGCAAGACCTACACTACTGATTGGTCAAGATAACTGGCCTCTCCTACTGGCAACCGAGGTCCGCCGAGGCAACGCCATGCAACCCGCCGCCTCTCTCACTCCACTTGGGTGGGTGCTACATGGCATCACGACCCGTACCCTCGGCCACCGGGTTGATTACGTCGCGCACATAACCGATCTCCAACAACCAGCTGATGACCGCTTCCATGATGAGATGAAACAGTTCTTCTCTCTCGAGTCTCTCTGCATACAACCGAGAACCACGCGTGCCGACCCTGACCAACAAGCGCTGCAGTTATTACAGAATAACACTACGAAACGAGAAGAGGGCGGATACGAAACCAGCCTATTGTGGAAGTCAGACACCGAGCTACCGAACAATTATGAAAGCGCACTCAAGCGGCTAACTATTACCGAAAAAAAGATCGACCGAGAACCCCGCCTACGTACGCAATACGAAGCAAACATTCAAGCTCTCATAACGAAGGGTTACGCAGAACTGGCACCGACACAGACGACGCCCGGCCGAACGTGGTATCTGCCTCACTTCGCAGTATCACACCCAGCTAAGCCGGGCAAAGTACGTCTAGTATTCGACGCTGCCGCCCGCTACGCCGCCACATCGTTGAACGAACATCTTCATTCTGGCCCTGATCTACTTCAACCCTTACCTGGGGTACTGATGCGATTTCGACAACACCCGGTCGCAGTCGCAGCCGACATTGAAGAAATGTTCCTGAGAATCGGCATACGAGCACAAGATCGCGATGCACAGCGTTTCCTATGGCGTGATCAACGGCGGGAGGGCCAACCACAGCAATACCGAATGAAGTCGGTCATCTTCGGCGCAGCCTGTTCACCTTGTATCGCGCTCTATATCAAAAATTATAACGCCGAGTTACACCGAGAGCGGTACCCCGAAGCCGCCGAGGCAATTATAAAAAATCATTATGTCGATGACTACCTGCAGAGCTTCCCTACGATAGAAGAGGCGGTGAAAACAGCTATGGAAGTCCGGACGGTACACCGCGCTGCCAACTTCAATCTCCACAAGTGGACATCGAACCGACCTGAATTAATTGCAGCGATATCTACCGACAAATCGCCCACTATCGACAGCAGCGACGTAATACTTACTGACGTCGCCGAAGAAAAGATATTGGGCTTAGTATGGCGGCCCCACACAGACACGCTCGGCTTCAACTTGAATTTTGCACGCGCCAACTCGGAAATAGTCGATGGCCTACGAATACCCACGAAAAGAGAAGCTTTGAAAACAGTTATGTCGCTATTCGACCCGCTCGGCCTCGCTTCGCCCATCACCATCCAGGCGAAACAAATTCTTCAAGACACATGGCGAACGGGCACTACATGGGACGAACCACTACCTGAAACCGAGAAAGAAAAATGGCATAACTGGATCACCGAGCTAAAGAAGCTGAAAGAAGTGAACGTGCCGCGCTGCCACCCGTATCTCACAGAAGGCAACGACCGCCAACTACACACCTTCGTCGACGCGAGCGAGACAGCATACGCGGCCGCGGTGTATTGGCGCGTGGTCGACCCTAACGGCCACGTGCATGTGTCCCTAGCAACAGCCAAGGCGAGAGTGACACCATTGAAAGTCACTTCCATCCCACGCCTCGAACTCCAAGCGGCGGTATTAGGATGCCGCTTATCGAAGACCGTCGCAGAAGAATACCAGTTCACCGCCACCAACCGTCACTACTGGAGCGACTCGAAAACGGTGCTAGCATGGCTACGTGCCGGACCCCGCAGTTTCAAGGCGTTCGTCGCTCACCGAGTGGCTGAAATCGAAGAAGAAACCACAACGAACGAGTGGCGATGGGTGCCGAGCCGAGACAACGTCGCCGATGACGCCACCCGCGGTGTGCCGGCCGATTTCTCAAGTACTCACCGTTGGTTCACCGGCCCGTCATTCCTATACGAGCCCGAGTCACAATGGCCGCAAGAAGCCGCCATCACCACCGTAGTCCAGACAGGCGAAGAAAGAGTACACGCAACAACGAGCATCGAACCCGCACTCATCGAATCACTACCCGACGTCGCACGCTTTTCATCATGGCAACGACTTATACGCGCAACGGCGCGTGTTCTGCAGTTCATAACGCGAGTGAAGACAGACAAACAAACAACAAACTACAGTCGCACGGCCCGCCGCAGAGAAACAGACCCGCAGTGGCGACACACCGCGGCGGCAAGAAGAACTATGAATGTCGCCGCCGCCCCCCGCGTCCCTCTGCATACTCACGATAATGCAGCGCCACCTAAGTACGTACACTTAGACATCGAGTACCTGCAACAAGCCGAACAGCTGTGGGTGCGTGCCTCGCAACAACATTCCTTCGCAACCGACATCACTGCACTGCGAGCCAGCCGTAGCCCACCGAAAGACAGCCGACTGAAACAGCTATCTGTGAAATTCGACGACACCTCAACTATACGCCTCAAATCCCGTGTGAGCGCAGGCGCCGAACTAACCGCCGAACAGAGGGAGCCCGCCATACTCGACGGCGACCATCCCTACACCCGACTGTACCTAGAATGGGTACACACTCGGCTCGCACACGGTACCACCGAGATCATCGTAAACGAAGTTCGACAGTATTATTGGGTGCTTCGTTTGAGACCGACCGCAAAACAGATAGTGCAACGATGTCTACCCTGTCGCATACGCCGCGCCCGACCTGCCACGCCCCCTACCGGCGACCATCCGCATAGCCGACTGGGCCACCACCATCGTCCATTTACCTTCGTGGGGCTCGATTACTTTGGTCCACTATCCGTGACAGTCGGCCGTCGGCACGAGAAACGATACGTAGCCCTCTACACCTGTTTGACAACCCGAGCGGTGCATCTGGAAGTGGCAGCGAGCCTGAGCAGCGACTCCGCCATAATGACGCTGCGTCGTTTCATCGCGCGGCGTGGCTGCCCCACCGAGCTGTACTCAGACAATGGTACCAACATGCATGGAGCCGATCGAGAGCTGCGCGAAGCCCTACAGGAAGAAGCTGTAAAGCGCCATATACGTTGGAAGTTCGTTTGCCCATCTGCCCCGTTTATGGGGGGCTGCTGGGAGCGGCTGGTGAAGTCGGTGAAGACGGCACTGAGTCGCGTGCTACACGAGCGACACCCTTCCGAAGAGTGCCTTAGTACCTTACTGGCAGAGGCTGAGTACGTCGTGAACAGCCGGCCCCTCACCCACGTATCCACCGAAGCCACCGACGAAGATGCCCTGACACCCAACCACTTTCTCCTGGGAGGCTCTGCACGTGCGCCCGTTCCAGGCACGTTCACCGATACCGACCTAGCCAGCCGAGCAAAGTGGCGACAGGCACAGCGACTAGCAGACCACTTCTGGATGCGCTGGCTCCGAGAATACCTGCCCGAGCTGCAGAACCGGCGGGAGCCGCACGGCCGCGGCAAGCCAATACAGCTCGGCGACCTCGTACTCGTCGTAGACGGCAACCTACCTCGTAATACCTGGCCACGAGGACTGGTCACCGCACTCCACCCTGGGCAAGACGGCGTGGTACGAGTGGTCGACGTGCGTACCCGAGGCGGTGTGCTCCGGCGTCCAACGAAGAAACTCGTCGTGCTACCACCTACAGACCAACTCGCACCGGCGGTGTAGTACAACGACCGGCGGTGTTGTACGGCGGGAGATATGTGCGAGATAGCATCGAACCGATATAATTACATTGAATTAATAATCTAGATTAAGTATTTTGTACCATTTTTTTATGTAATTTGTAATTAGAAAAATAAAGATAAGGACAGCTCGTTCCTCGATGTGGCCCTCTCCCTCTGACGCGCCGACAGTCAGGCTACATCCGTCCCGCTCGCGCTACCGTGCGCCCTCTCCACTACAGCCAGACAACGGGGGCATAAATAGCGGGCCGCATCGAGCGAACGACCATTCCGATGAAGCGTTCCACCGCAGTAACATCTTTGCACCTTACTACAATTTTTGAAACCAAATAATACTCCGTATGTGGTATCGCGGCCCATCCTTTCAACAAAGGAGGTCGTGCACAATATCTATCTATCAGTTATCTAGTATTCATGGTACAAGCTTTGATGGATGATTGGTGTAAGAGTCCGAAATATTTATTTATTAATATTGCAATCAATCCCCACAGATATACAGACTTACACTTCCAACCTCTTTTCGAACGGAGTTAAGAAGAACGCCTCTGCACCATCATAGCTCAGTCCAGCTCTAATAGCTGTTTGTGGTACTAAAATTATTTGACGACCACTCAGACTGTACATTTGAGATTATTATCATCCATAAACTACAGTGTTTGTTATACAAACTAGACGCGATACAGATTTGATAGTCGCCATCACGGAGCACTCCCGCCATTGGTTAGGTTATTTAGCTGTAACGTTGTTTAGTGTCCAACTTTGGAACAACAATCGTAAAATGTAGTCGGACCCTGCCCCGGACAGTTTGACACTCGCGCCGGTAATCAACTTAATGCGGAATTAACTTGAGTTATTGATGCAAGCCCTGGAATTGACCTCAAGGTTTACAACATTAATCTTTATTAAAATTTAACAGGAATTAGAAGACAATAGGTTTTGTCAAACGCGTAAGCAAACTTTATAATTAAACGCGGTCTGAAGTTGACTTATTCTATGATTCCGACGCAATTGTTAAGTTTTAGCAATACTCTGCTTAACCCCTTATTCTAGTCATATGAAAATAAGCGTGGGTCTTACGTTTTAAGATTTGCATGCGTTATGTATTTGTAATAGTACATCTTACAGTTTAAATTTTAAGAATAAATATAGACAATTATGAAAAAGTCTATGTCTTATGTATCTCTGTTATTTCGTTATATATGTCTATGTCTAAAAACATTTTTTTTTAATATCTTTGCACATACACACAACGCCATCTAGTTCCACACTAAGTAACTGGGCTTGAAATATGGATGCCAGATGGCTGGTAAACTACACAAATACTTTTTTTTTAATTAACATCTATTACTCGGGAACACATGTCTGTATTCATCATACAAACATATGCCCCTAGCGGGATTCGAACCACTACACCAACTTGACGTTACATTTTTTAATTTAATATTTAAGTTACTGAAATTACTGCTCATATATACATACATAATGTCACGTCTGTTTCCCGTAGCGGTAGGCAGAGACCACAGACTTCCACTTGCTACGATCCTGACAGACCTCTTCTGGTTCCTTCACTCTCATAAGGTTGTTCATACATGCTCGTCGGTTTAGGGTTGTCAGAGATAAGATAGCCAGTCCCCCAAATGTGTTAGGGTTTCCGGGTCAGTACGCTTCCACCTTCGACCTCATTTTCACTTGACATCAGGTGTGATTGAGGTCAAGTACCAATCCATTGTGCATAAAAAAAAAGTAATGCGAGTATACTCGCAGAAATTCGAATCTCGAACCTTCCACACCTCCATGATTTAAATAGAGACTTATATAGCGAGGTCAACGGCTCCAACTCCGACGTACTTATATTTATTACATTTCTCCAACGGCTTATATAATCAGGTAATTGGTCAAAGACCTCTCGAGGGCGGGTCGTTAGCGCGGGCTGTTCCTTTATCCACCGCCGAGACATTTCTCATTGTAATGTTGTTTTTACGGAAATTTTCCTTCGCATTGTTATATTATCTTTATTAGGAATATGACAGCTATAAGCTCAGTGCGCCTTGAAAAAATTTTAGAAATTACGGCAACCTGGACCAAAAATGTAGTCTATATATGTATAAATTATATATTGAAGGCCCATGATATTTGAACTCCTAAGCGCTTGTGTTTGGTATGTTTCTGACCTCCAATTTGGGATGGTTCTCGTGAATCTACTATGTATGTAAGCTGGGCGTCTCTTCTATATGAATGATCAACTTTTATTTAGGGTAAATGAGTACACTTTTTTCTCGCCAAGTTATTTTTTTTTCTTGTTTTTGAATTTAATAATTCTTATGTAATCTATCTGATGCATACGGTGTTTACATATTACTGTTTGTACATTTAGCTAATAACTAATATACATAAGGCTTCATTACTCTAAGCGATGTAACAAGCGTTTGTAAACCTATTTAATAAAATAAAATAAGTAAATAGATACACCTAGCGCGGGCAATTAAATATTTTTTAAAAAACGTTGTTTTTTTAAAAATATTCGAAGCGGCTTAATGCGAACAGCCAAGGCCAGGAACTTCCTTCCGAGGCGTTAGGCTTTCCTGAATCCTGCAATCTTAGGAAAAACTGGTATTCATAGTACAAGTTTTACTTACTATCTAGTTCCACATTAGATTGGTGTATTATTATTCACAAAAGGTCGCAAGTTCGATTACCAGCAGGGTACAATTTTTAGTATTCGGTTTGGTGGGGGGTTGGAACATATTTAAATGTCCGTCTGGCCAACTACTTCAAACACACCTGATGTCAAGTGAAGATGAGGTCGAAGATGGAAGCGTACTGACCCGGAAACCCCTACACATTTGGGGGACTGGCTATCTTATCTCTGACAACCGGAACACAACAATGCTATTAACATTGCTGCTTGGCGGCAGATTTAGATAAGATGGTGGTAGCTAGCCAGGCGGACATTTTAAAATGCCCTACCACCAACCAACCGAGTACTTAAACATGTACTCCGCTGGGGATAGAGCCCGCGACCTCCGAATCGTAAACCCAATGTTGTTTACATTGAGCCACGGAGGCGGTTAAATATAGCGGTGAGAGAGTCTGTTGCCATAAACTCAATTGGTCCAAACGTGTGTAATTCCAGTAAGAGGGTCGCGTCCCGAACTAAATCGTCGCGCGTATTTCACAGGTGCCGGGAACGAGACTAGTTTGTTTGTTTGTAGTGTTCAGTGGGGGACGAGTGGCGACGTATCAGTCACTGTGACACGCCGATGTAGGGTTACCATAACGACGTATATTTGAATTCGGGTATTGGTAAACATATACTTTCTGACCGTAAAGAAATATTGGGTCTTTACCAATGAAATTGGAGTTTTTTTTCTTCGTTAATCATATGTACCAATTCCTGCGATTTTCAAAGGTAAATCCAAATTGGTTTTTTATTCGGAAAATGGAATATTATTTCAAGATTTCACATGAAATATTTTTTAATTTCTGGGCTAAATCACATAATAAAAAACAATTTGAACAGAGCTCTTTTCATGTGCTTCCCATAATCGTTTCTTAGATTCGCTGAAACTTTTATAAATCGGTTATTTTAAAAATTAACGCTGCCGATACTTAACTTAATGTTATCCGATAATACACACAAAGTTTAGCTAAATTTGGATTTGCCGTTCCCAAAAAAAAATCAAAAATGTTTGTATGGAGAAAACAGTCTTAATGAAATTCTTCATACAAAACGCTAATTTCATAGGTAAGGACCTAATATTATTATGTGGCTATTTCTCGTTAAAAGATTGAATTTATTGTTTTCTACTTTTGGATCATGCATCGGTCAGGGCATTCATCGACCTTCAACTTATTTAGGGGATTGGCTGTCTTATCTTAAACGGCCGGAATACAATAATTAGGTATGTAAATTTTTATTTACGTCTCACTCAGTCACCGACGTATAATAGATAAATAAATAGTCCTTAGACATACACACAGCGCTATCTAGTTCCACAGTAAACAACTATGGGCTTGTGTTGTGGATACCTGATGGTTGATATACTACATAAATACATTGTACAGTACACATGTCCGTATTCATCACTTAAACATATGCCCCTAGCGGGATTCGATCCCGCAACCTTTTGGTATAGTGGTCAGAGTTGCTAACCACTACACCAAGCAGGTCGCCAATCACCCCGCCTATTATTATAAATGCGAAAGTTTGGAAGTTTGTTTGTTTGTTTGTTTGTTGTTCGCGGCGAAACGGATGAACGGATTTTGATGAAATTTGGTATATAAGCAGAACATACCCTGGATTAAGACATAGGATATTAATTATAACGATAAAGGGAGTAGTTCCCGCGCGATAAATAAATTTCCGCGATAAAATTCTTTCACGCGGGCGAAGCAACAGTAAGTGAGGTCACGACACGTCTAGTCTAGAATCGTATCTTCCACTACGTTAGATGACATGACAGTACACGAGCATTTGCGTTGCTAATAAATGAGGTTGTAACATGAGCGGACAGGCTGTGAATACGGTCTGTATGTCGTCTCTCGCGTGGTCACCCTCGCGGGCGTCGGTAAGTGTGCCAACCATTTCTTGTCTCTTGAAGAAATTGTACTTTCCGAGGGCCATGAAATATGAGTTAAGATCAAAAATGTCGTCGGAACGTGTAGCCCATACTATTTAATGTGTTCTTTCAAATCGGGTCAGCCGTTTTGGCGCTACAATACCATAAACACACAGATAGACAGACATAGGCTTTAAAATTATTTTTGCTAATAAATTTTGCTTTAATAAATATTTTGAAAAGTCAAGTTACTATGTTTTAGGAGTGTCATAAATATATAACGCCCCGCGTCACAATAATCAGCTCAAAGAATGTTATTGCAAGTATCATTGCCGGCGACAATAAAAAAACTTTAAAAATTTAAGTCCGGAGCCCCCTCCCCGCCGCCCCGCGCACTTCCGAAATAATTAAATCTTACACAGGGGTATAAACTACGGGATGTTTTAAAATTTTCAGCATAATAGCTTGGCAACAATCTGGCGAGCGATGGGACATAAATTCGTGGGCTATTCCCGTTTTGCCAAATTCTTTTTCCAATGAATTCTTTCAAATAATTTTACTAAACTATATAATAAAAGATGAGTTAAACAATTTAGTTTAGACGGTGGTACAGCGCCCGTGTCCTAGTTATATCGGCCCATAGGTTTCCCGAGACATCTAAGAGTCAATAATTTTATTACTTTTGAATGTGCAAATTATGTAGAGGATAATTTTCTATTACCTCTTTCTAGTTAAGATTATAATAAAAGTTCTTTTACAGTTTTTTTCATAAGAAATTTTGAGAAGGTTTTTGTTGACGCGTGACGAGTGCTGGCAGTGTAATAAAATATTAACTGCACAAGTTTGTTACGATACTTTCGCTTTTTACTAACTGCCCAAGGAAGGAGGGTAATGTTTTTTACTCTCATTGAGCCAAATATTTGAGTATTAACTGTTGATGACTGACCCAAATCGGATAATGGCAAGCGCCCTGGTTCTATAATTTACCCATTTAGTCACCACCAAATCTAAGATAAATAGATCTGGTTCCTGAGATCTTACATACCGGAAGAAGAAGAAAAATTTTTATTGTACACAACTTAAAAATATACACAGTGAAATTATTTCAACAGGTGTACAAAGGCAGGCTTATCGCTTGTTCAGAAAACCGTGGCAGAGGAACTTGATACATATATACACTATTGCTGCGTAGCGTAAAGCAAAATTACAAACTAAAAATACATATATATATCCTTAAACTACAAATGAATAACAAATATATCTAATATACCACCTCTTCCTAATTTAGCCATCAACGCGAAAACTAAAGTTATATAATTACCTATATCTACTTTTGCAAGTATTTTAATAGATTTGACAAAATGTGGAATCACGTCTATTATACGAAAATAAGATTCTTACTAGTTTAGAAACCAGAGTAATGTTGCCTTCATCTTTTTTGCTTTCACAAACCATTCTTATTTGAATTGATTTAAAGTGCGAAATCGAGGCGAGGCTAGTCGGGAGTGACCCGCGCGGCAGTCGGCGCGCGGCGAGCTCCAGTTTTATTGCAGACATAAACCGGCTTTACTGCCCGGTTATCAGATGCTGAAATCTAGAAGTCGCCCCTCCCCCCGCTCTGTCTCTCCCCCCGTTTAATATTACATACTTAACCCCTTCACTGCTCCTCGAGTGACGCCGCAATGTTTCAGCTCGAGCGAAATAACCGCGTATTATAAGATACCGGGACGAAGGGTCGCTGAATGAAGATGTTTGTATTTGCATTACAGCGCTTCAAGATCTTGTTGGAATTTAATGTGAGGCAGGAATGCAATTTAAATCCGGAACGTCACATAGAAGCTCGAGCGCTCGTTACATCAAAATTTCATATTTTGGTGCATTTTCAATACTCGTTGTTACCAAAGTGGCATATAATTTACTTTTAATGCGAATGAAACTATAATCTACGATCTGACTGTGCACGCAATTACCAATACTGATAAACGGAATATCTATTGTAATTTAATGCTACAATATATTGCTCAATGGAACTGCATTCTGTAATTACATGTAGTAGGTATACGTAAGTTACGATGTTGAAATGTTATTCCCGAGCATTGGCTTATATACGAGTACAACTATCTATACGAGCATGTTAAGAGTTTAATGCAGATTAACTAGTATTAGGGTAAGTTATACCTTCGTTCCTTATGAAAAGGCAATGATTTTGAGTCGTTGCAATAGGGAAGATCGATCTGGGGTGCAATCGCGCTATTTAACAACGATTTTACCGTTCGAACGGGTCGTTTTTGGCTTTGGTTTAGCTGATGTAAAAAATGGTATTGCGCTATTTTTTGTAAACGATTATATCGTTGACGTTATTAAAGTAAAACCAAACCAAAAATGTGTAGAGCTAACCACAAGTATAATAGTTCTGTTCAAATGATTAGAGCGGTACGAAGCTTGCTTAACGTGACGTTTTTGGTTATGGTTTAGCTTTGGTAATAACGTTCAAACTTAGCGCGATCGGCCCCCTTATCTATTCTGGTGCAGTGAAATTTCAGTGTTTCAGTGTTTCTGTGTTTCTGTGCTCGGAGGGCACACTACATACGCCCAGTTAGTTGGTTGGTTTAAGAAGACTCGGTGACATACAGAAGGCTGCTTGAAAATACTGTCTGAAGACAAATCCATTAACTCATATTGGACCCGCGTGGTGGACTATGACATAAATCCTCTGCTACTCAAGAGAGGCTATGCGAGTAAGAACGTCACTTTGTCCAGTAGTTAAGGAGGACACTCCCTAAACTAGACATAGCAAAAGTTGGCGTGATTACGTGAATAATTTTACACCAAAGCAGGTATGAGTACCTGGAACACATTTGACTGAAATGATAACCTTAAGTTTAACTTTATATATCTCGAAAGTATGCTTTCTAGCGGTTGAAGTCGGTTGTTTTTTTTTTTTTGTTAAAGAGTTTTTATCTCTGCTGTTATGGTTACAATTATTTAATGGCCTTTTGCAAGTCCAACTTTTGATCTCTGCCAGGAACTACACGGCACGGATTGTCGCAGGATAACCAGTGTAATTACTTGTCGCGATTGCAGCCTTCACCACGGTACGAGCCGCAGAGCTCGGTGCTCCGCCGCTCTCGGGTCCACAATCTGGCGTTAATTGTTATTAATTATTGCGCCGTGACGAACCCATTACCGGCTAGAGCATAGGTTTCCAAAGTGGGCGGACCTCCCTACCTTTAGGGGGAGCAGTAGCAAGTTAAGACACAATTTGGGGATGTTATTTAATGTTAGTCATCTAAGTCGTGTTAAATATGATAATTGACACTGGAGTAATATTTTTCCTTGTGGTATTCGGACATAATAAGACTCTTGAGTCACCGTGTTAGTTATGTAAACTCGATACTTTTTTTATGCACAACGGGTTGGTACTTGACCTCTACTTGATGTTAAGTGAAGATGAGGGCGAAGGTGGAAGCGTAAGCGTAAACCCCAACACATTTGGAGAACTGGCTATCTTATCTCTGACAACAGGAACACAACAATGCTATTAACATTGCCGCTTGTCGGCAGATTCAGATAGATACCTATCTAAAACTCATTTATTTACTTTTGTAAACCGTTTATAAACAAATGTTAATGGTCCTAACACTTAAAAACTTTTACTTGAAAAGTGTGTACCCACTCATATACATAGTACGTTTCATTGAAAGTCTATGTTTATGCACCCAAATGTTGGAGTTTCCGGGTCAGTACGCTTCCACCTTCGACCTCATATTCACTTAACATCAGGTGTGATTGAGGTCAAGTACCAATCCGTTGTGCAAAAAAAAAAAAACTTCTTATGACTATTGGCTACAATTTTTTATATAAATTAAATATTATTGAACTATATCAAATTCAAAAGTAAGGTTACTGTTTGCTACTTCATTGAAATATAGATGTGACAGTTTAAAGTTCAATAGGCAATCAAACCTTGTTATATTTCAGATTCGCGAGAGAAAGGTAGTTTACAATAATTTTATGGCCATATCTAATCTAACATTAGCTGGTCTGGGTATCAATTGGTTTGTCCTTACTTTATTTCGTACAAGGATAGTTGAAGAGTCGAGGAAGAATATTGGTTACTTATTATTCCGGAAAAATTAAATCCATGCAAACGATTCCGCGGGAGAAAACTAGCTTAAGGTGGCAGTTCAAAAAGTTTGAGAACCCATGGCCTAGAGATTCCCCTGCGCAAGCCACATGCTACCACTCTCTTAATATAATTTAGATTAATCTACGGTTTACTAAAAGCTACTATTTGTTGGTAGTTATTAGAGAATCAACTAGTAAAACTCCCAAGTGAAATAATTTGAATTTATGTTCCTCTCGCGTGCGGTTCAGTTTGTAAATTATCAGTTAATTCAATTGGGTCCTGAAGGAGATCATTTTCCAAATTCAATCAGACATTGAAGTTTACGAGTGTACAGTGTAGCGCCTAGTTGATGTCACTACTAGTATTTCCAGGGCCTTTCTAGGAGATTATCTCAAGACACATCCCACGCATGAAATATTTCACGATAAATCCGACGTCTTGAATGAAAAGTCATTTTTGTCATATACGACCTGTACAAAGAGAATGCTATTACGAAAACTCAATTTTCATTCGACGTGTCAGATAATTTGTAATCCAGTGCCCGAAATAGTCTTACAATATCAATATTAGTACCTATCTAAAAGTATTCTTAGATTCATAAATAAATATAAAAAAACGGTCGTGCGTGACGAACGCGTATATTTTTAGGGTTCCGTAGCGTGTGCTAATCGCATACCTTCGCCTTTCAAACTAAAAGCATAGTTTACTTTACCAATCTCAAAAATAACTTAGTGTTTCACAAGTATAATTGAGAAATGTTGTGAAATATAAACGTTTACTAACTATAAATTCAAAATAGCGGTTAACTGAATAATACCATAACAACAAAAACTTTTAAATTTACTTTGTTCAAAACAACTTTCATTGATGCAAGGTTGATCTTCTCAGGGTTGTGGTGATACGTTTGGAAAATTGGAACGAGTTGACACGAGTTTTGGCATTCATTATGTCACCAAGCATTCATTTAAATTAGGAACCTTGACCATCATTTTTAGAGACCTGTCCAACGATACTCCCAGGATCTATCCTACACACACTGATATTTGCGATTTTGTTTGTGTCAGTAGAGTGATATCAACAATGAATTAAATTCACAGCTGGACGTCAAGCCTCTCCCGTGTTTCGATTTGTGTCGGTTTCCATGAGAGCAATTGTCCTGTTCACCACACTGAGGTTTGTCGATCGCAGAATTTTGTGAGCCAACCAATGACGATACCTGCCAATCACTGGTGTATGCTGTTACGCTCACAATAGTTTAATCGCTTTTTACGTCACCCACGGGAGGAGACCAGTTGGTCCTATACTAGTATTCCGGGGATCCCACGGCCACACATGGCCATGCTATTAAATAATTTTCTTTTCGACGTTTTAGTAGCCGACTGTAAGACAATGTAAAATGTGTCCAACTTAAAAGGCTGGGATATAACCGATATGACATGACGAACTTTTAAGGGATATGATTTTATCATAAGGTATATAAATCATGTATTCCCGTTAGGATCACCTGCTTAAGGAGCAAAGTGGTTCGTCAAGACTTTGGACCAAATTTTCTTAATTTCATTTTAGCTCCTTGATTTTTGGTATTTGCTATCTATCTATCTTGTTACTTACAATAAAAGTGTTTATATTGTATGGTGGTAGTGGCTGGTTTTTTAATAACAAAGTGATTTGACAATTAAGCTGCTAAATTGTCACCTTACATAAATAAAATACAAGAAACGTTCTATACAAAATCATAAAGTACTACAGACATTTTATCATATTGGAAAACCTTTAGGACATAAACAGCTCGAATTTAAAATCTCAATTCCAGAATTCAAACTTAAATTACATAAAGTTAAAGCAGAGGTGGGTAATTGGTAGGTAGTAGAGGTAAAGTCAAGTTACTGAATTTCTCGTGTTAGATCCAATATAATACTGATTTCTAATGAAATTAAGACGAAATAGTTTTTAAAGAGAAGGATGTAGAGCGTTATCAATGTATGTCCAACAAAACTGAAACAATTTATAAATAAAAGACTCAAAAGTTTAGGTTTATCCGTGAGCGAGAAGCTCGTCGCCGTAGGGCTGGTACCAGAAGTGGAATAGAACCTCCGCAAACAATATGATGAAGTCGTGAGTTCGCGTTCGAAAATTAGCGAAACATTTAAAAGCTTTTTGTTCCACTTCAAGCTTGAGTACTTCTGACTTCAAAGTAATCGAGTTGAAAGATCACCTTTGTTTAATGGACGACGAGACGAATTCGATGGCTGTTATAATTTTATTGTATTTGGAATTGCAGTTGATACGATTTATCTTCAGAAGAATATCTTAAAAAATGTTCACAATTTTGTGGATGGAAGTTGTTCTTTAGTGAAAATTTATATCAGATTGCCACACTTATAAAAATCTTCATTGTGTCTGACTTTCACCGACTTTATAATAACACAACACTGCATCATCATTAATGAAAACTTAGAATAAGGAAGTGAGTCGTGCGGTGCTGCTTGCATCGAATGTACGGAAATTATCTCAGACCAAGTCCAAGCATTTCGACCGGTTCATCAAACATTCATCAGGTTAAGCTAACCACTGCTCCTTCGTCCCGATAAGCCGTTAAACAATGACAATATTAATGTGCAGGCAGCACTGGCACGAGCCCTTGAATATTGCATGCGACCCACCTCTGACGGTGCCGGCTCCCCAGGTAGCCCGATCTATTTATTATTCACTCGACGACACTAACATACATTTCCAAAAAAATTCACCACAGCACAACGTCGCGAGCACTTCACGTCACATCTGTCTCCGGTCACAAAGCGGGCCGCGGCGGGGATAAAATTGGATCGTATTGTGCCTCGAGTGCAGCAGTTGGGTGGTTTTCGGGAGCGCGGAGATTTTTCCGACAGAAGCGGGAGAGGGGCGCGCGCGAGACACGAGACGCGTCAGAGCTGAGCGGCGGGCGCCGCGCGACTGCTGCTGGATGGAGCGCGGCTGCGAAGGACCTGCGCCCGGCGCCTCGCCGCCTTGCCGCCTCGCCGCCGAGCGAGCCCCGCTGCCTCGCAACAATTCCCGTAGCCGATTTAGTCCTATCAGTTCTCTTTTCCAGAAGTAGCGGACTATGAATTTTTGTATGCACATTTGTGCGCTCATCCAGGTAGATGTCGTCACATTATCTACTAAGGAACTATTTCATTGTTTTTTATATAAGTAAGAACAGCAACAGTCCGCTTTACATTTAATGGCGATTTTCATTTAAGGGAAAACATTGTGACGTTAATGATGTTTGTTAGTTCAAATCGCATTCTTGTCTTAATGCAAAATTTGCTATTTGATTTGCCCCTCAACGATTTTGCGTGTGCAAAACCTCCGCGCTAGCACTGGGATGAGATATGTTTGCACATAAGATTTTCCCTACTAATACTTCTTCGTAAAAAGACGGTCAAGCTCATGTCGGACACGTTTATTTTACCTACTAAGTCGCAACCCTCGACTTTCAGAGTAGTCCCATAAAAATTTGTTGACGATCTGATGATGCACTCCGGATGCACATCGTTTAGTCCTCCCTGAGTTTTTATGCAGGAGTGGAGGTACGACGACGATTAACATAAATGGAAAAGTAGGATGATTAATTTTAAAAACCAAAATAAGTGGAAGATGCAAAAAGATGAAAATAATATTCCAAATCTGTCAGGAAATTAATAAAATAAACGATTTTCTTACAAAAATCATGGCGAAAAATTATCTGGTAATATTGCGTCTAATCTAAACATGATGGTTCATAGAGACGAGCTCGGATTGATAGGTCGGATGTCGATTTTTCTCGTCACATCAAAGCGTTTCCTTTGCACAAACATTTGCGATGGCCCTTCACACACGGGCAGCGATCAAACGTATGTTTTTCTTGGGACGACGACGACGTGTCGGGCGGGTTGTCCGCACCCGCGGGTCTACCAGGACTTTACGGGGATTATTCTCGTTATGTATTCATTTTGTCACACGGCCATGGACATGTACGCTTCTTGACAGTGCAGGCTCATGAATAGCCTTCCAGCATAGTTTACTCTCACTAGAGAACATAATCTGAGATTTGTGTCAGTATTGTGGCTACCTTGTATAATAATAATAATAATTGCAGGTATAATAATAAGAAGATGGCCATCGTGAGAGGTGAAACAGGGTCGTAGCTGACTTGCACAGGAGATGTCGGTGAATAAACAAGCTGAACTTCTATGTTTTATATAGCACTCACACGTTTACATTTTTAGATTATAGCTATTACACGTACAAAATATATTATTTGAGAATACAGTTAAATCGCGGAAAAAGAATAAAGATCGGTAAGCATGACCCCATCATAGCAGTTCCTAAAAACAACTCCTCTCTGTTTTAGAAAACAATTTAGAATTCCGAATTATGAATTGCATTCGAAAAAAGTAAACAGCCAAAGAGTATCGAAAAGATAAAGAGGTCGAGGTTGAACACCTCATCACAATCTTAGTCTCAAATTTGAGTTGAAAGCAACCGTTACCGGTGAACCTAGCTCTAGCGTAACCCTTTTATATTTGTATAATTGAGACAGATAATATTATAATCCCAGTTTTAGAGAATGGTCAAACTTTTCTAACTTCAAGCATTTCAAGGCCGTATGATTCCACAGCCATACAGCAGTATTCATATTTAAAACTAGCTCTCCGTTAGCGACATCGTCCACGTGGATCTCAACATCAATATCATCATCTCCATCCCCTGGTCCCAATTTATTTGAGGTCGGCCCGGTATGTCTTTTTCTTCCAATCTCCTCTATCAGCCGTAACCTCATCATTCACGCCCTTTTCGTTCATTTCACCCTTCACACAATCCATCCATCTTTTCCGTGGTCTTTCTCTTCCTTTCCAACAATCGACGTCCATACTCATCACTCTTAGTAACATGAGTTTCATCCCTTCTCATAACATGTCCATTCCAAGCCAAACGGTTTTCTTTCGACTTTTCTGTGACGGGTGCCACTTTTAAACTTCCTCTTTCCTTATTTTATACATCCTCCTCACTCCACTCTTCCATCTCAACATTCTCATCTCTGCTGAATGCAATTTTATTTCATCTCTCAACATATCAACTCATCTCTACATACATTATAAACAGATAAGCATTGTAGCTTTTTTAGTGAAAAAATCCGATCAACTAATCTCTTTATTGGCTTAGTTGCTTGAGCACGTCTTGATATATGTATATGAAAGTTTGGTCTGTTATTTACACGGCTGTGACGCACAGATGGCACGCGGTCACACGCCGCAGGATGAGGAACAGTTTACGGATGGATCATTTTGTGGAGAGCAGTTAAGCAGGTAGGGGTCGTGCGGGGAGCGAGGCGCTCCTGTGTGGGGCGATAATGGACGGAGAAAACTCGTTACGCGACCCAAAGTTCCGCCTTTAAACTGTTTTATTATTCTTGGGTGACTAATGCGACTTACACGACGCCTCACAACTTTCAAAAGTTTTTCCATCGGGTTTGTATTCGCATAAACCGCGGTTACGCATTCCCCGTAAAAGGAATTAGGTGTCCGGAATTGCCTCTTAAAGGCGATCTCGTCGAGTCGAAACGACTTTTATTTTTAAAGAGCTCGTTTGAGAAAGGGATTTTATTAGATAAGGCGAGTGGAGCGGTGCCATTTGATTTCCTCGAGACGAAGATCATATTACTGTCCTTTGTCCGACTCGGGCTGAGATCAAAGGGAATATTATGCATCGCGGGCTCCGGTCGACTGGAAATTCTAGAATAATGTTCCATTATGCAAATTTTCCGTTTTTCGAGTACAAAGGGGGCCGAGGTTTCGGTGACGAAAACTCGAAGTTCCTAAGTCGGAAGGTCCCGCGGGGGAGGCGTGGGTGCGATCAATTATGAAACAATATCCGCTGCCGTGGCACCCGCGTGCACCACGTGGGCGACGGCGTATTGTGTTTCATATGCTTCGTTGGTCAATATAGGTCATCTCGTGGAAGTGATAAATTTACGAGAGGAATTATTTTTAAAACCCGACACGAAAAGGGGTAGCAAGAAGATATTTTATTGCAAACGATTATTTATCAACATCATAAAGAATATCTTACAAAAAATTAAAAAAATATGTACAGACTTTATGTTTACAAAAACCAGAAAGAAAAGATACAAAATAATTGATTTGCCTTTTATAAAATCCATAACGTGGGATATTATTGTGAGATTATCCTTTTAAGCATAAAAAAGCTTGTGCCAGGAAGATATTCTCTTCCTTACCTTATAGCAAGTAAGTGAACATTAGAGGGCAGTATATTAGAAATTAAATTATTATGTATGTAAAGTCTATAATAAATTAAATATATTTATATGTGAGAGAGGATGTATAGGTTTTCTACCACGTATGTGTGTTTGCGCTCGTGCGTGTGTGAGTAGGGGGTGGTGGTGGGTGGTCGCATTTAATGCTTTAAGCACCAAGACTGTAGAATCGACTCATAGAAACAGTTTAAATTTCCAAAAAGGTTCTCGACCATGTTTGAAGGAAATTGATTTAGCTTTCGTTGGTTTCTTTATATCGGGGGTTTCTTAATTTTTTTAATTTTGTATAGGTATATTGTTTAGTGATGATATATAAATTACATTTGTCGCTTAAAACCAACTGCAAAAAATGAGTAAAAAAAGTTTTTTATATTTGTTACGCGATACGTCAAATTTATTAATCGACTTTGATAATTATATATTTTTGATTTGATGTTGATGGTTTACAGTCAGAGTGACCTCATATAAACTTGGTTAACATCTGGAGGTGCACTCTGAAGACAGAGAATGGAATGGAAAATTAGCGGGTTTGATTATCATTCATTTGTTGTATATGTTCCGCGATCCCTTACCGTGCATGTTTATTACAGATGTTTGCTTGTTTGTAATGTCCCACCCTGAATATTTTCACAAACGCAGCGAAGTGGTTCAGAGGCAGACTAGAGCTAAGATTATGAATACACTGTACAATATCATTTGTTAATAAAATTATTTATGAGAAAAACGGTTTTAATGTGTGTATTTCGATCACATAAAATCAATGCGTGGTAATAGATTTAAAATTATACTAACAAAATGGCTACTAGATCATTGCTTTTATAGTGTCAAGGAATATTTGGAATATAAAGTTAAATTATTAGACAATATGTCTAAATATAGAGTTAAAATGTATTTAATACTTGCATGTCCGCTTGCGGACTGAATACAATGTACTATGTAATTTTAATTCTATCCTATCTTATCTACATTTGTAAATTGATTTCAAATTCAAATTTTGTGTTGATGTCAGAAAAGCGATATTGTCCGTTAAATAAGTATTTTAAAATAGTGGTAGGTATTCCTTAATTGAATAATAACATTTTGTTGATAAGCCATTCATGTAACTTAATTTTAAATTGTCGTCGTCAATAATTTTAATTCATTTGGGAGGGCGTTGTATACCTTCGATATGATATATAGTGGTAATTTCTCATCCATACAGATTGTTGAATTTATTGCAAGCAGTTCAGAGAAACTACGATGTCCTACCGCCTGCATTGTCTTGCTCCAATATGAAGGACAAGAGACCCAGAACAGAAACGTAATGTCTGAGTCCTCAAGGTTATAAAGTATTTTTTTTCTATGAACAACGGGTTGGTACTTGAACTCAATCACACCTGATGTTAAGTGAAGATGAGGTCGAAGGTGGAAGCGTACTGACCCGGAAACCCCAACACATTTGGGTGACTGGCTATCTTATCTCTGACAACCGGAACACAACAATGCTATTAACATTGCTGCTTGGCGGCAGATGTAGATAAGATGTTGGTAGCTAGCCAGGCGGACATTTAAAATGCCCGACCACCAACCAAACCGAGTACGTAAACATGTACCCCGCTGGTGATCGAACCCGCGACCTCCGAATCCTAAACCCAATGATGTTTACATTAAGCCACGGAGGCGGTTGAATGAGGCGGTATTAATCAACAGTGTCAACCATTCTCTATGAAATTCTGTCTTTAAAAAATTGTTAAACGCATTTATACTCGACTGCAAGGAAGATACTGAATAGGCATGTACGAACCTGCGCGGGATTCCAGATTGCCTCCTAGTTTCCAAACGACTTAATGCATTTTAATTATTGAGATACCCTTCACGAAGATTTTAGGATAGGTCACTCACAAACGTAAACATGGCAACCGTAAGGCACTATTAAGTTCAATTTGCATATTTAAAAATAAATTTAAGTTATTTAAAAAAAAAAGTATCAAATCAATTTACATTTGATTAGCAGAGTAGTAACCGACCTACAATGACGTGGCAACTGAAACCGCTCATTTTACTTTTCATATTTTCGACGTTAGCTGTGGCCTGTGACTGCCTGACGAATTGTTGACTAAATACACAAAGGTCCTAAGTGGACGGAATACCTCAGCTCACTGAGCCTCGATAACCGACACGTATTCCTATGCCACCCACGGACGGGCCAAACCATACAAGCTGCAACTCATAGTAAATCTTAAAGGTACTGCCTCTACGGTCCATAATAAGTACCGTCGGTTGAAAAGTTTGAAAGGAAATTCCTACAGGACCGACAATAGGAATAAATCGAAGTCCCACAGAACTTCGCGAAACGATGAATGGGAGATTGAAAATTTCGGAAATTCGAATTGTGCGGAGTGACAGCGCCGCGCCGCGACGGCGGACGAGTCATTTTGTTACTGGGGACAGCGCTTTGTATTTTGAAATTATTTCGCACAATTGTTGCTTTGTTCAACGAGATGCGCCGCATCGCCACTTACAATCTAAAATAAAGTCTACAGTACAAACAGTCCGAGAAATTACATTTACAAAACTCCAATAAGATATAATAACAAATGTGGTGAATTTTGCTCTTGACGGCTCTGAATGTTAAGTCTCTTCAAGTCGAGCTATAATTTCGTCACCGTACGTCCAGTTTTTGATTTAATGAGGTCTTGTTTCACATGTCATAATTAGTTTTAATCCAACTATATTTATTATTTTACACTAGAGTCCCCTATTGTAAAATAATAAATACGGTTGGTTTATGTCGATAAAGAAAGATATAAACAGAAATATACTAATTGCAAAAAGAAGGGTCCGGGAACATAAGTTCTTCATGAAATTGTTATAAACTACCGCCCCCGCTACCGAAACACTGTCAACGCCATATAGTAATACCTATCAACGTGACAGTTGCAAGAAGGATTGATAGATAAGGGGCACTAAGCTGAAAGGAGGTTCTGTATCGTGAGTAGAACACGTTACCCCGATTCAAAATATTTATTTCAAAGAAAAAATTACCGATCAGGCTGTACTGGTGGTATATATAACTGCTGAAAAATTTATATTAGAAAATGAAATATTTTCCCGTGAATTTCTATCACGTTTCGATATTTCGCAATATTTCATAAAATAATAGATACATATTAAATTTACCTAATAATTATAATCCACTATCGTGCGGGACTTATGGAATCGGCACGAGCGGAGCCGTCCACATACATAAAGTACAATGCAACCGCCTCCGTGGCTCAATGTAAACAACATTGTGTTTATGATTCAGAGGTCGTGGGTTCGATCCCCAGCGGGGTACATGTTTAAGTACTCGATTTGGTTGGTGGTAGGACATTTAAATGTCCGTCTGGCTAGCTACCACCATCTTATCTAAATCTGCGGCCAAGCAGCAATGTTAATACCATTGTTGTGTTCCGGTTGTCAGAGATAAGATAGCCAGTCCCCCAAATGTGTTGGGGTTTCCGTGTCAGTACGCTTCCAACTTCGACTACATCTTCACTTAACATCAGGTGTGATTGAGGTCAAGTATGAACACGTCGTGCATAAAAAAAGAGAATGTTGGTTTTTTAAATAATCGTGATGGATATCCTTACAACACGCTCTCCGATATTGTATCAATATGACCAGGATACGACGAGGCAACTTCGCGAATATTTATCAATTAGTATCACTTTCCCGAATGTTCGCTTCGTTCTAAAAAATGACTTCGCAAAATTCTACTGTAGGTTATATAACATTAGGAAGGTGATATACCTTCTACTCGTACAATCTTCAGGGGACGTATTTAGTAACTACATCGATTTCATCATCCCTAACGATGTCCAATGTGAAAACGCCAAAATGCTCAGCGAACTAATGACCAACCAATCACACGTTAGAACTTAATCGATGATCGATGAAAATTAATAACAACTATAGGTCGGAGTAGGTAGTGCGATTTTGCTAACAAGCTGAATTCAACCGTATTTCTAGTACAATTGCTATCAAAGTTAATCAACATTTATATGTGAACTACATTTAACATTGGACTACCCTTTTTAATGTATTGTCTTTCACAATTTAAAAAGAACGTAGACCGCATAAAGGTTTGTAATACATTTGATCATTACCACCATAACGGATGTATTTGCAAAAGGAAAATCGATCTGCCATCTGCGATCTATTGGTGTAGTGGATAGTGACCTTGTCAACGAACCAACGGTTGCCGATTCGAATCCCGCAAGGGTTTACCCTGTTTGTGCGATGAATACAAACATTTATTCCTGACTCATGGATATTAAAATAAATATTTATGTATATGTTTATCCGTTATCTAGTATCCATAGTAGAAGCTGTGCTTAGTTTGGGGCTAGATGATTGGTGTTAGTGTTCGAAATATTTATTTATATTATAGTATAATAAGTCAGTGGCTTTTGTTTTATTTTGCTAGTGGTTGAACGTCGGTTTTTTTTTGTTGGCATTCCATACAACTCGTTCATGATGAGTAAATGATATCTCGTTCATGATTAGCGGTATAGACCCCTTTCTTTTAAAAATATAACTAACTTTATCTACTCACTTAACAACATACTGCAAAAATTTCTTCAAAATTTGTCCTACGAGGATACAGAGAAGTTATTGACTGTCTTGAAGTAGTAGCCTTTAAGCATAGCTCCAGTTTACCATAACTAAAAGTGAAACTATGACTATTTAATGCAAACGGCTTTCCGTGTGTACACTAACCATGAATACAAATACTTCACTAATCTTTTTTTTTTATGCACAACGGGTTGGTACTTGACCTCAATCACACCTGATGTTAAGTGAAGATGAGGTCGAAGGTGGAAGCGTACTGACCCGGAAACCCCAACACATTTGGGGGACTGGCTATCTTATCTCTGACAACCGGAACACAACAATGCTATTAACATTGCTGCTTTTCAATGAACAATCAATTGTTAATAGCGAGTTTTATTCCTGCACGAGCACCGCGTATCGCGCACCTTATTTATAGGTACCCTTTATAAATTAACGATTTCGAGACAGTAGTGTTTTGCCTCAAATATAATGTTATTGGTTGAAGAGTAGTCAGTAAGTACTAGACTTAACTAGCGAGCGGTAAACAAACCTAAACTAACATTGCGTCGCGCTGATATAGAGGGCTCCGGCGATGCTTTGGGGGTGGGCCCTATTACCTATAATGATGTGGGATATGTATCCATCTACAGGGCGAGGAGTCTACCTAACATATAAATAAAAAATATTTCGGACAATTACACCAGTCATCTAGTTCTAAACTAAGCTTGTACTATGGATACTAAATAACGGATAAACTTACATAAATATTTATATGAACATCCATGACTCTGGAATAAATAAATAACAAATAATAATAAATATCCTTAGACATACACACAGCGCCATCTAGTTCCACAGTAAGCAACTATAGGCTTATGTTGTACATACCAGATGGTTGATATACTACATAAATACATTTTTTTTGTAAATAAATACTTATTAAATTAAAACATCCATAACTCGGGTACACATGTATTGTATATGTATTCATCACACAAACATATGCCCCTAGCGGAATTCGAACCTGCGACCATTTGGTATAGTGGTCAGAGTTTCTAACCACTACACCAAACAGGTCGTCAATAAATGTTCGTATTCATCACACAAACATTTACCCCTCGCGGGATTTGAACCCGCAACCGTTGGTTTTGCTGACAGGGTCACTATTCACTATACCAATCGGTCTTCAGTATCCACAAGGCGATCAGGATCTACATGTAAACCCGTAGAAGCGTAGCACATTGCTACGTCGTAGCGCTCCGCTACATAGTAGCACACCTATACGTATATAACAGTGGCTAAAATACTAAACACTTGTTTGACAGCCTTTTTTGTAGTTTGCAAGAACTATTCCAGTGGAAATAGTCAATAGAGATTAAATATTCATTAAGAGAGATCTCTAAAATATGCGCTAGGCTAATTTAAACAGCCATAACTTTTTTTTCAATCAGATTCTTTGGGTCATGCCACATTTGGGTCATATATCCGACTTATCAATCAATCATTATTTCGTTTTGTAAAAATATAATTTTATTTTACTCTTTTGTAAATTATTCTGCTTTGTATGATACTCTTTGTCATTTGCATTTCCATTAAATATATGCCTGGTAATTAAGGTGACAAACATCGAGACCCCGGTATCGTGTTTTTATTGGAAACAAATTTTACTCCTCCGTTTCGAGTTGCTCCAATTACATTTTATTGCATTTTACCGTCAACTCGTTTTAATTACGTCCATCATTTGATATTCAATATTCTCGAGACGCCTCTCCGAACAGCTTTTTGTTTCCAATAACATTATTCTCTGTTGGTAAACATTTTCACAGTTTATTAATTTTGCTGTTGGGTGGTTGACAAAGCCTTTTTGCGTCACTGCGAGTGTTGCGAGTAGCACAGGCTCGATGTTGTGAGCGACCGCGGCCGCTTGCGACTCGTTACTCGTCAGTTTCACGCGTCCACTACACACCTTTCAATAGTCACTTTATGTAAGCTTTGGAAAGGCAAAGGGAAATTTCCGACCAGGCGGGTGAAGTACGTAGTGCGCGGTTGAACAACAGGCAATGTTGAGGAGCAAAATCAAAATCAAAAAATGCTTTATTTTGTAGGTAACACAGGGGTACTGTTATAACCGGAATTACGTAAACAACCATATAAAATAAAAGTGCTCCGGTTGCAGTTCTGCACTTCCGTGCAAATGCATTATATGTTCATTAGACTGGATTTGGACTTCGCGCGCGGCACTCCTATTTTTGTTTTTCTATCTCTTTTTCTAATTCCTGTTTAATTTCAACTAATAAACTAATGTTTCTAAAAATATATTTTTTTTAAAAAGCTTTCCTGACCCAGCCCGGTAACAGTGGTGTCAGAAGTGGGATACCAGTGTTGAGATTCGCTAATCTTTCCGCTCCGCTGGTATTTCCATAACGCGTTATAAACTATAAACGCCGGTAAACTGGTGAAGCCGTGAACTGATAAGTGTGAACTTACCTGCTGCGTTGTACTGCGTAGTCGAACGCAGAGCCGCCGTCCCACAGTCTCCGTGGGGTCATCCTTGACACACCCTGCGAAAATTGTCAACTCACCGCCAGCTGCCCTAAATGTCTTCATGCTAAAACAAAACTTACCTGTTGGAAGCCTGCCGACATCGTAATCTTCACATCCGTTGCTGCACCGCCGTTCTTATCTGTATCCCGGCTGTTCCTGTTTCTTCACTACTAGTTCCTGTACTACGTCTTACTGGGATGAATAACATGATTTACGTCGCGGTCGTGCTAATTCTGTGAGTCGAACATTTTATTTTCTGTTAATACTGCTTTTCATATCAATACACTTTTATTTTTAAGTAAGAAAATTAGTTGAAACAGTTTCCAAAATGTCAGTTAAAGACGCGAAAGATGGAAAATGTCAGACAGTTGCTCTAGAGCCATATCCTATTCAAGTTCTTTGCAATTTCATTAGCGTCTATAAGGGAGAAAGAGAAACCCTCACTGCGTTTCTTACAAATTGTCAAAACGCTTTAAGTTTGGCTTCAGAAAATCAAAAAGAGTTATTGTTAAAGTTTATTATTGCCAAATTAGAAGGGAAAGCCCAGATCGCGTGTTCCAATAAAATTTTTGAAAAATTTGATGATTTGAAAAATTTCTTGAAGCAAAACTTTGGCGAACGGAAACATTACAATCATTTATTACTCGATTTACAGTCCTGTAAACAGCAAATTAATGAATCTGTGGCTCAGTTTGCTCTCAAAATAGAAACCTGTCTCACAGACCTTCAGTCTGAAATTCACAATTCAGACTCGTTAAAAAAGGAATTAGCGGGTCGTATCGCCATGACGGAAGACCTCGCTCTATTCACTTTCTCCTTGGGCCTAAATCCACGATTGAGTAACATTGTTAGGTGTAGAGAGCCTAAAACCTTAAATGCTGCCATAAACATTGCCATTGAGGAAGAGAAAATCCAAAATTTATGTCTAAAAACATTTAGAACGTCGAGAACACCTTGTAAGATCTGTAATAAAGCGGGCCATACAGAATATGAATGTTATAAACAAGCTAAACGTGATAAGCCGTTGTCCTCGCAAGCCCCGGCCTCGAACCCGCAACCGTCTTCGTCAAAGCCTACTGTGTGTTCATACTGTAAAAATATAGGTCATCATATCTCACAATGTAGGAAGAGGCAATACAATAATAATAGATATAACAGTTCTAATAATTCTTATAATAACAACTATCAGCCCCATGAACCAAAGAATGTAATGTGTGTCGGGAGCGATCAAGTTACGCCTTGCGAGCAGTGCACAGAATCGTTTCCGCAAGAAAATGAGGATTTAAACTAAAGTCTCGGGTATCGCTACCGTGCCGGCGATCATCCGACACCTTAGGCATGACGTTGAATGTTACTAAGTCTTCACTGAATCTCACTACTATTTCGTCACTGAATCCTAATCATAATATAAAAACTAATAACATTCCTATTTCTGAGTCTACTAAATCTTGTGAGGAACTTATTGATTATTTCTTGTGTGATAAATCTGAGGTTTATATCTATGACGTTTTACAAAATCGTAACTCAAATCTTCCCTATATTGAAGTAAATACGTCACACACAGAAAAACCTATCCGTCTTCTTATTGATACAGGTAGTTCAATATGCCTGATTAAAAAGTCCTCCTTGACAAAAATACCCGAATTAGAGGACAAAATTGTTCGATTTAAAGGCATTAACGACACTTCTAATACTTACTCTGAAACCAAAGGCATGTTCAATCTGGTTCTAAAACATAACAATGTAGACTCTTTCGTATGCCCCTTTCATGTCGTCAGTGGTGTAAATTTGGAATATGATGGTATATTAGGTAATAACTTCCTCGATTTGTACAAAGCCTCAATTCAGTACTCCGCGTCACGTTTGGTAATCTCAGATAAACAATATTTCGAAATAAAAACCGCGGGACCGACAATTTACCGCATTCCACCAAGGTCTGAAATGTTTATTGAGTGTCTTGTTACCAACCCTGAAATAAAAGAAGGATTAGTCACCGATATGATGTTAGAAAATTATCCTAAACTACTTATTTCAAAATGTCTTGTTCGCGTAAATCCTAATAACCGAGCTACTATCTCTGTATTGAACACGTCTGAAAAGGAAGTTCAATTAGACAAAATAAAATTGACACTTGAACCTATATCCTACATATTAGAGAACCGTGATGAAAATCAAGATATTTCTCAAGATTTCCAGTTTTGTAATGTTATTTCGGAATGCGATCGTGATACTAAAGTTCAAGCTGCTCTTAGATGTGAGCATATGAATCAAGAGGAGGAGTTGGGGTTGAGAGAGCTGTGCTCAGAATTTAGTGACATATTTTATCTCGACGGTGACAGACTGACAGCTACAAAGACTATTCAACATGAAATACGTACCACTTCAGAAAACCCTATTCATGTGAAAAGTTACCGATTCCCAGAATGTCACAAATACGAGGTCAATAAACAAATCAAAAACATGTTAGACCAGAATATTATCCGTCCCTCTATCTCGCCATGGTCCGCCCCAATCTGGGTAGTTCCCAAAAAACAAGACGCGTCAGGGAAACCCAAGTGGCGTATTGTTATTGACTACAGAAAACTTAACGAGATTACCATTGGTGACGCATACCCTATCCCCAACATATCAGATATCCTTGATCAGCTTGGACATAGTAAATACTTCTCCACCTTAGACCTCGCCTCTTCTTTTCACCAAATCTGCATGAAAAATCCGGAAAAGACAGCCTTTAGTGTGCCAAACGGTCATTACGAATTCTCTAGAATGCCATTTGGGCTTCGCAACGCCCCGTCTACCTTTCAGAGACTAATAAATATAGTCCTATCAGGAATTCAAGGTACTCACTGTTTCACGTACATGGATGACGTAGTAATTTTCAGTCACGAGTTAGATTCCCACATTCAAAAGCTAAAACTAGTATTTACAAAACTACGCGAACACAATCTTAAGCTACAACCCGATAAGTGCGAGTTTTTACGCAAAGAGGTACAATATCTCGGGCATGTGATCTCAGATAAGGGCGTAAAGCCTGATCCAAAAAAGGTCCACTGTGTAGTAAATTTTCCTACTCCCAAGTCACCTAAAGACATCAAATCATTTTTAGGATTAGTGGGTTACTATCGTCGTTTCATTGAGAACTTTTCCCATATTACAAAGCCCTTAACCAGCCTGTTAAAGAAAGATGCCAAATTCCTATGGTCCTCGAAACAACAAAAGGCCTTCGAAATCCTCAAGTACAAAATCACGACTGCACCAATTCTCCAGTACCCAGATTTTACAAAACCGTTTATCCTCACTACAGACGCATCCAACTACGCTGTCTCTGCAATTCTGTCTCAGGGTGAAGTGGGCAAAGATTTGCCCATCGCATATGCGTCTAGGACCCTAAACAAAGCTGAGGGTAACTATTCTACGACCGAAAAAGAATGCTTAGCCATAATTTTCGGTACCTCTACGTTTAGGCCCTACCTATACGGTCAAAAGTTTAAAATAATTACCGATCACAAACCTCTACAATGGCTATTTAACTGTAAAGATCCGAGCTCTAAGTTAGTTCGTTGGCGATTGAAGTTAGAAGATTTTGACTACGAGGTAGAATATAAAAAGGGTAAAATGAATAATAATGCGGATTCCTTATCTCGAAATCCCGTCTTAGCCATAGATAGTCCGTCAACAAGCGCAACCTACGAGAAATATCTACAAGCGAGTCGACAGGCGTCGGTTGTATACGATACAGTTATCCAAGAGCACAATGAGTCATTACTGAAAGCAAAGTGTAAGTTGATCGCCTATCCCACATCAATTGATCTAGATGAGTCTATGCCCTATACTTCAGAGATATTACAATTATCCGATAGTAATTCGGACCTTCAAAATATGGAACGGGAGTTGCATACATATTATTCTACTTCTAATGATAAACATCTATTCACTCACCTTTTCATAAAAGTACACCATTACGATGAAATCTGCTATAAAGATATTTTTAACCTGCTTCGAGACTACAGAGATATGATTTCTATACTCTATATGGAGGAAAAAGAATTCGCTATTTCCGACTTTAAAGACCCGTTCAATAAGGTGTCATATACAAGAATATATAACATGCTCGCTTATTTATTCCACGAAACTGAAATAAAAGTAAATATTTATAAAAATAACATGATCTTTCCTACCCCCGATGAAGCGAGACAAATACTTAAAGAACATCATCTGTCACCCTCCGCAGGTCACCCTGGCATATCCCGTATGTATGATAAATTAAAGACTATGTATTGGTGGAAAAATATGCGGCAAGACATAGAAACGTATATAAAAAATTGCAAGTCCTGTCAGGTTAACAAACCGTTAAGACAAACAAATCGAGCTCCTATGATTATCTCCTCTTCCGCCACTAGGCCTAATGAAAAATTATATATGGATGTTGTTGGTCCACTTCCAGAAACCCATCATGGTTACAAATTCATCCTAACTTTCCAAGATGATTTAACAAAATATTCCCAGGCCTATCCAATGATATCTTGTTCCGCCGAGGAAACAGCTCAGCGTTTAGTTCATTACATATCCCACGTAGGAATCCCCAAAATGATTGTAACCGATCAGGGAACCAATTTTTGTTCTGACGTTCTAAAGCAACTAGAAAGATTATTCGGCATAAAACATATATATGCATCTCCCTACCACCCTCAAACATGCGGCGCCCTCGAAAGGAGTCACTCCACTCTCAAAGAGTATCTTAGATCCTACATTGAAGATAATCAACATACCTGGGACTTATATATAAACACTGCGATGATTGCTTACAACTCTAACGTCCATTCCACAACAGGATTTTCCCCTTGGGAACTCATGTACGGATACAAACCGTATATTCCTAAAAGCATTGACACTCTCGAACAAAGTACCTATACTGATTATATAAGAGCGTTGAATCATAGGCTTTACTATAGCCGTCAAAAGGCTCTTCAAAATATACAACATTCCAAGGAAAAATCCAAACAATATTATGATACTTATTCGAAGCCCGTTACATATAACGTAGGTGATATGGTTTATCTTAGATGTCACCATAAACAAAACAAAGCCCTCTCGCCAGTCTGGAAAGGCCCTTATAAAGTCATCAAAATAAACGGAAATCATACTGTCACTTTATTAATGGATCGTAAACACGTGCGGCATCACTATGATGAGATAAAACCCGCAATGACTCATTCATAAACTCTATTCCAGGTATGTCCCGTCCTTGTCATGCGAGAGTCGGTTTGTCACACAAATCGTAGGAAGTCCAGGCATCTATTTCGACCAACTACTAGACGTTAAGTTCACTAATGACTTTTGGAATATAGTCACTTATTTAGATATAGGAAATATTCAACCGCATTTAGACCAAGTAGATTTTATGTTAGAAAGAGTAACTAAGTTATGTAACAACTTGGCGTCTTCCCAGAGTCAGACAGACTGTATGAATACCCTTAACTCCTTACAAAATCTACATTCCAATAATGTAAAGAAGTTCTCGTCCATCTCTTATCTTGTAGTTGGACAACAAGCACGCCGCTCTAAACGTGGCCTTATTGATGCCGGTGGCTCATTATTAAAAACATTGTTCGGAACATTAGATTACGATGACGCTGTGAAGTTCACTGACGCTATCGGACAAGTACAGTCAGATGAGAAGAAATTAGCACATCTTATGAAAGATAATATACATGTAATCAAATCGACTATATCAACTTTTAACAATACTATAGCTAAGGTCAACGAAAATGAAAATAAGTTAAACCAAAATCTGAAGGTCATAGAAAAGGCATTTGAACAAGTGGTTAATTCAAATGATAAATTAGAAATTAAAACAAAACTCAATTCTTTATCTAATGCTTTAGAGAGTATCATTATGACTCTGTCTTTTGATATAGATGACCTAAATAACGCAATTCTATTTAGTAAAATGAATGTTCTACATCCCACTGTGCTTAGCCCTTATCAATTATACAATGAACTTGAGCAAAATAAAAATAGGCTACCTAGACACTGCGATTTACCAATTTCGTTGTCTTTACAGAATATACATGAGATTATTGACGTGTCACGTCTCATCTGTTACTATCATAATAATAAGATAATTATAGTTTTAAAAGTACCGCTTGTACTTCCACAGACATATAACCTCTATAACGTAGTTCCGCTACCAGTCCCATATGATAGCGCGAAACCAGATACATTTGCGCTTATTGCACCAAGTAAGTCCTATATAGCAATAACAGCTGATAGGATGTTCTACTCACTGTTCGAAAACATTGACAAGTGTAAAAAGGTGGATAACAAGTGCTATTTGTGCGAATTAAGAAATGTCTATTCTACTATCGCAAATCCTGTGTGTGAAACTATCCTAATTAGTGAAGTGAATACTAAACTACCTAAACAGTGTGAAACAAGAATATTGTATAGCTCTATAGATATATTTTATAAAATAAGTAATAATAGGTGGATATTCGTACAATCTGAACCAGGAAAATGTCATATCTCTTGTGAAACAGAACCAGTAAATTATGATGAAATTCTGTTCGGTACTGGTATTCTAAGTTTACCGAAACTTTGTAAGGCTTTCTATAAGACCTTACAATTTATTCCTGGTAACACGATTGTTTCTAATATCACGAATTCTATATCTAGTTTTAATATAATAAATGATGATTGTTGTGACCTATCAAGAGTCAACAAAACATTGTCTCGCCTTTCTTTAGTTAAGTTGTCAAATATTAACAGCCCTGAGTCGTTAGTACATGCTAGCATACATCTAAGAGATTTTGAGAAAGAATTAGAAGGTTTAGAACAACCTTCACACTTTAGTTCTTACGGAATGCATTATCTATCTGTATCCTATATATTTACAATTATAATTTTGTGCTATATACTATATAAAGGGAGAAGGCTTATATGCCCCAATAAAAATAGTTCGTGCTGTATTCAAATCTTTAACCAATGTGGCAATCATAAAAAGGTCATTGCTAGGCATTCTATCAAGACAGTCGCTAAGATAAGCAGCTCAGACTCTGATAAAGAGGATGAAATTTCCATCAAAAGCCTTCCTACGCCTTTAAAACGAAATATCCTAACATAATGCTGTTACTAGATAAGTTAATTTCAATTTATTTCATCTCTGTTAGTATTAATACATACATCTATTTTTTTTAGAATAATTGAATGTTTGTAACCAAGCAGGAATTCCAAATCCTTTTAAATTTCGCATCCCTTAAGATGCGATGCTCAATTTTATGGGGGGGGTTGTTATAACCGGAATTACGTAAACAACCATATAAAATAAAAGTGCTCCGGTTGCAGTTCTGCACTTCCGTGCAAATGCATTATATGTTCATTAGACTGGATTTGGACTTCGCGCGCGGCACTCCTATTTTTGTTTTTCTATCTCTTTTTCTAATTCCTGTTTAATTTCAACTAATAAACTAATGTTTCTAAAAATATATTTTTTTTAAAAAGCTTTCCTGACCCAGCCCGGTAACAGTACACTTAATAGTCAGAATTTACATTTTTAAAGCTACTGCTTGTTCAAAAGGCAATTTTCCCCTGAGAAGAACAAGCAAGAAACTCGAGAGGTCGCTCTTTTAAAAAAAGATTTTTATATTACAAAATTATTATTTTATATTATAATATTTCATTATTAATTGTGAAATAGTCTGGTTATGCGAACGGGCTGGTTATGTCCATGATTGTTTATCATCTAAATAATCTGATATTTTATAATATGATTTCTTAATAAATTTCTGTTTTATAGTATCTTTAAATTTATTGAAAGGAAGATTTTGTATATCAACAGGAACTATATTGAAAAAACGTATATTATTTATAGCGCATATATTATAGCGTATTGAATGAATTACTGACTTTGTGGAGGCGACTTATGTGACCTGCAAGTTTATCTTTATTTCTTGTATTGACATCATGTTTATCACTATTTTTCCTAAATGATGCTATATTTTTTTTGACATATATTAGATTTTCAAAAGTGTACTGTGACGAAAAGGTTAGAATATTATACTCTTTAAATCTATCTCTAAGTGACACTGCAGGTCTCAATTGATAAATTGCGCGAACGGCTCGTCTTTGTAAAGATTGTATTTATCTCCGCAGCATTTCCCCACAGCAAGATACCGTAAGACATCAGGCTATGGAAATAACTAAAATATACTAATCTAGCAGTATTTACGTCCGATATTTGTCTAATTTTTTTGACTGCATACGCTGCAGAGCTGAGCTTCTTCGCCAATTTATGGATATGAGGACCCCATTGTAATTTGGCGTCCAAAGTAATGCCCAAAAATACAGTGGACTCAACAAGGTTAACGAGCATAATGGTTCACCTAATATTTGTAATTTTTATTTGTTTTTGTTATGTTGTATGTATGTTTGTTTTATGTATGTGTGGTATTAATGTGTAGATGCAATGTGGAACCGACCGCAAGTTTCCTTTTTTATTCACTAGAGGCGCATTTTACAATTTGATATAAGTGGGTACCATTAATTAATTCCAGAAATTTTATCAAACCAGACGGATTTTAAGGTATAAAAGGATGGTACCCACGAATAAAAGTCAAAACCAACTAAACATGTACCTCGCTGGAAATGGAACCCGCGATTTCCATTTTGTAAAGCGTATGTAGTTTACCAGTGAAATCGGTTGTTTTTTCTTTATTAAAATGTTTTTTTTTTAATCATTTTAAGTTAAACAGCCGTGTGGTTCCCGGCGGAGTGTAGGACCAACCTGTTTCATTCCATTTCATTTACAGCGACTTAAGGTGACTAGCAGCGTCGTTGGTCAGCTCTCCAAAGCGGGTGACTACCGACGACACAATAGGAGGTTAATGAGTTAAACACATCAACTTCAGTTTGTTATTACCTAAGTATAAGAAGGTTCGACGGACGCAGCAAACTTTGTTGAACTAATAACTATCGACGTGGAACCAGCCAGTTTGGGGAACGTGTCTGTCTGTCTGCGCGTGTGTGTTGTGTGGAAACTGCATTTCATACTTCATACCCCTTGTTGTTGTTGGGAAGACGATAGTAACTCCATTTCATACAAACATATTTTCTATATCAGGGTCTAATTAAAATAGTAATGTGTTTTCAACTTTTAAATCATTTCATTATGGTTATTTCAATATTTTTAAATTTTGTACGAAAAAAATCGATTCTGAACTAGGTACATGTTTCGTACTCGCTTTTGTTGGTAGTAGAGCATTTTTAAATGTCCGACCAGCTACCGCCATCCTATCTAACGCTCATATTAATAAAAACGATCACAAGATTGAGGTAAACTTAAATTGACACTTGAGATATAGTTGTATGTTTAAAAATATAGTATTGAGAGAGAGTCTATTTAAGATAAGATAGCCAGTCCCCCAAACAAGTTGATGGTTCCGAGTGAGCAAACCCGTTATGCACATAACAAAAAAAACACATCTAAAAATAATTCATCTATTTTTTTTCATATAATTGTCATGTGTCATATAGCATTATGCTAATATTTTTTTATCCACAGTTATAACACGAATTAATATAGTGTTATACAATAGATAGAAATGCCTTACATTCAAACATTTAAAAAAAACAGCATCCTCTCCATTATTGCCTTTTGAACAAGCAGCAGCTTTAAAAATGTAAAATCTGACTATATTAAGTGTACCTTGTGTTTACAAAATAAAGCATTTTTGATTTAATTTATATTGTACCAAATCATCCTCCTCTCACTGGGAGAGGGTATGGGCCATAGTCCACCACGCGGGCCCAGTGCGGACTAGCGGATGTCAGTCAGACTACAGGTCACCTGACAGTTAGTGTCTTTAAGCCGCCCCCGTAGGTCACCGACTTAGTTTAACGACAGCCTTCAATTGAAAACAAACCGACCGACTATTTAAAATGCCACAAGTGCTCACCCACCCAGGGACTGACCGCGCGAGACATTGCTTAACTCCACTAATCGAAAACGAATAGCGAATGCGACTGCGCCACGAGTGCTTGTACAAAGTAATTTAAAATATATTTTCATGATAACAATATAATATAATTCATAGTTATGTGATGCATTATGTCAATATTACGCGGTAGTTGCACCCAATGGCCCAGTTCCAGCTTTTTTGGAAGTCAGCCCGTACATTCATTCATATTATTTTTCATTGTTGTTTAAAATACGGCGACATGACTTTAACATCATGAAGAGCATTTATAGTCCTGTGTGGATATTGTTCACCGCGGCATAATTGATTCAGATTGAAAATAATTTATTTCACCGGAGTCACTTAAACTGAGGTTCTTCTTCTTAGCAAGTCGATGGCAAAAGCATCAAATTCTCCGCCTCCGTGGCTCAATGTAAACAACATTGGGTCTACAATTCGGAGGTCGCGCGTTCGATCCCCAGCGGGGTACATGTTTAAGTACTCGGTTTGGTTGGTGGTAGGGCATTTTGCAATGTCCGCCTGGCTAGCTACCACCATCTTATCTAAATCTGCCGCCAAGCAGCAATGTTAATAGCATTGTCGCGTTCCGGTTGTCAGAGATAAGACAGCCAGTCCCCCAAATGTGTTGGGGTTTCCACCTTTGACCTCATCTTCACTTAACATCAGGTGTGATTGAGGTCAAGCACAAATCCGTCGTGCTTAAAAAAAAATTCTTGAGGACCATAATGTGTCCACGCGTACCGCATTGTCTGTGGCACATAGAAGTCCTGTAGCGTATAAGTGTCGGGATACGCCGGGCAGGATAGAAGATGGGGCATGGGATGAGGGTTTGTGGTGTATCACTGCACAAGCACCGGCTGTCCTTCGTGTAGCCTCAGTTGGACATGACCTCTCGGCATCTACCGACCCAGGTACGTAGTCTGTTGAGAGATTTTCATACAGGCAACTCCAGGTCATGAAAGCCCCTCTGCAGGTGTTATAAAGGTCGATAGGGAGAGCTCATTTCACAATTGGACTCGAGATTTAGGGGCATCATGCTGTGGGGCTGATCTAACTGAGATACAATTCCCGTACGAAAGTTTGTCAGTGGGCACAATAATATAATTGACAAAACAACCGACTTCACTAAGGTTCCGTTCTGTATCCCCGAGTGCATCATCAGACCTTTACCATTTACATATAAATGGCTGCCTTTTCAAACAAAACAAAAGTAATTATCAAAATAAGTAAAATAAAGGCGAATTGTGAATAATAATAATAATAAATATCCTTAGACCTACACACAGCGCCATCTAGTTCCACAGTAAGCAACTATAAGCTTATGTTGTGGATACCAGATTTTTTTTTTTTTTTTTTTTTTAATTAGAATGGGATCGCTCTTGACCTTAATCTGGACTAATGTCGAGATAAGATAAGATGGTTGATATATTACATAAATACATTATTTTTGGTGAATACGAGTAAGTACCTACTTATTATAAATGAAAACATCCATAACTCGGGTACACAAGTCCGTATTCATCACACAAACGTATGCCCCTAGCGGCATTCGAACCCGCAACCTTTTGGTATAGTGATCAGAGTTGCTAACCACTACACCAAACAGATCGTCTCTTAAATTTTTTGTAGTCGGTTAAAAATAGAATTACAACAAGTGTACCTAGAATTGTAATTCTAGACCATGTGCTCATGTTCTTATTAGAGGGTTATCTGAGCGTCTGGTTGATGCATCGCACGATCGGAGGGCTGGCCAATACTTAGGACGAACAATCAGCCTTGCTATACAGCGAGGCAATGCGGCCAGCCTTCTAGGTACGATTCCATCGACCAGGGACTTGGGGCTAGTTTATTATTTGTGACTTTTTTTAAACAAATTCTCTACTATTCATAACGAAAAATTATATGTCAATACGATTACTGTCGTGTCACTGTTCAGTGTAGCAAAATACAAACTATCCTAAATCGTTCGGCAGTTATTACAGTTTGGTGCGCAGTGACCATCAATCAGATGTAAATACCTGTCAATAATCCAGCTAAATCGTTGTTAGTTTAGAGTAATGACAATTTAAATACGCTCTGATTAATGCTGACGCAATATATTATCTGGCATTAGCCGCTGGCGAGGCTCTCCGTCGGCTCCAATGAGCTGCTTCGGGATGATTTATATCTCCCCGCCCCCCGCCGTCCTTTGCACACTCCATTCAAATCAATCGAAGCACACGTCGGTAAGGAGTCGTTACAAAAATCGTAATTCACTCCCCCCTTGTCCCCCCACTGTGAGAAGCTAAGTGCTTTATACGCTGAGCAAATACCGCGGTGGCTTCACGAGGAATGATATGTAAACGTCGAGACGCAATATACGTGTTTACTGAGCCGATACGCAGACGTATTTATTAAGAAACGAATGTTTGTTTACCGCAGATATTCTGGTGGACGTAGGAGGGGAGCGGTTAGGGGGAAAGAGGGGGGTTTAGAGGCTTTGACATATCGCGAGCTTCTTTTATTAGGCGCCTCGTGTTAATGTAACATTTTGAATGGCACTCGAACCACTCCAGTGGAAGAGTACTAGAATTGCTACATGAGTCGGAGAGTATTAGCGGTGGAGAATCTGTACAATAACAGGGTCATGTGTGTGTATGTGATTAGGCCGGATCGGCAGCTCGCTGAGTCGTGCTAATGTCCCCCGTGTGTGCAGTAGGGCGGGGGTGCGGGGGGCGGGGGGAGGTGACTATTTATATTTGACTATAGTTCCCCGGATAATGCCGGATTAGCCCCGTTGCTGTATGTGTGTGTGAATCACTCGGACACTATTTTCGGGCATTTGTGATTTTGACAAATAATGTCAACAATGGCAGCTTTATCCGTTCTTTTTTTAAATTCGTCGCGTGATCTATTAGTCACCTGAAAGTGTTATATACGTTTAAAGTGTTATATACCGTTAAAGTGTTATATACGTTTAAAGCGTTTGGTCTTGGAGGTCTTGTTTTGTTCAAGTAAGTCAAGTCTTTATAACTCTAAAATTACACTTGATGTTAAGTGAAGATGAAGCCGAAGTTGAAAGCGCTCACCAAACCCCGATGAGGGTCTAGTTATCTTATCTCAAACAACCGGTACACAACAATGCCTTCAACATTGTTGTTTGGTGGTAGATAAGATGGTGGTATCTGACCAGACATTTTAAAAAACATTTCCCCAAACCAAACCGAGAACTTGACATATACCCTGCTAGGAATCGAACCCGCAACCTTCATTTTGTAAACTGTTTCTCACATCGTCCTGCGGTGGCGATTGAATTAAAAAAGTAAATTGTTATCATGAATATATTTTTGCTGTAATATTTAAAGACATTGCTACTCTGTCTTTGTAAGTATTGTTTAAAATGATCAACGCAGAGTACCCCGCTCTGCTTCAATTACTGTTTATTTGCAGAACACGTTCTTATAAAGTTAACCACATTTTAGGTCACGATCCGAAGAAAATTCATTTATGAAATTTCATCTTTGACAATTATAATTTCTTGCTATTCTATCATTTCGCTGTGCCCACTGCTCTGGCAATTTGGAAGAGTATTTTCTATTGAATAATAGTATATAGGACGAAGGTTATAGTAGAATAAACACACAGCTGTAATAATATTTACACAGAAAAGGGTGGAAAAGAAAATAGAATATGAAAGATTTAAATTTAAAAAGATGATTAACGTCTTATGAATATAACATAGGTTGAAAATTTAGAAAACATAAATATATAAAGTCACGTCTGTTTCCCGTAGGGGTAGGCAGAGACCATATACTTCCACTTGCTACGATCCTGACACACCTCTTATTTATTTTTATTTTATTTATATATGAGAGGGCGGCAAACGTGCATGCGGGTCACCTGATGGAAAGCAATCACCGCCGCCCATGGACGCAACACCAAAAGGGTCACAGATGCGTTGCCGGCCTTTGAGGAAGGTGTAGGTTCGTTTCTTTATTCACTCTCATAAGGTTGTTCATATATGCTCGTCGGTTCAGGGTACTCTTTAAGACGTCTCCGATTTGTTCATGGTACGTTCGCCGTGGTAATTAACGGGTATTTCTTGCTAACTGCTCAATTAATGGGCATTTCTTTAAATTCAAAACGTTTAATTAAATTATCGTTACAAAATATTAGTTCTCATTTATATTTCTTAAGCAATGCAGCTCGACGACATTTTCAGCTAAAACACATGCATGCCTAACTATAACATGCTTAGTTTTTTATCCATCAAAAAGTTAATTGTGTTTAACAAAAGTCTACCTAATTAAATATCAGTTAGTATTTATTGTTACTAAGATATAAATTAAAAATAGGGTTTTATAAAATTATCTAGACTAAGCGTTCCTTTTTTTTTTAGGCTTAATTATTCAAAATTACATCTCTAATATACCTCTATAACATAGCAATTATATAAGTCGGTTCTGAATTATGACTAGCTAAGCTAATTTTTTACCGTATTTCCCTGGGCTAGCTAAGAACCTTACGAATTCTTTATTACAAATACAATATGTTACATAGGTGAGCTTATCTCTAAGAGAGATCTCTTCCAACCCTCCTTACAAGTGGTCAGAGAATCGGGGACGAAAAACTGCATACATTTCAATGGAGATGTTACAACAATATTACGGAAACTGAACGTTTCCTCTAGTTTAATCTACCACTTAGCAAAACCTCACTCAAATCTAACCCCGCATCATGTAGATACATCCGGACAAAGACAGACACACACAAACAACACTCCTAATTTTTTCGTCGTCGTACAATCCTACGACACGATGATTTCATCAAAACCATAATAGAAGGAAGGATAGAGGGGAAAAGAAAAAGAGGAAGACCGAGAATAAGCTACATGCAGCAGATAAAAGAGAAGTTGAACGTCGTGTCGTATCAGGAGGTCAAGAGGAAGGCGGAGAGCAGAGAGATATGGAAAAATCTCTCTGCTCTCCGCCTTCCTCTTGACCTCCTGATACGACGATGATGATGTACAATCCTACAGTAAATATCTAGCTTACCTTTTAACATACTCGAGCTTACGCCCATTAATAAAATCTGAAAGCAAGACGAAACATCGTTTCTTCAAGAACGAAAAAGAAACAAAGTAACAGACCTTATTACCTAAAGTACGTAGGTATTCGTGTAGAACACAACCCTTATTATGGTCCTGCTCAGACGGATAATAACGCAAAATGTATTAATTACGCGTCTCGATATCACAAAACGTTAACGAGCAAAAACCCAGACTTCAAATTTAAATTTATTGCTAGATCGCGTTGAAAATGGAAAATGATATTAATCCCCTGGGCAATTTGCTCGATATTCCTTTATCTACGAGTGATTTCTCGGAATTTTAACGAGCCTGGGAAATAATATACAGATGAGGTCACATTGAGCTAAACAGCTGGATCTTTGAACTGACCCGTTTCTTACTAATCAAGAGCATTTAATTTTGGTCACAGCTATTAAAAAGTTTATAAAACTTCTTCTTTCACTTGTCCTATTTTTACCCGACATCCCCAAAAAGGAGGCTGTGTTTTTCGAGTGTATGTAGATTTCTATGTTACCACCTGTAGCCTGAACGGCTCGACCGATTGCAATTGTGACGTTCTGAATCCTACAACCTTGGGATCTGCAAGAGCAGAGTGAATAGGCATTTACTGGGATCTCGTGCTTCATCTTCGACCACATCGTCACTTTGCATCAGGTGAGATTGTGGTCAAACGCGAATCCAGTCAATCATAAAAAAAAGAGTGTCATAGAATATGCAGGTACTTAGGTACTCATTATTTGTGTGTGTCCCATGAGCGTCCGTGATCTCACCATAGGCTCCACTGAAAACCAGCGTTGTAGTCGTTCTTCTTCTCTCGACTACAACAAATGCTGAGTTGGGGACCTGATTTGATGCCACTTTGCGACACCGAAAACTATCCAATGCATACCTACTTAGGTATATTAAGTTCCACATTTTTAAATTGTGTTATAATAGTACATAGGTAACAATTAAATGTATTTTTTAAGTGTCGCTAAATGGATCAAATAAAGTTTTCTTATTCTTATTATTCTTATAGAATACATTTTGTGGTAAAAATCTATCTAATATTATAGATGTGAAGGTTTGTATGTTTGTTTGTTGCTCGACCACGGCGAAACGGGTGAAATTTGGTATATAGGTAGAACATACCTCAAACATGGATATTTTTAATCCCGATAAAATGACTATTTCCCGCGGCATAAACAAATGAATGCGGGATAAAATTATTCCACACAAGCGAAGCCTCAGGCGAAAGCCAGTAATATAAACTGACTTTTCTCTACTCTTAATGTTTTTATTTGAAATTATATATATATTTTTTTTTATTAAAAACTGGTTTCGCGTTTGACCACAATCTCACCTGATGGAAAGTGACGATGAAGCCGAAGATATATATCTTTTGATCCTAGTAGAGTGGCCGGTATTTAGTTTCGGCTTATCTTTTGCTGTCGGAGATGGTGATCGTCAGGAATTCACATTTCCATCTAGATAGTTGTCGCAAAACCTTAACCAATGGCCTGTCAGTGAGCGAAACATAAACACAATTTATTAATGGTGGCTTAGAGAGAGGAAGCGGCTGGTCCAATCCGGCGTTAAGTAGTTTAGCGGAGTGTCGCAGTTGTCCGCATTAACAGCGGATTGATGACACTCTCCAAGGGAAGTCTGTAACAGGTACAGGGACACGCCACACTTGCGTCAAATATAAATATAACGGTTTTACTGCTAAGTAATACTTTATCTTTGTTTTCTATCTACCATAGCTTTAAGAAAATTGACAATGTCCATTTACAGCAGCTATTAGTCTTAAGGAAATTGACAATGCCCATTTACGAGCAAGAATCTCAAGGGTTGCTCTTTTAAATAAGTTTGGGTTACAATTATATTATATTGTATAATCAGACTGAATATCGCCGAGCGGTCTATGTCCATTGTCCATGCCTGCTTATCATCCAGATAGTTAGAAATTTTATAGCTTTTGGTAAATAATGTCTGTTTTATGATGGTTTTGAATTTATTTAAAGGTAAATTTTGAATGTCTACTGGAACCTTATTTATAAAAGCATATATAGTACATTTCCCCTTTAAATGACTTAGTGACTTTGTGTAAACGGCTGATAATAACAGCAAGTTTATTTTTATATCTGGTATTAACATTATGTATATGACTATTTATCTTAAACGATTCTATAATTTTTCTTACATACGTTAAGTTTTCGTAAATATATTGCGATGCTAATGTTAATTTCTTTAAATTTATTCCTAAGAGACACTTTGGGGCCCAGTTTGTACATCGCGCGAACCGCTCGTTTCTGCAACTTTAAAAGATTTCTTTGTCGCTACGTCAAAGTATATGATTGTACATTTAAATATACGTGGACAGTAATGGCGGGCGCTCCGTCTGGTGAGTGGAGGGTCGTTAACTCGCCTCCAATGCGCCGTCCACTCCACTCTCGGGGAGCGCACTGGACAGCGGGCAGCGATGGACAATGACAATCCACTTGCTTTTTCTTTCGAGAGTTTCTCGTCTAAAGATTGACCACGATAATGGCGATAAAGTTGAGAAAGATCGCGTATAAATGTACTCTGTGTACCTACAACAAATTTTTCTTTATTGCATACACAAAAAGATAATTACAACGATAATTTATACCGTACACAAAGAATTTTGTACATATTTACAAAAACGAAATAGTAAATACACATTCACAAATTAAAAAATACTAAATATATAAAACACACATTTACAAATAAAAAATTTGCCCCAGATCTTGCTGAAACGGAAGGGTGCCTAAGTGCGTTTCCTCTTTGGCAAGCCAGACTTAACCTCTGAGTGAAATAAACATTTGGTAATAATATTGCAGAAATATTAGTATGCACTAATTCCTTCGTTAAATGACAACGGTCCTGTCTACCTATGAAATTTTTATTTTTCAGTGAAATAAGGACAGGCTGTTGACGGTGCTGATAATGCCCAACTGTGCACTAGTGTGGGCTGATAATGATGATCATCTAGTAGTGGATTTGTGTCGTTTGATGCTGTTGCACCAATGAGTTTCAGATAAACGACTCTAGTGAACTAAGAATAGGTGCCAATTTAGCGTTGCCAACTTGCCCTGACTTTAACTTCCTGCCCTCCTAGCTAACATATTACTCCAAACTTTTGTAAGCCAGGGTCGAATACTCGGTAGGTAGACCATGCCAATCACTAAAACTTTTACTCTAATTGGAAGCCAAACTGATGTTTACAGGCAATCTGGAGAAATTGAAAAGATATAATACAAATACAATACAAAGTCTCTTTATTTTTTGATGATAACAATAGAACACAATTAGGCGGTCTTATCACTAAAAGCGATCTCTTCCATACAACCCACAGCTATTAGGACATTTATGTGTATGCGACAATACACTTTATTGCACAACCGGAAAGAGCACCATTAACATAATTATTATTAATACTTTCACATTTTTATATTTTTATAGCAATGCAAATGTTAGATTTTATAATAATTAATTTCAATTTTACATGCATGAAAATTAATATTGTATGCATGAAAATTAAGGACTGTCGAACCAATGCAACAATATTGTAATGTCACCTATGTACCACAGTTCTACAATAAATTGATTCTGATTCTTATTTTATTTTATTTTCTTGAAAAAACCAACAGCTGTTTTACAAATTATTACTTAAACTAAGAAATTGAAAGCCAATTAGAGGTTTCCACTGAAAATACTGAAAATAAAATACAATTCTGAAAATACAGTTACAAAAAGTGGCAATCTTATCACTAACAGCGATCTCTTCCAGGCATGCTTTAGGTAAAAGGACAATGCAATTGAAGATCTTTTAGTAATACCCGTTGTTAGTTACATTTGTTGCCTCTTACCTATATTCAATGTCTTGAGAAAACTCCGTTAGCGCGATGTAGGATTCGTGCTCAGATTGGTAGCTAGGCTTAGGAAACCCCTTCATAAGTTAAAAGTCTGAACTAAGAGTTCATACGAACGAGAAGTTACAGAAGACGTGTTTGTACACTCTCACTAGTTGTGTAGTCCGTGCCAGCCTCTCTTAGCTGTTGTTTGTGAAACTGCTGCGGAACAACTTTTACACTAAAGCCTATAACTTGGTCGTATCTCGGCCGAGCCGACGAGGCCACAGACTTCTACTCGAGACCGCTCTGGGGCCGCGACAGCGAACAATATGGGGTCAATGATAGCGGAAAGAATAAGATATTTAATGTTTTAAAATTTATTATTGCCTTTGTATTGATCGCTTCGAAAGTGGTGACTCTCATAAGTAATTCAATTATCGCGGAATGTTACAAGATAGAAGCTTACATATGCCCTTCTCCGACTCCCAGGCTACCCCTTTGCCAAATGTTAATACGAAAGCAAAGATACACACATACATACTTACGCATTTATAATATTAGTATGGATAACTAAGGCGCAAATATTCAATGTGATACAAAATGCAGCGACATATTATCATGTCCTTGCGAATTGTAACGTCGTACGCCGTTGTACAGAAATGCACCAAGCTTGAGACAGGCGCGGCGCTTCGACTCACACTGTATCGTTACGAGACGTTTGACCGACTGTCTGTATAAAGTAGAGTGGAGAAGTACTTCAATATCTGTTCCTCATGCCCTTGCGCAGTGGTCAAATTCGACTAATAGTTAATGATTTGATGGACCAATGGCGATGGAGGCGGTAACAAAATGACCATTCATCATATTATCAGAAAGAAAGAAAATTGTTTATATCAATAAAATAAAACAAAGCAAAACAAAACAAAACAAAATAAAATAAAAACCTGTTGTGTCGTCTCTATTACATTGTACATGTATGTTTTTTTCTTATGTGCAATAAATGATAAATAAATAACATAAATAAATATTTATTTAGAAACAGCTTATTCATAAGTTACACTAGTATTTGGGTTCTCCTAGTAGAAAAATAGAAAAATTTCCCTGTCAGGAGGGCACACTCACTCATAAAACAAAATTACTTAAGCTGGTGTACATCGGTTCCGAAACAGCAGGTTACAACTACAGCAACTATATTACAAGAACTGTATGTCACCCAATGTACTTATTTCTTTTTTATATAATAAAAGTAAAATACAGATTGTGTGTTGTATGGGTTGCGTATGTCTGTGTGTGGGGGGGGGGGGCAACAGCCACACGTCCATTGGCACAGAGCATACTCCTCCCCCATAGAATTCCAGAGTGACCGGTAGGAAGAGTCCTACATCCAACGACTTCATCAGGTCGTCGTCCATCTTCCCCATTGAAGCTAAACATTAGGATCAAGATTCCGGAGCGGTACGCTTCTACCGTCGGCCCCATCTTCACTTCACATCAGGCGTAATTGAGGTCAAGTGCTATCCTTTTGTGTATAATATGACATAATACGTTTATAATTAGGTATGTACAGTCAGAGACAAATATAACTTTACAGTCCTGTATAATACAAATTACTTTTTCTAAGAAAGTCATGGATATTTTGCTGTTATTTTGGAGGTTTGATGTTGATGATAGAAAACTCTATCGGAGTTTAGCTCGCCTTTATACGTTTTATATACAATGCATATTTCTGTAACAGTTTTGTGTACAACAAAGATATTAAGATATTTTTAAGTATAACTATTCAAATATTTTTGCTTATTGTTAAACTGAATAATTCCTGAGAAAATTTTATTCGTATGATGCACGCATGTAAACGACGATATATTTCCGACTGTACCTGATTGCATGTTAATGCATTGGACCATGGACTCAGGCAATTATGTAGTCACTAATCGATCACAGTGTCACTGGTCGAGTGGACACGGTGGAAACACTGTCTTGTCGTCATACTATCTATGGTTATACCAGTACGGAAGCCAGAGGATGATTCAATATATCGACAAATCGAAGTGAACGGACACGACAAACAAACCAATGTTTATTGTAGATAAATTTGAATGTTCTGTTTATGGATAGATAGAAAGCTTTACTTAAACCATCTCACTACACATACATACATATATCAGTTCAAAGATTCTTTATTTCTCATAAAGACAGCAGTCACTTACATGAGAAAAAGGATAATTAAATAACAGTAGGTAACTAAATTAAATCATTCGCACTCGCACTACACAAAATCATTAAGTAAGTATGTGTTTCGCACTATCTATACAAAACGGAATATCCAATATTAGGGAGTAAATATTTCACATTAATATCTATATTATATTTGTAATTCACCAATACGCGTTGAGTTATTTTTTCTTTGTATTGGTTGTATGAAGTTATTGTTACGACCGACCGACCGATATATACGACCTTTATCCGAAATGTGGTGGTCAGAGATATCCCAATCGTAAGCCTGTGATGAGTGTGTCAAATATAAAAAGTTTAATGCTAGAAACAACATTCACTGTTTAACTTTCAAAATTTTCAGAAATGCATAAAAAGTGGCGTTTTCAAAATAAAGGACACACGCAGCACGACGAGAAGTTTTTTTTTTTTTATGAGAGGGCGGCAAACGAGCATGCCGGTCACCTGATGGAAGGTAATTACCGCCGCCCATGGACACCCGCAACACTAAAAGGGTCACGGGTCACACACCTTTGAGGAAGGTGTAGGCTCGTTTCTTGAAGGTTCCAATGTAGGCAGGTACGAGCGGATTTTTGCCCACCCCAGAATACGTAGGGCAGCCTGAGCGATGCTCAGGGAGGGATTCTCCAGCACTAATAGTGCTGGTACCCTCTTGGGGTACTAACTCTTTAAATACCGCTGCCATTCTGGAGAGAGACTGGAAGGTGGGCCTCCGGCGCCCTCGCTCACCGGACGAAGCGCAGTGGCAAAATGCCACTACTCAGACGTCGGTCTTCTGCGAGAGGGTGGTACTTCCCCGGTCGAGCCGGCCCATTCATGCTGCAAGCTAATAGCTTACAGCGTGGCTCTACCACTACAAGTACGACGTTTCACTTTAACAAGTGCCAATGTTTAAATCATAAATTTCCAATACTGTTTAAACAGTTAATATTTCTCATCGAATATTTAGTAAGGCAAGCCTTAGGTACCTTTTGGGCTTATATGAAGGTACCAAATATATCCTTGAACAAGTATACAGCGCCATCTAGTTTCACACTATGTAACTAGATTTGTATTATGGATACCAGATGGTTGATATACATACAATTACCTGACAGGAAGTGCCTTAGTTTACGACACCTACCTACGAGACGGTTGGTTCGTTCAATGTCCGTAAATGTTATCAGTTTTCGATAAGCGAAGTTAAGCAACATTTGGCGCTGGTCATCCTTGGATGGGTGACCGCTAGTGGCATTTTCATACGACTGTTTCCGCGTCTCGGATGGCACACTAAACAGGCACGGTTGTTTTCTTTGAACACAAGTCGGAGGCCTAATACTAGTGTACAAGCCAGTTAGCTTTGTACACTTATTCGTAGTTAGATGAGTTGTGGAGAGATGAGAGAAATATGGAAGGTTGTATGGAAGTTTAATGGTAGTTATAGTTAAGTTTAAGTAACAAAGTAAATGGGCGAATCTCTCTATGTGTATCGCTCGATAGTTGAATATGTTCTCTAGTAATATAATTAAAATAATGCACATTTATAATTGATCGCGCACGGCCCAAAGTAGGTCAACACGTGCGTAAAAATTACAATGTACAGTCGTCAGATTGTACAACTAGGATGGCTCGAAGACAATGACTGGTAGGTAGGCATTAGACTGACACACACAGTACACATCGTTAGTGGGTCCACCCAGGTAGAGGAGACTGTGCTGCAATAGTGCTGTTGTTGGTCTGATGTGTGAACATAACATTAAAAATTAGTTTCGCAGAACTTTCAGTATTGCGATATGAAACAGAGACAATCTCGCATGTGACAACAATCGCCGTTGTGAAACTTCTACTTCACGGCTTTAAATCTTGCTGTATATTCCATGTCAGTACTTACATTTGCACCTCTACGAGTACTCTAGCAGTTTATCAAAGCTGCACGTTTGTCGCCGCTCTCGCTCTCGCTCGGCCAAACTTCGGCCGCATGTGTGTGGGGAACTTACACTGCACTCACAATACACAATGTGGTGGACGACTCAGGGGGCGGCGCGGGGCGAGGGGTGCGATAAATAATAAGTCCCTAATGAGCGCAGTTGCTCGGCTCCACGCTCGTCGACCCACTCGCGGACACTGCAGGTACAGAGTACAGGAAACTAGCAGAGGGTCAAATAGACTTCTTTATAGACATTTACAAATTAATAATGAATGATTATAAAATGGTTATTGACACTGAGCTACGACGACACTGAAAAACTTTTGACATATATAAATAACAAAACCGCTACAGATTACTAAGCACAATTTTACATATGTCTGTACCCGCAAACATAATCACACTCAGTCATACACACACACACACACACACACCCACACATACACACACACACACACACACACACACACACACACACACACACACACACACACACACACACACACACACACACACACACACACACACACACACACATATATATATATATATATGTTAGTGGAAGCTGCCCAAGCAGCTTCCGATCCGGCTATCTAAGTGTATAGTGGATATACCGATATCTTAAGATGGTTTATACCGTCCAGTGGCGCCCTCATTGGATGAATTAAGATTTGTTTTTAAATACAGAATATATAAAAAAAAATTACTCTGACCTGCACGCGAGAAGCCTAAAAGTAACACGTAAATAGCTTCGATGGGGGTCATTTTCCAGAATTCGCGATTTTAAAAAAAAGTGGCGGTTTTTATCAATAATTTGAAATTCTCGAAAATAACCGTGATTAAATCTATTTATGTATTATTTATTAGGCTTCTCTAGTGCAGGTCTGCGCGATTTCATTTATTCTGTATTTTTAATATATTCATTTATGTAAAAAAATCTTAATTTATCTAATGAGGGCGCCACAGGACTGAATCGACCCTCTTAAAGGAGACATACCACTATTTAGGTGGAGGCTATTTTCAGATCTAAACATAAATAACTGTTCTTGAATATTGTTTGTTGTGCGAGATGTTTGACAGTTCTGTACTCTGTGCCAAGTAACACCTCTTCAACCAATGAGTATCTCCGCTGGTAGTTTGTACACTGTGTCACGACACAGTGTCTGCGGAACTTCGTCGGCCTTTGTCGTCTTTATTGCATGCGGTGGCGCGTTTTGACAATACGTCTGCTCGCTGGATGCGCCGTAAATATTGTCTAGCACAATATAGGATGAAGATATATGGTTACAGCGCCATACTCTCTCATAGAGGCGTCACCTATGCAGGGGTTAACTGGAATAAATGCGTGAGATCGCAAAGGTTTATGTCGTTGTAAATGGGTCATGTCTGATTAGTATCAAAATGTTATTAGTCCCAGAAACTTGATTAATATAAGCAAGAGCGAGGTATTCGTGTTTTCAAATGCATTAACGCCTCCATCACACCTAATGTCAAATGAAGATAAGACCGAAGATAGATGTGCTCTCACCACGTATTTAGGGGATAGGCTATCTTATCTCTACCAGCTCAAACACCCTATCAAGCGGCAGACTTAGATGATATTTAAAAATGCTACCTCAAACCAAACCTAATGCTGGGAATCGAACCCGCGATCTCAGTTTGTTGTTGTTGTAAACTTTGTTGTATACATTGAGCCACGGTGGCGGTTATAACCTACAACACAAATCAAGGCTAAATATATGTGTGAGACTAGTGAAGCAAATTAATACTTTATCTCTCTATCTACCTGTGATAAACGTAGTAAGTATGAAGGTTTGTAGGAGGAGAGAGACAAGCTTGACCATGCGGTGTAACCCTCTGATGACGGACCGAACCTTTTCCACCGAGACCGGTAGAAGAGGATCAATGGACCTAAAACCGTTTCAAAATCAAAATCAAAATATATTCTTCTTCTTTTTTCACATTTTATTGGATCAAAACTTAGCCACTCTAACAGCACTGTCTGTGGCGTTAAGGAAGTCGTCAAAGGTGCAGCTGTCAGGACACGCGGGGCAAGACAATACGTGATCCATTTTCTGTGGGGAGACTCGGCACTCGCATCGACCACTCTCGCCATCGGAGAAGCTCCACCTGCACAGATTATCTTTGCTGCGGCCAACCTGAGTTCGAAGCCGATTTAAGGATTTCCATGTTGGCCATGGCAAATCGGTCCAGGAGGCAGAGACTCCTTGAGCGGGAGGAACGACGCAAGAGAGTATCTTTGCCGCCACAGGCTGTAGCGAGCATCCAAAGCCACACCTTGTACGGGAGCAACGCACTTCAAAAAGCTATTATGACTCTGGAGTCTTCGGGGCACTGTTGAATACTGGTACATCGGGTGGCGAGCATCACTCTCAAGTTTAGCTCTCTCAATGGAGCTAGCTATTTCGTAGGATATAATTTATTTATTTCGTAGGATATAAATTATCACTTGTAAACGTCATATTTTTTATGTTATTATTAAATTTTTTGATATTATTGCTCATTCACAAAGCTGATTCCTCAGAGAAGAACGAGCAAGAAACTCAAGGGTCGCTCTTTTAAAATAAGTTTGGGTTAAAATTATATTATATTGTATAATTAGACTGAATATCGCCGAGCGGTCTATGTCCATCCTTGCTTATCATCCAGATAGTCAGAAATTTTATAATAGCCTTTGGTAAATAATGTCTGTTTTATGATGGTTTTCAATTTATTTAAAGGTAAATTTTGAATGTCCACTGGAACCTTATTATAAAAGCGTATACATTGCCCCTTAAATGACTTAGTGACTTTGTGTAAACGGCTGACATGTACAGCAAATTTATTTTTATATCTGGTATTAACATTATGTATATCACTATTTTTCTTAAAGGATTCTAGATGTTTTCTTACATACATTAAGTTTTCGTAAACATATTGCGATGCTAATGTTAATATATTAATTTCTTTAAATTTATTCCTAAGAGACACTCTGGGGCACAGTTTGTAAATCGCGCGAACCGGTCGTTTAATAATGACACATGTTACATGATTAGTGTTATAAACAAGTTCAGATGTTGCAAAAGGAACGTTAGAGGAAATCGTTTTGAAAGAACAAAAACATCGAGATAAAGAATTACCTACTAAATACACGCGCTGTGGAAATGAAAGAGCTTTGACGGATATAAATGTGTACAGAAGACGCGTGTCGAACAAAGACGGAGAGGATGGTTAATGCGCAGGTGGCGTGCGTGCGGGGCGTGCGGGGCGTGCGGGGGGTGCGGGGGTGCGGGGCGCGAGCGGGCGGGAGAGACTCGCTCGTGACGCGCCGCCCGCGCCGGGACCCCGCGTCCCCCGCGCCCCCCGCGCCTCACTAAAAAACTGGAATCAATTTGCGGCTCACAACGAAGAAAGACGGTGACGTTTTTAAAAAGGCATTAAGGAAACTTAGTTAAAAGTTCTTGACGTGCAAAGCCGCACGTAAAGTTAGGAGCGCAGGAGAGGTGGCATCGTAATTTATGTGACTTTCTACCTATATAATTATGGAGATGTCTCCTTTTTGAACTCCGTTATATTATATGTTAAGTTGGTAACATTGTAATGGGTTCTTATGGCAATTGCATAGTTTTTTAGTTTATTTTGAATCTTCACTAAAAGTTTCTTCTTTTCTTCATAATTTTCTTCATAAAACTGAATTATAATTATAATGTAAGAAGTATTATGAATACCAGATGGTTAATATTTTATTACCTATTTTAATTATATAATATTTGCCAGTGCTACACTAAGGTTTATTAATAACTCTTATGAATGAAATAATAGCTGAGCGTGCAGCCTTTTGAAGGCAAACACAACATGCAACATTATATCATACAAAAGTTAATAATAAGTGAAGGATATCTAATCTGTCTCTCCATAACCTGGGTACATGTGTCCATATTCATCATACAAACATACATGTCTCTAGCGGGATTCGAACCCGCGATCTTTTGAGATATCAAAAGGTCGAGTGACACATCACTCGACAATCGCACCTCCAGCCGTTGGACAATTAATAATTCAATAGTGCATTTGTGACCAATATGCAAAGTAATCGTGAAACATAATCAATCTAGTATTGGAAAGGTAAAAATTAAAAACCTGTTGAATCTGTACATGTTTAGTTAATCTGTTTGTGTGACTGCATGTGACGTCACACAGCCATGCTCTGTGAATGGAAGATCAGCAGGACGCGACCGATACGCTTTAGCTGGATTTCGTTGTTAATGAACGATGTATACAGGAAGCATTCGCGGCACAGTCACTTATGAAATATGCGGTTTAATAAAACTAAAAAAATACGTTAAAGTTCCACCATCATCCATCTCGTGCCTCCGTCATCAGACCCTCAACACCAAGAACAATAATATTGACGACCTGTTTGCGTTGTTGGGTAAGGTCAAAATCAAATCCCGCTAGGGGCATATGTTTGTATGATGAATATAGACATGGTGTTCCCGAGTTATGGATGTTTGTTTTTCATTTATACATGTATTGATTTACAAAAAAAAATGTATTTGTGTAGTATATCAACCATCTGGTATCCACAACACAAGCCTATAGTTGCTTAATGTGGAACTAGATGGCGCTGTGTGTATGTCCAAGGATATTAATTTATTTATTGGAGTCGTCAAAACATATGACATCAGCTCAAACTCGAGGAGTTTACTACTAGCTACTGGAAAGTTCCACCATCCACCTCCCGGTTCATCATCAGATCAGTTCTAAGATACGAAATTATAGTAATGTCTTCTGAACTAGATATACACACCAAGTTTCATTACAACATTACACCTAATTACAAGTAGGTAAAAATTTACTTTCAAGATTTTTAGTTACAAGTGAAAAATAAAATATCCTTGGACATATACAGATAGCGCCATCTAGTTCCACACTAAGCAACTAGGCTTGTGTTGTGGATACCAGATATTGATACACTACACAAATACATTTTTTTGTTGTAAATAAATACATATATAAATGAAAAACATCCATAACCCGGGAACACATGTCTGTATTCATCATTTGATGACCTGTTTGGTGTAGTGGTTAGCAACTCTGACCACTATACCAAAATGTTGCGGGTTCGAATCCCGCTAGGGACATATGTTTGTGTGATGAATACGGACATGTGTACCCGAGTTATGGATGTTTTCGTTTATAATAAGTATAAGTATTTATTTACAAAAAAAAATGTATTTATGTAGTATATCAACCATCTGGTATCCACAACACAAGCCTATAGTTGCTTACTGTGGAACTAGATGGCGTTGTGTGTATGTCTAAGGATATTTATTTATTTATCATACAAATATGTGCCCCTAGCGGGATTCGAAGCCGCGACCTTTTAGTATAGCAACAGAGTTTCTAACCACTATACCAAACTGGTCGTCGAAAGTCGAGTGAAGCTAATATAATAAAATCGTGTTTAAAAAACCGCACTCAAGCCAGACCACGCATTACTGAGATACGTCCGGACTGGGCACACAGACGGACGAATCAAACGAATAACACTCGTCGTTTTTCGTAGGGATAACTAATAAGATAAGATGTTGTCAGAGATAAGATAGCCAGTTCCCCAAATGTGTTGTGGTTTCCGGGTCAGTACGCTTCCACCTTCGACCTCATCTTCACTTAATATCAGGTGTGATTGAGGTCAAGTACCAACCCGTTGTGCATAAAAAAAAAAATTTTAGAGAGCAAATTTGCACATATCAGGTAGGTAGATCACGCAAATGGGCGACATCATTATTAGGAGGGTGCAGGTGTAACCCTTTGAACTGCTCGGCGGCTTGTCATTATCTGTCTAGAATATTAACGGCTTGAAGCAAACACTTGGCCCGGTCGTGTCGCCGGCGCGTCGATGACGTCATCTCGAGCAGACGTCGCCGGTCAACGGTGCATACAGCTTCATTAAACGGAGGGCGTGCTCCTAGTGCCGAGTTCACATATCGCAGGCTCATCGTGAAACTTGCAGAAATTTGTTAAACGAATCGTGTGAAAAGGGTTATTATAGGAGAGATGATTGTTTAGGCGATAAGGAGGTCGTGTTAGCTGGATTTCATGTCGAGTTAACTACTTATGTTATCTTACTTTTGTTGTGTTTAGTAACTTAATCATAATATTAAGTTGGATACCAATTTAAAAGATATCGCTTTTGTATCGCAGATTATTTGGGAGTCGCTGGATGTAGGCCGCTTCCAATTTATGTGGGAGGCCTATATTATAATGGGCAGAGGCCCGTCCTATATTTTGAGATATTGTTTATGAGATTGACTTTATTGACGACCTCTTTGGTGTAGTGGTTAGCAACTCTGACCACTATACCAAAAGGTTGCGCGTTCAAATCCCGCTAGGGGCATAATATGTTTGTGTGATGAAGACGGACATGTGTACTCGACTTATGGATGTTATCATTTATAATAAGTATTTATTTACAAAAAAAATGTATAGCTATGTATAACAAGCCTATAGTTGCTTACTGTGGAACTAGATGGTGTTGTGTGTAGGTCTAAGGATATTTATTTATTTATTTATTATTAATTATATAGGAATTGTTGGTATTTCTCGCCAATTACTGTTATACCATTTTTTTTTCTCTATGTTTTGGTCATGTCTGCTTGCTTGCTGCAGCTTGTAGCGAATAATATTGTGGAGTACGACAACTTCTGACGTGTTATGCGTTCTGTTATCAGTGAATGCACGAGGTGGAGACTGAAAAACAGCTATTTTGCTGAGGCTCCAACCTATTTATCCACCAAGTTAGTAAATTTTACGATAATTAAAAAACATGTAATGTCATTTTTCTAAAGTGGATAATTAAATATCTTTTTATATTAGTTTTATTTATTTATATGTTCAGCAGTGGACGTCCTGTGGCTAATATGACAAAGATGAATAGGTGATATGGTTTGGTTTTGAGAGGAAAACGTCAACATACACCTGGTAAGACCGACGACTGGCGATCGGTCAACATCGGCTACCTTCGTACAAGCTCACCAGGAGGTCGACGATTGGATTCGGGACGTCACTTTCGCTCCAGCTGCCATAGTGTTTGCATATAGTTGAATAGTGTTCCAAGTATTTAATACATTTTTATCCATACAATCTAGTGTTTCGTTTCTGAGTAAGATCTCCTAACAGTTTGTATCCAGGAGAATCTTAAATCCTACGGGAGTGAAAATCGCACAGGTATACCATTATATTCTGATACATACACCACACACACAGACACACCTATAATATTTGTTAACGATAGGTAACATTTGAGATTCACTTTTGCTGTAAATTTACATTATATCTGTACTTGAATAATTTGTACCAGTTAGTTAAGTAGCTGAAGTTATGTAATCTGGGAACTTGGTTCCCACAATACAGGCTTTGCACAGGCAATCTTAAGACTTGAGACCTTTCATTTCATATTTAGTTCTCCTCCGAGTTATCCGCTATCTACCTGTATTCAGAGATTAGTCTTACAATCCTTAGGTAAGATGGTGGTAGCTAGCAATGTCCGCCACCAACCAAACCTAGTACTAAACATGTACTCCGCTGGGAATCGAACCCGCGACCTCCGATTCGTAAACCCTATGTTGTTTACGGTAGCAGAATGTTACCGCGAGTAATAGTGCCAGTAATATTCATAATTCATTTATTTCTTTTAATGTATTCTTTTACAATATTGTGGCAGGAGCCTCCTTTTAAGCATAATAATGCCTGTATTATGCCTGTATAATGCCTCCATAGTTGGTACAAAAATATAATGAACTGAAATAATTACAATTTATTTAATCTTATGCCTAAGTATCCATTGAAATTATATACAGGGCGTCCCAAAGTTATGGGACATGAAGGGGAAGTACCTTAAATATTGTAGATAGTGAATTTTGCTCAAAGAAGACTTTATGTTATTTTTAAAAGTTAGTAATTCTGCATTCATAGATTTTCTAAAAATTACTTGCTTCGGCTGGGAATCGAACCGACTTAAATGTGAAAAAAAAAACACCCTACTTTTATGATGCCAATCGAAAGAATAGCTAAAAAATAATAACTCTGCCTAAGTAACATAGTATTTTAAAAGAAAGGAACAACGTGAAATTAATCATTTTAATCAAATAAAAAACATAATAGAGACATGATATCATATTTATTAGTGCAGTTTTATTGTACAATACAATACAATACAATACAAATACTCTTTATTGCGCAAAATAATTTACAATAATTTTGATGATAACAATAGAACACAATTGTAGTGTTGTAAATAATATAAAATATATAAAAATATTGTGTATAGCCAGATAATATGAATGGCAGAAGCACTTAAAATCTCGAAAGTTGTGACCGTTTGAAACCAGCTCTAGTAGCTGGACTAATATTTGTCCTGCTCATTCGCTTGGACAAAATATACAACTATCTCACTCTCACTTCTATCTCACGCGCGAGAAACGATGTTATGCTAGATGAGGCTTAGAACATCGGACTGATTTCGGAATTGGCTTACAGTGTAAGAACGTCGGTGGCTCAGTGGTTATGATGCGGTCTCCCAATTTAGGAGGTCCGGGTTTGATTGCCAGGCAGGCCATGTACCAATCAGTTTTTAAATTTAATTAAATTACTTATGTGCATTTATCCGACTGCTCTAAATCGTGAATAAACCTACATGCCTGAGAAATAAAAATTCAAAGGCATGAGAAGTCCCCAACCCGCATTGGGCCAGCAAGCGTGGTGGACTATGGCCCATACTCCCTCATTATACGAGGGAAGGCCTATATTCCTGCAGTGGAATATTTGCGGGGTGTTGATGATGATGATGATTAAAAAACCGAAGTACTCGTGGCGCAGTCGCAATCGATTAGTGAAGTTAAGTTAAACACGCTGTATGAAGTTTATGCTCTCAATGTGACTTGATTACACATGAAAGACGTAAGTCAGGACAGAGACGGAGGTCAAGGCTTCGAACTCGAACATTGTTACAAAGTTCGCCTATCTGGCCGCACGATCCTCGCGCTCTTCCAACCAGCTTATCTTCCAACGCTTTTTATTTGAGACACTTCACGAGAATGTAATCGTCGCCTTATACGTTACAATGACATCGGCGGACAAAAGGGAGCGATTTAATTAATGGCTACAGAGTGTAGAGGGGTGCGGGGAGGAGGGTGGGAGGACGGTGCTGTCGCTGACGGGCCACTATCACTCTCGGCGACTTTACACTAACTGAGAATAAATTACTTTTTTCGAAGAGCTTCACCGCTCTCAGTGCCTCCGGGGGCACCGATCCTTTTTTACATTTAACCTTTCATTAGTTCGTCTTATTCATAAAGACTCTGAAATAGGAACGGTTTAATGTTGTGTCATAACTTATAAATCATAACATTGTCATAAGTAGTCATATCATACAAATAATTAATTATTTTTTTTCACTTTTCATTGGGGGACATAAACTGGGCCATGCAGCAGGTGAGTTAGCGCTAGCCGATTTTTTACAAGTTATTACCCTGCTCAATAAAATACAAATACTCTTATTGCACAATAATAAACATTGTTTTATGCTAGCAATAGAACACAAATAGGCGACCATGTCACTAAACCGACACTAAATTATTTTGTGAAATAAAGAGTATTTGTATTGTAGTGAACATAAATACTTTATTTCGTCGTATTTTTTAAACTACCTGTTGCCCACGAATTGGTTCGCATGTAACATTTCACCAAAATCGGTTCAGCAAAAATTTCGCCTATACGTTAATCCAGGTCCTAATCTGTCTACCAACAAAATTTCATCCAAATTTGTCCACCCGTTTTGGCGTGAATAGGTAAAACACACACATATATACTTTTGCATTTATAATAACATTGTATATTTTCCTCTTTCATTTGGTGTGCAATAAAGAACGTTGTAGACATTGTATGATCTCTAATAATTAAGATCTCGCAGCGTCGTCGACTCAAACTACATCCCCTAGAGGCTAATGTTACCAAGAGAACATGACAGCCAACAGGGAGCTATCGCATCTAGCGACTTTACTTGGCGGGAACGCAGTGACGTTTGCGATAGCGAGTGCTTCTTGTGACAACTCAGTGAGTACCACAGCTGTAATAACTCGCGACAGTATTGTCACAGAAAACAAAGTATCGTCTAGATAAACTAGAGTATATTATTGTCTCTAAGGACTGAATAAACATCTAAGGTATGTAAGTGATGCGGTGGTTGCGATGACAACGCAAGATCGGAATCTGAATGGGTGACAATTTGACATACCTTGAGGAGCAGTAGAGGTATTTGTTTTGTCCTCTGCAGTGAAATCATATAACATTTAGTTAGTGATCTAGAATCTCAAAGTTTCCGGAAAAATTTGCAATATCCTCGAATAATAATTTATTTTCAGTTATTACATTCAATTAAGTTATAGTTATAAATTTAATTTTGATAACGGCAATAATACAATAGTGCATAGGATACTTTGATCATGATAAAATGAGTAGTTCCCGCGGGATTAACAAATTACACGCAGAAACGAATTCCGCGCGGGCATAGCCGAGGGTAAATTTTAGTATAATATATTTTGTTTTCCGGCATAGGTACAGGCAAACTTAGGGATAATTAATATTGTGTGGGCACAGACCCAGGCACAGTATCACTAAAGGGGCAGTCATTGTAACTGCTACCTATGTCAAGCTATAGCTTTTTAATATTGTCCACGTGAGCTCGTTAAAATTTGAATTTGGTCTGACAATCAAATATTAGGAAAAATACAATGGTTGTTTTAATAGAGATTTACAGTAGCATCGTTCGAAAGAAACGAACTGTTTTATGAAAATGGATACAAGATAACCAGATTAAGCTTAAACAACGCCAAAGTCAAAATATTAAGATGCAAGACCATGAATGGGCTGCATTCAGGAAACTGCTCAACGTCTTCTCGTCTAAAAATAGTCACTAAAGACAACTCTTCAATCAACGTGTTTTCCCAGAAATCTCAAGATCATGCAACGAACCACGTAGAGGGCGATGCTTGGCGTTTCACTTCTTGATCGAACCAAGAATGAACAAAGCCATAGAAGATCGAACACCACCCACATTGACCAGCGGATCAGTGGAAATGACAGTTGAAGAACTGACGACCCTCGGGGCAACAAAGTTCTGGAGTGAAAATCACGTGTCGGCAAACGCAGCGTGGGACGTTCATCCCACGCTGCTGCGACTGCGACACTCCTTTCTGTTTTATAGTATCTTTAAATTTATTGAAAAGATTTTGTATATCAACAGGAACCTTTTTTTTTTTTTTTATTAAAAACTGGTTTCGCGTTTGACCACAATCTCACCTGATGGAAAGTGACGATGTAGCCGAAGATGTATCACGCGCACCCAGTAAATGCCTATTCACTCTAGACTTGAAGATCCCAAGGTTGTAAGTGTCGGGAAAAACCGACGCGGGCAGTGAGTTCCATACCTTAGCAGTTCCATACCTTAACCTTATGGAAAAAGCATACAGATAACCTTCAAGGGTTATACCTACTGACTTTGCGGAGGCGACTTATGTGACCTGCAAGTTTATCTTTATTTCTTGTATTGACTTCATGTTTATCACTATTTTTTTTTAATGATGCAATATTCTTTTTTTACATATATTAAATGTTCAAGAACGTACTGTGAAGCGAAGGTTAGAATGTTATAATCTTTAAACTTATCTGTAAGTGACACTGCAGGGGGCCGATCGCGCTAAGCTTGAACGGTATTACCAAAGCAAAACCATAACCAAAAACGTTCCTATGAACGGTAAAACCGTTGTAAAGGTCTCAATTGGTAAAGATTGGAAGATGCAATAAATGAAGAAAATATGAAAAGTTGTTTATGATTAAAGTAGAGAAATACTAATGCGACGTCCCTGAGGTTCATGTACCTACTCAAAGTAGAGAAATACTAATGCGACGTTCCTGAGGTTCGTGTACCTACTTAAAGTAGAGAAATACTAATAATATAATAATAATAAATAAATATCCTTACACACACACACAGCGCCATCTAGCTCCACAGTAAGCAACTATAGGCTTGTGTTGTGGATACCAGATGGTTGATATATTACATAAATACATGTTTATTTTGTAAATAAATACTTATTATAAATGAAAACATCCATAACTAGAAAGTAGAGAAATACTAATGCGACGTTCCTGAGGTTCGTGTACCTACTTAAAGTAGAGAAATACTAATGCGACGTCCCTGAGGTTCATGTACCTACTCAAAGTAGAGAAATACTAATGCGACGTCCCTGAGGTTCATGTACCTACTTAAAGTTGAGAAATACTAATGCAACGTCCCTGAGGTTCATGTACCTACTCAAAGTAGAGAAATACTAATGCGACGTCCCTGAGGTTCATGTACCTACTTAAAGTAGAGAAATACTAATGCGACGTCCCTGAGGTTCATGTACCTACTTAAAGTTGAGAAATACTAATGCAACGTCCCTGAGGTTCATGTACCTACTCAAAGTAGAGAAATACTAATGCGACGTCCCTGAGGTTCATGTACCTACTTAAAGTTGAGAAATACTAATGCAACGTCCCTGAGGTTCATGTACCTACTTAAAGTTGAGAAATACTAATGCAACGTCCCTGAGGTTCATGTACCTACTTAAAGTAGAGAAATACTAATGCGACGTCCCTGAGGTTCGTATACCTACTTACACATAAATTCACTCAATTTCTTTCGCGTGAGTGAACTCTGAAATAGTAAATAACGATAATAATCACCGTGTAACAGCTGATCGAGTTTGACCTAATAACTAACTAAACGAGGTAGCGATATTTGAAATTAATTAGTCAATTAATATTCACACAGGGGGTGGATGGGGATGGGAGGGGTCGGGGGTTAGTACCTCCCCGCCCGGTGTGCTCGACGACACTGTTATCCAAGTGAAATTACTTATTTTCCTTTCATATAAACAAAAAAAAATTTCGCGCCACCAAAGACAAGTTCCCTCGCTCTGTTCTTGAAGGAATGCGTTGTGTAGAATATTTTTCTGACTTTGACACAAATTTTAAATACATTATGGCATTTCAAATGTTCGCCTGGCTAGCTACCACCATCTTATCTTAGTCTGCCGCCAAACAGTTGTGTTCCAGTTGTCAGAGATAAGATAGCTAGTCCCCCAAATAAGACAGGGTTTCCAGGTCAGAACGCTTCCACCTTCGGCCTCATATCCATTTAACGTCAGATGTAATTGAGGTTAAATGCTAACCCGTGTTGCATAAAAAATAAATAAAAAACAAATATCTCAATGTTACAAATTAAATATGTCAATAAATTTAGTGGTAAGAAAATACTTCTGTTTTTCAACAATTAATGTTACTCAGGCAGAAATGTCGTGAGTCACCACTCCCGCCACGGTACGCGTGTCGTATATGGAAGTTTTTTTTTATGAGTCCTAAGGGATGTCTCCTGTTTTTTTTGTTTTATTAATAAAGGGTTTGAGATCAGCAGTGTTCACGTTAGCGTAGTAATTATTTACCACTGACAGAGTTGCTCTCTCGTTTATTGGTATGGTATACCCACCGGAGAAGTCCTTAGATCAACACTTAGCTTAATAAACACCACAGATAAATATAAATTCCTGATACGAATAATTCTTAAAATAAATACCTAAAACAAATCCTTTTTTTTACTATATACTCCTGAGGCAAACACACTTTACGATAAACTCACGAGACAGACACAATACAATAAACTCATGACACAAACACAATACAATAAACTTATGAGACAAGCACTTCGTATAATAAACTCATGACACACAAAATACAATAAACTCATGATACAAACACAATACAATAAACTCATGACACAAACCTAATACAATAAACTTATGAGACAAGCACTTCTTATAATAAACTCATGACACACGCACAATACAATAAACTTATGAGACAAGCACTTCGTATAATAAAATCATGACACAAACACAATACAATAAACTCATGACACAAACACAATACAATAAACTCATGACAAAAACACAATACAATAAACTCATGAGACAAGCACTTCATATAATAAACTCATGAGACAAGCACTTCGTATAATAAACTCATGAGACAAATACAATATGCTTCTGTAATGAATAATTCTTACGACAAACACCTGAGACCAATTTTATAATAAATTCTTTAAACAAAACCATATTACAATATACTCCTGAGACAAACACTTGTGCTAATAAGATTGCTTATAGTAAAGTTTATTAAAAATTATAATTTTCGATGGCCTACTCATTCCCTAACTTAACATAGCTTGCTACACACAGTCAGCATTGAATTCGCAATGATGTCCTGAAATTTCACATCTGTCAACTTTCCATTAAAGGATTCGAGTATTATTAGTCATTTTTATAGCATAATATGTTTGACCTAAATATTGTATCATAGCCCACTTCCAGGTTAATACTGATCAACAATTGTACAAAATGTTTGTGTAGTTATGAAACGTCGGTACATTATCCGGTTGTAATGCTGACCGTACCTACTTGTTCCTGTGCCGGGCCAACCAAACACCTCGTTAAAACAAATACAATCAATCAGAAAAAACATTGTGTTTATTATTTTATACGACAAAGCCACATGTTTTCACATTCGGCGGTGAATAAATAAAGGAATTTTAAAAATATATGTGTTTGACGATTGCTGATTGGTGGCCGCGAGGTCCCTGAGGTCGGCAGCCGTTAATCTCCCAGCTGCAATCAAATAAAAACGTTATTTACATCAGATATTAGGTTAATTTCCTTTTAGCTAAATTTGAGCCAAAACGCTTACAGCGTGAAAGTCAACGTAATTTAATAAAAAATATTTTATGGCGCGACCGTTGGGTTTAGCTCGTGACTGGCGAATCTCTTTGTTTAAATATATTTTGGTAGGAATGGTTGGTTCATGGGGGTCATTATGACTCACCTCCTGCAAGTACTACTTTGTTTATTTACAGAACTGAGTAATATACATGGACATTAATAACTACCTAATAACATACATATATACCTAAATATGGTCACGACCTTTATCCCACATGGAGTGGTCAGAATTTATTATTAATGTTGTCAAAATAAATAACTTTCTATCTTTCTTTCTTCTTTCTTTCTTCTTTATTTAAATAAAATAGTTTCTTGTTTTATTTGTTTTTCTGGTTGATATAATGAGGGACTTTCCAATATTTTTAGGGTTTTCTGAATTTGCAATTTATAATCCAAATTAGTTTTGTGTTTACGTTTTATAATTATTTTTGTTTTATTGCAACCATGTAAGTAGGCATACTTTTGGGCTTATGACTGGAAAGTTGCGACAAATACCCACCTCCTTTACTTAAATAGTTTACAAAGCGAAAAGTCAAAATATCTTGTGCTGCTAGACATTAATTCAAGTATTCCGAAAAACATAAAACGATGTCCCCAACGAACACAGTTTTAGAGAACTCCGGAAAAAACTTTAAGGAACAAACTTTTAGTTTTGCGGTTTGAAAATAAATGTTATGAAATATTCCGGACACTTACATACAACATAATTATATTTATGTTCGCATGCATAACGTCATAGTTTATTTAAAATTGGGTGGTCAGAGATTTCCCAAACATAAACGATTGGGTGCTCCAAACATTAAAAGTGTAATAGTTGAAACAACATCCATTGTGGAACTTTTGCATTAAAAATATACAGAAACGCACACATGTGACGGGGGTGAGCTCATCGCCCTTGAAACGTGCAAGTCTATAGATATTGTAGTTTCCCTCGGGAAGAAACGGATTGATTTTATTATAAACTATATAAACATTTTTTATGATAACTCTTTAAATAAGTACTGGCCACTAAAATATATAAATGTATGTTGAAAGTGCATTAAATTATTGTTCGAAATTAAAAAAATACGTTGTCATTAAAACGAACACAATAACCTTGTTCCTTTGCTTTTCGTATTCCTTTTTAAATTTCCCTACCTTTTACCTGAAATTGGCACAAAGCTACAACTAGTGCCACACCAAAAAAAAAAAAAAAATAAACCTTGTTCCTTAGATTTTCTTCAGTTGCAGTTCAAATTCAAAATTCAAAGAAAGTTTTATTTCGAGAGTTTTGAATAACATTTGAAATCGTCATGATATACAATTATCGCTCATTGACAATGCAGACTCCACAGAGAATTACGAGGAAGAAACTCGAAGATTATTCTTTTTAAATATGTATATTTATATGTGTATGTATGTAAAAACCCCCATGTGATCGGGCCTACGTACTATGAGCATCTACCCGCAGATTTACGTGACGAAAAAAATGACGACGCATTCATTCGCCAACTGAGAAACTTTTTGTTGGAAAATGAATTTTATTCTATTAAAGAGTATATGGATATGACATTTTCATAACCTCCTGACATGTTTTCTATTTTAATATATCTATTTTAACTTGTATTCAACTATAATTTGACAAAGGTGATTATGGCATATCAATAATCTCATGACATGGTTTATATATCGTCGCTTCATTCTTCAGATATAATACACCAGGTAGTCCTTTTAGCCTACAAGGCAGCTCGCACTGTTATCGAGATTTAGAAAGTCGATATTAAAATCAATCTTCTCACCTCGCTAGCCCGCCATCTTGCCGGTTCATTCTTTTTTCGTGCGAGGCAGCGTTCGCACGCGCCCATCATTTATTGTTTAAATAACCCGTAAATAATGCCGAAACGAAAAAGAGACTCGTCGTTAGAGTACTTACTAACTTAAATCTGTAGTGTGTCTAATTATTATAGCCCGGCGGTTAACCGTGAGTTAACACGAAGGTTTTGTACATTGTTTTCTACAATGTTTATTGATTTATATACCCGAACAACTGCGTAATTATAAGCCCAATAGTAAAACAAGCCTAGCGGTTAACCGGGAGTTAACACGATGGCCACTTTTTTAATATCTACCTACATGTTTAGACATTTTTACTAAGCAATTTATTTAACATTAAATTGAACATGGGCTTGCCTGGCGGGTAACCGTGAGTTGCCACGAGGGCTATTTTTCATAAGACGTATGTTCCAAAACTGTATCGTCGCTATCTTTTTAGATACGCAAGGGACTAACGTGGATCCAGATATTATGGGAAGTGACTCAGCCGAGCCTGAACAAGAAGTACCTATCCCACTTCCTGTCGTTGAAGTGGTCGCTAACGAGCCGCCGCCGCCGTCGGTCACTGCGCCGCTAGACGAAATCCATGCTTCGGGGCCTGAGGCCACCACGGCCGCAACTCTTCAATTGGAGGACAACTTACCGGAGCTGGACCCGGAGTTGCTTGTAGCGCTTGGGGAGGAAACTGGCAATGCTCCAAAATATGGTGAAAAAATTCATCACAATTTAGCACAACGCTGGGAGCCTATTCTCAAAAAAGGTTTACCAAAAGAGATAAAAGAGAAGTTGCTTAAACAGTATTTAGTGCCAGAAAACTGCACTCTCCTCCAGGCTCCAAAGTTGAATGTAGAAGTAGGGGCCGCCGTATCCGAAGCAGCACGCAGTCGCGACAAAAGAAAGGAATGTGACCAACAACAATTGGGAATAGGTATATCGGCTATTAATAAAGCTATGAGCCTATTGCTTACAAGCGACAATAAAATAGAAGCTATAAGGCTCCTCAGCGACGGATGCAGGATTTTAACAGACCTGCACTACCAAGAAACGCAATCGCGAATAACCGTAATTAATTACGCATTGGCTAAGCCATTCTTGAATGTTATCCAAGATAATGAAAGAGACGAGACTCTCTATGGTGTGAAACTTTCTGAAAAAATAAAAGCGTCGAAAGCAATAGAAAAGCAAGGCTTACAAATTAAAAAATATACTAAAACGCAGAAAAATTCATCCTCAACCACGGAACCAGTCCGTCCTCAGTACCAGCCTGGACAACCAACCACGACTCAACCCACGTACCAGGGAAACTGGTCCGGGCCCTCGCGCTTCCAACAGAACAGGGGGGGGGCGCAGAGGGCCGAGGAGACAGCTGCCGATAGCCACGAACCGCAGGCCTCCACCTCAGCTGACGACAACTCCCGGAGGGCCAGCCAAGCCTCGTGCCCCGGCCCGTTAGCAACCCAGGTACATGCGGGCAGAATCCGCCATTTTTATAATTGTTGGGTTACTGTTACAACCAATCCTGTGGTTTTAAGATGGATACGAACAGGATTTCCTATTCCGTTTGATTCTCAGGTCTCGCAGTCTTACGTACCTCATACTTTATGGACAGCATCTGAGAAAGCGGACATGACTGACGCTATCCAAAATTTAATAAACTTAGGCGCTTGTAGACCCTGTGCATCTTCCAAAGATGAGTTTATTTCTTCAATATTTCTAGCTTTGAAGTCTAATGGTGGAAAAAGGTTTATTTTAAATTTAAAAAACTTAAATAAGTTCGTACCCAAATTGCATTTTAAAATGGAAGATCACAGAACAGCGTCTAGATTATTACCTGCCAACGGTTATATGGCAACCGTAGACCTAAAAGAATCATATTTTCATGTTCCTATACGAGAATCAGATAAAAAATACCTTAGATTCCAATTTGACGGCATCATCTACGAATTTAACGCTTTGCCATATGGGTTGTCGGTAGCGCCTAGAGCTTTCACAAAGATTATGAAAGAAGTAGTTACTCACCTACGTCATAGGGGTTTTAAAAATGTTTTTTACTTGGATGATATCTTGTGTCTGGGAAATAGTTATACGGACTGCCTAAATAACGTAAATGAGACACTAAAACTATTGGAATGCCTTGGTTTCGTTATAAACTATGACAAAAGCTCACTCATCCCAAAACAAGTTTGTAAATTCTTGGGTTTTATGTTTAACTCTGTTAATCAAACCATTTGCTTACCTTTAGATAAACGTCAAAAAATTTTGCATATAGTAAGCAAATTTTCTACTCTACCCAGATGTACGATACGTGAGTTTTCCCAATTAATAGGAGTTTTAGTGGCTGCTTGCCCAGCAGTGAGATACGGCTGGGTTTATACAAAGATCTTAGAGCGAGAGAAGTTTTTAATGTTAGAAAAGTTTCCCAATTATGAAACGCATTTTAAACCCTCTGAAAAAATTTTGGATGACCTAAATTGGTGGAAAACTAATGTGATGTCAACCTCGAATTCCCTAATAATGTCAAATTATATCATGGAAATTTATACTGACGCCTCACGCACCGGGTGGGGGGCCGTCTGTCATGGTGAGAGAATTCATGGTGCATGGTAAAGTACGGAAGTAGAATTCCATATCAATTATTTAGAACTATTAGCAGTTTTTCTGGGATTAAAATGCTTCGTAAGGGAAAAAAGTAATTGTTCCATTTTACTGCGTGTTGATAATACAATTACGCAGGAAGTTTCAACTCTCGAAAAGTTTTAGATTGTCTTTACGGAAAATTTTGAAATCTTTGTCCTCAAAACGTAAAAGTTCTTATGTATTGTGCGCGCAGTTTGTAAACCTTCCATTGAGTAGCTCCTGAGGCGGGATGAGGAGGAAGATCTAAGTGGAAAATCGTAGGAAATGCATCGTTACCGGAAAAGCGGAGATTTCGCCGCGAACGCTGCGGATTACCCGCGGAGGCGCTCAACGGCCGGGAGGGGGCGGGTACGGCAGCATTATCTCTGTATTTTCTGTGCATTTAATATGTCTTATTTAAGAGATGTGCTCCTCGGCGGAGTAACCGTCGTCTGCATCTAGCATTTGCCTAATCTTTCACCTCATGGTACGACACGAGTCTCTGATTCCTTTTTTTTTTTTTTTTTTTTGTTTTTTTTTAAAAACATATTCTTTTTTTTTTTTTATTCATGCTTGAATTGCGTTGCATTTGTAAAGCTCGCATGTGTTCGAAATTACAGTCTTTTGAGAATGAGGCCATGAAATAAGGCTGACTGTCAGAGATGAAACTACTTTAATTGAGAAGTCTTCGCTGAATGTGAGCCTTCGGTTGCTCATCTTAAATAAATAAATAAATATTTCGGACACTTACACCAATCATCTAGTCCCAAACTAAGCAAAGCTTGTGCTATGGATACTAGATAACGGATAAACATACATAAATATTTATCCGTTACCTTTCTCCTTGGTCTTATGTTTTGTTTAATGTTCCTGGAATTTGTGTTTGAATATTAACGATGTTTCTTAAGAAGGGTTCAGAGAACAAAATTACTGATTGTTGTATGGCACGCGTATTGAGAAAGAAATAAAAAATATTTAAAACCATGTCATATTGTTATTTCTCTTAACTTATTCGTGTCGTGTACACATGTTTCGATTGCGGTCTACATCGTGACTGAAGAGATAGATTTCAAACTTTCGTTAAATTCTAAATTATTCAACATGGTGTATTTTATCTTCGTGTTTATAGAGTTTGATGACATTTAGCAATAGTTACAATTGAATAACTTATTGTATCGTAATTATATGTATAAAAATATCGATAAATCAATAGCGATATAAATGTTAGTTAAATATAAATTGATCTCTTCAATCATTATTGTCATAAATATTAACTATATCTTTCCAAAAAACACACAGGAAAACATTGAAGGGAAGTAAAATCAGGAGTCCATATCTTACTAAATCAATTGTTATTTACTAATAATAGAAGCTATAGCTACAATTCATTAAGGAATGGAATGCCCATATAACTACTGCTGTAACACTAAATGCAGTTTGGCTTTGTATGGAAAAAGTGTGTAAAATATGGAGAGGGTTGGTGTGATTCTCAATAAATGTGACAAAACGAAGATCATCAGATCGAGTTGGTTTACCCCAATTGCCCGTTTAAACTCTAGAAGCCCGAAGGGTCGCTATCGCACAAAAATGGTCATGGACGCCAATATGATGAACATATCAGCCGAAATACGTCCACTGCTGGACTAAGACCTCTCCCAATCTAACATAGAAAGTGCAAGAACAAACGTTTCAGTAAAATTATGTTTTACTGTGTAGTGGCTCATTTCAGAGATTTTTTGAAGTCGGTTGTATTTTTTGTTGCAAAAACGTAGCAATCGTAGCAACTACTACGATGGCTATGGCTACGCAGCGTAGCGCGTCGTAGCATAGCAGCATCGGCGCCAGTATTTGTATCACAATATGAACGTGGTGTGGAAGCACACAGAGCGTGGTGTTGCTTTTTATTTTAACAAGATGTGCGGATCAATATATGATACACAACATTGTACAGAAATTATGTGAGGATTAATATATGATACACAACATTGTACAGAAATTATGTGAGGATTAATACATGATACACAACATTGTACAGAAATTATATGAGGATTAATATATGATACATAACATAGTACAGAAATTATGCGAGGATCATAATATGATACACAACAAAGTACAGAAATTATGTGAGGATTAATATATGATACACAACATTGTACAGAAATTATGTGAGGATTAATATATGATACACAACATTGTACAGAAATTATGTGAGGATTAATACATGATACACAACATTGTACAGAAATTATATGAGGATTCATATATGATACACAACATAGTACAGAAATTATGCGAGGATCATAATATGATACACAACATAGTACAGAAATTATGTGAGGATTAATACGTGATACACAACATTGTACAGAAATTATGTGAGGACCATTATATGACACACAACATAGTACAGAAATTATCTCACAATGTTGCGATTGTTATTGTGTGTGTGTGCTCAACCGTAGAATATTCTCGTAGGAAGATCATAATTAATGACAGATATTTACAATACTATGAAAGCTGCTCTGCTCTCGATACTATTTAAAAGAACTTCATACAACATTTACCCCCCTAAACAGCACGGAGCGAAAATAGAAATTGATTCAATGGAATGGCTAATTTAACAACCTGCCCACGAAATATAGTAAATGGATGGTGACGAGTGGAAGTGGTGTGTCCTGTTCTACCATCGGTAATCCCGTAGTCAGTAAGAGTGCTGTCTCCATATAGCTCGAGTGTATCAAATGACATTCTGAGCAAGCAAAAAAAAGCAAGTTTGTTAGATTGTAATTAAAATTTATAATTCCTTCGTTATGAATTTTCTCGTCGCACCCAAACTTCGCTCGTTAAATCCAACGGTCAATCTCGTTATTGGACTCTTGTGTAATCAGTAGTCATTCCAACTCAAACCAATTTAAAACAGAAACCGAAGAATTTATCAAATCCAAATACCTTCGTTTCAATTTCGTAACAATCACAAAAACAATTAATTGAATTGAAAAAAAAAAATCGAAGGTAGAACAAGCGATCGGTGGATTTCTTAGCCCCCCTCCCGTGCCCTCCCCCCTCCGCAGATCGACCGCGAATCAATTAATTCCCTGATTACCCGCGTTTTTCCAATCTCCCCCGACCTCCACTCGCCCAAGACGAACTGTTCGCTCTAAAATTAATTCTGTGTTAAATATATTCAATTCTTCTTTTTCTCCCGAACTTCGCGAACTTTCAACAGTATCTCTAATAGATTACTCTTTCTCTTTGTAATAATATGGTTTTATTCTGTTTGTTGTACTTGTACCTGCCCACGCTTTTATAATATACGTAATGTTAACTGCCACCATGGCTCAGTGTAAATAATATAGAGTTTACGAACGAAGGACGCAGACTCGATTCCCAGCGGGGTACATTGTTATGTTTAGTATTCGGTTTTTTCGGTTCGCCTGGCCCCACCATCACTTTTACTGTACCGGATTATAAAAACAAGATAGTCAGTCAACCCGAATAAAAAGCGGAATCCGGATGAGCTTCCACTTCGGCCCCATCTTCACTTAACAGCAGGGGTGATTGTTGTGAAGTGCTAATCCGTATGCATAAAAAAATTGTTAGCTTGTCTACATTTCCATTGCAACGAAGGGGCCGAAGATGCTTCGTCACACTGAACTCTCAAATTCATTGATGACCAAGACTGCTTCAATTCATAATCTGAAATACAACAATGCTAACACAGAACTACTGAGGGCTAAATATTCCATTCCACTGTTAATCAAAGCACCGACCTTCGACTTTTAACAAAATATTGTTAACTTTACACCAAGGAGGCGTTAAAACTCTATTTGAAAGCACTCTCCGCGACAAATCCTCACGGGGCGCGCCTTCGCCTTCCCTTGGTGTCAATTCCCAGCACGAACACGCTGCGTTGCATATCCGTCTCGCTTCAAACAATCTCATCCCGAGTGCTTTATAAATCGTTTTCTGTGAAAGAAGAAAGCAAGTGGGTGTGCGAGATGGATGCGTGAACCTTAATATTACTCATGTCAAAAGGATGATGTTCCAAAAAGTGTATGAGTACCGCCCCAACCCACCAACAACCACAGAAATCATGTTGGTGAGTTTGTTGCAACCCACTATTTCTTTATTAGTTGGTTTTAACTGTGAAAACGATGGGAAAGTTGATTGGATGATTGTTACTCAATCACACTGCACTGTAACGCCTGGATGGGTTCGGATGAAATTTGGTACAGCTATAGAATATTATTAGTTGAAAGTTAAGAAAATGCTTTTAAAACTAACCTATGCAGAAACAGAAGAACTATTATAATTTTCGTGACGACATAAGAACCTTCAATATTCCATACTCGGTTAATTTGATTGGATCTGATCTGTAATGAGAGCGAAATAAATAAATAAGGTATTTAATTACACAGCATACATACACCCACTCAAACACACAGACACTTTCACTCGTCCACTCTAAACATTAATCCTCCCTCACCTTACACAAACTCACACTTACTACCTATATCATTAATTATGTAACTCTAAGCACCTATAGTTATATATAATTATAAGTTTATTCCTTGTGTCATTATACCATGTACACGTAAAATATTTTCGTGCTGTTCCCAACAATACAGTACAATACAGTTTTGGAACAGAAAATGCCAGTTTTGTTACTCAATTATTAGCTATAGAATGATTACGCTGGGAGAGGGCGCTGCGGTCGCTCACGATTGTTGTGTTGAGTATAGGCTCCGTTCTTTTCTTTTTTTTTACAAGTGCAAAAATGAACAATTTGTTATAAACTTTGTATCAGTGTGTACCTCAATACATAATTTCCTTAATGGTGTATGCCATATAACTCAGTATAGTGTAGTACTAGTGTAAAACGAAGAAAAATTCATTGACTATTAGTGGCAACTGTGTGGTCAACTACCGTCTATTGACCCAACCAGCAAATCATTAACCACGACAGTCGCTTGTCATTGACAATTTCGGCCTACTGTAACAGTGGTCAAGTGGCGTAGTAGTTGCGGGACTCGTACGAGTCAATAGATCACGTTGACTCGGAGTTCGATCCCAACTGAGACTGAAAAACTTTTTTGTTTTTTTTTTTTTTTTTTATTTTATTTTTAATATTAAAATGCCAAACAGGGTGGTAATATGTGCCGGCTGTCTGCAGGCAATTAAGGATCGTCAATATTTGAGGTGCAACAAATGTGAGGGAGCGTACGACCTTGATTGTGCAAATGTCTCGGTACAACGCTTTTACAACACTATGACGCAGGAACACAAAAAGGCGTGGAAGTGTGTGGGTTGCAGATCCAAAGAGCCGAAGTCCGACAACACCAACACACCAGTGCGGGGACAAGAGGCGACGAGCGTTGGTAGCCGTCGTGGAGCGGCCATACCAAGTCCGCCAGAGGAAAGTGTGTCCACTGAGCTGTCGGATATGCAAACTCTCATCTTGGAGGTGCGGCAGTTCAGGGAGGAGATGCGGGCCACAAGACTCCAAATGGAGACGCTCAACAAGACTATGACTGGCCTCACCGCAAGGATGGACATTTGTGATAACCGTGTGGAGGAGATTTCCGAACGGTTGGATAAGTTAGAGCGTCTGGTAGGAGAGAAAATTAAGCCTGACCACGGTAATGGCGATAGGACATTGTTGGGTACCGTTGAGCAACTGAGAACCGAATTAAATGAGCGCGACCAAGATCTGTTAATGAACGATGTTGAGATATCGTGTGTTCCGGAAGGCAGGGGTGAGGGATTGCTGCACATTGTAAAGGCCTTGGGCAGCAAGCTGGGTATAGACATCGCTGACCAGGACATAGTATGTGTAACGCGCGTGGGTCGAGTGCCTGAAGTAGATAAAACAACGCCTACCACGTCCAGACCACGACATATAGTCGTTCGGTTGGCGAGGAGGACGGTCCGCGATCAGCTCCTGAGGGCTGCACGTGTTAGGCGTGGGGCCACCACCGAGGATGTCGGCATACCTGGTGCACCTCGTCGTTTCTATATAAACGAGCGGTTAACGAGAACAAACAGGCAGCTGTTCCATCGAGCGCGAGAGGTTGCAAGTCGGCTGAACTGGCAGTTTGTATGGACGAGGGATGGTCGCATCTATGCGCGGCGCAGTCATGGCGGGAACTCTCCTCGTCATCGTATCCGCACGGAGGCCGACCTTACCCGTGTTTTTGGACCGGACACAGTTCGTTCCACTGAAACCCAAAACGAATACCATCAGTAAGACCATATTAAAAAAGCTATTATCTGGTATTTTGTTATTGATTTTATTATTATTGCTATTTTATATTTTACTTACGTTTTGCGCGTCTGTATATCAAGAGTTCTTGAATATTGTACACCATATTATCTTCTTCATCTCAATTGTTAATTTCCACCTGAAATTGTATAGGATAATACTGTCACAAAATCATGTACATGTATCGGTTTGTTTCGAGGAATTATTAATACTCATCTGTAGACATACTGTTCGTATTATTGTGATAACATTAAACCTCTTAATTTTGAATAGATGTATGTTTTATGTATGGGTACATCAGAGCGTAGCAGCACATACTGTAGTGTATTGTATAAATCTATGTGTAGCTGTATCACAGGCAGGGGCGGGGTGGGGGACAGTGCAGGGACAATCATTGCCAAACATGTATTCTCTTCATATGCATTACAACATAATTAGTATAAATATTTTAATTTTACATTTGCTATACAATTACTTACCTCAAGAATATATTCATAATAATTTGATTAATCTCCTAATTACTATACATAATTTTTATATTTATAATCTGCCAAGACAATTTTTTAATATTAATCCCGCTCCTGAAGTAGTACTGATATTTCTCATAAATATGAAAAATGTTAATGGTCACTTACCTAAGTGGTCCAGTATTATAAACGAGTTATTCTGTCGGCCCCGCATTTATTGTCGCCATTGTTATGATATCACTTCCTCTGAGACGTATTATACGATAAATAAACAAATCAAATGGCTCCTAAGATAAAATTTTTGCGATTGGGTCTATACAATGCGGGTTCATTGAACACTGGTCATGACGATTTTTTGGCTGCAATGAGCAAGTTTGATGTCGATTTGATTGCGATCAACGAATCTTGGATCCCATCCGGACAAGAACGGCGAGCTCCCGCGGCGCCCGGTTATCGACTGCGTTGCACTCCGCGCCCGTTGCACATGCGGCGCGGGAGGGGGGGCGGACTAGCATTCTATATTAAATGCGGTATTCATGTGCGTTATCTAAAACATCCCGATAACAGCGAGATTGAACAAATGTGGCTCTCCACTAAAGCAAACGGCAGTAACATTGTAATAGGTACGGCATACAGGCCAAGTTGGGTGAACGTCGATACTTTTTTGGACGCACTAACGGAATCGATTATTTCTTTTTCGAATTATGACTATGTGGTTTTGCTAGGGGATTTTAATATAAATATGCTTGACCCTGAAAATTGTATGACGAAGAAGTTGACACAGTTTTTTCAGTGTATGGAACTCAAACAGGTGGTGACGAAACCCACTCATCTCTCTGTCGGAGGAGAGACATTGATAGACCTTGTGTGCACTAACGCACGTGTGTGTGACGTCACCGTCAATAATATAACGGGCTCTATTGGGCATGCAATGATTATTTTAGAATTGTTGATCAAAAAACCAAAACCTGTTTCTAGATTTGTAACGTACAGGCCTCTTAAGTCTATGGATCGAAATAGGTTTGATGCTGATTTAGAATCATTGAACTGGGAATCAGTCTCTAGTCAGCCTACAGTAGAGGACATGGTCCAGAATTTTAATTCTTTGACACTGGCACTATTTGATCGGCATGCTCCATTTAAAACAGTAAAAATTAAGCCACGTCTGTGTGTTCCATGGATTACTGATACGATTAAATGCATGATAGACTTACGTAACGCGGCTCATGATACATACCGCCAATCAAAGTCGGAATCCCATAAAAAATATTGGCAGGACTTAAAAAAATTGGTTACTAATAGTATACAACATGAGAAACGTGCTTATTTCAATATCCATATTAATTCACAAATTGACAATGGTAAGGAATTCTGGAAAAATTTAAAAGATAAAATATTGATTGACGCGGGAAAAGATAAAAATGAAAGATTACCCAATAGCTTTGAAAACCCGGATGACATAAATACCCATTTCTTAAACATAGCTGGTAATAATGTAGTTCCTGAATCCGAGCTAAACTTCTTCGAAACAGAACGATATTGTCAGACAGTTTTCCGTTTAAATACAATTACGAGGACAGAAGTGGCAAAGTACATTATGGCCATTACATCAAACGCCATGGGTACTGACGGTATTAGTCGGGACATGATTTTATTAACATTGCCTCGTACACTTACGGTGATAACAGAGATTTTGAATAAATCTATTCTTACTGGAAATGTTCCCCGTCAGTGGAAGGAGGCACAGGTTACACCTCTACCCAAAGTTGATCATCCTACTGAGCTCAAAGACCTTAGACCCATTAGTAGTAAAGTTTTTTTGCGGGTAGGCAATAAACTGTCAACAGCTTACAAAAGAAGCTCCAAGAATAATATTAATTATTAAATTTATTTCAATATTTTATGATATAAATTACATACCACTCGCAAGTTGACTACATCTTTTCATCACTTAGCATAAATTTTCACAAAGTTTCACCACCAATACTGCACAATATAATGGATAACACAGCATCAGAACTATCCAAGAACATGGCAGACCTTGCATCACTATTCACATCCAGGATGGACGAGTTTGAGCGAGGTCTTCAGCAAGCCGCACCCTCTGCAACCCCCACTATCAAGACCTTGGCTATGGAGTATAATAATTTTAAAACCTTTGTATGGAAGGCCTTAGGTATGTTGCGAACTCAGCAGGAACTTTTGCTGGCTAATATAGACCGTTTGGAGACCCATTCTCGCAGGAAGGCGCTGTTATTTCGAGGTATGTCTGAGCAGGATGGTGAAGAGGTACAACAGAGGATCCGAGGGATGTTAAGTGACAAATTGAAGATGTCTGTCGCTGTCATCAATGATATTGAGGCTTGCCATCGTTTGGGGAACAAGGCGGACAAAGCGCGACCTGTTTTGGTTCGCTTTGCTAATTATACCTCCCGTCTAGCTGTATGGCAGGCCAAGAAGCTTCTTAAAGGTTCCAATACTTCGGTGGCGGAATTTTTAACAAAAATACGTCAAGAAATCTTCGTTGCTGCCCGTAAACATTTTGGAGTCAAACGTTGCTGGAGTGTAGATGGTACTGTGACGATTCTGCTGCCTGATGGGACGCGTAAGAAGGTGTTCACTATGGGTGAACTCACGCCGCTCATCACTAAACACCCTGGCGTGACATCTGCTACGGACAAGAAACACTCTGCTAAGTAAAAGGAACTACAGTGCTTTTTCATTTATCCGGCTATTAGAAGTGTTTACTTTCTTACTTGCAGGTAATTTGTAAAATGCGAATTTTAAATTCACTTTTATTTGTGTAAAAAATAATTTGTTTTGATTGTTCGTTCTGTCAGCTTGTCAGTTTGAGTTTTGACATTGGCATTCATCTGCGTTTCGTTCTAGTGTTGTTTTTTTTTTTTTTATGGCTTGGCTACTTGCATGCAGTTGTGCCACCTATGAGTGTTGTCTATCAGTCAACTTGCGCGGAGTATAAGGAAAACCGTTTTATAAATTACTATATTTATTTATTGTAATATTTATAGCATATATTTATATATAATTATTATTATATTGTCTTATGATTGACAATAATAGTATTATTGACGATAATTACTTTTCTTGCTCCTCGTCTTTAGATGATTATGAGAGTGCAAACAGTGATGACTCATTTGACACTGATTCCCAACCTCTCGAAGTAAAATTGAACAGAGTGTTTGGTCATAATACTGCATACCTCTCCCTTGTGCACATTAATGCGCAGAGCATTTTAGCTCATTATTCTGATCTTCTCACTTCCTTTAGCACTGGCGTTATTGATTGTATTTTAGTTTCTGAGACATGGCTCAAACCCTCTCTACCCTCCACTTCTTGTTCTCTTCCTGGATACCGGTTATATCGTAACGACCGTATGGGAGCGGGTGGTGGTGGCGTAGGTATTTACCTTCGCAGCCACATCTCTGCCACCGTAACGTGTTGTTCTCCCTCTGACTACTCTGGGTCTCTAGAATATCTCTTCTTAGATGTTATTATCCACCATAAGAAAATCCTTCTTGGCGTACTTTATAGTCCAAATGAAAGAGTAAATTACTTTGATAGTATGCTTTCGAAATTGGAAGAATTAACGCCTCTTTATGATCATGTCATTCTTATGGGTGATCTCAATACCTGCATTGACAAAAATGATTACAGGTCACATAAATTGTTAGATCTCGTATCTAGTCTCAGCCTGCAAGTTATGCCTCTAAACCCGACTCATCACTTTCCCAATTGCAGAGCATCTCTCATTGACCTGATTATTGTTTCGAAGGCTGACGCTGTAGTTTCGCATGGTCAAATGACTGCTCCCTTCTCTTATCATGACCTCATTTTCCTTAAATATAAAGTGCGTGCCCCAAAAGTTAAGGCTAAGGTTATCCTCCAGCGAAATTTTCGCAACGTTGTTCTGGATCGCTTGAGAGAGGATGTGAGGAAAACTGATTGGATTACCGTTAGGCATGCCAATAGCATTGATGAAAAGATAGCTTTATTCACGGAACTTCTCACCAAGCTATATGACGCTCATGCTCCAGTGCGACCAGTCCGTGTGAAGCATGCTCCTGCTCCCTGGCTCTCCCCCTCCATACGGAGTGCGATGGCAAAACGTGACAGAGCTAAATCGCGACTAAAGGCAGACCCCTCCGACCAAAATTTCGCCAAATATAAAAAACTGCGTAACATTTGCAACAGGATGTGTAGAGATTCCAAGCGTCGCCATATTCACTCCACTATTAATAACTTGTGCCCTGGGCAAGTTTGGAAATTTTTAAAGTCGTTAGGTGTGGGCAGGTTAACGGATACACCCTGTGGAACAGTGGATATAAATGCTCTGAACATTCACTTCTCTACCCCTCCCGTGACTCTCGACCATCAGACTAAAAGAGATTCTATGACTTCTCTTTCTGATCTTGCATTACCTGACTGCCCCCCTTTTATTTTTCGTCCTGTTTCTGAGTTAGAAGTTAAGAAGAGTATCAAATCCATTTCCACAAAGGCTGTCGGCGTTGATTCTTTAAGTCTCGATATGTTTACCCTTATCCTTGAGGACATCACGCCTATAGTGACTTATCTCATTAATTTTTCGTTGGAGACCAATGCCTTCCCTACTTTGTGGAAACAAGCCTACATTATTCCGCTGCCCAAAACCCCCAATCCCCAATCTCTTTCCCAGTACCGCCCGATATCCATACTCCCCATCCTCTCCAAAGTTTTAGAGTCAGTTGTTCACAAACAACTATACTCTTATCTCACCACTAATAAACTCCTCTGTCCTTTCCAATCTGGTTTCCGTCCATCCCATAGCACTGTTGGTGCACTGCTGAATGTCACCGAAGATATTCGCCATGCTATGGACGACAAAAAACTCACAATTATGGTATTGTTAGACTTCAGCAGTGCATTTAATTCAGTGGACTTCGACATCCTCCTAGCCTCTCTCCGCTCTCTTAACTTCTCCCCAGATGTCATTACTTGGTTTTACTCATACCTTCACGGTCGTCAGCAGTGTGTGAAAACCGATGATTCTAAATCGGACTGGTGTGACCTCACTGCTGGCGTACCACAAGGTGGCGTGCTTTCTCCATTACTTTTCTCTGTATTCATCAACAATATCTCAAAAGTTATTTCTTCTCTCTACCACCTGTATGCGGATGATTTACAAATTTATAGACACTTTTCGCTCAATGAGGCGGCAGATGCTGTTAGTGCCATAAACAGTGATCTTAGTGCCATACATTTGTGGGCTGCGTCTTTTGGTCTTCTTGTAAACCCAACCAAATCACAAGCGCTGGTTATCGGTAGCAGTCGTTTGAGGCCGAGAGCAATTCATATTCCAGGTATATATTTTAACGGAACTTGCATACCTTATAGTGACAAAGTCAAAAACCTCGGGGTCATCTTTGATGGCCATCTGTCGTGGTCACCTCATATAAACGACGTGAGCAGGCGCATGCATTACACCTTTCACTCTCTTAAGCGACTTCAGAACTTCCTTCCTTTAAAAACTAAAATTATGCTTTCACAAACCCTTCTTCTCCCCATACTAGACTACGCTGATGTATGCTACTTGGATGTGACTGAGGAGTTGCTAAATAAGCTTGAGCGCCTACAAAATCTTGCGATACGTTTCATTTTCGGATTACGTAAATATGACCATGTATCTGCGTTTCGCGCTCAGCTAAAATGGCTCCCCATCCGACTTCGGCGCAATGTGCACATCCTCTCCTTCCTATATAACATCCTCAAAAATCCCAACTCTCCTGATTATCTGAGTTCCCGCTTTAATTTACTCCCCCCTCCTGATGTTCCTAGGCGATCCTGCATTACAAAAACACTTGCCTGTCCTAGAGCCACAACAAACTTTCTTTTTCACTCCTTTAGTGTTCAAGCAGCCATGATGTGGAATAAACTGCCAAAATTAATTCAGGATAGCCCTTCAATTGCAGTATTTAAGAAAAGACTAAAAGAGCATTACCTCTCCCATCTTTCGTGATATTAGTATGTGTATGTAGGTTTATAGTACATATATATATATAGTATACATGTATATAATTAAATTATGTTATGTATATATTTCGCAGTAGGTATATGTAATATATTTAGTGTAAGTTTATTATTCAGTTATCTTTTCTTTTTTTTTATTTGTTTTATTATTCGTTATAGGATTTTTTCTTTTGCACACAATTTACTGCTAAACCCCAAATTTACTAAGTTTCCTATTTCAATGCTCAGGTTGGCTGGAAGAGATCTCTTAAAGAGATAAGTCCACCTTTGTACGTGACCTATTGTTTGTACTCTGTTATTGTAATATTTTGGTGCGATAAAGAATATATAAATTGCCTTTTTTGTCTAAAATATTGGAAAAGGCTGTTCAAACACAGTTGATTGCCTATATCGAAATGAATAATATTTTGCCACCATCACAATCAGGGTTTCGTAAGAACAGAGGCACAATTACAGCCTTGTTAGATGTTACTGATAACATATTGGCGGAGCAGGATGTGGGTAGAGGCACGGTTTTGACGTTGTTGGATTATTCACGTGCTTTTGATAGCATCGATATTAAGTTACTTCTCGCAAAGTTAACTTACTATGGTCTGCATGCTGGGTCGATAAATTGGTTTAGTAGCTACCTCAGCGATCGCTCACAGGCGGTAAAGATGATAAAAGAGGACGGCACGGCCGCATTATCTGGGTTCCTTCCTGTCGTTCGTGGAGTACCTCAGGGCTCAATTTTAGGACCACTACTTTTCATTATATACACAGCTGATCTTCCTAAGGTAGTTAAGCATTGTAGATATCATTGCTACGCCGATGATGTGCAATTGTATGTGTCCGAATGCCCCGACGAAATACTACACGCGGTGGCAGGAATGAATCAGGATCTGGACGGAATCGCTGAATGGTCGAACAAGAACGCCTTAATGCTTAATCCTAATAAGTCCAAATTCATGGTACTTGGGTCTCTATTGCAAACAACCAACATTATGCGACAAAATCCAATAGTCCGCGTAATGAACCAGAATATCGTGCGTGTGGAGGAGGCGAGAAATCTTGGTGTTTTATTTGACAGTCAGCTGCGGTTTGAGAATCACGTTCTAGGACAAGTTAGAAATAGTTTCTATCGCTTAAAAGTCTTGTACAAGATTCGTAACTTACTTAGCGAAAAAGTACGTATTAGATTATGTGAATCCTTAATTTTATCCAGATTTAATTATGGCGATATGGTTTATGGACCGCGGCTCCTATCAAGAACCCAGCGTTTGATACAGCGTGTGCAGAATGCATGTTGTCGTTTCTGCTTCTATATCCCACCTCGTACTCGCGTAACACCTTATATTAACGAAGCATCTATGCTAAACATGGATACACGTAGACGTTTGCATCTCTCCTGCTTATTGTTCGATATTATTAAATTTAAGAAACCAGAATATTTATTTTCGAAGCTTAAATTCTCAGTAAACGAAGTGCACCGAAGTAGATCGGGTCGGATTCCTCTGGCCGGTCACATACATAGAACTGTAGCGTTCACGGGCAGTTTCCGCTACCAGGCGACGAAATGTTGGAACAACATCCCTCCACCGTTACGACTTCTGACATCTAAGTTTTCTTTCAAGAAGCGAATTAAAGCACATCTGCTAGAAATACAAAAGAAGAATATTCCGAAAGCATTTGCAACATTTCGAATAGCTTAGCGGTGGCTGCTCACAGACAAATTGACTCGTTCGCGTTGTAGGCATTTAGTTAATTATGTTGAGTCCACTTTTTATTTTAAACGAGTATCATTATGATCCATACAATTACTATACACCACCGTACAACATGATCTTTATAGAATACACACTTATGGTTGTTATTGAAAATTTTTGCACTAGTACCGTACCCTCGCTTTCTCTCGCAGGGCACTAGCTGAAAATCAGTGTCTTACCGCTATAGGTGAGGATCCACACTGAGCGATGGCCCGTTTGTGGTACAGATACACATACAACTCTATTATAAGTTGTAACAGTTGTATTTAATTTTAGTTTTTATTTTTATTACTGTGTAATAAGGCTACATTGTGTAAGAATAACACCAAGCAGAATTATTGTTTAGTCGAATATTTTTGTATGTGTTTCTGTAATATGCAAATAAACGCTTTATCTATCTATCTATCTATCTATCTATCTATTACTTACTAGAAAATGTATTTATATGTTAAGTCCGTTCCGAGTGAACTTGTCAGCAGCTGTACTATCCGTACTCACAGGTTCATTCCTAGCACGGGGTCCGGCTGGGGGCGGGTTTGCGCTGGAGCGGCTCGTAGAAAATGCCTTAGATATATATATGTATATAGTGTAATCTTCTTTGGCTGGTCAATAAACTATTTTTATTTTTATTTTATTTTTTTATTAGCATACAGAGTGCTTTTAATCTAGTTTTAAGTATTTCACGTGGATGCAGCCACGGGCCGAAGCCACTTATAAATATTTACATACACTGAAATGAAAGCGGTGATACTGGAAGAGCCTGGGTTTTGAGTGACGAAACGAGGGTGGCCGCTGCAGTCTGCCGCGTATAAAGGATAAACTAATTCCCTTCGTGCTATAACGCTGAACCATTTTGTGAATGCGCGACGTCGTCAACGTTCGTTTGTTTTAACAACAATGAGTGTTCCACTCCGAAGCAGAAAGTCATAATACACATCACCTGTATTGTTAGGATCGTGTGAGACGTCCAAATCATGCTCTTACTGACAGATAGCTGACAGATGTCTAAATAGTAAATGTAACATTTTAATTCCACCCGACTGCAACAGGAAGAGGATAATGTTTTTCGGGTGTGTGATAATGTTACCGCCTGTAGCTTAAACTGCTTCACTGATTTTATTACGATACATTATCATTACAGTAGAAACCAATTGCGGCGGTTAGGGTTGTTCTTAGGGCGTTTAGCGCCCGTTTAGCCGCCAGCAGGTAGATATAGAAAAAAGAATACCAATTTGATTGAATTTAGTGGGTTTATTCTACAAACAGCTCACTCCCCTGCACCCCTCGGCAAATCTCCCGTACGGTCACTGGCCTGAAGGTCTTGGAGCTGCAGTGGACGTAGCCCTAGAGTCCTCTCGTAGACGACACGACGAGGTCAATGCTGGATCAGCGGTTTCGGGGGAGGGTAGATCTACCCCGAATGTCTCCCAGGTGCAGACCTGGATGTCGACGTCGACAAGTCGTCACTCAGGACCTTGATCCCTAGAGGGATCTTCCGTAGTGTACTTAAGAGGGTTCAGGTGGCAACCGAAGCAGTGTGCTCCCGGTAGCAAGGTCGCGGTCAAACAGAGGACGATTCGGGTTCCCCCACTCTAATTAGAAATCGTCTTCACGACGTCATCGCAACCGGACAAATTAGCGTACCGCAAAACCGTGGTGAGACCCTTTTTAAATAAAATAATAATTTGAGGGTTCCGTAGAAAACTTTTATTATAAAGATGAAGTAGTGTGTGAAATAATAAGTAACTTTAAAGGTACAATTGTAACAGCGCTAGACGCAACGTTACACAATGTAATAATGTACGAACTAACTAAACAGTATAATAGTTAATGGCCCAGTGACATAACATTAAAATTATATGTTAGGCATACCCATAATTAGCTACTTATATAACATACAACATATAGCGCGACTTTTGTGAATTCACTCAGAGTACATGAGAACAAGCCTATCCTCTCAGCTACTCGTACCTCGTTTAAAATTTGAATCGCTCGCGGCAAGAGAGCCTTCCTCAACAAGTTGGTGCGGCCGCTCGGCACCGCCAGCAGTCGCGGCCGCCCGCCGTCGTCGTGTGACGTACATATCAGGTACACACTATTAAGTATTATTAATGCCAATTGGAAGTCTCTTCGTGTCTCCAGTTTGTTGTAACCAACCATACCCAGCACGAATAGGGTTGGATACATCAATGGGTAAACGCCATATAATTTTAAATATAATTGACGGGCGACCTTGTTTTGAATCCGTTCCAGCATTATTTTGTATTTAGCCTCATGGGGGCCCACACGCCTGCACCATACTCCAGGCGGCTCCGCACTAGAGCATCATATAAAGCCTTGACCGCTCTCATGTTTGTGAATGTACGTGTTTGTCACAGTATAAATAAAATGACTATAAACCAAACAAAACAAACAGGGACACACGTTTAAATGCAAAACTTTGCCTTTTGGTAGTTCCGACCGGACCTTAATCGCTTCGAAGCGACATGATACAAGCGACATTATCCGCCGCCGTAACTCTAAACTAAAATATTAGATAATATATGTAATGTATGTGTATGGAGGGGGGGGGGGGGCATGCCATAAATCCGGTCCCCAATACGTCGGTAAAAAGGTTAATATGCTCGTAAAATTTCCATATCGGAGGCGCGCGGGCGCGGGGGCGCGGGGCGATGCGCCGGATCTGATTATACTCGTATCTCCCCCTCACCGCCCGGCGTCAACCCTTCCGCACACGTTACACTGAACTACTTTAGGATTTGGTTCGCGGCCAAGTTTACCTGTAAACACTACTCCTGTATTATTATTATTTATTTTATAAATTCAGGCTACAGTTGGCCCATGTAGCGTAGTAACAATAGAGGAAAGTTCGCTCCCCGCCCTGGACCGCTGCCAAATATGTAATACCTGCGGATGTTCTCCATTGACACATTTTAAACCGCTGGCGAATGTGAATGAGGGAATCGTCTTCAACTTTATGCCAAAACAAAAGCTTGGCAAATTGTCAAAAATGTTATATCCAAACGCTCGCGTGTAATTCATCACCTCTTCTCTCATCCCATCTCATAATATATCAGAGCACCTTATCCTTTCTCGTCCTTGGTAAATAATTCCCTGGCAAGCTAATTATACTTAAGCTGCTTTCCGGATTTCCTTTACACTTTATTTGAAATAATTTTATCAGGGGAGCCTTTATTATTCTTTATTGCACAAGAAATACAAACAGTTTACAGTCAGAAAATATGTACTTAGGTGAGCTTATCTCTAAAGAGGTCTCTTTCATCCAACCCTACTGGAGGTTAGATATGTTAAACTGGAACAAATAAAAATGCGATACTAAAAATAAAAAACGTACTTAATAACAGATACCTATGATACAATTACGTTTAATTAATAAACTACATGTAAATATTACAACAAATAACAAAATACATAAATAAATCAAATAATAAATATCTAATCAAACTCAAACGTTAGTGCTCTAATAACCTTTCAGAAATGATTCTATACATACATACATACATAATGTCACGCCTGTTTCCCATTGGGGTAGGCAGAGATGATTCTATACCTACGGGTATGTCTTTTTCTAGGTCCCACGCTGCTTCTCGGTCAAATTTCAATACGATCCATTCAAAGGTTTAGTCCTGAAAACGTAACAGACAGACAGTGAGGATATGGTTACCTGTAAATTTTAATCGCTACATTATTCCAACTATTTAGATAATTTATTCTGATAATCCGGCAGATTAAAGTAGGATGTTGTGCACCAAGAAATTTTACACCACAGTAGATCAACAAAGCGGTTCGTTCCACAAAATCTCAGATTCATCTCAACCGTAGAATGTAAATAAAACCGACGTCAAAGTGGGGAATTTTCGCATCGCGCTTTGACATCCAGAGAGGACGCGTCTCTTCCAAATCGGAATCTCTTTGCGAGACTTAGCTGGGGAGTGCCGGGACGGGGGTGGCCGGGGTGTTGTTTCATTTTCTAGTATTGCTTCAAATTACCTCGACTTGCAGTATGTTCGAAACTATAAAGAAAGCTAATGTGATTTCAACCATCATTAATATGCCTCCTGCAGAATTGGTTTGCTAATAACCCCGTCAAAAGAAAACACATTTAAGGTCATAGGTCATTAGATCCACCCGGCACCCACTCCGCACCGCCACACCTCGTGCGGTTAGTATTGTTTATATGGACTTATATGGGTATGCGCTCACTACATCAAACTCCGTAGCGTCACCGGATCGCCCTAGTCGTAAGCCCGGCGTCGTAAGTGGACGGCGAGTGGACCACTCGGTGACAACTCGTTGCTCGCATGCTTACCTTGCGTTGACTGCGCATTGCCACCGCGTGCTGCCCGCGAATGATTTCACGTGTAGACCTAGTGCCAATTGTTAACAGACTTCTCGAAAATTCGTAGACCAAACGACGTCCACTCGTTGACCACGCGGGGTCCACTGGTTGACGACACTAGGTCCGCTGGTTGACCGCGCGACGTTTATTGCTGATAACGCGGCGTCCACCCGTGGATCACCTGTATACAACGAGTGGACGCCGTGCGACGAGACGGAGCGGAGTGGATGCCGGGTGGGTCTAATGAGCTATGACCTTTATAGATAATTTTGAATAGCAGTTCAAACCGCCTCCGTAGCTCAATGTAAATAACATAGGCTTTACGAATCGGAGGTTGCAGGTTAAATTCCCATCGGGGTACATGTTTAGTACTAGGTTTTATTGCTAACCCGTTGTGCATATGAAAAGGCTTGATGTTTTAGAGCTGGTTTGTACCTTTGACCCTGTTCATTTTCTTGAGGGCTCTGAGATCCAAAGTAACGTTAATCATTAGCGTAATTCTTCACACGTTACCTAAGTATCGATGTTCAAATCAAACTATATGGGACTAGTTATAATAACGATATGCTGATATCCGGCGCCTGCATCTCTCGAGTGAGACCCGAGTTGCGGATGCTAGACGGAGTTCCGGCATATGACGTCATAGTGCACATTAGCCAAGTGATCTTAATTAACGTTGATTTATTCATATGCCGTGAAAACGCACCTAATTTATAAAACGCTTTGTCTGCCATAGTAAAGGAGATATTAAAGTAATCTGGTAAATAATATCTAAACACTCCCTTATTAATATAAATGATAGATAGGTAATACCAAATTCCAATTCCAACTTATATTAGGTCTTTACCTATGAAATAGCCGTTCTGCAATACTGGACATTTCAAATCAAAATCATTTTTGTTTGGCTAAGAATTCTAAGTTCAAATTAATTTTATTTCAAAAACATAGAATTCTTTTTCCAAAAGTAGTCATTTGTTTATTGATTAGTGTTACATTTTAGTAGGATATTATTGGGCATTCTAGACCACCATCCGTTCAGTCGGCTACGCACCTGCTTCGCCTCCTTCACTTCTGGTGTTCTAGAATGCCCAATAATATCGTTGTGCATTCTATCCCACCATCAGTTTACGAGGTGAATGATCGTACGTCTCACTCTGTGCAATATGTCATTTAAAGAATTGGCGCTGTTATTTCAACCCTCCATCACGATACCTATATAAATCACCTGTAGTTGTAAGAATATCATTTTGTGCTACAACGTAGACCGGTTACCTTACTCTGTACTCCGGGGTTACCTACATTCATTAGTAGTGAGATATCGTTCGATCGCTTTTAAATATTTCTGCGTTCATTGCAAAGTTTTTTGCGTTTCATGCAATCGATATTGAAACATATAGAACAATTTTTGGTCCTGAAAGGACCTTTTAATAGCTGTTGATTATATCTGAAGGTTATGTATGAACATTATGAAGACGTATATTTGAATCATCTATGTACATCATGCATGCAATGGAAACATGTGCGCAGTCCATAAAATATAGCATAACCATGATTCGTAATCAAAGCTTCATTAATTTCACACATTTCTAAAGACTGATCCCTGACGTTCATCTTGACTGGAAGGCCTGTGGTAATTAACCTACCTACCGATCTACCTTATTGTTTTAATAGTCGAATTGCTTACCCCCTCCTTTATGATAGCATAACATTATTTAATAATATGAACACATGGTTCATAAAGTTCATGTATACATAAAAAATATTTCACTTTCATTTGAACGCCTGCCCGATGCAGATTGAATAGGTTGCTGTTCCTGAAACATGAAGTTTGTAAAGCAACCACATTCATTAAATTTAGAAAAAATTTGCGCTGATCCACGGAAGACAATCTCACGTCACGGAAAACTTTTACCAAATACAATACGTTGTATTATTTCTGGACCCTCTAATTGCGGTAAAACAAATTTAATGATAGGTTTGCTGTTGCATGAAAATGGTTTGCGATATCAAAATGTTTACCTTTATTCTAAGACTCTCTTCCAACCCAAGTTCATATTTCTACAAAAAGTTTTCCAAATGGTTCCAAATGTATCTTTTACGAAATATCATGAAAACGAAGAAATTCTTAGTCCCGCGGAAGCTGCTCCTAATTCCATCATAATTTTTGATGACGTTGCCACCGGGAATCAGAATAATATACGTGATTATTTTGCAATGGGTAGGCACAAAAATGTTGACTGTTTTTATTTAAATCAAACATATAGCAAAATCCCAAAGCAATTAATACGTGATAATGCTAACCTCATTATACTGTTCAAGCAAGATGATATCAATTTGCGTCACGTTTATGACGAACATGTTAATAGTGATATGAATTGGTTACAGTTTCGAGACATGTGTGCAAATGTATGGATCACACCTTATAGTTATTTAGTAATAAATAAAGACTGTGAAAAAAATAAGGGTTGCTACAGAATGAAATTTGATACATTTATAATGTTTGATTAGTGATTTAAATACAACGATCAAGTTTTTATTTTCATTTTGTGCTCTGAACTTGGTAAGTAAGGTACTGCGAATATGGATAATGAACAAAAATTAAAAAATCAAATAATAAAATCTGCAGAATCTGTTAAAAAAAAAGTTAAAATGATGCGGGATATTAGATCCAACAACGACATGGTCATTGAATCTGTTCTCAAACCAATAACAGAACCTCTGAAAAAAATGGTTAACAAAAGGTTTCCTGTGAATAACGATAAGAAAGATAGAACTCCGCCAGAAACTACTAAGACCAAAAAACGAAAGTTTAATTATAGATATACTCCAGCAGCAACTGTTAAAAAACTTAAATTTAGCCCCAGTGATTCGCATAATGAATATCTAGATGATGATGACGAAAGTGATGTGGGTGCAAATGAAACAGAATATTTAGAAAATAATACATCTGATAATCAGTCTGATAGGTCTGATACTAGCGGACTGTCTTTTGGAACGCCTGAGAATGTTAGTTCTCACACTTCTTGGTCTATGTCTTCTGAAATGTTTGATAATATCCCGTTCGGTGTAAGAAAAGAACGAGGAAAGCTAATGATGGGAAAATCTCGTGTGACTGTAACCGACAGCAAAATTTCAGTTGCTGAACGAACTTATACGAAAACACCAGGATTAATGGATTTATTATTTAAGAAAACACCTAACTTAAAACTTCTAACTGAAGATGATAAACGAAATTACAAAATTATGTTAATAGATACTAACGCACATCGGCGAGATTATGATACTTCAAAACCTATTAAAAGTAATAAGGGTCTTAAATATACACAAATAATTAGACCATTATTCATGAAGTTATGTCATAAAGATTCTGAAAGTATGGACGACTTAACTCAAGGATCAGGGTTACCGAATAAAAAAATACTAAAAAAAAATGTTGATTACGTTTATTGGGATAATCCAAATGAATTAATTGATCGATTGAAACTTCTATGGGCTTCGCGTGATGCTGGAAATACTGGAATGGATAATGAAATAATATCCATAATAGAGGAATTGAAAGAAAATGGTATCGTAAATTAAATATAAACAAAGTTAATAATAATTCTTTACAGTTTCATCTTAGACTTTGATTACAACAGTACTCTAGGAAATGAACCTTGATAAATTTGGGCATCACGTTCATAAGCGTCTACGAAGGTCTGAGTCTTTTGATTTTGATAAGGTGTTGGTAAAGTCCGAAAAAGGAGAATTCGATTTGCATTTCGCGAGGTTGAAAGGTGTAAAATCCCCTTTAACTGCAGATGATGCTGTAAATAAGGAATATATAGACAACTTGATTAATCAAAAGCAAGAAACAGAATCAATCGACTTTTCAAAAACCTTGATCAAATCTGAAGAGGGGGAATTTTATTTACATTCAGCAAGATTGACGGGACTGAAATATCCTTCTTCTGCAAACGATGCAGTGAATAAGCAGTATGTTGATAATATAGTCGATAACTTTTGCACAGAACAACAATTAACAATAAAGTTTAACGATTTCAGAGCTGGTATATCTTCGTTATTATCGAAGCTCTTAGAAAAATATTATACTAAATCTGAAGTAAATGCCATGCTGCAATCAATAAAAAATGATTAAACAACAAATTGTTGATGAAATTCATAAAGCAGCACGAAGAAATTTTGTTCGACGATCTGTCATATTAAAAGGCATTGATGATTTGTGGCAAGCCGATTTAATTGACATGCAAAGTGTTGCAAAAGTTAACAGTGGTTACAAGTATATTTTGGTTATTATAGATGCCTTTTCTAAATTTGTATGGGTTATGCCTATTAAATCAAAATCCAAGGTTGAAGTAAGTAATTCATTCAAAAAAGTCCTTGTTAATTCTAAACGTACTCCTATTAATTTGCAAACAGATTTAGGCAAAGAATTTTATAACGATTGTTTCCGTACCTTAATTACTTCATATAAAGTAAATCATTATTCCACTTATTCTACCAAGAAGGCATCCATTGTTGAAAGAGTTATCAAGACTCTTAAAAGCAAATTATATAAATATTTTAGTTTTATAGGAAACTATAAATGGGTAGGTAAACCCTTGAGTAATATTGTTGATTCTTACAACAATAGTGTTCATAGAATTACTAAATACAAACCAAAAGACGTAAATCTAAGGAATCAGTCTACAGTATTGTGGAATATAGCAAATTCTTCAAATATTCCGTTACTAACACAAATTAAATTTAGTATTGGAGATTCTGTTCGAATTAGCAAATACAAAGGAAGTTTCCAAAAAGGGTATACTCCTAATTGGTCGACTGAAATATTTACTATTACAAAAGTAAATAAAACTAATCCAGTTACATATCAAATCAAAGATCAACGAAATCAAATAATACTAGGGTCTTTTTATGAGCAGGAACTCCAGAAGTCAAAGTATCCTGATGTATATTTAGTTGAAAAAGTTTTGAAAAGAAAAGGCAACAAATTATTTGTTAAATGGTTAGGACTAAGTAAAAGCGAAAATAGCTGGATCGATAAAAGAGCGGTTGTATGAAAACTATTAAGTTTCTTCATGGTATTACAAAACCAATCACATGTTATATATAATTCAAGGGTTTACATTGGAATCACATTAGTTGCACAGTTATGCGAGGAAGAGGACTCCTCAACAGTGCAATAAATAACTTACCATTTGAATTACACATACCAGGGTACAATTACTGCGGTCCTGGCACTAAACTAAATGAACGCTTATTACGAGGCGACAAAGGTATAAATCCTTTGGACAACGCTTGTAAGAGTCACGATATTGCTTATTCGAAATTCAAAAATTTGGAAGATCGTCATAAAGCAGATTCAAAATTATTAAAAATGGCTAAAAGAAGAGTTCGTTCGAAAAATGCGGGCACGGGTGAAAAAATGGCATCGTGGTTAGTGAGCAAGGTTATGAAAGCCAAGTTAAAGGCTGGTGCGGGTATTAAAGGATTAAAATCAATTGTTTCTAAGATTCGCGCTCAATTAAAGAAATATAAACCAAAGAATAATAAAGCAGCTATTAAATTTGCTTTGTTCGCAGCAAATAAGTTGCTTCCTAAAAACTCAAATATTCGTTTACCTCGCGTAATTCCGATTCCAAAAAGCGGAGGCATTTTGCCATTAATACCAATTTTTGCTGGACTATCAGCCCTGGGTGCATTAGCTGGTGGAGCAGCAGGTATTGCAAAAACAGTTAATGAATATAAATCGGCTCAAAAGAATTTACTAGAATCCAAGCGTCACAATCAGGCTATGGAGTCGATTGCGCTAGGGAAAGGGTTATACATCAAACCCTACAAAAAAGGAGCTGGTTTATTTTTTTCTCCTTCAAAAAACTAAGCTTTAGGCTACCCAGACGAGCTCTAACTAATTTAGATATTATTAAATATGCTAAAGCTATAGAAATACCTTACTTTAGAGGTGTTTTTATGAGAGATAAATTGCCAAAAAAATCAAGACTAATTGAATGTGCTATTGTCAATTTAGACAGTTACAAAAACGAAGGCACACATTGGGTAGCCTATGTTAAATTAAATGAATATTGCGAGTATTTCGATAGTTTTGGAGATTTAAAGCCTCCTTTAGAGCTGTCTAAATACTTGAATAATAAAAATATATTTTATAATTATCTTAACTATCAAAGTTTCAATTCTGTAAATTGTGGTCACTTATGTTTAAAGTTCTTAAAAAATTTTTGGAGATCATTTATAACAAATCATATCTATTAAATGACATCATTATCAACATGTCCTTCACACTGTCAATATCTGACATAAAGTCAACTTTGACAACACACTACTCACCTGCTTTACAATTAGATGGAGAATATGAATGTGGTCTGTTGTATTTTTCTACATTTAATTCTATACCAAACGTAGACAACAGAAACAATAAATTCTACTACGGTGAAAATTATGTGATTGAAATACCAGAAGGATCGTACGAACTTCAAGATATTAGTGACTTTTTGAAAAGTAGAGTAAACAATTGTACATTTAAACTATCATGCAACAACAATACTTTGAAAACCACAATTCTATGTTCCAAAGATATGCATTTCATGAAAAGTGATTCAATTGGCAAAATTTTAGGCTTCGGAAAGGAAACCTTGAAAGCTAATATATTACATGAATCTCGTTATCCTATCAACATTCTATCTACAACAGTGCTAAGGATCGAATGTGATATTGTTAGAGGATCTTTTGTAAACGGAAAGCCTAGCCATATAATTCATGAGTTTGCACCTAATGTACCACCAGGTTATAGAATCATAGAAATCCCAAAAAACATTATTTATTTTCCTGTAAATCAAAATAGTATAAACTCAATTAATATACGGGTGTTGGATGTAAATAATAATTTGGTTAATTTGCGAGAAGAAGAAATACAACTTTATTTACATCTTAAGAAAAAATGATAGATTTTAATAAATATCCTACACCGATATGTCGCAGTACTAGTACTAAACTCACCATCAAAGAAACAACATCTTGCAAACTACTTAAGAAACAAAAGAAGAAAAGCACGAAAAAATTGACAAAAGAAAATAAGGATTTCCTCAAGATCATCGGGCTGTTAAAATGAGTATTCTTAACGTAACAGATGCTCCCATCTATGATAATTCCATAGAAAGCTATGAGTTTCATTCCTACAAACCTTATGTGACAAGTTTTGGTCTAAATGATGAGATACGTATACCAATTAATCAACAAGACCTGTACGTTTTACCGTCAGCTAGTTCGCTATACATAGAAGGTTATGTTAAGATTATTAATAGGGAAACTAAAGCTCAAGCATCTGAGTTTTATTTTACCAATAATCCGATTTTATATTTATTTCAAGACATTCGCTATGAACTTAACGGAGTAGAAATTGATAAAATTAAAAATGCAGGTATTACAACGACTATGAAATCTCTCTTATCTATGAATGAAGGCGATTCGAAAATGTCTCAAAGCTGGGGATGGAATATCGATGGGACAAAAAACAATGGAGGATATTTTTCAGGTTCCATACCACTCAACAAAATGTTTGGCTTTGCAGAAGATTATAACAAAATTATAATAAACTCTAAACATGAACTTATTCTACTTCGAAGCAATACAAATGTAAATGCGGTTAAACTCGCACCTCAAGAATTCATTGAAAAAGTTGAAATCAGTAAAATTGTGTGGCGTGTACCTCACATTAAAGTCAACGATCGAGAAAGAGTTAACTTACTCCGTCATTTAGAAAAAGATCGTTCATTAAATCTTATTTTTAGGAACTGGGATCTATATGAGTACCCAATACTTCCTAAAACTTCAAAGCATACATGGTCTATAAAAACATCCTCTCAGATAGAAAAACCAAGATATGTCATTTTAGGACTCCAAACTGATCGTAAGAATCATGTCAATAGAAATATGACGCAATTCGATCATTGTAATTTGAGAAATATTAAAGTGTTTCTTAATTCTACTTATTTTCCCTATGAAAATTTCAATTTGAGTTTTGATAATAATAATTATTCTTTATTATATGAACAGTATACAAAATTTCAACAGTCTTACCATGGACGTCGTCCAGACCCGTTGTTAAACTTTGAAGATTTTAAAATTAAAGCACCTCTATTTGTGATAGATTGCTCTCGCCAAGTGGAAAACTTGAAGTCAGGCGGTCCCGTGGATGTTCGAATTGAATTAGAAACTGATACATTAATTCCTGACCAAACGTCTGCCTACTGTTTGATATTAAACGACTGCATTTTTGAATACAAGCCCTTGACTAGTATTGTAAAGAAAATATCATGAATGCAAATGATATATTCGTTGATGTTCAAGGTTTTAAGGACATGAATAATGACTTCATCATTAAGGAATTGAGTTTGGCAAATGCAGATTCTAGTGAGGTGTTTCTAATTAAACCTCCTTATACATATTCCAGTTTATCAAATAATGAACGTAAACAAGTTTCTTGGATTGAACGAAATAGAGGTATATATTGGAATCAAGGATTTATCGATTACAGAGAATTTAAACGAATTGCTGAAGAACTTTTAGAAAACAAAAATATATTTGTGAAAGGATTAGAAAAAGTTAAGTGGATAAACGAACTATGCAATAAGTGTAGTGTAGTAGATATTGGAGAAAAAGGTTGTCCTAATTTTTTTACATTGCATGAAAAATATTGTAAAGGTAAATCTCTAAATTGTAGTTTTCATAAAAAAGCGTGTGCTTTAAAAAATGTAATCTGTATTCGGAAATGGTTTTACGAAAACAACATGTATCTTTTTAATTTAAATAAATGATTTGTGACTACATAATAAAATCTTTTATTATTTTTTTAACTACACACACTCTTCAAGAAAGCTACAGTAATAGTAAAAAGAAACAAAGTTATTCTGTTTTAGTTAAATGAGTAATTTATTTAAAAATAATTTAAACAAAATTTAAATTTAAATTAAAACTACTTATAAAATAAATATTTAAAATTATTGAAATAAAAAGTATTACAATAATAAATTTAAGGTACAAACCAGGATTATGGTTTAAAAACTGTAGTAGCTATTGCACAATTTTTTTGAAATATTGCTAACTAGACGTTCCGTTTGGTCCATAACGTCATCACACACATCTTTTACAACATAATGTGCACATAATAAAATATTTTTTTCATTTTCACTCTCACTATCACTTTCACTTGAGTTTTGCAAGTCCAATATTTTAATCTTAATAAGCCTTATTCCTTTGCTCGGTTCTCTGGTGAGGACAAACGAAGTCTCTCGACGAGATTTCTTTGTGACGTTCGAACTGCTAGCCCCCTTTTTGCTTGGTTTTGTCTTCTTTTGTGTTCTATTTTTGTGTGCTGAATTTTGAGTTGAGCACTGCACGTTCGGAAAGTCTTCAGAAAATCCATCCAACAGATCTTGGTGATGTCCGTATAGAAACACGGGAGAGTATGACAGCTCTCTAGGTTCGGCGTCAACTGGTACAGCAGTAACATCGGCGTCTCGAATGTTATTCTGTAACAAGAAATTTCATTATTGGAAAGAAAATAACACAATTGGTATAGGTATACAATAAAAGAAATATTTAATTTAACTTACCATTGTAAATTAGGTGATAATTTATTTCAAAAGCAGGAAGATGCAAATTGTCTGTAGCGTTGTACAAACTAATGATGAGTGACGATTGGAAGAGGTGTATGCGTGATACAATGAACCGCTCCCTCACCTCGTACCCCTGCGCTGCGCGCCCGAGCACGTAGATCACATACTTAGCTCTCCCGCTTTTACCACCGCAAGTTTACACCTGTTCCATTCGCACCCAGCATTTTTGTACAAGTACAAATTGCGCAATAGCTATTTGCAACATGTTTAAACTTGTCATAACCATTTCAAAACATACAGGATACCTTGGATTAATTAAATGAAACTTGGTTTAGAATATATACGATTTTTTATTTTCTAAATATTAAAAACATTTTCAAATGGCACGTTAACTATTGTTATATATACAATATTATGTGTTACGATATAATAATTTGTTCACTCACAGTCCGAGTAACAATTTCGTGTATTAATATTTTGAATACATTTATTTAATCTTAATAGTTCGGAATATAGTTAGATACAGCAATGTTTATCTTCTAAATACTTAAAACATTTTCAAATATCATGCTACAGTTATTTATATAATACTTATGTGTAGATGCATCATAAGAAATTATTTACTTACAGTCCGAATAACAATTTCGTTAATATTTTGAATACATTTATTTATATCAATATTATAGTAAATTTAAACTAAATCCTAATAGTTCCATAAATCATACTTTTAGGCTGTACAACCAAAAATATCTTTATGACCCCAAGCAATTGTAGACACTTTGTTGGATTCCAACAATCGCTTATCGTCGTTGCTCGAAAGGGCTATTTTATTTACAGTCTGAGTAAAAATTTCATGTTTTATTGTTTTGAAAAGTACATTCTTTTTACGAATAACATCACAATGGTACAACACATGTTTATAGTCTGAAAGACTTAAACCTTTAATTACATTTCTTTTTGTACCTTTTGCCTTTTTTATCGTTCTATCTAAGGTCTTAACACAGTAAAGTTTTGACCTGAGTCCTACAAATTCTTTAATAATCTTACCACCCATTTCATCCTTGAATAGTCCAGGTATCTTTTTATTTATGATAGGTAAACCAAACTCATTGCTCGGATCGTAGTTGCTAGTGTCAAAATATTTCAAAAAATTTACTTTACAATCTTCGTAAAAATCATCAGTTTGTACAGTGTATACAAAGCTATCGGTATCCGTATAGCATAACTCAATCCGATTTTCATAAAATGGCTTCATTATAGAGTAGTGGAAATCGTACATGTGACTTTTTGACAATTCCAGTACAGCAAATCCAATGTAGATTGGCTTATCAAGCACAATCCGCGAACGTTTCATTTGTATGGCTACTAGATCATCAGAAAGTATTGAAACACTATGGAAATTTGGACTAGCTATCAACTTTTCTGCACCAGTACATTTTTTAGTCTGATTATTCGTGTCTGACCACATATTGACCAATCTTACATCCACCCGTTGTTCTGTATTTTCCAAGGTTTTTCCAAATATGCTGTTGTTTAACAATTTGAAAAAATCTTGTTCAAAAGTAGATTTAGCTTTTTGACGTAGCTCTGTGTTGAGATCTATGTACTTTTTCAGAAAATTGCTTTGCTTAAACGTGACAGCTCTATGAATTTTTTTCAACAACAAACCATGTTCCAAACATTTTTTTAAGTGTACGTAATGTATTACATAGTGGTATTTATCATACAAGTTAGGTATTAGTTTTTTAGTTTTTCCTTTAGGTGACACGATTTTATCCGGACAGAATGGAAAATCGTTATGTTCGCTGTGTAAATTGGAAGGATAAGATAAATCTACTTCAAGAATGAAACCATTTTCCGCATCGTCCGCAACGTTTGTAATATTTGCCTCCAAAGATATTATCTCAGAGTTATTTAAAAATCTAAAGTTTGAATAAGGTAATGTGTGACACATACTGTATCCATACAAATTATTACAATCTAAATAAACAATATAAGAACTTGGTTCAGTTGGGTCAAAGGTTTCCAAATATCTATGGTTTGCTTTAGCGTGCCGTTTAGAACACATGCACACACCACCTCGAATACCTTGTTGTATCATTCGGAAAATTTCTATATCGCTTATAAGTTCTAAACGAACGCGGGTTTTCAGAAGCATTGCATCAAATGAAAGACTCGGTGCAGTAAGATAAAATGCAGGATCGAGTTGGTAATACTGTTTGCATGTTAATCTATAGTTTTCATAGATATCTGTCAACAAAAGAACGTCTGTCTCAAGATACAAATCGGTGTATTCACCCATATTTATCAAAGAAAATTCTGACCATACCGCCTGAGCATGCTCGTAATCACCATCCGTGATCGGATCATTGGTTAGCGAATTATAAAAACTATCTTTTGAAGGTAAACACGTGTCGTTATACCGTTCCCAATTGCACATGTAATCATATGGATATACGCCCTTCCGAGTAAGCAGATTGAAGAGCTTTTCATCAGGATAGTAAGATCGCAAATATCTAAAATCATCCTTCTTCATTGTTGAAGCTAACTTTTCTAAACTAGTGCCTAAAAACTTAAAAGAATCTACAAATCGTATTTGGAAGTGCTTTTCCGCAGTAATCGGAATAAATTTTGTGAAAGAAATATAATTTTCTTTTGTTTTAGGTATGACTTTGATAGGTCCAGGAGCTTTACCTAATTCTTTTATGAAAAGATGACAATCATATCCCGTGAGATTATGGAAGAATACAGGCAAAAACTTTGGCGCTTTAAATTGCAAATTACAACGGCTGTGAGCTGCACCACGGTATCTACCAGTCATGTGACAATGGTCTCTCACTTTATCTAATACTAGAAGACGATCGCATATGTGACACGTTTCGGCATTTTCATAGTTGCGAGCGTCACACTCTGTGAAAACCATGGACACACTCTGATTTAATATTGTGTCAATTCTCTTTGCATCGTCGTAAATTGATTCAATAAACTTTTGTACGCAATCTCTACCTCGATATAAAGATATATGATTGTACCGTTCATCTACAGTACAAACAATGTGATAAGCAAAAGCAATTGGTACGTGTCGCTGTTGAGTTATCGTGCTCGACTTAAGAGGATCGGGTTCGCATGTGTCGTATCGTTCAAGCATGGCTTCAAAGTCTGCATAAACAACAAAAGGGATATTTTGCTTTCTGTTATAATTTTCAAACTCTATAAAAGAACCTTTCGGCGGTAACACGGTAGCCACACCTCCACAACTATGAGAATTTAACAGACCATTTGAATCGAAAAATAGGAGACAGTGTTCACAAAAGTGCAATTTTTTATGATGTTTAGAAATTTGGTTTCCAACGAGGCGTGACAAATCTTTAATCAAACAGTAATGTGAAATATCGCCTTCTTCTAGATAAAGTATATGAATTACTTTTTTGTTCAATGGTTCTGATTTGTAAAGCGGCCCAACAACTATTTTTTTATCTTGTAAACCGTAAACAAAAATACATAACTGCGGGTTGTTGACTTCAAACCGAGCGATATCCGAAAAACTCATTGGAAACTTTAAATCGTTCACGTTCAACACGTCTTCGAATTTGGGATAAGATGATACTCTGTCAGGGTGACGCTTAGCCGGATACAAAGCAGCTGTTACTGACCATAAAAAGCAAAAATCGTCACGATTCTTTATGTTTACACACGCTTTTTTGGACTTGATCGCAGCAGGCAGCTCGATGAAACTTGAACCGCGCAAGGGCTGGTATTTATTAATGTTAACCTCTAAATGAGAATTATGTAAAAATGTAAAACCACTGTCGCGCTGTTGAAATTCACTTATTTTTTTCATTAAATAATCTTTAACTTCACACATTAATGTATCATGATCGTAATTTTGATGAATAGTATAGTTTTTCGTGTTAAATGATTTCATCTCTTGGGAATCATTTTTAACCAAAAGAAAGAGAGCGAAAAATTCAAAATTGATCTTAACACAGTAATTTTGCTTTAAAGACAAATCAATTAATGTTTTAGTTTTGTTTTGTATGTCGTCAAAAAACCTTTCCACGGAAGTTGAATCCAAAGAATCTGACGCAATTATTCTATATGAAGCTATCCGGTTGCGAAATGCGGTCTTTATAATTTCAATACCTTCGCTAAAAGGGGAAATATTTTTGTTTTTGTGGTTAATGCTTCGCAAATGACCTGCCCAATGATCACGATCAACGGCGATTTTACAAACGGTACAAAATGGCATTTTATAAGTAGATGCTATTACTAACGTGTAAGTTATCTGGTACTAAATAATATTATGAATCTAGTATTAATTAATTAATTAAGTTGAATAGAGAAGCGGCACAGTGACAAATGAAAATGTTTTTAAATAGATACCTATATTATATATGTATTTGAAAATGGTGGTTAACCCTCATGATAATGTAGGTACCTATTTAAAAATCTTTTCACTAAAAAATACGGGCTCGCAGTCATTAAATAGCTCGTGACTCCGCTTCATAAAAGCTTGCAGCTTTTCCCACTGCGGAGTCCCCCTATTTAATTTGACCTTTAACGTCACCTCCGCGTGTTTCCACCTCTGATCCGGGACTGCAGAGGTCGCCTCCTCCGTGTTGTATACACGCACTTCCAGGAAATATTCACCGCTTTGGTGAAAAGCTTCCCGGCGCACCCTCCCGCCAGGGACTCGGGTCGTTAAGTAAGTCTGAAGTACCTGCTTCGCCGTGGAAGACTTCGGCTTCGACGCCTCGGGCTCCAGGCCAAATAGCCCTCCGGAACTGAAACAATATTATATAGGTAAATAAACATCAAATATGTCCGCGTGGTGGCTCAGAGTAGAATAGCGCACCAACCCATCACAAGTAAGGTGTTATAATCAGACTAATGATTGAGGTAGAATATTTACTACGTCCGCAGACATAGAAATGGGCAGCAGTATTTTATGATTGAATTCAAACCCTGCTATCGATGTCGGACAGTGGTCTGATGTGGCCCGTTGAGTTAAATACATTGGCTATTTTTTAAATTTGATAGAGAAAGTGTAAGTTTTCCTTACCTTGTCAATGTCGAAGTCGAGGTCTCGGTAGCGTCGCCGGCGGTTGTGTCGCGACCACGGCAAGACTTCTTTTTGTTGGAACTGTAAAGTAAAGTTTAACCATAAACACACAATGTTGAAATATGTATGAGTGGAAATGTGTAGGTCTAATTTTTACCTATTTGATGCTGATAGCTCGGCAGGCGCGTTTCTTTTCACCGCTGCGGGTGCCTTCTTCTTCGGGGCCTTCTTCAGCACCGCTTTCGCAGGCGGTGAGGGCGGCGAGTCAGAGCTGTCCGACTCGATGAAAGTATTATATTCAACGTCCGACCTGAAAATAGAAACAAAATTATTATAATAACATTTTAAATAAAATATATCAAATATTAGACCATAATTCAAGAATTATTTATGATTATGTTTTATATTCAAATATACTTACTAACATTTTTTTTTAATTGGAGCGAAGATGGTGCCACAGTTGCAGATGATAGGTATCGTCACAGAAACAATTGTAGAATGAATAAATTTTACTCAAATATTGTGTATTTATGGGTATCAACAATACAAAACTGCTACATACCTAACTACATTATTGATTCATTATCAAATCAAACTTAATTCCTACGCAGGAAGAAATTTTAATAACAGCTAAGTAAAAGCACTTACGACCTATTGTACCGAGTCACTTGATCGCCTCAACTGTCCCACGATGATTTGCTTAGTTGCAGTTATTTTTATAGGAAAATAAATATATGAGTGTATTTGTTTCGCGCAACGCGCTGCAGTTTCCACCGTATTTGTAAAATGAAACCTGACTAAGCGATTGTATTATCAACTACGACGAAGTCAAACGAAAGGTAATGTGTTTCACAAGTTGTATGTACTCGTATGTTATTCTAAAACATTTTAACCGAATTTAACAAATGAGATATCACTAATTCGTATAAAACCAAACGAAGATAGTTACGCGGAGTGTATACTTAAATTTACACTGCTGTATCATTGCTTAGTTCGGGAGTACTTCAATATGTTATCATCATCCGTTCCTAAACATCCCACTGTAAGGGGATGGAGGAGAGTATGGACCATAGTCCACCACGCTGATCCAGTGCGAGTTGGGTACTTCATAGTAACTTCGATTATTTCTAGAGAATTAAGAGTTTACGAGCAATCAGATAAACACACTTACCTAAGTTCAATTAAAAACTCATTCGCACATAGGTAGGGGAATCGAACCCGAATCTCCCAAAGGACCCGCATTTCAATCACTGAGCCCATATGTTCAAATATCAAGAGTTATAATTAATTATCAGACAAAATACCTTAATATCATAATCATAGGTCGATTATTTTTATCGAACATGTTTTGTGTATTTTCAGCACTTTCAAAATCAGATAAAGTCACGGCTGATAGCTAGTGAAGAAATAAATAATTTTCATTAAAATACAAGTAACTCGGGAGGTGACACTATAGCTAGCAATTCCACTTATCGGTCTTTTGTCAACTGTGCATAATTCAAGCTGCATTAAAACTTTAATTTGCGTCAATTCGTATATTATCTAGATAAAAGGTGTCTCACTAATGTTAATTCAATAGTACAATTCACAAGCAAATACATATATACATTCACGACTCTTATCCCAAATGGGGTGGTTACAAATATTTATAAATATATATATATATATATATATAGCTATTTATAAATATTTCAATTTATTAACATAAGCTATAAACGTTTACAGACTTAAGAAGATATACGATATGTAAATGATAAAGGTGAGGCGACTCGCATTCTCATTTTCATCGCAAGACCGAACTCGAGAAATAATAAAAACCGGCCAAGTGCGAGTCGGACTCGCACACTAAGGGTTCTCTACCATTATCTATAAAACGGCAAAAAATCACGCTTGTTGTATGGGAAGCCCCTTAAATATTTGTTTTATTTTAATTATTTATTTTTAAAGTGAATATAGAACTAAATATTTTGTGAATATTTCAAGCGTCTACCTGTTGCCGTTATCGACATATACAATATCGACCAAAAACGAGCAAAACAATCACTTTATTTATTCTGTTTGTTTAGTATTTGTTGTTATAGCGACACTAGAAATACATCATCTGTGAAAATTTCAACTGTCTATCACTGTTCATGAGATACAACAGAGTCTTAGTAATAGGGTCCCGTTTTACCCTTTGGGTACGGAACCCTAAAAATGGGTGGTGTACTTTGCGATCTATCTTTGTACCTACCTAGACATTATAACATTTGACGCTAAGGCATGCACGTATTTTGATTTAACCAGCAACATAGCGAAACATGAGCAAGCGTCAGGTTGCAAACTTATTATAACAGCAGCAGTGTTGTCAGGTGCATGGCTTTCCTCTTTTCCCACGCTTTTGTTAAAACGGTTCTGCTTTCGATTATAGTATAACAATTCAAGATTTATGTATTAAATAATACGGTCTATAGTACTTAAGGTATATTCAATACCCTTAATCAACGGTTATGGGTTCAATTCCTGGCAGGAGAAAATATTAATCAAAGGATATGTACCTATTAATTCTCATGATTTGGTTTATTGAAAGGTGATATTAACGACGGCTTGCGTAGTGAGTACTATACTGTTTAAGAAACGAGCCGATGCGGGTTCGATTCCCGCTAGGGGTAAATTTTAAACGATGGTTAATTCATATAGTTCTTATGATTTGGCTTATTGGGGTGAGACTTTGACGACCGACTGGTAGTGTCCTGGTTTGAAACCAAAATACTGCGGGTTCGATTCTCGCTAGGGGCAAATATTTGTCAGATAAATACAAACATTAAGTGTCTAACGATGTTTACATATTTACATTAATATATTTTTATCCATTATCTAGTGTGTATAGCACCGGATTTGTTCATTTATTTATTTAAGTAATTAAATATTTGCGATGTGGTTTAGATTTGGGAGAGATTTCATTCGAAATGGACGTCATAAAGCGGTCTATAGAAACTTATGTAGAAGTTGAGAAAATATGTGAAATATGTGAAATACAAGAGGCCTTAATCACCAAACACGGTTACTATACAATGTACGGGTTCCGATCATGTTTCTGGTGTTTGTTTAAATTGTGTCCTGATACGGCATGTATTAAATACTTGGAAGATTTAGATATTCGCACTCGTATGGCTGCAACTAATAAGCTTCATGAATATTAAAAGGTTATTTTAAGGTTCATACATTATAAAAAGGTCCTTTCAGGACCAACAAACTGTTCAATGTTTCCACGACAGATCATTTACAACTACAGGTGATTTATATAGGAATTGTGATGGAGCGTTGATATAACAACAATTCTTTAAATTAGAATTGCACAGAGTGAGAGCGAACGATCATTCACCTCGTAAACTAATGGTGGGATAGAATGCACAATAGATCGAACGATATTATTGGGCATTCTAGGACACCAGAAGTGAAGGAGGCGAAGCAGGTGCGTAGCCGACTGAACGGATGGTGGTCTAGAATGCCCAATAATATCCTACTATCATTGTTAGTACAGTCACCTATAACTATGTTAGTAAACAGTGGTAGACATTGAAAATTTAATATAACAATTATAAATTCAAATGTCAATTGAAAAATTAAAAGATAAAAAAATCTAAATTACATTAATTTGAAATTATTTAGAAAATTGAATTATTATTATAGAAATTGTAGAATGTGTATGTCAAAATTATTATGTAAGTAAAATTCAACTATTGCATGTGATCTGGGGCACTGGTGCATGCAACGACAACCAGTGCTTCATGAATGGCCCATCCATGCGGCCTGCCACTATAATTATAAGGAAAGGATCTAAGGATCTATTATGGACGTAATAAGTGGAATCTTTTATCCAAGATTGCAAGTATGTAAGTAAATATGAAATTGATTGTTTTTTTTATGCACAAGGGGTTAGTACTTGACTTCAATTAATTAAATTTTAACCGCCACCGTGGTTCAGTGTGTGTAGGGTTACGATTCGGAGGTCGCGAGTTCGATCCCCAGCGGGGTACATGTTTAGTACTCGGTTTGCTTGGTGGTAGGGCATTTTAAATGCCCGCCTGGCTAGCTACCACCATCTTATCTAAATCTGCTGCCAAGCAGCAATGTTAATAGCATTGTTGTGTTCCGATTGTTAGAGATAAGATAGGCAGCCACCAAATGTGTTGGGGTTGGGTCAGTACGCTTCCACCTTCGACCTCATCTTCACTTAACATCAGGTGTGATTGAGGTCAAGTGCTAATCCGTTGTGCATAAAAGAAAAAACACCCGAATATTCGTTTTAAAATTTGCGGGGTTAACCGCGCTCCGCAATGCGGATACGGTGTCCC